>LR738713.1:392118908-392131460 GCA_902687465.1 Secale cereale | reverse complement strand
TTAAATTTTGTTTTGTACATTACAAAGGTTGTACCTAATTTAGTATTAGTAATTATTCCACCGTCACAAATATTTTGGCACATGAATTAAAGTATTTTATAATTGTTTATTATACTAAGAGCATTTAAATAATAGTTTTGCCGAAGTTTTACTTACTATAGTGCATTTAAATTCTTTACAGGAGTGTGGTTTATTCACCAATATTTTGTATGGATTATTTGCCACAATCCGAACATTTTAGTTTTAATGTTTCAAAACTTTTGTTGTTTGCCTTTATCTCGAATTTGAATTTCGAATCGGTTTTGAAGCAACGCGAGATTATCAACAGTAATCATGGTGACGTGGCATCATTAGCATAGGTTTACTGTAGCTTAAGTATTCGGGCGTCACAATTCTCCTCCACTACAAGAAATCTCGTCCCGAGATTTAAGCGGTGGAGTAAGGGGGGGAAAGTGCTGGTAGCGAAAAGCTAACGAGTCTTCTCGGTCTTGGTTGCCCTTTCGAAGAGGTTGATCGTTATTCGTTGATGTCTTCATTTCTCTGCTTCAAGTCATCATGATCAAGTCGTCGTCCTTTCTTCGGGATCTCCATCGTCCTACGAACGCGACCAGGGGAAAAACTCTGGAAGAACGCATCTCCACAAAGCTGGGCATCTGACGGTGAACTCAATGGGAAATACACGAGGTACCCCACGAGTTGTATTTCACGTGAATTCGTTGAGTGCAATAAACGATGGTACCAAAGTTTCAAAATGGGTAGGCAATCATTCGATGCCTAGACAGAAGCGGGAATGGGGGCTTGAACAACGAGAATAACATGGTGTTTGATCCCAGGATAAATAATGGTATAGAATTTAGCTCGTGAATCACACACGAAGCCAAGTGCAAAGAATACATTAGAATCAGAGTTGTACAGGAGAGTCAGGTTTCGGTCCAGTGGACCTGTGGGTTATGGGCCCACCATGTGGGTTGAAAGTAGGAAGGGTGGTGACATCTTGCACAGCCACGACAGGGAGGCATGTGAGTGGATAGCTTGTCAGCTATGTCAGCAACAAAGTCGGTACCAAGGACGGGGAACGAAGAGAACTGTTTTCTTACTCATTGAACGAGGCGAACCAATAGGCAAAGTTCTCGTCCATCGGTGGTTACCGGAATGTTATGAACAATAGTAATAGGTTCTTACCAACAGAGTTGAACACCAAGTTGTTTACATAAGCGGAAAATTATTACTGGCTAGATTATATGTAGATCAAAGAAAGGTTAAACAAACAAATGGAAAGGGAAATTGTGATTACACACAATTAATAGGAGTATATCCTTCCCATGGACAAGCAGAACATGGCATACAGGGTAGGGGAGAAAGTACCCAACCATTCAGATAAAGAGGCAAGGATTAATCAAGATGTTACCCATACAACGGTGTCTGGATAACTGACCAAGAAACATTTAGCATCACGCCTCCAATATTCTTGTTGATGAGCGCGGTATCATAGTCATGCTTCGAGGTAGCAATGATATGGTGTTTCAATCAAGGGACAGACCTTGGATACACAAATGATCCATCAAAAGCAACTTATAGAATAAGTGTTACAATCGCTATCCTTGCAAAAGAAATTATAATGATGGGTCCTCCAGCAAGGGGTGCTGGGCATGACATCATATTATCGGGTCATCAAAGGACCAACATTATAACTCCTGGAAAGTTGCCCCAACCATCATATCTGAGCAAGATTCAGATCTGATTGGTGTCATGATACCTCAGACCCACGATGTTCGAGAAGAAAAGGTGCAACACAAATCGTCGAAATGACATTGCAAGATTCCCGGGAATGAACTATGGGAGCGGGTTCCCGAAACAATAGTTCATCATTAAACCAAGGAGAGGATGAAGCGGTGGCTGATGGGCTCAGCGACAATTCATCGAGGGTTCCAAACGGAGGGATTTCCACATTAATGTGAACAAGAGGATGACACTTGTCAATTCCAATGATATAATGTTGTATGCTCGAGAAAAACATACATCATTAATCATTAGGTGAAAGGTGTGCCCGAAATATGACCTTAGGCAGCAAGATCAATGTCAGAGTGACGATTCAATAACCAACAGTCTAAGAACGAACTGTCGATCGTTAACCTCAAAGCAATAGGGTTGCTAGAAGTGCAAAACTCAAGTAGCATCTTTAGCATATTGGTATCCCGATTGAAAACAACACGGGGACCAATGAAGAATGGTGATGATGAGAAGTATCTTCATACCGAGAATTTCTAAGAGGTGGGGCAATCCGCACAACATTCTCGACATAAAAGACAGTAATACTTCAATGCGGAACACAACACTAGCTGGAGAGCAAGTTGTATTCATAATGTGGACAAGTTCGCGATGAAAGGAAGTCAAGGGGGTTGTCGATGATAGTAAAAATCATCGAGGGGAAGGAGGGTATTTCTCATCATGAACACAGTTGACATCTCGAAAGAAGTCAAAGTGTTAAAGGTGATTCGACACATTTATCGGGAGGTTTCAAGAGGATGCAATCAAAGATCGGCTGCGTCTAGCAAGGGAATGACGAAGTGGCATGTTATTGGATCAATATAAAAGATGCAAGATCGGAATCAAAGTTGCCTTTCTGAACAAGCAACCAGATGCTGAAAGCTCGACGTAAGTTGTGCTCAATCTCTGAAGAATTCGTGCACCAAAGAAGGACGAGGTAGCACAGTCAAAGATAGCTAGACAAGGGATGTACCCGATAGTCTTGGAATAGACCAGATTGAGTTTAACATTTTCCCAGTAACATCTACTAGGGGTGTTGAATTTTTAGCGAAGATTTGATTGACTAAACGGTGTCCTCGGTTGACGGCAACCTAGAACCCGTAGAGTGATTACGACAAGAAAAGGTAATACTTCATCAAAAGCTCAAAAGGTGTAGTGCAAAGGCATGATATCCTCGAGATATCAAAGGGTAAAACTCGAAGGTAGAACATGATAGAAGTTGAACTAGGTCATTGACCTATGACAGTAGATGCTTTAACCTTGTCAAAAATTGACGAGGCACGGGAATGAATTTCTTCCAGATATATTGAATAAGGATAGCATGGTCGGAACCATAACTGCAAGGGATCAATTTAAAGATACCGAAAGGATTATTCAGACAATAATTCATTTTGCAAGAAGCTTCCGAGACGGTCTACATCGTTTCCATGGGCATGAACATAAGCTCAAGGTCGACTCCCACTTCTTTAATGCATATCATTTCATTCACCTCTCGCTTTGATAAAGTTGTAGTGTTGAAACTTTATCTGGCAAAATACCAGAAAAGTATGACTCGTGAAAATTGTCGGTTGACACGGATTAGGGAAGTGCATAGGTTCAACCCATCGGGTATCTTAGTAACATATACCACAAGTTTCAGAAGTAAATACTCAAGCTCGAAAGCAGAGCATGGTTGGCCAAGCAGAGGATACAATTTACCATAGGCATTATGTATCAGGGGAAGAACTCACAATGTGAGTGAATATGAAGGACATTGTCGGATAACAATCCAACAATGGATCGGGCGATCCACAACGGAGCTGATGTGAGTATCGGTACTCACTCAGAGGAAGAAGGAATGCGAAGGCATCAGATTCAAGAATCACCTGATTAGTTTGATGCTTAAACAGAAAGAAATTATGGTTTCCAAAACAAAGGATCAGAAGCAAACGCTCTGATCAAGGATGGATAAGTTGAAAACACTTAGTTGGACAATCAATAAAGGTTTGAAATGCCGAGAACCAACTCATGTCCGGAATGACGTCTGAGTCGGAAAGATAATTTTAAAAAGAATAACCTGATGACTGTGTGCATACGCACACACTGAATCAATAGGCTCAAAATGGCTAAGACAAGGGATGTTAACGGAGACTACTAGTCATATGGAATTAACCATAATGCAAGCAGGCAAGAATTTCCAGAGTAACCGGCTGCAGAGGATTTTTGAAAGATCAAAAAGTATTCCAAAGAATTTTGTGAGACACATGAACAATTGAGAAGAACGGGTCCTCGATAAATGTGAGAAAATAACCGTAAGGGTTTTCATGCGAAATAAAACTGCAAAACGGTAAACTCAAAGGATTCTCGGGACAACCGAGAATATTTCGAGGCATCTTGTAATAACAAGAGCGACGAGGAATGATCATGAGAATGGCAAGTGCATGCAGATATCCATAGGGATATATCGGTGGCAGTGAATTGCCAGGGCAATGACCACAAGGGTCTCGGGAAAATATTGAGGGATATCCTCAGAATCTTGTGACGAAGCAGGTGATCTTCCGGAATGAGGGCTCTCCGGGAGAAATAGTTACGAGAACCTAGAGTCAGAGTTAGTAAAATCTTTTAACCCGAATAGAAGAGAGATCAGAGTCCCAGAGAATAGACAAGGAATAAAATATCCTAACACCATCCATTGGTGTTGTGGGCTCGTAAGCCACACAACAAGTTAGTAAATTTGTTTTTTCAAAAACTAGACTCAACTTCGGCCAAGGAGTTGGAAAGGGGGATTCCTACAGGCAGTCGGCTCTGATACCAACTTGTGACGCCCCCGATTTGACCGTACACTAATCATGCACGCAAATGTGTACGACCAAGATCAGGGACTCACTCGAAGATATCACAACACAACTCTAGACACAAATTAAAATAATACAAGCTTTATATTACAAGCCAGGGGCCTCGAGGGCTCGAATACAAAAGCTCGAAAACACAAGAGTCAGCGGAAGCAATAATATCTGAGTACAGACATAAGTTAAACAAGTTTGCCTTAAGAAGGCTAGCACAAAAGTAGCAACGATCGAAAAGGCAAGGCCTCCTGCTTGGGACCTCCTAACTACTCCTCGAAGCCGAACTCCATGTAGAAACATCATCGGGATCCTCTGGCTCCTGGGCTCCACCATCTGGTTGCGTCATCCGAGAAGAAGGGAGAAAAAGGGGAAAAGGGGGAGAAAAGCAACCGTGAGTACTCATCCAAAGTACTCGCAAGCAAGGATCTACGCTACATATGCAATGATATATGTGTAAGGGGGTAATATCTGTGGACTGAACTGCAGAATGCCAGAATAAGAGGGGGATAGCTAATCCAATCGAAGACTACGCTTCTAGCCACGTCCAACGTCCATCTTGCAGCAGAAGAAGAGAGTAGCTGGAAGTAACAAGTATCCTCACTTCTCGGAGCCTCCGTCTTGCAGCAGTAGAAGGGAGTAGATGGTAAGTTCACCAAGTAACATCAAATAGCATAATCCTACTCGGCGATCCTCCCGCACATCACCCTATGAGAGAGCAACCACCGAGTTGTATCTGGCACTGGTAAGGGTGTGTTTTAATAAGTATCCGGTTCTAGTTGTCATGAGGTCGGAATACAACTCCGGGTCATCCTTTTACCGAGGGACACGACTATTCGAATAGATTAACTTCCCTGCAGGGGTGCACCACATAACCCGGCACGCTTGATCCCATTTGGCCGGACACACTTTCCAGGGTCATGCCCGGCCTCGGAAGATCAACACGTCGCAGCCCTACCTAAGCACAGCAGAGAGGTCAGCACGCCGGTCTAAGTCCTAAGCGCGCAGGGGTCCGGGCCCATCGCCCAACGCACACCTGCACGTTGCGTACGCGGCCGGTGAGCAGACCTAGCAACCTCCATTACTAAGGAAGTTGCATTACGCGGTCCAACCCGGCGCGTGCCGCTAAGTCGCTGACGTCAAGAAGGCTTCGTCTGATACCACGACGTCGAGTGCCCATAACTGTTCCCACGCAGCTGGTTAGTGCGTATAGACCAAATGGCCAGACTCAGATCAAATATCCAAACTCGTTAAGCGTGTTATTATGCAATAACCGCGGACAACGACCAGGGCGAGGCCACCTCTCAACTGGGTGTCTCAACCTGCCCTGTCGCTCCGCCACAACGACCCACTTGGGGGCCGTCAGGAACTCGGGCCTACCACTACCTGGATGGAGCCACCTGTCCTTTCAGCCCCCACATCAAATCACTTGCGGGTACTCAATGAGCCGACCCGACTTTAGTCACATCAAGTATCATGTAAAGTATGTATATAGTATATACCCGTGATCACCACCCGAGGTGATCACGGCCCGATAGTATAGCATGGAAGACGGACAAGGATGTGGGGCCACTGATGGAATACTAGCATCCTATACTAAGCATTAGGATGGCAGGTAAAGTATCAACAGTTGTAGCAACAATGACAGGCTATGCAGCAGAATAGGAGTAATCAAACAGTAACATGCTACAGTACTCTAATGCAAGCAGTAGAGAGAAGAATAGGCGATATCTGGTGATCAAAGGGGGGGGCTTGCCTGGAAGCTCTGCAGACGAAAGGAATCTTCGGAAGAGTAGCCGTAGTCGAACACCGAAGCATCAATGGTCTCGGGGTCTATCACAGTATCGGAGTCTACCGAAAATAAGCAACGAAGGGGAAACAAATAAATAAAAGGGCAAACAATAGCATCACAAAGCATAACATGGCAAAACGCGGTGCTACGTGTGACCTAACGCGGTACTGAGTGATACCGGCGAGGATGGAAAACATCCGGGAAGGTATTCCTAGTGTTAGGTATTTCCAGACAAGTGAAACGAAGGGGGATGGTTCCATGTTCGGTATGATAGAGGCGTGTGGCGGACGAACGGACCGCGTATTCGGATTCGTCTCGTCGTTTTGAGCAATTTCATGTATAAAGTATTTTCATCCGAAATACGGTTTAAAAGATATGATTTTCTAAAGTTTTTATTAATTTCTGGAATTTAATATTAATTAAATTAATTCGAAAAAGGATTTATGACATCAGCACGACATCATGCTGATGACAGCATGGTTGACTGGTCAACCTGACCAGTGGTTCCCACCTGTCATAGACTGTTAGTACTAACTAATTAACTAACAGATTAATTAGGTTGATTAGCAATTTAGGTTAAGCTAATTAAGATTTATTAAGTTAATTAATTCTATAATTAATTAATTAATTATTATTTTATTATTTATTTAGTTTTTTATTCTTCTTTTTTTTATCTATCTAAACGCTTTTGGGCCTGGCCCCACTTGGCAGTGAGCCAGGGGGCCTAACGGGCGATGGGGAATCGGGCGAGCAAGGCAAATTCGGGGCTCCGCCCCGGTAGCGCAGGAGCGGGCGCTCGGCCCCGGTGGAGCGAGCGGGCGAGGCCCGGCGAGGGACTCAGGCACAGGGCGCGGCGGCGTTAGCAGGCGAGGCCAGGGGCGGCACGCGCGCGGCCGACGCAATCCAGGGTGGGGCTGGGGCGCAGTCGCGGCGGCTTCGGCCGGAGCGAGGGCGGAGGCGGCGTACGGGAGGGGCCGCGGGCGGAGGAGAGCGCGGCGGACGGCAGAGAGAGGGAGGAAAGCAGAGATCGAGGCGCGCTCACCCCCGTTGCAGGGGTACACCAGCGAGGCGTGGGGAAGTCCGTCGTGGCAGGGGGGGTCGGCAGAGGCGGCCCCGGGCGTCGCGCGGAAGGAGCCGCAGGGCAGCACAGGCATGGGGCGTCGGGGAAGGGCGGCGGTTGCCCCGACCAGATCCACGGGAGGGGAGGGTTGAGGAGGCAGGCGCGGCGACGTTGTGTGGGCGTCCGAGACGCGTCGTTGCGGCGGCCGCTTGATGCCCCCCGATCCAGATCGGGGAAGGGAGAGGGAGAGCGACGGGGTGGGGTAGTGGGGGTGTGGGTCAGGGTTCGGTTGCGATGGGGAGTGAGTAGCGGGGCACTAGGGGGGCCGGCTGGGCCAGTTGGGCCGGTTGGCCACCTGGGCCAGTTGGTCCAGTGGGGGGGCGGCTTCTCCCTTTTCTATTTTTTTTGTTTGTCTTTGTTTTTATTTGTTTTACCTTTTTCTTATTTTCTTTTCTGTTTTCTTTTAATTACCATTTAAATTTTGTTTTGTACATTACAAAGGTTGTACCTAATTTAGTATTAGTAATTATTCCACCGTCACAAATATTTTGGCACATGAATTAAAGTATTTTATAATTGTTTATTATACTAAGAGCATTTAAATAATAGTTTTGCCGAAGTTTTACTTACTATAGTGCATTTAAATTCTTTACAGGAGTGTGGTTTATTCACCAATATTTTGTATGGATTATTTGCCACAATCCGAACATTTTAGTTTTAATGTTTCAAAACTTTTGTTGTTTGCCTTTATCTCGAATTTGAATTTCGAATCGGTTTTGAAGCAACACGAGATTATCAACAGTAATCGTGGTGACGTGGCATCATTAGCATAGGTTTACTGTAGCTTAAGTATCCGGGCGTCACATTCTATGTGAAAGAAGAGGGAAACGGGGCAGTAGGAATGCTGGTTATTGACAGTGAAGAGAGTGTGGAGGAGATGCTAGACCATTATGTTGAGCAGAAGGTGCTCAACATAACTATAATTAAGGCTAATGAGCCTAATCCATGAGTTTTAATAGGGCAGATATTGTGGAGGAACAAGGACCTATATACCATGTGGGGGATTCCAACATTATTTCTATAAATGAGGCAGGAGTTTTGTACCCTATTGTTGTTGCAGTCTTGCAGGCCCAGGTGAGGAGTTGTATGCTATGCCTATTGTTGTTGCAGAGCCGGGTGAAGAGGATGTTTATATTAACACACAATAGAGCATGAATTTGAAAGAAGCAAAGGGCAAAGAGAAAATACATGATGATGTTGGCCCCTCTACTGATGAAGAGTTTGTTGATTTGAACTAGTGTGAGGAAGAGCATGACATATGCAATGAGGAAGAGCATGACATATGCAATGAGGAGGAAGAGCATGCCATAGGCAATGAGGAGGAATATGAAATCATTGAGAAGCTGAAGCGGAAAAGGAAAAACAGAGAGGATCATATGCATCACTTTGAAGGAGACACAGAAGTGGAAGAGATGTGTCCAGAGGCAGAGGACTCAGAAACAGAACCTGAGACACCACTTCCTCAATCATTCAAGAAAATATGCAAAGTAGGCCCCACTACAAGATCACACCATGAAGCTGACATTGAGGTAATTCCTTATTTCATTCCATCAGATGTTTCAGCTTGTTTCCCTGGGGACTATGGCATCAGTGAATCAGATGATGAGGCAAGTATGCATTCTCTCCCAGTGCCTTGTGGAAGGAAGAGTCCAGCCAAGAGGCCCAGGACTAGGATCTGGTATGATGAGAGCAAGGCAGATGCCCATGACCAACTTTGCTTGAGTATGTGCTTCACTGATGTGTATTAGTTTAGAAGAGCACTTAGGAATTTTCATATCAGAATCCTTAGAAATTTCCATTATCATAGGAACTGCAAAGATAGGATCATTGTGCACTGCACAGAAAGGGATAGTGGGTGTCCTTTTTTCATGACTGCATCAACAATTTCTCACGAGAAGACATTCTGCATCAAGAAGATGAAGTTTTTGCACACTTGTGGTGCACATGGAGAAAAAACAAAAGTGACAATTGACTCGATGGCCAGAACATGTGCGCGGCAACTGAGAGATAATCCAAGGGATGGAGTTGATGCTATTTTAAAAAGAACAAAGACTAAGTATGGGCTAGAAGTGCCAAATACCAAGGCCTACATGGCAAGGTCATTGGCCATTGAAGTGGTGGAAGGTGACATGAAGGGACAATACACAAGGTTTAGGGATTATCTTCAAGTTGTGCTTGATACCAACCCTGGGAGCAGATGCATTTTCATTACCACAGAGCTTGAGCTCCATCCTAGTCCAAATCATAGGTTCCACTACATGTTCTACTGTCTGAATGCTTCAAAAGATGGTTTCTTGAATGGGTGTAGGCCCTTTATATGTATTATATGCATTTTACATGACTCCAGTTCATAATACCTTTTATCAATTATCTTGATCTTAATAATGCACTAATTTTACTGCCCATATCTTGAACACATGTTTAGATGGTTGCTTTATCAAGCTGTCTACTAGGCAACACATACGTGCCGCCACTGGTAGGGATGGGAATAACAACATATTCCCTATTGCAATTGGTATTGTTGATAAGAAGGGCAAGGATAGTTGGACTTGGTTCCTTAGTCAATTAACAACTTGCATTGGAGAGGGGAACAAGTGGGGCACATACACAATCAAGGATTGACTTGATCTTGGCAAGCTTGTCCTTGTTGCCATGACCAGCTTTCATAAGATCACCCACAAGAAACTCCAGCTTCTTCTTCTCCTCTATCAGCCAGTCCCTCTCTTTCTGCATCTCATTCCTCTCCTTCCTGGTGTTCCTAATGATCTATCCCTGAGATATAAGAATGCACTTCAGCTCCTTGTGCTCCTCAGCCAGCTTCTCCATCTCCTTCATCTTGCCACAGGCAGCACTCTCCTTCTCCTTGCTGATAGCTAGCTTCTCCATGCCCTTGTCCACATCCATCTGCTTATGCTTGAACTCTTTATCAGTCACGACCCTGTTGTTCTGATCTGCCCAATCAAGCATCTTGGTGACATCCTCAACCAGCTGACTGTACTGATCCCCAAGTGTATCATACTGCTTGTTGACCTTGGCCAACTCTTTCTTATACTTCTCATGGTCCATCATTCCGCCATGGTTCTCCTCATGAAACATCTCCCATATCTTCACCAAACATCTTTCCATAATAGAAGGCCATGGGGCATCAACCCACTCAGCAACTCCGCAGTCAATACCATCCTGCATCAAGTATTAGAAAATAAATATGCTAACTTAAAAAAGAAAATACATGAGATGTTCAGTGATTCAGTCATACTTGCAGATACATCAGAGATTCAAGAAACTTGAAGTTCAAGCTAAGCTTGTATGACAGTAGCAATACTACCATTAATTCATCCTTGAATAGTTGTTAAAAACATACTAGCATTGCAAAATCACTGTTAAAAACATGTTTCATCAACTGAACCTACAAATACTGACAGAAATTGATGCTTGCATCTACAGCTCTACCACAGTCCAAAACATGTTTCATTAACTAAATTTACTGACAGAAATTGCAACCACTAACTACCACCAACACAAACCCTAGTGATATAACACTGACCTGAGGAACAGCACATCCATAGAACCTCCTCCCAGTGTCATTTCCTTCAAATGCAACATATTTCATGCATGGTGCCAAGTGCAGTCTACATTTGATGCTTGCATATGCAACTCTACCACAGAAGGATGCATCTATAGTGGTGCCAGTGTTCATCTGCATTGTAGCACACTAATGAACTGTAGAATAAAGAGCAACTGCTCCAAAACATGGTCTAAAATCGAAGAACACTTGAACCCTAACCCTAGGTGCAAAGAAGATCTCTTACCCAGTGCTGCTCCAGATCCATGCTGACCAGCTCCTCCTCCTCGCTGCTCTCCTCTCCATCCTTCCACGGCAGCATCTTCTACGGCATGAGGGAACTATGCCTTCGGCGGCGACGAAGAGCTTTGGCGATGACAACAGGGGACAGAGCAGAGTGGGGTGGAGTGAGAGTGAGCGAGTGGAGTGGAGTGTGAGCGGTGGCGAGTGGTGGGCTCTGTTTTGTACGTGCGAGCGTTAACGGCCATCAACCCACTCATCGTTCGGTTAGTCCGACGTAGCACCTGACCGGTGGGCTTGCCATGTCAGAAATCAATTTAGTTGTGGCAAAACAGTCATTTGATTTTATTAAGAAAATTTACAAGGAAAGTGGTGGATTTTTGGGATGCGCTAGAAATGTGGTGGCAAATCGATGCTTGAACTTCAAATGTGGTGGTTTTTTGCAATTCACTTTTCTTTAGAGGTAGGTAATCGCACTAGAGACACGGGAACATGTCATATAAAATCACTTTAGTTCACTAAGTTGCATATTGATATGGACTAGTCCATTAACTTGTCTGATCGCGTTTGAGAGGGTTGACTAGTGCTCGCATGTTGAGCATGTCATGTTTTGTGCGCATCAGCTAAGGCAGGAAATTCTACAAAAATCCTCCCTGAAGTTACTAGAATCGCATAACTCCATCCTAAAATCGTCGAAATGGAGTTATGATGTGTCCTTACGGAGTACAAGACATTTGTGACGACTATGTCAATATCAAGATTTGTCGGCTCAGCTTTTTCACATTCATATGGATGAATGTGCACGTATGTGTGTGAGCGTCTATGTTCGTGTTGTGTTTCTAGTATAAAAGCAAAAAAAGCTAGTAGACTAGTCATTCAGAAATTCTGCAACTTAAGTGGCCTAAATCATTAGTGCAAGGCACGTGTAAACCAATGCAATTGCTTTTTATAGGGGTACAACTCAAGAGTAAAATGCATCATAAGCCCTAAAACTATTGGAGGTGTGTCAATTTAGTCCTATAACTACGAAAGTGGAGTTTTAGGCCCTAAAACTATTGGAGGTGTGTCAGATATAACTTCAAAACTACAGTTTTAGGTCCTAAAAATATTGAAGGTGGGTCAATTTAGTCATATAAATTTGAAACTGCAGTTTTGAGTCTCACATGTGGCCATGCTCGTGCCCAAACAACAATTTGCACGGCCATCTCTACGGCAAGGGTGTCGGGGAAACGACGATGTCATGAGGGTG
>LR738713.1:391844348-392118898 GCA_902687465.1 Secale cereale | reverse complement strand
TGCCGTCCGCCGCTGTCCCTTGTTGCTGCCGTTGTTGGTTGTTTTGTGTGCCTGTGCTGTTGCTTGACAGGGAACCCGCGAACGAGACGATGACAAGTACCTCTACGGTTCAAGTACATCTACCGTCGCCGAGGACCGGCAAGTACCACGACGTCCGAGCTCATCCGACCGTGAACCAAGACGTGAACGTGAACAACTACATGACCCGACAAGTACCACTACATGTACAAGTACCTCGACGACCGAACGACTACTCGGAGACCCCAAGTACCCCTACCGTCGCCCGTGTACCCCTACGGAACGTCTTCAACGAGTACCCCTCCGGTGGCGTGTACCTCTACGAACGGGAACCCGTGTACCACTACTTCCACTACCGCTATGTGAACGACTTCTTCCTCTTCGGACACGTGAACGACTCCTTCCTCTACGTCTCGAACCGTCCCGAAACATTTGTTTCGAAGGTATAACCCCGTCGATGACCCGTGTGATGCATGCTTGCTTGTGTTGTGTGAAATGTTGTCTCCCGTGTGTGCTTCGTGCCCGTTCCACCTTTGTCATGTTCCTCGGTTGCCTCGTCACCGACTCGTGGGAACCCGGCAACGGGATCACCCCATCATCTTGTTCAACTCGTTCACTCCACCTTTTGTTTTGCACCGGACTCTCAACGAGTTACCGGTACCGATATGATGCGTTGCATCATTTTCGGATCGTTGCCGTGGCACCCTTTTGTTCCACCACGGTGACAAATGCTTCATCCTCTTAAGTCAACCTTTTAATAAAACTTGCACAAACTTGATCATGTCATCCGCATCATGTTAACAACCTTGAATGTTTAATTGTTGTTTGCTTATAATTATTAAACATGCTCATGGGGATTTTCCGGACTTGTTGTTGTTATTCTCCGGCCTCATTTAAAATGCCTAGATAGTGTAGTTTCTTTATGTTTCACCTCTTGCCATGCTAAAAACTTTTAACCTTGTCTTGTAAATAATGAGAGTCAACTAAATAATTAAATGTGGTGTTTCGTCAATATGCAACTCGTTGCATATTGAGCTCCACTTAACTTGTAGTATGTTTGTGCACTTTGCCATGCCATGCATATTTAAACCGGACATGCATCATGCTTGCTTGTGCATCGTATGCCATGTTTATGCTTGAGTGTTTACCGTGTTGTTTCTTTCTTTCCGGTTGCTTCTCTTGTTAGCTTCGGTTCCGTTCCGGAGTTGTGAGGTTTCTCTCGTCTGTGTTGCTCCGTCTGCTTCTTGGATCCGTTCTTCTCCCTTGTGGAATCCCAGGCAAGATGACCGAACCCGGATACCATTACTATTTTTGCCTATTGCTAGTAGTTCCGATCTATAGTTTTGCCTCGATGCCCATGTCTTCTTGTCAGCCTCCTACCTGTAACCAATTGCCATGTTTAACCACCCTACCTACGCAAACCGTTGCTTGGCTAAGTACGCTTCGCTCAGCCCCTCTTATAGCATTGTTAGTTGCAGGTGAAGATCGAAGATGCTTGCTTCATGTTGAAGTTTGGTTGGGTTATATCACACTATATAAATGCTTAAAAATGAAATCATCTATATACTGGCAAGGGTGGAAGGCTAAGCCTTTTGCTTGGTGTTTTGTTCCACTCATGCCGTTAGGATCCGTATAAGCCGGTGTTATGTTCCTTGATTATGCGTTCCTAACACGGTTGGGGTGTATGGGACCCCCTTGATAAACCGCTAAGTGCTAAGTCTTTTCCAGCAAGTCCCAACATTGGTACTATTTGCCTAATAACAAACTAATAAAACTTACATAAGGGCCTTGCAAACCCTCTTTCTTAATTCTACATAGCAGGGGGGGCCAGTGCTGATGGTGTTGGTCCCAAACTAGAGTCACTTGCGGTACCACCCAGTTATCTGGGGTCTTTGGTACTGTACGTAGCGCTCATCCGGTCGTGGCCTGAGACGAGATACGCGCGGCTACTATCAGGGTGTCGGCACGCCGGGAGGATTTGCTGGATTAGCCTTACCTTAGTTCGGTTTAACTTGAGCACGGGATTCCGAGAATACTCGGGCCTTCCCAACTATGGAGTTGCGACTCCGCGGATCGTGGGCTTGTGATGGGCCAAGTTGGAACACCCCTGCAGGGTTTGAACTTTCGAAAGCCGTGCCCGCGGTTATGTGGCAGATGGGAGCTTGTTAATTCCGGTTGTAGATAACTTGACACAATGTTTCAATACACTACCAGCGTGTGTACCGTGACTGTCAATTTCCGAATAGGGATTCGGGAGTTGAACACGGTGGGGTTACGTTTGACCGGCTTTAGTTAGGATCACTTCGTGATCATCTTTCGACCGATGCACTTCTCTCCTCGCTCTCTTTTGCGTAAGTTAGTGCTAGTGCTGCTGCAGACTCTTGTTTGTTCCTTCACCTCATATTTCTTTCTTCAGCCTTATCCTCACCCAAGGCTTAAATAGTCTTGTTACCCGGGAACGGGATTGCTGAGTCCTCTGTGGCTCACAGTTACTTCACCACACCAGATGCAGGTTCAGCCGAGTTTGATGCAGGAGCTGGCTCAGAGCTTCACCAGGAGCTCGATGAAGAGTTTGGCCGTTTGCTTGTGACGTTTCGATGTTCAGTAGTGGTTTCTACTAGGATTCGATCCTGACCTGTGGCTTTATGTTGTTTTGGTATCTTTCTTTTGGTTCTTCACCCGTAGTCGGGCTGTGATGTTCTGTATGATGTTTGCTTATGTAATGTATTGTGTGAAGTGGCGAGTGTAAGCCAACTATCTCCTTTTGCATTTTAATCCCTCTTTTACATGAGTCGTGCAAAGATACCAAACTTGAGATCATTCTAGGATGGGCTTATATCTTTAAGTCGTGCCTCGACACATAGGAGATATAGTCCCATCCTGGGCATTACAGGTGGGCGTGCACGTTGCTGCACACACTACGACGTGGAAGCGTATGGACGACTTTTGAGAAATTAAACACATGTAAAGGCTCATTTGAAACATGGGCCTCTTGGTCTGAACCTGGGAGAGAGGCGCAAGGCTCCCGACCGAGGCTCTCGCTAGGGTTCCTCCTCCCCACCTCGCGCCGCTGTCGGTCGTCCTTCCGACCCCGCTCCACCACCGGTCACCCGGGCCCGGCCCGGCCCCTCCCTACCCCCTCCCGGATCCGCTCTTGCGCCGCCTTCCCGGGAGGTGGCCAGGGAGGTGTGCCTCCCTCTTCTTCCTCAGTGGCCCTCCTCCCCTTTCCTCCCTTGCTGCTGCCGACGGTCGCCCCCGGCGCTGATCCGGGTGGTGTCGGTGGCGGCGGGAGTTCCTGTCCTCGCGCACCCGTTTCCCTTTCCCGAGGTAGGGTCTGATGGCGATGTTCCTTGGTTTGGCTGTGGTCCGGTGACCCAGCGGTGGTGGCCGGCGGCGGGCGAGGTGGTGGCGAGGCTCCTTGGCGGCGAGGCAGCTCGGTGGCGCGGGGTGGTCAGTGGTGCGCCCCCGGCTCAGATCTGGGCTCTGCGGGCCCCATCTGGGTCCTAGCGGGCCGATCCCCGGTGCAGCTTTGTTGTCTTATGTGCAATGAGGAGGAGGAGCAGCTCGCACCGAGGGCCGCGAGGCCGATAGCGTGCCTGTTGCAGCGTGAAGGCGGGAGCTTTAAGGGCCTATGAGGGACTGACCGAGCCTATGGGCCCACGGGCCCGGTATGCTCCTGCTATTGCGTTCGGTCGGCTACCATCGCTGACGGTGGAGGTTGAGCCCTCCCCCATGCTGACAGTGCTGCTGCCTCTTGTCCCGGATCACCGTCTTCGGTGTGTAGACCTCACTTCGTGGTGTCGTGGTGAGACGGCGTGGAAGCTTCAAGACCATGTTGGCGCAGGGTGGTGGTCGGTTTGGTGGCGGGCTCCGGAGGGACCAAGCTGAAGGTTGGGATCGGGAGAAATCTAGGCCGGCTTGACCGACACCGACGTGGTAGCGCCTGAGGGTGCCGCTGGACCTTCCTGGAGGGCGTCGGGGGCTACCCTTCCTCTCTCCTCGTCGCGTACCCGGGGAAACCCTTGGCAGCAGCGTCTTAATCGTCGCATCCCTTCTTGGAGGTGTTGATTGGTACCGGCGCTTCGGAGTCTAGGAGCTCGGTGGGAGATTTCCGATGGGCGAAGTGGTCGTGAGGCTTCTTCGTCTTTTTGTCGATCTGCTGTTGTCGGCAATTGTTTCTTTTGTTCTTTCTCTTTCGGTTCTTTTGGGCGTGTCTGTACTGCTTCCGCCCCACCACCTTCATTGGTTGTATCGGTTGGTTGCTTTGTAATACAAAGCGGGGGGAAACCCTTTTTTGGTAAAGGCTCATTTGAAAAAATGCAGCATACATGCTAAACATGCAAGCTTAGGACCTAAGATAGTTTTTAAGTTTTAAGAGCATCTTCAACAGTCGTGCTATATAAGCGTTGCACTGGAAATTTTGGGTTTTTAGCGTGCACGCAACCGCTCCGAAAGATCCAGCGGAGGCGCAATAACCGCGTGCTCACGGCATAAGTAGTTCGACGCACGGTCCGAAATGTCATCGTGCATCGTTTATTTGCTGCGCCCGCTCCCACACGTTGCACACTCGAGCGCCCGCGCCGCACCCTCTCTATCGGCCGCTTTCACACAGCCCGCGCCGCTGCCGGTGACTTCTGAAGGAAATATGCCCTAGAGGCAATAATAAAGTTGTTATTTTATATTTCCTTATATCATGATAAATGTTTATTATTCATGCTAGAATTGCATTAACCGAAAACTTGATACATGTGTGGATACATAGACAAAACACCGTGTCCCTAGTAAGCCTCTACTAGACTAGCCCGTTAATCAAAGATGGTTAAGTTTCTTAACCATAGACATGTGTTGTCATTTGATGAATGGGATCACATCATTAGGAGAATGGTGATGGACATGACCCACCCGTTAGCTTAGCATAATGATCATTCAGTTTTAGTGCTATTGCTTTCTTCAAGTCAAATACATATTCGTCCGACTATGAGATCATGCAACTCCCAAATACCGGAGGAATGCCTTGTGTGCTATAAAACGTCACAACGTAACTGGGTGATCATAAATATGCTCTACAGGTATCTCCAAAGGTGTCTTGTTGGGTTGGCGTGAATCGAGATTACGATTTGTCACTCCAAGTACCGAAGAGGTATCTCTGGGCCCTCTGGGTAATACACATCATAATAAGCCTTGCAAGCAAATGACTAATGAGTTAGTCACATGATGATGTATTACGGAACGAGTAAAGAGACTTGCTAGTAACGAGATTGAACTAGGTATGAAGATACCGACGATCGAATCTCGGGCAAATAACATACCGATGACAAAGGGAATAACATATGTTGTCATTACGGTACGACCGATAAAGATATTCATAGAATATGTAGGAGCCAATATGAGCATCCATGTTCCGCTATTGGATATTAACCGGAGAGGTGTCTCAGTCATGTCTACATAGTTCTCGAACCCGTAGGGTCCGCACGCTTAACGTTCGATGACGATTTTATATTATATGAGTTATGTGATTTGATGACTGAATGTTGTTCGGAGTCCCGGATGAGATCACGGACATGACGAGGAGTCTCGAAATGGTCGAGAGGTAAATATTCATATATAGGACGATGATATTAGGAAACCGGAAGTGTTCCGGGGGTACCGGGTACATATCGGGTTACCGGAAAGGAGTTTCAGGCACCCCCGGCAAAGATATGGGCCTTATGGGTCAAGCGAGGGACAGACCAGCCCCTAGTGGGTTGGTGCGCCCTCCATATAAGCCGTATAGGAGAAGAACGAAGGAGGGGAAGGAAGAAGGAAGGGGGAGGATTCGGCCTCCTCCCTTTCCTTCTCCCTGTGCCTTTCCTTCCCTCTACACAAATAAGGAAGGGGGCCGAAGTGGGTGGCAACCCAAGTAGGATTCGACCTACTTGGGCGCCCCCTTGGCTGCCTCCTTCCCTCCCCAACCTATATATATGTGGGGAGGGGGGCGCCTAGGACACACGAACATCATTGTTAGCAGTGTGTGGCGCCCCCCTCCATCGTTTACTCCCACGGTCATAATCTCGTAGTGCTTAGGCGAAGCCCTGCGCAGATCACTTCATCATCACTGTCACCATGCCGTCGTGCTGACGGAACTCATCTACTTCCTCGACACTTTCCTAAATCAAGAGTTCGAGGGACGTCATCGAGCTGAACGTGTGCAGAATTCGGAGGTGTCGTACGTTCGGTGCTTGATCGGTCAAAACGAGAAGAAGTTCGACTACATCAATTGCGTTGTCAAACGCTTCCGCTTTCGATCTATGAGGGTACGTGGACACACTCTCCCCCTCTTGTTGCTATGAATCTCCTAGATAGATCTTGCGTGAGCGTGGGAAATTTTGAAATTGCATGCTACATTTCAACAGTGGCATAATTAGCCAGGTCTATGCGTAGATGATAGGCACGAGTAGAACACAAAGGGTTGTGAGCGGTGATCGTCATACTGCTTACCACCAATGTCTTATTTTTATTCAGCGGTATTGTTGGATGAAGCGGTCCGGACCAACCTTACATGACAACATTCATGAGACCGGTACCACCGACAGACATGCAACTAGTTTTGCATAAAGGTGGCTGGCGGGTGTCTGTTTCTCCTACTTTAGTAGAATCGAATTTGATTGCGACCGGTCCTTGTTGAAGGTTAAACAACAAACTTGATAAATCACCATTGTGGTTTTTGGCCGTAGGTAAGAACGGTACTTGCTAGAAGCCCATAGCAGCCACGTAAAACTTGCAACAACAAAGTAGAGGACTTATAACTTGTTTTTGCAGGGCATGTTGTGATGTGATATGGTCAAGACGTGATGATTTATACGTTATTGTATGAGATGATCATGTTTTGTAAGATATCTGACAACCGGCAGGAGCCTTATGGTTGTCGCTTTATTGTATGAAATGCATACGCCATGTAATTGTTTTACTTTATCACTATGAGTTAGCGATAGTCGTAGAAGCAATAGTTGGCGAGACGACCACACCGCTATGATGGAGATCAAGGTGTCAAGCCGGTGACGATGGAGATCATGACGGTGATTTGAAGATGGAGATCAAAAGCATAAGATGATGATGGCCATATCATGTCACATATTTTGATTGCATGTGATGTTTATCTTTTTATGCATCTCATTTTGCTTAGTACGGTGGTAGCATTATAAGATGATCCCTTACAAAATATCAAGGTATAAGTGTTCTCCCTGAGTATGCACCATTGCGATAGTTCGTCATGGTGAGACACCACGTGATGGTCGGGTGTGATAAGCTCTACGTTCACATACAACGGGTTTAAGACAGTTTTGCACATGCGGAATACTCGGGTTAAACTTGATGAGCCTAGCATGTACAGATATGGCCTCGGAACACTGGAGACCAAAAGGTCGAACATGAATCATATAGTAGATATGATCAACATAGAGATGTTCACCATTGAAAACTACTCCATCTCACATGATGATCAGACATGGTTTAGTTGATTTGGATCACATATCATTTAGATGACTTGAGGGATGTCTATCTAAGTGGGAGTTCTTTAGTAATATGATTAATTGAACTTAATTTATCATGAACTTAGTCCTGATAGTTTTTGCATATGTATGTTGTAGATCAATTGCAAGTCCTACCATTCCCTTGAATTTTAATACATTCCTAGAGAAAGCTAAGTTGAAAGATGATGGTAGGAACTACACGGACTCGGTCCGTAACTTGAGGATTATCCTCATTGATGCACGGAAGAATTATGTCCTTGATGCACTGCTAGGTGAAAGGCCTGTTGCAGGAGCAGATGCTGATGTTTTGAACGTCTGGCAAGCTCAATCTGATGACTACTCTATAGTTCAGTGTGCCATGCTTTACGGCTTAAAATCGGGACTTCAAAGACGTTTTGAACGTCATGGAGCAAATGAGATGTTCCAAGAGTTGAAGTTAATATTTCAAGCAAATGCCCGAGTTGAGAGATATGAAATCTCCAACAAGTTCTATAGCTCCAAGATGGAGGAGAATAGTTATGTCAGTGAACACATACTCAGAATGTCTAGATATCATAATCACTTGACTCAGCTGGGAGTTAATCTTCCAGATGATAGTGTCATTGACAGAGTTCTCCAATCAGTGCCACCAAGCTACAAAGGCTTCATGATGAACTATTATATGCAAGGGATGGAGAAGACAATTCCCGAGCTCTCCGCAATGCTCAAAGTTGCGGAGGTAGAAATAAAAAAGGAGCATCAAGTGTTGATGGTTACCAAGACCACTTGTTTCAAGAAAAAGGGAAAGGGAAAGAAGGGGAAATTCAAGAAGAATGGCAAGCAAGTTGCTACTCTCGGAAAGAAACCCAAATCTGGACCCAAGCCTGAAACTAAGTGCTTCTACTGCAAAGGGACTGGTCACAGGAAGCGGAACTGCCCCAAGTATTTGGCGGATAAGAAGGATGGCAAAGTGAACAAAGGTATATTTGATATATTGATGTGTACCTTACTAATGCTCGTAGTAGTGCCTGGGTATTTGATATTGGTTCGGTTGCTCATATTTGTAACTCGAAACATGGGCTACGGATTAAATGAAGATTGGCTAAGGACGAGGTGATGAAGCGTGTGGGAAATGTTCGCAAAGTCGATGTGATTGTCGTCGGCACGCTACCTCTACATCTACCATCGGGATTAGTTTTAGACCTTAATAATTGTTATTTGGTGCCAGCGTTGAGCATGAACATTATATGTGGATCTTGTTTGATGCGAGACGGTTATTCATTTAAATCAGAGAATAATGGTTGTTCTATTTTTATGAGTAATATTTTTTATGCTCATGCATCCTTGAAGAGTGGTCTATTTTTATTGAATCTCGATTGTGGTGATACACATATTCATAATATTGATGCCAAAAGATGCAAAGTTGATAATGATAGTGCAACATATTTGTGGCACTGCCGTTTAGGTCATATTGGTGTAAAACGCATGAAGAAACTCCATACAGATGGGATTTTGGAACTTGCGAACCATGCCTCATGGGCAAGATGACTAAAACTCCGTTCTCGGGAACAATGGAGCGAGCTAATGACTTACTGGAAATAATACATACCAATGTATGCGGTCCGATGAGTGTTGAGGCTTGCGGTGGGTACCGTTATTTTCTAACCTTCACAGATGATTTGAGCAGATATGGGTATATCTACTTGATGAAACACAAGTCTGAAACATTTGAAAAGTTCAAAGAATTTTAGAGTGAAGTAGAGAATCATCGTAACAGGAAAATAAAGTTTCTACGATCTGATCGGGGAGGCGAATATTTGAGTTACGAGTTTGATCTTCATTTAAAACAATGTGGAATAGTTTTGAAACTCACGCCACCTGGAACACCACAGTGTATAGGTGTGTCCGAACATCATAACCGTACTTTATTAGATATGGTGCGATCTATGATATCTCTTACCGATTTACCACTATCGTTTTGGGGTTGTGCATTAGAGACAACTGCACTCACATTAAATAGGGCACCGTCTAAATCCTTTGAGACGACACCGTATGAACTATGGTTTGGCCAGAAACCTAAGTTGACGTTTCTCAAGGTTTGGGGTTGCGATGCTTATGTGAAAAAGCTTCAGCCTGATAAGCTCGAACCCAAATCGGAAAAGTGTGTCTTCATAGGATACCCAAAAGAAACAATTGGGTACACCTTCTACCACAGATCTGAAGGCAAGATTTTTGTTGCTAAGAATGGATCATTTCTAGAGAAGGAGTTTCTCTCGAAAGAAGTGAGTGGGAGGAAAGTAGAACTCGATGAGGTAATCATACATTCTCTCGAATTGGAAAGTAGCTCATCACAGAAAACCGTTCCCGTGATGCATACACCAAATAGAGAGGAAACTAAGGATGATGATCATGAAACTTCAGATCAAGTTACTACCGAACCTCGTAAGTCAACCAGAGCACGTTCCGCACCAGAGTGGTACAGTAATCCTTTTCTGGAGGTCATGTTACTAGACCATGACGAACCTACGAACTATGAAGAAGCTATGATGAGCCCAGATTCCGATAAATGGCTTGAGGCCATGAAATCTGAGATAGGATCTATGCATGAGAACAAAGTATGGACTTTGGTGGACTTGCCCTATGATCGGCAAGCCATTGAGAATAAACGGACCTCCAAGAGGAAGACAGACATTGATGGTAATATCACTGTCTACAAAGCTCGACTTGTTGCAAAAGGTTTCGACAAGTTCAAGGAGTTTACTATGATGAGACTTTCTCACCCGTAGCGATGCTTAAGTCTGTCCAAATCATGTTAGCAATTGCCGCATTTTTTTATTATGAAATTTGGCAAATGGATGTCAAAACTGCATTTCTTAATGGATTTCAGAAAGAAGAGTTGTACATGATGCAACCAGAAGGTTTTGTCAATCCTAAAGGTGCTAACAAAGTGTGCAAGCTCCAATGATCCATCTATGGACTGGTGCAAGCATCTCGGAGTTGGAATATATGCTTTGATGAGGTGAACAAAGCATATGGTTTTATACAGACTTATGGTGAAGCCTGTATTTACAAGAAAGTGAGTGGGATCACTACAACATTTCTGACAAGTATATGTGAATGACATATTGTTGATCAGAAATGATGTAGAATTTTCTAGAATGCATAAAGGATATTTGAATAAGTATTTTTGAAAGAAATACCTCGGTGAAGCTGCTTACATATTGGGCATCAAGATATACAGAGATAGATCAAGACGCTTGATAAGACTTTCAATGAGTACATACCTTGATAAGATTTTGAAGGAGTTCAAAATGGAGAAGTCAAGGAAGGAGTTCTTGCCTGAGTTGTAAGGTATGAAGTTGAGTAAGACTCAAAGCCCGACCACGGCAGGAATTATAGAGAGAATGAAAGTCACTCCCTATGCCTCGGCCATAGGTTCTATAAAGTATGCCATGTTGTGTACCAAACCTGTTGTGTACCTTGCCATGAGTTTGGCAAAGCAGTACAATAGTGATCCAGGAGTAGATCACTGGACAGTGGTCAAAATTTTCCTTGGTTACCTTAAAAGGACTAAGGAAATGTTTCTCGGTTATGGAGGTGATAAAGAGTTCATCGTAAAGAGTTCCGTCGATGCAAGCTTTGACACTAATCTAGATGACTCTAAGTCTCAAATCTAGATATGTATTGAACGTGGGAGCAATTAGCTAGAGTAGCTCCATGCAGAGCATTGTAGACATAGAAATTTGCAAAATAGACACATATCTGAATGTGGCAGACCCGTTGACTAAACTTCTCTCATGAGCAAAACATGATCACACATTATTACTCTTTGGGTGTTAATCACATAGCGATGTGAACTAGATTACATGACTCTAGTAAACCCATTGGGTGTTGGTCACATGGCGATGTGAACTATGGGTGTTAATCACATAAAGATGTGAACTATTGATATTAAATCACATGGCGATGTGAACTAGATTATTGACTCTAGTGCAAGTGGGGGACTGAAGGAAATATTCCCTAGAAGCAATAATAAAGTTGTTATTTTATATTTCCTTATATCATGATAAATTTTTATTATTCATGCTAGAATTGTATTAACCGGAAACTTGATACATGTGTGGATATATAGACAAAACACCGTGTCCCTAGTAAGCCTCTACTAGACTAGCTCGTTAATCAAAGATGGTTAAGTTTCCTAACCATAGACATGTGTTGTCATTTGATGAATGGGATCACATCATTAGGAGAATGATGTGATGTACATGACCCACCCGTTTGCTTAGCATAATGATCGTTCAGTTTTACTGCTATTGCTTTCTTCATGTCAGATACATATTCCTCCGACTATGAGATCATGCAACTCCCGGATACCAGAGGAATGCCTTGTGTGCTATCAAGTGTAACAACATAATTGGGTGATCATAAAGATGATCTACAGGTATCTCCGAAGGTGTCTTGTTGGGTTGTCATGAATCGAGAGGATTTGTCACTCCAAGTATCGGAGAGGTATCTCTGAGCTCTCTCGGTAATACACATGATAATAAGCCTTGCAAGCAAATGACTAATGAGTTAGTCACGGGATGATGTATTACGAAACGAGTAAAGAGACTTGTCGATAACGAGATTGAACTAGGTATGAAGATATATACCGACGATCGAATCTCAGGCAAGTAACATACCGATGACAAAGGGAATAACATATGTTGTCATTACAGTATGACCGATAAAGATCTTCATAGAATATGTAGGAGCCAATATGAGCATCCAGGTTCTGCTATTGGCTATTGACCGGAGAGGTCTCTCGGTCATGTTTACATAGTTCTCGAACCCGTAGGGTCCGCACGCTTAACGTTCGATGACGATTTTATATTATATGAGTTATCTGATTTGATGAACGAATGTTGTTTGGAGTCCCGGACGTGACGAGGAGTCTCGAAATTGTAGATAGGTAAAGATTCATATATAGGACGATGATATTTGGACACCGGAAGTGTTCCGGGGGTACCGGGTACATATCGGGTCACCGGAAAGGAGTTTCAGACACCCCCGGCAAAGATATGGGCCTTATGGGCCAAGCGAGGGACAGAGCAGCCCCTAGTGGGCTGGTGCACCCCCCATATAGGCCGAATAGGAGAAGGAGGAAGGAGGGGAAGGAAGAAGGAAGGGGGAGGATTCGCCCCCCCTTTCCTTCTCCCCCCCCCCCTCTCTTTCCTTCCCTCTACACAAATAAGGAAGCGGGGGAGAATTGGGGTGGCAAACCAAGTAGGATTCGGCCTACTTGGGCGCCCCCTTGGCTGCCTCCTCCCCTCTCCAACCTATATATATGTGGGGAGGGGGGCGCCTAGGACACACGAACATCATTGTTAGCCGTGTGCGGCGCCCCCTCCATCGTTTACTCCCATGGTCATAATCTCGTAGTGCTTAGGCGAAGCCATGCGCTGATCACTTCATCATCACCGTCACCACACCGTCGTGGTGATGGAACTCATCTACTTCCTTGACACTTTGCTAGATCAATAGATCGAGGCACGTCAACGAGGTGAACGTGTGCAGAACTCGGAGGTGTCGTACGTTCGATGCTTGATCGGTCGGAACGAGAAGAAGCTCGACTACATCAACCGCGTTGTCAAACGCTTTCGATTTCGGTCTATGAGGGTACGTGGACACACTTGATATGTCTCTGGCATATCTATAATTTTTTATTGTTTCATGCCAATATTATACAACTTTCGCATATTTTTGGCAACTATTTATATAATTTATTGGACTAACCTACTGATCCAGTGCCCAGTGCTAGTTCCTGTTTTTTGCATGTTTTTTGTATCGCAGAAAATCCATATCGAACGAAGTCCAAACACGATAAAAATTGGTGGATAATTATTTTGGAATATATGTGATTTTTAGGAAGTGGAAGCAACGCAAACGGGGGCCCATAGTGCCCACAACCCACCAGGGCGCGCCACCAAGCCCAGGCGCGTCCTGGTGTCTGGTACCCTCCTCGAACGTCAGTTGGGGCCCTTCTTCTGGTGCAAGAAATATATTTTATGGATAAAAGTCATGTCAATAATTCAGCGCAATCGGAGTTACGGATCTTTGGGAATTAAAGAAACGGTGAAGAGCCCGATGTGGGGGGCGCGAAACAGAGAGAGACAGAGAGACAGATCCAATCTAGGAGGGGCTATCACCGCTCCCATGCCATGGATACCAAGGACCAGAGGGGGAACCCTTCTCCCAGCTAGGGAGGAGGTCAAGGAAGAAGAATAAGGAGGGGGCTCTCTCCCCCTCGCTTCCGGTGGCGCCGGAGTGCCACCGGGGCAACGATCGAGACGGCGATCTACATCAACAATCTTGCTACCGTCCACACCAACTCTCTCCCCCTCATTGCAGCGGTGTAACACCTTCTTTCCCCTCATTGTAATCTCTACTTAAACATGGTGCTCAACTCCATATATTATTTCCCAATGATCTATGGTTATCCTATGATGTTTGAGTAGATCTGCTTTGTCTTGTGGGTTAATCGTGATCTTGGTTGGTATGATTGTATATTTTATTTTTGGTGCTATCCTACGGTGCCCTTCGTTCTCGCGCAAACGTGAGGGCCCCCCATTGTAGGGTGTTGCAATATATGTTCATGGTTTGCTTATTGTCAGTGTTGCGGGGGATGACAGCAGCCCAAACGCGGATAAGTGGGTTATGACGTATGGGAGTAAAGAGGACTTGATACTTAATGCTATGGTTGGGTTTCACGAGCTTAATGATCTTTAGTAGTTGTGGATGCTTACTAGAGTTCCAATCATAAGTGCATATGATCCAAGTACGGAAAGTGTGTTAGCTCATGCCTCTCCCTCATATAAAATTGCAAGAATGATTATCGGTACTTGTTATCGATTACCTAGGGACAAATAACTTTCTTGTTGACAAAAGCTATCCACTTTTATTATCTTGTAAAGTACTTCTAATTTTATCTTTGTAAAGTAGTTATAGCATCACTCCTACAAACTAGTTTCATACTTGTTTCCGGTAAAGCAAACGTCAAGTGTGTGTAGAGTTGTATCGGTGGTCGATAGAACTTGAGGGAATATTTGTTCTACCTTTAGCTCCTCGTTGGGTTCGACACTCTTAATTATCAAAAAAAGGCTACAAACGATCCCCTATACTTGTGGGTTATCAAGACCTTTTTCTGGCGCCTTTGCCGGGGAGTTATAGCGTGGGGTGAATATTCTCATGTGTGCTTGTTTGCTTTATCACTAAGTAGTTTGTATTTTCTGTTCTAAGTTGTTTTCTATCTTTAGTTATGGGTAGAAAATGCAAAATACCAAAAAAAATAGTGGTACCTACTGAACCAATGGTTGAAGAACCACCCTAAATCTATCACACTACTGAAGCTTTTTACTTGGATCATCTTCAATCCCTATGTGCTCGGGCTGAAACCCCAACTAGCTTAGTTGAGGGAAAATCTTTAGATGAGCATGCTTGTTATGTGTGACACCGCATATCTGAAAAAGGGAAACTTTTGTGCTGTCATATTAATACTTTGCAGTGCTATGCTTGGAATTTATGTGAAATATATGATTGTACTTGTTGTTCTAAAGACCCTAAGAAACACCTTCCTTACCAATGTGAGTTTAGTGATAATGGAATCGTATCTTCGTATGCTAAGGGTGTTTATAATTACTATGATGTTCAACAAATTGAAGAATTTGTTGCCTTTAGGGGTACTTGTGAAATTGCTTCTTTTATTGAAGAGTGTGATACTACTCTCTACAAATCTAAAAATTTGGCCATACTTAAATATTGCTATGATAATTATGCTTATAATCCTTATATTAAACCATATATTGAGGACTCCACCGCTGTCCAAGAAGAGACTAATATTTTGCAGGAGTCTATGGAAGAAGAAGTTGATGATATTGTGAGCTCATTGGATGAAAAAGATGAGGAGGAGAGTGAAAAACAAAAGGATAAATAACAGATTAGCTACCCGTGCCCACCTTTTGATGACAGTAACCCCTCAACTCATACATTGTTTAATTTCCCTTCGTGCTTACCGAAGGATGAATGATATGATAATTGCTATGATCCCGCTGATTCACTTGAAATATCCCTTTTTGCTGAACTTGACGCTTCTTATGCTTGTGGCCAAGATGCCAATATGAATTATGCTTATGGAGATGAACTTGCTATAGTTCCTTATGTTAAGAATGAAATTGTTGCTATTGCACCCACGCATGATAGTCCTATTATCTTTTTGAATTCTCCAAACTACACTACATCGGAGAAGTTTGCACTTATTAAGGATTATATTGATGGGTTGCCTTTTACCGTTGCACATGATATTTGGATGAATATAATATGTATGTGTTATCTGCTCCTACTTGCAATTATTATGAAAGAGGAACTACATCTCCGCCTCTCTATGTTTCCAGCACGATAAAATTGCAAGAAACTGCTTATACTATGCGTTGGTCTTTACTTGATGTGCATGAATTATTCTGGCATGACATGTCGATGTATAGGAAGAGAGTTAGACTTTGTAGTTGCATGACACATATCACTTTGTGCTCACTACTAAATGCCAAATCATAGCTAGTTAAAATTGGCTTTGATATACCTTGGGATCCGGGTGGATTCATTACTTGAGCACTTTATGCCTACCTTAATGGCTTTAAAGAAAGCGCTGACAGGGAGACAACCCGGAAGTTTAAAAAAAAGTGTCGTTTATTTCTGTTGAGTGCTTTTATAAAGTTTAAAAAACAAAAAAATACAGAGGGGAACCTAAAAAAATTCAAAAAGAAAAGTGAAAGTAAGAAAGGCGAACATTGTTGATGTGGGGGGCGTCAAACTTGTTCAGGCTCATGGAAACTTTGTGAATCTTAATTACAGAAACTTTTAAACAAAAATAATTATCCCCTTGTACAATTCCCTTGTATTATAAAAATAATGTGCCAAGATTTTCTTTTAGGATGATTAAATTGCTTGTTGGTTTGTGCGGTGCAAAATAGAAACTTTGGCTGTAGTGCGCGATTTTACATTTTTTTACTGGAATGTCGAAAGCTCCTGAAACTTTTTGCAAAGTCTTTCTATACAAAATTTTTAGTTTTCCTAATTTTCCAGAATTTTTAGAGTTACAGAAGTATGGTGGATGTTCAAATCTTTACAGATTGTCCTGTTTTCACAGATTGCTGTTATAGCTTCATTATTTGCGTATGTTTGAGTTCTTGTTGAAGCCTTCTTTACTTGGGGCCATAGAATTGTGATAGCATATAGTGGGTAATATTTGTTTATAATTATGCAATAATATTAGAGCAGTACATTATGGTATTTCATTGATCATATGCACTAACCCCGCCACTAAAAGTTCGGTTAAGTTTTGTGTGGATGAAGTGTTCGAAGATCGAGGGGGTCTCGATGTGAGGAGAAGGAGGAGAGGCAAGAGATCAAGCTTGGTGATGCCCAAGGCACCCCAAGTAACTATTCAAGGAGACTCAAGCGTCTAATCTTGGGGATGCCCTGGAAGGCATCCCATCTTTCTTCAACAAGTATCGATATGTTTTCGGATTTGTTTTGTTCACATGATATGCATAAATTCTTGGAGCGTCGTGTGCTTTATATTTTTCTTGTAATAATGCACCATGCTGGTATGAGATAGTCCTTGGCAAATTTGTAGAATGCTCATTGCACTTCACTTATATCTTTTGAGTATGGCTTTATAGAATGCTTCATGTGCCTCACTTATATAATCTGAAGTTTGGATTGCCTGTTTCTCTTCACATAGAAAACTGATGTTCATATAATGCTATCGTGCTTCACTTATATTTGTTAGAGCACGATCTTTTGTAGAAAGAATTAAACTATCATGCTTCACTTATATCTATTTAGAGAGTCAAACGGAATTGGTCAATTGCATGGTTAGTCCTAAAATCCTACATAAAACTTACGGATCACCGAATATGATATGTTTGATTCCTTGCAATAGTTTTGCGATATAGAGATGATAATATGTGGGAGGTACTAGTAGATGATCGTGTTTCGTAAGATATTGGTGTTAAGGTTTGTGATTCTCGAAGCATGCATGTATAGTCTCTCGTTATGCCGGGAAGTTGAAGCACAATTTATCCTTGATTGTCCTATCTTTGTGTGAAGGTCGGGGGCACGCGATGGTTAACTCCTACCAACCTCCCCCCTAGGAGCATGCGTAGTATTACTTTACTTCGAGGGCTAATAAACTTTTGCAATAAGTATGTGAGTTCTGTGTGACTAATGTGAGTCCATGGATTATACGCACTCTCACCCTTTCATAATTGCTAGCCCCTCTCATACCGCGTAATTTTTGCCGGTGCATAAACTTTATTATACCTTCCTCAAAACAGCCACCATACCTACCTATTATGGCATTTCCATAGCCATTCCGAGATATATCTCCATGCACTTCCATCATATAGTTGACTTGAGCATTCATTTTCATATTGATTTGCATGATCGTAAGACAGCTAGCACTATATTTTCATGGCTTGTTCATTTTTTGATATCTTTGCTATGCTAGATCATTGCACATCCTGGTACACTGCCAGAGGCATTCATTTAGAGTCATACTATGTCATAGGTATCGAGTTGTAATTTTTATTTCTTTTGAGTTATAAGTAAATAGAAGTGTGATGATCCTCATTATCCATTATTAGAGCATGTCCCCATGATGATAGGATGATGGAGACCATGATTCCCCCACAAATCGGGATGAGACTCTGGACTAAAAGAAAAGAAAAGAAACGAAAAAGAAAAAAAGAAAAAAATGAATGAAAAAAGGGGCATGCTATTCCACACTTGTGCTTCAAAGTAGCACCATGTTTTTCATATAGAGAGTCTCCTATGTTGTCACTTTCATATACTAGTGGGAATTTCCCGTAGTAGAGTTTGATGCACACCCAATTAGTTTCATATTGAGCTTTCATACACTTATAGCTCTTAGTGCATCTGTGGCATGGCAATCCCTACTCCTCACATTGATATCGATAGATGGACATCTCCATAGTCCATTAGTTTGCCTAGTTGATGTGAGACTTTCTTCCCTTCTTTTGTCTATTACCACCACATTATATTCCACCTATATTGCTATATCCATGGTTTGCGCTCATGTATTGCGTGAGAGTTGAAAATGCTGAAGCGCGTTAAAAAGTATGAACCAATTGCTTGGCTGACACCGGGGTAGTACATGATTTATACTTTGAGCTTGGAAGACAGAGCATGACAAGACTATATGATTTTGTAGGGATAACGTTCTTTAGCATTTGATATTCTGAAAGACATGATTGTTTGTTGGGATGATCGAGTATTGATGTCTTTATATCAAAGTATAGACTATTGATTTGAATCACTCAGGTCTTAATATTCATGTCATGACTAGATATATGATCAAGTATATGCTAGGTAGCATTCCACATCAAAAATTATCTTTTTTATCATTTACCTACTCGAGGACGAGCAAGAATTAAGCTTGGGGATGTTGATACATCTCTGTCGTATCTGTAATTTTTCATTGTTTCATGCCAATATTATACAACTTCCACATATTTTTGGCAACTATTTATATGATTTATTAGACTAACCTACAGATCCAGTGCCCAGTGCTAGTTCCTGTTTTTTACATGTTTTTGTATCGCAGAAAACCCATATCAAACGAAGTACAAACGCGATAATAATTGGCGGAGAATTATTTTGTAAGATATGTGATTTTTAGGAGGTGGAAGCAACGCAAACGGGGGACCCATAGTGCCCACAGCCCACGAGGGCGCGGCACCGGGCCCAGGCGCGCACTGGTGTCTTGTGCCCTCCTAGAACATTAGTTGGGGCCCTTCTTATGGCGCAAGAAAGCTAATTTATGGATAAAAACCGTGTCAAAAATTCAGCGCAATCGGAGTTACGGATCTCCGGAAATTTAAGAAACGATGAAGGGCCAGATCTAGGGGACGTGAAACAGAGAGAGACAGAGAGACATATCCAATCTCGGAGGGGCTCTCGCCCCTCCCATGCCATGGAGACCAAGGACCATAGGGGGAACCTTATCCCACCTAGGGAGGAGGCCAAGTAAGAAGAAGAAGGATGGGGGCTCTCTCCCCCTCGCTTTCGGTGGAGTCGGAGTGCCACCGGGGCAACGATCGGGACGGCGATCAAACATCAACAATCTTGATACCGTCCACACCAACTCTCCCCCTTCTAATTGCAGCTGTGCAACACCTTCTTTCCCCTTGCTGTAATCTCTACTTAAACATGGTGCTCAACTTCATATCTTATTTCCCAATGATCTATGGTTATCCTATGATGTTTGAGTAGATCCGCTTTGTCCTATGGGTTAATCGTGATCTTGGTTGGTATGATTGTATATTTTATTTTTGGTGCTGTCCTACGGTGCCCTCCATTCTCGCGCAAATGTGAGGGACCCCCGATGTAGGGTGTTGCAATATGTTCATGGTTTGCTTATTGTCAGTGTTGCGGGGGATGTTAGCAGCCCAAACGCGGATAAGTGGGTTATGACGTATGGGAGTAAAGAGGACTTGATACTTAATGATATGGTTGGGTTTCACGACCTTAATGATCTTTAGTAGTTGTGGATGCTTGCTAGAGTTCCAATCATAAGTACATATGATCGAAGTACGGAAAGTGTGTTAGCTCATGCCTCTCCCTCTTATAAAATTGCAAGAATGATTACCGGTACTTGTTATCGATTACCTAGGGACAAATAACTTTCTTGTTGACAAAAATTATCCACTTTTATTATCTTGCAAAGTACTTCGAGTTTTATTTTTGCAAAGTAGTTCTATCATCACTCCTACAAACTAGTTTCATACTTTTTTCCGGTAAAGCAAACGTCAAGTGTGCATAGAGTTGTATCGGTGGTCGATAGAACTTGAGGGAATATTTGTTCTACCTTTAGCTCCTCGTTGGGTTCGACACTCTTACTTGTCAAAAAAGGCTACAAACGATCCCCTATACTTGTGGGTTACCAACACTCTCCCCATCTCTTTGCTATGCATCTCCTAGATAGATCTTGCGTGAGCGTAGGAAATTTTGAAATTGCATGCTACGTTTCCCAACAAATTCGCCCGATGGACGGACGCGCCGACATCCCCAACACCCCATTCATACACCCGCGACCCCTCCGCCGCCGCAAACCCTAGTGCGGGGTGATACGTCCATTTTGCATCATGCTTTTATATTGATGTTTATTGCATTATGGGTTGTTATTACACATTATGTCACAATACTTATGCCTTTTCTTTCTTATTTTACAAGGTTTACATGAAGAGGGAGAATGCCGGCAGTTGGAATTCTGGGCTGGAAAAGGAGCTAATATTGGAGACATATTCTGCACAACTCAAAAAGCCCTGAAACTCCATGAAAGTCAGTTTTGGAATATATAAAAAATATCGGGCGAAGAAAGCACCAGAGGGGGGCCACCCACCATCCACGAGCGTGGGGGCGCGCCCTACCCCCCTGGGCGCGCCCCCTGCCTCGTGGGCCACCTGGCAGCCCCCCGATGCCCATCTTCTGGTATAAGGTGTCTTCTGCCCTGGAAAAATCATAAGGAGGCTTTCGAGACGAAGCGCCGCCGTCTCGAGGCGGAACCTTGGCGGAACCAATCTAGGGCTCCGGCAGAGCTGTTCTGCCGGGGACACATCCCTGCGGGAGGGGGAAATCGTCATCACCATCGATCCTCTCATTGGGAGGGGGTCTATCTCCATGAACATCTTCACCAGCACCATCTCCTCTCAAACCCTAGTTCATCTCTTGTATCCCATCTTTGTACTAAAACCTCAGTTTGGTACCTGTGGGTTGCTAGTAGTGTTGATTACTCCTTGTAGTTGATGCTAGTTGGTTTATCTGGTGGAAGATCATATGTTCAGATTCATTATGCATATTAATATCCCTCTGATTTTGAACATGGATGTAATGCCCCAAATGTAACACTTTCCTACAATGGCAATAAAGCTTCCTCTTTGATCCTTGTCATTATCCTTGGGGGTCCTTCTCTTTTATTTTATTTGCATTGCGTACCTTTTATTATTATTTTTGCATTGCATCATCATGTCATCATGGCATCATAGTTTATTTTCTTTTGTGCTTTGTTGAGACCTTGTGATGTATGTTGTGTGTGGGTTCAAGCTATCTTAGCTAAAAACCCTACCCCCTCCCCCTCTTCTTCTTCTTCTTCTTTCTTCTTACTCTTCTCCTTCTTTCTTTCTGGCCTATTCTTTGATCTATTTGGCATGCCACCTAGCAAGTGCCATAGTGGATCTTCTTTCTCCTGTAAAACTTGCCACATGTGAGAAACCTCTTCACCAAAAACCATCTCATTTGAATGTGATTTGGTTGGGTTTTAAAATATCAAGAGTTTGACCTATATTCAAACTCCTTTTATTTTTCTGCCTCTAAAAATGTCCAAGTCATTTTATTTAAATAGAGCATAATTCACTAAGCTCAGGGGTATTTTTCTTTTCCCCTAGTTCTTCTTCTTTATTTTTGTGCATTCTTTTCTTTTTCTGTCTGAGGAAATAAAAAGAATAGAAGAAAATAGCAGCAGCCAGTAGCAACCTGGGCCTCTCCTCCTTCTCTCCCTCCCCTGAGGCCCAACTCCACCCACAGCGCAGCAGCCCAGCAGTGCAGGCCCAGCAACAGGCGCACCGTCGCGCCGTAGCCACTCCGAATGCGTGGCCCCACACGTCAGCGACCCATCTTCCTCGCCTTCGTCTTCCTCCGTCAGAAAAGCAAAGCACCCGACGCGCTCACCGTCGCGCCGTCAGCTCACGGACGTCGAGGCCGTGCGCCAAGCCCGTGTTTTAAACCCAAATTGTGTCCATCTTTTTCCCCTAGGTCTTCTCCTTCCCCTCTCGTCGTCTGGAGAGGTGGGATCCCCCAGATCCGCCGCCACCACCGACGCCCGATCGCATCTGAGAGCTCCCTCTCGTCGCCGGCGAGCTCCGCGTCGTCCTCGTCCTCGCCAATGTTGTCTGGCTTCTTCCCAGACGCCCTCTTCTTCCACTACGACAACTACGCGGCCCCGAGCGCCTCTCCGTTGAGTGCTTCTTCCTCTTCTTCCTCTACGGTGGCCGGAGCTGTTTGAGATGCGCTGTCGTCGACTCCGTCCACGCCAGGGCCAGCCGAGCGCACCGCCGTGCTCGTGGTGAGCTCCTCTCTCTCTCTCTCCAGCCCTTTTCCCCCTTCCTGCGATGGCTCTAGGCCATAGTTCCATGTGAGCCCGACCGTTCCGCCGTCGGACCTCGTCGCCGACGAGTGTTCCGACCTCTTTAGCTATTGTCGTGCTGTCCGTTAGCTCCGCCTAGATGCATAGAACCTCCTCGTGCAGTCGCCGTGCCGCCTAGTGCCTTGCATCACCTCGCCGTTGTCTCGTCGCCACCGTGCTGTAATAGCTCGCCGCCGGTGATGCAGTGCCCCTCAGGCACTGCTAGTTGTTTAGTTGGATGCGGGATTCCTCTAGCTCCCTCTCGCACCCCTCCGTCGTGCCTAATGGTCGCCGGAGCGGCTCCGACGAGCTTGCTCCGACGAGGGCCAGTGCTCCCCTGCTCTACACCCGTTGTGTGTTCTTCAGATAAGCTGCTCCTTCTCTGTCGAGATCGATGCAGTGGCGTAGTGGTGTGTCTCCGTCAGTTTCGTCAGAGAGACGCGGGTTCGATCCCTCGCGGGCGCTGTGGTTAATCCGCCCCTTTTTTCATTTTTGTGTGAGGCTGACAGCAGGGCCCCACCTGCCAGCCTCACAGCAGCAGTGCCAGCTCGCGCGTGCACCCGCACGCCAGCTCAGCTCCTTCTGGCCCCCCCTTGTCAGTGTCTGTGGCTCGTTGAGCCTGGGTCAGTTTAGACCTGCCGATTGTTTTGTTTATTTTCTTTTTTTCTTTTCTTTTTCTTTTCTGTTTTTCTGTTTTATTTAATATCTGCATTTTTATGCTTCATATGAATTTGAGCCCAATATGAAAAGTGCTTAGAATTTTGTGTAGATTATGAATATGTAACTTGCTGCCATGTTTGAAATATTTAAAATGTTGTTGAATTTAAATTTGTTTTAAATATGTTCAAACTTGCAAAAATCATAACTAAATATCTACAACTCCAAATTTAACAAACTTTATATGCATTTGGGGTAGAAAAATGTGTAGATTATTTTGGTGTTGTTGTTTAGCATGTTTGATAACTCCATCACAGTAGTATTTCAAATCTGTCCCAAATGCAAACAAATGAATATGGGGTTTTCTGGAAATTGTTGTATTTAATTCCAGCCCATTTAAACTTGCAAGCATGTTGCTGTTATGTTTAGTGCACCCTTGCCATGTTAAACAACCTCTTTTAAACATGTCGGTTGCTTGTTTGATAATCTACATAAACTTGCTAAGTTGTTACTTCACTTGTTTCACATGTGTGGTTGATCTTGTTTGTTGGTGATGTATTGCATTCTTGTGACCCTAGGCCATGCATCATGTCTTTTCATGTGCACATGCTTCATGTTCATGCATCATGTGATTGGGCACTGCACATTGATTGATTTTGTTCCGTTGTGCATGTTGTGTTTGGTTAGAGCCTAGTGAAGATATTGAGAACGAGGTTTCTACCGAGGTTGAGTGTGAGGAGCAAGATTACGTTCCCCCCGAGGATTTAACAGGCAAGATGACCTGACCCAGATATCATTACTATCTTTGTCTATTGCTAGATGTCTCGCTCTTTAGCTTATTGCCTCGATGCTCATGTTTGTTTGTCAGCCTCCTATTGTAACCATGAGTATCTCTAACCACCCAACCTAGCAAACCTTTGATTGGCTACGTAAGCTTTGCTCAGCCCCTCTTATAGCATTGTTAGTTGCAGGATAAGATTTGAAGATTCTTGCTTCATGATAAAGTTATTGTTGGGATATCACACTATATAATCTGTTAAACTAAATCACCTATATACTTGGCAATGGGTGGAAGGCTAAGCCTCTTGCTTGGTGATTTGTTCCACTCATGCCACCCTAGGAACCGTTTAAACCGGTGTTATGTTCCTTGATTTTGCATCCCTAACACGGTTGGGGTTTATGGGCCCCCCTCGATAACCCGCTTAGCGCTAAAGCTTTTCCAGCAAGGCCCAACTTTGGTTTTACATTTGCCTAACAACTAAAACTTGCATAGGGAGTTATAAACCCTTTTCTTAATCAACAACCTGGGCCAGTGCTCCACATGAGTGTTGGTCCAAACTGGGCTGGCTGCGGGGCCACCTCGAGGAAACTCAAGGGCTGGTAAAAACCCGTAGGATGTCCCATCCGGTCGTGGCCTGAGATGAGATACGCGCGGCTACTATCAGGGTGTCGGCACGCCGGGAGGCCTTGCTGGATTAGTTTTACCTTAGTCGGAATATCTTGAGCACGGGATTCCGAGAATACTCGGGTCTTCCCACCTTGGAGTTGCGACTCCGCAGATCGTGAGCTTGTGATGGGCTAAGTTGGGACACCCCTGCAGGGATTTGATCTTTCGAAAGCCGTGCCCACGGTTATGTGGCAGATGGGAATTTGTTAATATCCGGTTGTAGAAAACTTGACACTTTGATCATAATACACTACCAGCGTGAGTAACCATGACGGTCGCTTTCCGAAGGGGTTCGGAAAGTGAACACGGTGGGGTTATGTTTGACGTTCTTAGATAGGATCACTTCGTGATCACTTTGACGGTTGTTGGCACTTCTCTTCTCGCTCTGAACACGTAAGCTAGTGCTAGTGCAGCTGCAACCTTGTTCTACAGCCTTGTTCCACACCCAAGGCTTAGATAGCTTTGCTACCCGGGAACGGGATTGCTGAGTCCTCCATGGCTCACAGATTCTACACAACACCAGATGCAGGTACCATGGTGAACTACACAGCTGGTGGATCAGAGTTGTACTGGGAGTTCGACGAAGAACGTGGGCGATACTACGTGTCTTATCCAGAGGATCAGTAGGGCTCTTACTAGGATGTTATGATCGAGACCTTGTGTTATTTATGGTATCTTTCTTTTGGATCTTCGTCCATAGTCGGACTCTGATGTTATTTGGATGATGATTGTTTATGTAATGTATTGTGTGACGTGGCGAGTGTAAGCCAACTACTCTTTTGCAATTTCATCCCTCTTTTACATGAGTCGTGCAAAGATACCATACTTGAGATCATTCTAGTATGAGCTTATACCTTTAAGTCGTGCCTCGACACGTAGGAGGTATAATCTCATACTGGGCATTACAATGGATATGATTTGTGAGTAGTTACGTTTGTTCCTGAGGACATGGGAGAAGTCTTGCTATAAGTAGTCATGTGAATTTGGTATTCGTTTGATATTTTGATGAGATGTATGTTGTCTTTCCTCTAGTGGTGTTATGTGAACGTCGACTACATGACACTTCACCATTGTTTGGGCCTAGAGGAAGGCATTGGAAAGTAATAAGCAGATGATGGGTTGCTAGAGTGACACAAGCTTAAACCCTAGTTTATGCGTTGCTTCGTAAGGGGCTGATTTGGATCCATATGTTTCATGCTATGGTTAGGTTTACCTTAATACTTATTTTGTAGTTGTGGATGCTTACAATAGAGGTTAATCATAAGTGGGATGCTTGTCCAAGGAAGGGCAGTACCCAAGCATCGGTCCACCCACATACCAAATTATCAAAGTAACGAACGTGAATCATATTAGCGTGATGAAAACTAGCTTGTCGATAATTCCCATGTGTCCTCGGGAGCGCTTTTCTTTATATAAGTGTTTGTCCAGGCTTGTCCTTTGCTACAAAAAGGATTGGGCCATATTGTTGCACCTTATTTACTTTTATTACTTGTTACTCATTACAAATTACCTTATCACAAAACTATATGTTACCGATAATTTCAGTGCTTGCAGAGAATACTTTACTGAAAACTGCCTATCATTTCTTTCTGCTCCTTGTTCGGTTCGACACTCTTATTTATCGAAAGGACTATGATAGATCCCCTACACGGGGAGCTTTGGCTTTGCCTTCGCCGGTGCTCCTCCAAGCACCGGCATCGCGCGCGGGCTTTTCATGCCGCCATGGACAACCTCGGTGGCGGGTCATGGCGTCGCGCCAGCGCCCTCCGTGAAGCCACATGCCCCCCTCTCGAATCTCCCAAATGTGGCGTGGGCGAAGAAGGGAAATGTGTCAGTGAAGAAGAACAAGACGGCGGACGACTCCTCTAGGTGGCCGAAGAAGAAGCTTGCAGGGCGTGCGACGGACGCGGCGGCGACCAAAGCGCCGGCGGGCTCACTTGTTGAGGCAGCGGCCGACGCGCACAAGGTGTTCGATGAAATACCCACAAGGCGCCAACTTTTTATTGTTGTTTTTTGAATGCATACATATGGATAGCTTATTTGCTTTGTTGTATATACTTTGTAGTTTCAATGATGAGGCATATATGTCACCTATGGGTGTTGGCTCCAACAATTCACATTGGTCTCAAACCAATGAGATGCATTCTCATGATCATGAGTTTGAGGTGGACGAGGATGGTGAGGGCATCGTCGATGCACCGAAAGGAAGAGGGGGCAACTACACCATGGGTGAAGACATCTTGCTATGCAATACTTGGTTGCAAGTGTCGAGGGATCCCTCTGTTGGAGGGGATCAAAGTACAGATGCATATTGGCTCCGTATGAATGAGCACTTTGATCTACACAACAAAAGCGGAATTGATCACTCCGGAAGATCTCTTCGCTCTTGGTGGTCGACAGTCAACCGATATTGTCAAAGGTGGGCGGCTGCACTTAAGGTGGTTGACTCGTTGAACCCAAGTGGCACTAATGATAGAGATAGGGTAAGTGTCATTTCTTTCATGATTGTTCCATGTTCATCATGCTTCTTCTTGGTGTTTCAAGTGCTAACTTGTTCTTTTGTTTGTAGCTCACTATTACACAAAACTTGTTCCAAGGAGAGGAGAAGAAGACCAAGAAAGGGAATATCGAGAAAGGGAGACCATTTACCTTGCCTCATTGCTATGAAGAATTGAAGGATGATGAGAAATGGAAGCCCCATGACGGTGTCGATGAGGAGAGCAACAAATGCAAGAGAACTATTGATTTGGATGATGATGAGGAGGAGGCTTCAAGTGATGGAGGCAAGAGAAGGCCTACACCAAACTCGGTTTCGTACTCCAAGCCAAAAAGACCGGATGGGTGCAAGAAAGATGGAAAAGAAAAGAAGAAGAGGAAAGGAGATGACGAGCTAACAAATGATATGGAAGCTATTGTGAACGCAAGAAAGGAAGCGAACGAGGTGAGGAAGATGTCAAGGAACCAAGATGCCGCGGCCGCGGAGAGGAGGTTGGCGGCCGAGGAGAGGAGGATGGCCGCAGAGGAGAGGAAGGTGACATTGGAGGAGAAGAAATTGGCCATGGAGGAGCTAACTAGGTTGTTGGAATGGGAGAAGTACTTGTTCTTCATAGACACATCTACCCTCGATGAGAAGCAAAAGGAGTTCATCAATCTTGCCCGTGAAGAAGTCCTGGTCCAAAAAAGAGCCATGGGTGGCATGGGTGGCATGGGCGGCATGGGCGGCATGGACGACATGGGAGGCATCAGTGGCTTCGGACTACCATGGGCGCCATGGGAGGCATGGGTGTCTTCGGAGCTACCATGGGAGGAATGAGTTTGCGTCTCTCATGGGAGGCATGGGAGCACCTCCGGGCGACATGGGTGGAATTTCTTCTGGTGTGCCTCATCACATACCTTTGCATGATGCAGTCGAAGATCTTGCCAACACCTTGCGAGCTCCACATGATGATGCGGCGCGCAACAATGAAGAAGAGGAGGAAGAATCATCTTCGGATGAGGATGATGAATCGGAGGAAGAAGAGGATGAAGACGAGGACGAGACATGATTATTGATGTGCCATTCATTTGTGTGAACTTTATGTCATGAATTTGGTTAGGATTTTGAACTTGGTTGGATGATGTTGTGAGCATGAATTTGAACTTTTATGTCATGAACTTGTTGGATGATTTTAAATTGTGCCATGTCTTGTTTTGATGTTTAAAATATCACCACATTGTCACCCAAATGCAACATATGGCAAGCGTCGGCTGCTCTCGCACGCTCAGTTTTAGCGCGTCTGTTGGAGCGGCTCGAGTGCACTATATTTTGCAGCGGCCGCTGGAGCCAGTGCACCGCGGCACGCAAAAAATTGCGAACCAGGCGCTATAAACGCCTTTTTAGCGCGTCGCGCATTGCGCGCATGTTGGAGATGCTCTAAGTTATGCTCCCTCCATTCCTAAATATAAGTCTTTATAAAGATTTCACTGTGGACTACATACGGAGCAAAATGAGTGAATCTGCACTCTAAACTGCATCTACATACATCCACATATGGTCCATAGTAAAATCTCTACAAGACCTTATATTTAGAAACAAAGAGGGTATATAATTAAGTTGACACATCTTCAATAGTTTTAGGACCGAAAACTGTTGTTTTGAAGTTATAGGACTAAACTAGCATGCCTTGATAGTTTTCGAACTTATGCTTATTATTTTACATTCATTATCTCAAAAATCGGGGAGCAATCAATCGCTAAGTCTTGCGTGCTGTAATAAAATACTCCTACTAAACATTCACGCAAATATTGTTTTGGACGCGTCTAGCGGGCGGCCGTTGGCCCGCTAGCTATGCGTGGCAGCCTTCTTTATTACGGAAGATTATGTCTCCTTGCTACTTTAGGAAAGTTTGTGTCTGTTTAATAAATCTCAAACACACTTAATCCCACCTGGTCCCTACAACGTCGCTTGCATGCACTCATGTGACCGCATAGTCCAATGATAACCCACAAGTGTAGGGGATCGCAACAGTTTTTGAGGGTAAAGTGTTCAACCCAAATTTATTGATTCGACACAAGGGGAGTCAAAGAATACTCTTAAGTATTAGCATATGAGTTGTCAATTCAACCACGCCTGGAAACTTAGTATCTGCAGCAAGGTAGTTTAATAGCAAAGTAATATGGAGATAGCAATAGCAGCAATAAAAGTAACAGTAGTGTTTTTGTAGTTTTTGTAATAGTAGCAGCGGAAAAGTAAATAAGCAACAAGCAATATGTCAAAAGGTCGTGGGTATTAGATCGGTGATGGGGGATTATGTCGGATGCGATTCATCATGTATAAGTTACTCCCTCCGTCCCAAAATAAGTGTCTCAACTTTGTACTAACTGTAGTACAAATTTGTACTAAGCACAAGACACTTATTTTGGGACGGAGGGAGTATAACCTAGGGTGACACAGAACTAGCTTCAGTTCATCAATGTAATGTAGGCATGTATTCCGAATATAGTCATACATGCTTATGGAAAAGAACTTGCATGACATCTTTTGTCCTACCCTCCCGTGGCAGCGGGGTCCTAGTGGAAACTAAGGGATATTAAGGCCTCCTTTTAATAGAGTACCGGACCAAAGCATTAACACATAGTGAATACATGAACTCCTCAAACTACGGTCATCACCGGGAGTGGTCCCGATTGTTGTCACTTCGGGGTTGCCGGATCGTAACACATAGTAGGTGACTATAGACTTGCAAGATAGGATCAAGAACACACATATATTCATGAAAACATAATAGGTTCAGATCTGAAATCATGGCACTCGGGCCCTAGTGACAAGCATTAAGCATGGAAAAGTCATAGCAACATCAATCTTAGAACATAGTGGATACTAGGGATCAAACCCTAACAAAATTAACTCGATTACATGGTAAATCTCATCCAACTCATCACCGTCCAGCAAGCCTACGATGGGATTACTCACGCACGGCGGTGAGCATCATGGAACTGGTGATGGAGGAAGTTTCATGATGACGATGGCGACGATCTCCCCTCTCCGGAGCCCCGAACGGACTCCGGATCAGCCCTCCCGAGAGAGATTAGGGCTTTGCATCGGCTCTGTATTGTAAAACGCGATAATTCTTCCTCTCTGGTTTTTTCTCCCCGAAACTAAATATATGGAATACGGGGGTACGTCGGTGGAGCAACAGGGGGCCCACGAGGCAGGGGGCGCGCCCCCCACCCTCGTGGACAGGGTGTGGGCCCCTTGGTCTAGATCTTTCCGTAGATATTTTTTATATTTTCCAAAATAATTCTCCGTGGATTTTCAGGTCATTCCGAGAACTTTTTATTTCTGCACAAAAATAACACCATGGCAATTCTGCTGAAAACAGCGTTAGTCCGGGTTAGTTCCATTCAAATCATGCAAGTTAGAGTCCAAAGCAAGGGCAAAAGTGTTTGGAAAAGTAGATACGTTGGAGACGTATCAACTCCCCCAAGCTTAAACCTTTGATTGTCCTCAAGCAATTGAGTTGATAAACTGAAAGTGATAAAGAAAAACTTTGACAAACTCTGTTTGCTCTTGTTGTTGTAAATATGTAAAGCCAGCATTCAAGTTTTCAGCAAAGATCATGAACTACCCACATTCACAATAACTTTAAGGTCTCGTGTCTACTCATATCAATGGCATAATCAACTAGCGAGCAATAATAATAAACCTCAGATGACAACACTTTCTCAAAACAATCATAATATGATATAACAAGATGGTATCTCACTAGCCCTTTCTGAGACCGCAAAACATAAATGCAGAGCACCTTTAAAGATCAAGGGATGACTAGACATTGTAATTCATGGTAAAAGAGATCCAGTCATAATCATACTCAATGCAAATTAATAGTAATACATGCAAATGACAGAGGTGCTCTCCAACTGGTGCTCTTTTATAAGAGGATGATGACTCAACATAAAAGTAAATAGATAGGCCCTTCGCAGAGGGAAGCAGGGATTTGTAGAGGTGCCAGAGCTCGATTTTTAAATAGAGATGAATAACATTTTGAGCGGTATACTCTCATTGTCAACATAGCAACCAAGAATCTCGGTATCTTCCATGCTACGCACATTATAGGCGGTTCCCAAATAGAATGGTAAAGTTAATACTCCCCCAACCACCAACAAGCACACTCCACGACTAGCCCAAAACAACGGGTACCGTCCAAACCAGCAACAGCCCTGGGGGAGTTTTGTTTATTTATTATGATTTGAGTATGGGACTGGGCATCCCGGTTACCAGCCATTTTCTCATGAATGATGAGCGGAGTCCACTCATCGTGAGAATAACCCACCTAGCATGGAAGATATAGACAACCCTAGTTGATACATGAGTTGTTCGAGCATACAAAACAGAATTTCATTTGAAGGTTTAGAGTTTGGCACATACAAATTTACTTGGAACGGTAGGTAAATACCGCATATAGGAACGTATGGTGGATTCATGTGGAATAACTTTAAGGTTTATGGAAGTGGATGCACAAGCAGTATTCCCGCTTAGTACAGGTGAATGCTAGAAAGAGACTAGGAAGCGACTAGCTAGAGAGCGACAACAGTCATGAACATGCATTAAAATTAATCAACAGTGAATGCAAGCATGAGTAGGATATAAATCACCATGAACATAAATATCGTGGAGGCTATGTTGATTTGTTTCAACTACATGCGTGAACATGTGCCAAGTCAGACCACTTGAATCGTTCAAAGGAGGATACCACCCTATCATACCACATCACAACCATTTTAATATTATGTTGGCACGCAAGATAGACCATTATAAACTCTTAGCTAATTAAGCATGGCATAAGCAGCTATGATCTCTAATTGTCATTGCAAGCATGTTTCATTCATACAAGCTGAATCAGGAACGATGAACTATCATATTTACAAAAACAAGAGAGGTCAAGTTCATACCATCTTTTTCATCTCACTCAATTCATCATATATCATCATTATTGCCTTTCACTCGCACGACCGAACGGTGTGGATAATAATAATAGTGCACGTGCATTGGACTAAGCTGGAATCTGCGAGCATTTTAATACAAGAGAGAAGACAAGGTAATATGGCTCAAGGTTAAATTAACAATAAAGCATATGATAGCCAGTAAGCATTTTCAATCATGGTCTTCTACTCTTGACCCCTAAAGAAAAGAAAAGAAACTATTTACACGGGAAAGCTCCCAACAAGCAAAAGAAGAACGATAAATCTTTTGGGGTTTTCTTTTAATTACTACTACTACTACATGCATGCATGGAAAGTAAACTAGCTAAAAGCTACAACTATTTTTTTTTCTTAAGGTTTTTCTAACACGCAAGAAAAAAGACTAAGAAAAAGAATCGAAACTAAGCATGGATAGTACAATGAAAGAGTGTGAGCACCGACGACTAGAATAAGTGTGTGAACATGAATGTAATGTCGGTGAGAAACACGTACTCCCCCAAGCTTAGGCATTTGGCCTAAGTTGGTCTATGGCCAATATTGGCCTGAGGGATATCCAAAGTTGTAGCTGGGGTTGTACTAGGATGCAGCAGCTACTGCCTGCTGAGCTACAGCTTGGAGACGGGCTGCTTCCATCGTCTCCTGATACTCACTTGCCTCCTCCCTGGTTATAGTACATCTCCCTTTTGCCTGAAAGTCAAACAAGGTAGGAGCAGGAAGGGCAATATGGACGGCGTGATGCCTGTTAAAGAGTAGTCGATACTTGAGGGATTGTTCATCTCTCTATATAAACCGGTGACTAACCATAGCATTGTAACCCAAATAAGCAGGTGGTAATAGTTCAACATTTTCATGTATAGGCACACCAAGACGGCGGGCTATGCGAGTGGCATAGATCCCACCGAAGAAATCTCCATATAAACCATTATGATGTAGCCTACGTGCAACAATAGCTTCCAGGTTATATTGTCTATCACCTAATACAGCACTCTTGAGAACACTAAGATCTGGGACACACATGTGGCAAGCCTCGTCTTTACCGTTTATGCATCTACCAATAAAGAGAGCAAAGTAATGAATAGCAGGAAAATGAATGCTCCCTATGGTAGCTTGTGTGATTTCTCTAGATTCCCCCACAATGATACTAGCAAGGAACTCTTTATATTCAGATTTGCGAGGATCACCCATACTGCCCCACTGCGGGAGCTTACAAGCATCATTAAAATCCTCTAGGTCCATGGTGTAAGATTTATCATAAAGATCAAATAGGACAGTGTGAGAATTACGTGAAGATGAAAATTTAAACCTTCTCACAAAGGTATCAGTTAAGTAACGGTATTGATGGCACTTATCTTGCATGAAGCCCTCGAGGTCAGCATTACGTACATATGCGTCAAACTCCTCCTTAATGCCTGCCTGAACCATAAATTCTTCTGACGGCCATTCACAAGGCCGCACTTCAGCTTCCCTCGGTAGTTCATCGTCCGGCTCACGCATCGCGAGCCTTGGTTCTTGCTTCCTTGAGGAACCACCTTGGAAGATTTTCCTATGCATTTTTCTGAAATTTTTAGTAACTCAAAATAAAGGTGAACCAAACTCAACAAGATTGATAGCAACAACTCCTACAAGTGTCTAGAGACTATATCATGCATTAGAACTACTTGGGACCAAAGAAATTTGACATGCAAGCTCAAGAACAAGGTCACCACAGCAGCAAAAATTTGCAATAAATAAAGCACTAGACAAAAAACTAATTGGACCAATGGAGGAGTCACATGCCAAGGAACAATCTCCCCAAACAGTTTTGTGAACGGAGCTTTGAGCAAGGAGATCAAAAATGGCAGCAAGATGAGCTAGAACTCGTGCTTGAGCTGGATAATGATTTTTTGGGGAGGAAGAAGAAGTGTGTGGGTGCAGGAATAAGTGGAGGGGGCATGTGGGGCCCACGAGGCAGGGGGCGCGCCCTGTGAGGGTAGGCGTGCCCTGGACCCTCGTGGCTAGGTGATGGCTCCCCTCGCTGTGTTTTCTGTGCCAAACGTTCTCAAATATTCTAGAAAAAATCATATTTCATTTTCAGGGCATTTGAAGAACTTTTATTTTCGGGGTATTTTTTTATTGCAAGGATAAGTCTGAAAACAGACATAAAATACTATTTTTGCTTTATTTAGTCTAATTAACAGAAAGTAAAAGGAGGGTGCAGAAGATTGTGCTATCTAGATTCACCCATCTCATGATCATCAAAAGGAATCCGTTAATAAGGTTGATCAAGTCTTGTTAATAAAATCTTTCCGAATAACATGAAACCGGAGAATTTTTGAATAAAACTAGGTTACCTCAATGGGGATATGTATGTCCCCAACAATAAGAATATCATACGTCTTCTTGACAGTAGGAAGAGGAAATTAAAAACCTCCAATAGTAATAGTTGAATTTTTTTCAATAGAATTGATACTGTGGACCTGAGGTTGTTTCCTCGGAAAGTGTATCGTATGCTCATTACCATTGACATGAAAAGTGACATTGCCTTTGTTGCAATCAATAACAGCCCCTGCAGTGTTCAAAAAGGGTCTACCAAGGATAATAGACATACTATAGTCCTCGGGAATATCAAGGATAACAAAGTTCGTTAGAATAGTAACATTTGCAACCACAACAGGCACATCCTCAAAAATACCGACAGGTATAGCAGTTGATTTATCAGTCATTTGAAAAGATATTTCAGTAGGTGTCAACTTACTCAAGTCAAGTCTATGATATAAGGAGAGAGGCATAACACTAACACCGGCTCCAAGATCACATAAAGCAGTTTTAACATAGTTTCCTTTGATGGAGCAAGGTATAGTGGGTACTCCTGGATCTCCTAGTTTCTTAGGTATTCCACCTTTAAAAGTGTAATTGGAGAACATGGTGGAAATTTCTACTTCAGGTATCTTTCTTTTGTTGGTAATAATATCTTTCCTATACTTAGCATAAGGATTTGTTTTAAGCATATCAGTCAAACGCATACGCAAAAAGATAGGTCTAATCATATCAGCAAAGCGCTCAAAATCCTCATCATCCTTTTTCTTGGATGGTTTGGGAGGAAAATGCATGGGTTTCTGAACCCATGGTTCTCTTTCCTTACCGTGCCTCCTAGCAACAAAGTCTCTCTTATCATAACGTTGATTCTTTGATTGTGGGTTATCAAGATCAACATCAGGTTCAATCTCTACATCAGTATCATTGTTAGGTTGAGCATTATCATGAACATCATCATTAACATTATCACTAGGTTCATGTTCATTAACAGATTGTGTCTCAGCATCAGAAACAGATATATCATTGGGATTCTCAAGTGTGTCAGCTACAGGTTCACTAGAATCATGCAAAGTCCTATTATTTTTCTTTTTCTTCTTCTTAGAAGAACTAGGTGCATCTAAATTATTTCTCTAAGAATCTTACTCAATTCTCTTAGGGTGGCCCTCATGATACAAAGGTTCCTAAGTCACTTTACCCCTCTAGTTGCAACTCTAACAACATAGTCATTATTCTTACTATTTAATTCATTGAGCAAATCATTCTGAGCCTTAAGTACTTGTTCTACTTGAGTGGTAACCATAGAAGCATGTTTACTAATGAGTTTAAATTCATCTTTAAATCTAGACATATAATCACTCAAGCGTTCAATCATATAAGCATTACGTTGCAATTGTCTACCAACATAAGCATTGAAGTTTTCTTGTTTCACAATAAAATTATCAAACTCATCTAAGCATTGGCTAGCAGACTTATAACGAGGAATATCACTTTCATCAAATCTATAAAAAGAATGTACCTTTACTACCTGTGTTGGGTTATCAAGACCATGTATTTTTTTAATAGGTGGTAAATTCTTAACATCTTCAGCTTTAATACATTTTTCTTTCATAGATTTCTTTGCCTCTTGCATATCTTCAGGACTGAGAAATAGAACACCTCTTTTCTTCGGAGTTGGCTTAGGGGCTGGTTCAGGAAGTGTCCAATTATTTTCATTGGCTAGCATATTATTCAATAGTAATTCAGCTTGATCAACTGTTCTTTCCCTGAAAACACAACCAGCACAACTATCCTGGTGGTCTCTGGAAGCATCGGTTAGTCCATTATAAAAGACATCAAGTATTTCATTCCTCTGAAGAGGATGATCAGGCAAAGCATTAAGTAACTGGAGAAGCCTTCCCCAAGCTTGTGGGAGACTCTCTTCTTCAATTTGCACAAAATTATATATTTCTCGTAAGGCAGCTTGTTTTTTATGAGCGGGAAAATATTTAGCAGAGAAGTAATAAATCATATCCTGGGGACTACGCACACAACCAGGATCAAGAGAATTAAACCATGTCTTAGCATCACCCTTTAACGAGAACGGAAATAGCTTAAGGATATAGTAATAACGAATCTTTTCATCGTTGGTAAATAGGGTGGCTATATCATTCAACTTAGTAAGATGTGCCACAATAGTTTCAGATTCATAGCCATGGAAAGGATCAGATTCAACCAAAGTAATTAACTCAGGATCAACAGAGAAATCATAATTATTGTCAGTAACAAAGATAGGTGAAGTAGCAAAAGCAGGGTCATATTTCATTATAGCATTCAAGGGCTTTTCTTTCAGTTTAGCTAATAATTTCTTAAGATCATATCTATCATTGCAAGCAAGAAAGTCTCTAGTAGTTTCTTCATCCATAACATAACCCTCGGGAATAACAGGCAATTCATATCTAGGGGGAGAAGCTTCATCATCACTTTCATAAATATTATCAGTTTCAATATTTGCATTCTCCCTAACCTTAGCAATTTGTTCATCTAGAAATTCACCTAGTGGCACAATATTGTCTAGCATAGAAGTAGTTTCATCATACATAGCAGAAGTGGCATCATCAAGAACATGTGACATATCAGATTCAATAGCAGGAGTAGATGTCGCAAATTTACTCATAACAGAAGGAGAATCAAGTGCAGAGCTAGATGGCAGTTCCTTACCTCCCCTCGTAGTTGAGGGATAGATCTTGGTTTTTGAGTCCTTCAAATTCTTCATAGTGATCAACATATATAAATCCCAAGTGACTTAAAGAATATAGCTATGCTCCCCGGCAACGGCGCCAGAAAATAGTCTTGATAACCCACAAGTGTAGGGGATCGCAACAGTTTTCGAGGGTAAAGCATTCAACCCAAATTTATTGATTCGACACAAGGGGAGCCAAAGAATACTCTTAAGTATTAGCAGATGAGTTGCCAATTCAACCACACCTGGAAACTTAGTATCTGCAGCAAGGTAGTTTAATAGCAAAGTAATATGGAGATAGCAGTAGCAGCAATAAAAGTAACAGTAGTGTTTTTGTAGTTTTTGTAATAGTAGCAGCAAAAAAAGTAAATAAGCAACAAGCAATATGTGAAAAGCTCGTAGGCATTGGATCGGTGATGGGGGATTATGTCGGATGCGATTCATCATGTAAAAGTTATAACCTAGGATGACACAGAACTAGCTCCAGTTCATCAATGTAATGTAGGCATGTATTCTGAATATAGTCATACGTGCTAAATGGAAAAGAACTTGCATGACATCTTTTGTCCTACCCTCCCGTGGCAGCGGGGTTCTAGTGGAAACTAAGGGATATTAAGGCCTCCTTTTAATAGAGTACCAGACCAAAGCATTAACACATAGTGAATACATGAACTCCTCAAACTACGGTCATCATCGGGAGTGGTTCCGATTGTTGTCACGTCGGGGTTGCCGGATTATAACACATAGTAGGTGACTATAGACTTGCAAGATAGGATCAAGAACACACATGTATTCATGAAAACATAATAGGTTCATATCTGAAATCGTGGCACTCGGGCCCTAGTGACAAGCATTAAGCATGGCAAAGTCATAGCAACATCAATCTTAGAACACAGTGGATACTAGGGATCAAACCCTAACAAAACTAACTCGATTACATGATAAATCTCATCCAACTCATCACCGTCCAGCAAGCCTACGATGGGATTACTCACGCGCGGTGGTGAGCATCATGAAATTGGTGATGGAGGAAGGTTGATGATGACGATGGTGACAATCTCCCCTCTGCGGAGCCCCGAACGGACTCCAGATCAGCCCATCCGAGAGAGATTAGGGCTTGGCGGCGGCTCCGTATCGTAAAACGCGATAATTCTTTCTCTCTGATTTTTCTCCCTCCCCCCCATCCCGAAAGTGAATATATGGAGTCCGATGATACGTTGGTGGAGCAATAGGGGGCCCACGAGGTAGGGGGCGCGTCCAGGGGGAGGGGGCGCGCCCCCCACCCTCGTGGACAGGGTGTGGGCCCCCTGGTTTGGATCTTTCCGCAGATATTTTTTATATTTTCCAAAATAATTCTTCGTGGATTTTCAGGTCATTCCGAGAACTTTTTATTTCTGGACAAAAATAACACCATGGCAATTCTTCTGAAAACAACGTCTGTCCGGGTTAGTTCCATTCAAATCATGCAAGTTAGAGTCCAAAATAAGGGCAAAAGTGTTTGGAAAAGTAGATACAGTGGAGACGTATCATCCAACTGGTTTGTATGCGTGCATGCATGCATTCCCACAGAGTGCAATTAATATGGCAACCTGCTGTGTGAACGTGTTTAATTTGTACTTCAATTTTTTCTAAAAGCCATAACTTTTAAACCGCGTGGCGGAATTCAGATCCGTTTTCACCATTGAAATCATCGCGTCGTGCTCTTCGAAACTAGATCCCACGTGGGTGTGTTTCGACGAAATTGTTTTTGTGCAATTTTGTCTCCATTTTGTGCAATTAATTAGCAGCCGATGTGCAACTACCTGATAGTGGATGTGCAACTTTTCGCCAACCCCGTGAATGTGTAGTTTTCCCTGATGGCACCTCCAACCTCGAAATCACCTCCTTCTATTGAGATGTGCAACTTCGTGCGTTGCCCAGGCCAACTACCTAGTAGTTGATGTGCAACTTTCCTGCCGGTGATTGTGCTTTCATTGTTTATTACGTCGGCCAACTGTCTAGCAGTGGATGTGCAACTTCGGATACTGCCACGGCCAACTGTCTACCAGTGATGTGCAACTTTTCCTCATACCATGTGGATGTGTAATTTCCCTAGTAGCACTCGGTCCAAACCACCCCTCTAATGGGGTGTGCAACTTTAGCACCCTGTTTATATGCAAATTTTCACTACCTTCATGAATATGTAACTTTTCACTGCCCTCGTGTATGTGGAATTTCACCACCCAACTATCCCTACTTGTAAGATGTGCAACTTTGTATGTTGCTCCTGCCAACTGCCTATCAGACTTTGTGCAACTCCGTTTGTTGCCCCCGCCAATTGAAACTACATATTCACAAGTAGGGAGGGAAGGAGTTGCACATCGAGTAATAGGCAGTTGGTCCGAACAACAGATTAAGTTGCACATATCGCGAGTAGGGGAGGTGGGGCAGGGCCTGTCAACTATAGAAAAAACTATACATCCCATGGGTAGGACAATGGTTGCACATCGACTACTAGATAGTTGGTCGAGGTAGTAGACTAGTTGCAGATCAAATTGTCATGGTTGGTAGGTTGCGACCTCATATGAAGTTAGATCATGCAACTTCAAAGGTTGGTTTAAAAAAAGTTGCACAATGTAGTATTAAAGTTGCACAATGCGTAATTTAGTTGCACCATATAGCACGAAAGTTGGCATCAAAAAAATTTCGTCGAAATATACCCATGCGGGATATATTTTCAAAGATCTCGTCATGATGAATTCAACGATGAAAACAGATTTAAATTCCAACGTGTGATTTAAAAGATATGGCTTTTTAAAAATTTAAAAGCTCGAAATAAATGTACGTGAATCTGTTTTCCAACTGACATGGTCTGAACACATTTAATGCTAATAAATCATCCGCTAGCTGATAATAAAATATACATGTATGAGTGATAAAGCCGGCCGTCCGTTCTTACGAGAAAGTGCGCGTGCACTTTCAAGATTTCAGGTATTGGCCGTGTTTGAATCCCAGGGCTAGAGATACTTTGAGCTAGTTGGAGCTGAACTAACCCTTAAAGTATCCAAACACATGTGTTAGTTTGAGTTAGATTGGAACTAACCCATCAAAAAAACTATCCCTAAGGAGAGGTGCTAATTGGAGCTAGTTGTGGTGGGGCCCTAAAAAAATTCCTTTTCTGTCACATGCAGCCGCATCGGATCCTATCCATTCGCCCGGCTACCTCTCGTTCTCCTCCCCTCGCTGCATCTCGTTCTCCTCCTCTCGTTGGCCCATGTCGCCATGCATCGCCGCGCATCGGATCCTATCCATTCGCCCGGCTACCTCTCGTTCTCCTCCCCTTGCTGCATCTCGTTCTCCTCCTCTCGTTGGCCCATGTCGCCCTGCATCGCCGGCCGCATCCGCTCGTCCCCGCCGGCCGCGTCCGCTCGTCCCCACCGGCCGCGTCCCACCGCCCCCGTCCGCCGCCCCTGTCCGCCTCCATCCCGCCGCACCAGTCCGTCCGCTCGCCACCGCCCCGTCCACCCGCCACCGCCGGCCCGGTCCGCCTCCATCCCGCCGCATCAGTCCGCCCGCCCCCGTCGGCCATGTCCGCCTCCATCCCGTCGCCCCTCCCGTTCCCGTCCGTCCGCCCCATCTCTGACGCAACATTCGCCAGTCGCTGCACCGGTCACCCCCATGCCCCCACCTTGCGATGGACGGAGACGGCTTCGACGTGTGCGGTTCGCAGCCGTCGGCAAGCGGCCCCGCTACACAGGCCGGTCTCAAACTCAACTCGCAAGCGTCCGTGTAGGAGGCGTTCCCGGGGCTTGGGCTCTACGGAGCTTCCTCCAGAACGACGACGACGACTAGCTCATGCTCTATTTCATAGACAAAATAAATTTATCATATTTTGGATACTTGATTTACAAAGATGATTTCTTTATGTCATTTGTGAGCCGGCGGAGGCCATACAAGAGCCGGCCACAGCAGATCCTAACTAAAAGAGTCAAATAATTGAAAAAGATGCATTTATTGTCAAACTTACTCTCTCATCCAAACACCACCAAAGGCTAGAGTTAATTTGAGGTTAGTAGTTAGAAACTAACACTAACCTCTAACCAAGTTAAAGTATCAGCGCCATTGTTTTTTGGGCGGGAAGTAACATTCGGGGGCTGGTTTGATGCGTACAAATGGATCCGACGGCTAGGAATACCCACAGACAAGGAGAAAAGGCACCTGGTCTTTCTCGGCTCTGAATGACAACGAGAATGGCGGCGCTCCTCTTACTCCGAAGGCTGGTGGCTGGCGGCGCGGTTGCAAGGCTGCAGCAACCGTACGCCGGCCTAGCCACCGCAGCAGCGAGGCAGGACGCTCTAGACGCTACCAGCGAGGAGAGCGGACGGCCGGACAAGGGGAACAAGAACCGCTGGATGGAGCTCCCGCCGTTCGCGCCAGTCGATGCCGCCGCCGCCGCGAGAGCCATTTTTCGAGGGCAGGGAGGAGATGAGATAGAAGGGAGCTCCAACTCCACCGCGATCAGATGGGTCCGGCGATGCTGCCCCCACCTGCCGGCCTCGCTGGTGCAGAAGCTCTTCCGCCTCCGCAAGGTGCGCACCACATGCTCGACCAAATGCGCCACCGAATTGCTTCCTCTTATGAAAAGAAAAAGGAGTTGGTTAATGCCTGTCTTTACACGATCATCTAATTGCTCGTGCCTATTGTGTGGTCGCTGAGTTGAATTTCTGCACTTGCATGCACAAAAAGTTGATTCATTTGCACACAAAGACTTGTTTATCCAGAACCTCAGGCTAATGAAGAAAACACAATCCTTGATGAAAAATAGTAGTATTGTTATCGTGTCAGTATTCTTGAAATAATACACTGCACACTGTCTATGATTCATATATTTGCTTGGAAGTATGTTCCTCTTTCAATTTAAAATGACATGTTTATATTTTGTTAAACTCGGAGATTCATATACCATTTAAAAAAAAGGTCATCAGGCCATCAACACTTGAAGGCTAATTAGAAGTGTTGCTAGAATTATTTAAACATAATTGCAGGAAGAGTTATTTACAAATGTAAACAATTAGTCATGCACAAATTTGCCAAAGAGCAAAGCGTTCCCGTTTTGTTACCACCAATATATACTTGAGGTGGTGGAAAACTCTGCAGACAGAGTTTTTATGTGAACTGAGTATTCATGCAAGAACATGAGGCGTTTTTGCTGGATACTGTTTGTAGGTCTGAGGTACTCAAGTTTTTTTCCTTTTATTTTAGTCTTGGTTAAGAACAATCTAGAATAGGCTTCTGTTTAGAAAATGCATTTTAAAACTGCAGGAGATTAGCAATCTACTGTGTTTTTAATTTTAAATACCGCAAACTGTATGTTTTTTAAACGACCACTGTGATATTAGTTATTTTTCTCCGTGAGCGTTATAAAATTAAAATAAACATTGAGAAGATCTTAATTGTGTTTGTTGACTGACAGGTTAAGAAGAATGCTGGTACTGCTGAGACATCTTCCACAGATGCTAGTTCTGAGCCATTCCGGTTGAGAAGGGTAATGAATAGGATGCATGAATTAGATATACCTAGCAGTCTAAATTAGAAATTTTTGTGTTGTATCCAGTACTGGTTGTATCACTTGTAGTTCATTATACGTCATACTTTTCCTGTTTGCAGACACATACACACTCATCAGTCAAATACATGAATAATGCTATTAGCTGAATTTGTCGAGTGAGATCATAAATTTGAATATCACCTATTTTTTACGTAATACTTAACTGAGAAACTTGGTAACTTGGTACCATTGTTTCTAAGATGCAATATAACCACTCCAGTCGACATGACCAGATAATGACGCATAACAGCAATACCAGCTCAAAGGATAATGTAAAACACTAAGACCCAATGTGTTCGCATTCATACTTCTGTCGTTGCTGGAACCAGAAATATAATGTTCATACTCTTCTGTGGTTGCTTGGGTAAATGTGAAAGAATTCATTGAGCCTCGGTTTTCCCTTTTTCACCTGCCTTCTCTATATGATGTTGTATTTCCAGTATTTCTTCATCCATCATATCACATTGTCCCATACTACATGGCCTGATTCTTCCTTGACATATGCTCTGTGTTTTGGTTTTGTTACTGCAGAATACATATGTGGTACTCCCTCCATTCCTAAATATTTGTCTTTCTATAGGTTTCAACTAGTGACTACATACGGAGCAAAATGAGTGAATCTACACTCTAAAATATGTCTATATACATCCATATGTGGTAGTCCATTTGAAATCTCTAAAAAGACAAATATTTAGGCACGGAGGGAGTACCACTGTAGAATGTGGGATGAGATTATATAGCACTGTAAATCTTAGTTGGTACCATGCCTGATGAGAAAAGAGAGCACGTATTTTTACTGGTCCTAACTCTTCAGTGCTCCCTGGCTGTATGTGACTTTGTTTTCATTGTTGAAGGTTTCGGCGAAAGATCACCTAGTGCCTGGCGATACCCTCTTTCTACCTGTTAATATTCAAGAATCTTCTGTTGCTGAGAAGACCAGGAAATTTGATAACAGAAATGAGATTGATTTTTTACGTAGCCTTGAGATTTACAAGGTCCTGATTTATTTTTGTATTTAAAAGATTATGTTAATTGATTTGAATGGTGAATAATATCCATTGGTGTTTGGAATTTTTTCAGGATAAAGCCATCATTGTGGTCAACAAACCCCCTGGAATGCCGGTTCAAGTAGGTGAATTTATGCAGGCTTATTTTTTGCCTGATTTTTCATAAGATTTTAAGTGCATAATAAAGATTTTCCTGTTTCCCTATTTGGAGGGTGGTGTTGGCATAAAAAACAGTATAGATGTGCTGGCCCCGATGTTTGAAGACAATTCTTCTGATGCACCTCGCCTGGTGAGTTTGGTACAGTTCAGTTGTTTCTCACTTGTAGCGAAAGCTGTAAACATGGAAGTTTTGCCTGCTGTATCTCCTTCGTTTGGGAAAAACAAAAGTACTTTCTGAGGGAGTAAAGAATCACCTGTCATTGCTGTGAGCGTAATAATTAGGATAAAGGCATACCCTAAGCATTCTGAGAAGATAATGATTAGGGTAGTGTTGTGCTATTAAATTGTTTCTTTCGGAGGAACACAGGAGGACTGAATTTTTATTTGTCAAGGTAGACCCATCTCAGTTCAATGAACATTATATTCTGATTCAAACTAATAAACTTGTTATTCTCTGTTGGCAATTCATGTTTAGGCTCTGTAAATTAAGAATGTACTATATACTTTCGCTAAGTAATATATTCTGTACAATTATTCAAGATCTCTTTCCATTTGAAGTACCTACACTAGCAGAAAATTGCTATATTTGAATAAACAACTTGTTTGAGTTGATATACGTAGAGTTGCATGTTTGTTGATGCCCTCATTTGCTTTTCAGGTCCACAGACTTGATAGGGATTGTAGCGGCGTCCTTGTTCTAGGTAGAACTCAACTTAGCGCTTCCATTTTGCATGCTATCTTCCGTGAGAAAACTGCTGATGCTTTAGCAGATGTAAGTTCAGTGTAACTTCTACTGTGTTTTTCAATGCTCGTATTGAATTTCACACCATACTATATATAATCAGCTGCATATCATTCATGTACTTATCTTGATGCTCATATATTTTATGTTGAAGGGTACTCAACAAGTATTGCAACGAAAATATGTTGCACTTGTTATGGGAACACCTAGACATCCCAAAGGTGTACTGTCGGCTCCACTTGCGAAGGTTTGTAAGAAGATGCGTTGTTGTTCCCTTGCTGTTTCTATTTAGCAAAATTCTTCTTTATAGTTTTGAAACGTGCAACTGCACTGACAAGAGATGTGACCAGAAATAAACCATGAATTGAAGTCAGATACAGCAGATATTTACTTAACAAGAAGACACAGCCTCTTTTTCCTCCATAAGTCAAGATATAAGGTTATTTTACTACTTTAAAATAATAGAAAACTAATTGAGCATAGACAGGCTATTCAATTATAGAAGTTCACATTGCGTATTTACCAAATTGCTAGTGTCGGTGGGAGATTGCGACCATAGTGAAGTACAGGAGCTTTCCTCTATCCGCAAGTTGGATATTCCTCTCTCACGTGTTTTTTATCCATCTCATGCTCAGAACTCTTTGTTCTATCCCACGTCGTTTGTTCATCCAATACCTTGATCATTATTGTGATTTGTATCCCTTCGTTTATTTGTATAAAGTGTGTTTAGCTTCGCATGGCTGTAATGACCATTAGTTTCGTGTATGATATATTGTTGGATTGTTTAATAACTGCAAAATCGTAACCACATGAGAAATACTTCGAGAAAACGTGTGTCTAACATGGGTAAGACCTCCAGTTGTGGGACTGCCAACCAGGACCAGTACCCTGGTTCTCACAAAAGAGGCCCCTCGCTTAGTTTGTTCCCCATGCGTGTCAGATTGAGATCACCAATTGCGCCACTGTAGCGGGTCCTCGACCTAAAAAGCAATGCCTTCAGGTTTCTTTCCCAGAGGGTGAGTGTTTTTTTTCAGAAATATATCGAAATACAAATCTGATGATGCAACTTATGTACCATGAAAACTATACATTTCTGGAGAAATTGTTGGTCAAAATTGAAAGGTTATAATCTTAAAAGGCATGGGCGCCACGTAGAAATCAGCGGATGGAATACTATTTTATGGAGGTCTGCTTTTTGCAGGTTTTATTACAAGATGGCAAGTCTGAGCGTCTGACTGTTAGAGCTGGTCCAAATACTACGTCTGTTCAGGATGCTTTGACAGAATACAGAGTGATTGAATCTTGCCCCCAAGGTAGGCAAACGATAGTCTTGTCTGTTGAAGAACAAACATTACTTTTTCCTCACAAAGTAAATTACTGGTAGCATTTTTATGTCAAGATCTCAAGTTCTTCTGAACATATGATATGATAATTCAGTACCATAACGCAATCAGTATGACCAGGAGTGTAAGAAGAAAAAGAATGCCAATATGACATGGAGTGTTTAGTATTTAACCATCATCATTCTATATCATTGGGGATTGCTAATGATTGCAGGGTTCACTTGGTTGGAACTATTTCCTCTTACCGGAAGAAAGCATCAGGTAATTTCAACCTCTGAACAAAGATCTTGCAAAGTATCATAATCACACTCACCACGACAAAACCTGATTTCTCCTGAAAACCCACCCAGCTCCGAGTCCACTGCGCAGAGGTTCTCGGAACGCCGATCTTAGGGGACTACAAGTACGGGCGCCAAGCGCACCAGGACTGGACGCCTCTCCCCGTGCCGCAAACCGTCGACGCGGAACTGCTCAGGAAGCAGAGGCTTCCCTTTGGCCTTGTCCTGGGCGGCGGGAGCGTCGCGGAGCAGCAGCCTCAGTTGCATCTGCACTGCAAGCAGATGATGCTCCCTGATATCTCAGCTGCCGTCCAAGGGTTGCAGTCTGAATACGCCGATCATGACTTCTCGGGTCTCGAGAAGCTCAGCTTCGTTGCTCCATTGCCGTTGCACATGCGGCTGAGCTGGGAGGTTTTGAAGTCCGTTGACAAGTAATCGAAGAGTGGCGCCCTTGAGTGTCTGTTCTCTACGCCGACCTACTGTGATGCGGATGATCTGTTGCTACAGCCACAGAAGCTTCACCAAAAGATCTCATTTTAGTACTATAGCACAGCGACAGCGGCTTCCTTTTTCTTTTTGTTAGGGAATTCATCATCCACATTTTCATTTTCTGCTTGGGCCTTTCCGCTCAAAGGACGTACTTTACTGGTTACATTGCTTTCTATATCAGCAATCATCAAATATCTTGTCAGCTAAGTAGTCTCTCGGTCCCAAAATAAGTGTCACTGATTGAGTACGAAGTTAGGCCCGAGGGAGTATGATATATCCACATCTCATCAGCCAAGCATGAATTGTTTGACACAGTTGACCAATATCATGGCATGATTTACAGAATGCAGATATGACAAATTGCACAGAAATATCAATTTTGTACCATTATACAGTTCAAATCAAATGCTTTCATTCACTGTGTTTCTCAAGAAAAATGCAAAAAAGACCCCAGGGAGGTACGGCCAGAAAAGCAGGTCAAACCATCAAAGTTACATTACAGTGTATTTTGACAAGCTTGCGGTGTTGTGTTAAAGAAAAACGCTAACTATTCCTTGTTGGTTTTAAGCAGCAAGGGGGATCTGAAGCTTCAAAATACATTACAGCAATGTAACACTACTTCAGTGGTCCCAACCCTATCGATGCACGCAGCTTGTTCATCTCTATAATCTCCGGATCATTAGGATCTGGACCACCCTTCTTCTCTTTCTTTTCCTTTCTCTTCTTAGGCTCCTCCCTTGGACCATCCTCAGCACGCCCTCGAGGAGGACTGGCGCTACCACGGCCACGTCTCCTACGGAGCTCTCCCTCTTCACGGTCTCTTTCGCGCCGATCCCGGCTCCTGCTCCTTGAACGGCTCCGGTGCCTGCCACGGTCTCTGTCCCGGCGTTCCCTTTCCCTGCCATCCCTATCTCTTTCTCGGTCTCTATCTCGGTTGTAGTCGTCATCTCGGATGCGGTGACGGTCTCGTTCCCTATCCCTCTCTCTATCTCTTTCCCGGCCTCTATCTCTGTCTCGGTCTCTTTCCCGGCCTCTTCCATAGTCCCTGTCATGATCCCGATCTCTGTCATGATCTCGGTCCCTGGAAAAACAAAGATCAAAAGCCACATGCAGTCATTATCTATAGACCAAATCAACACACTAATAGGTAGTGCATGTGTCACAGACAAACATCACACAAAGTTTTCAAAAGTATATCAATGACCTCAAACCAGACTGAACATGCTGAGAAACTACAGATCATTTAGTCACATGCAGCACCTCAAAACCATAGACAGAACATGCTGAGAAACAAGGGATCAATAGTTATTCAGCAATTGCCCCCTTTCCCCATACCTATGAAAAACCTTTAGCCAAATAATCAAATCCATTTACATGACAATCAAATGGACCTGGTGCCTTCAGAAAGATATGTCTACAACAAAGCTGGTACTTTTTTAAGATCGTATCACATTTGAACATCTATCAGGCTTCCATTCCTAAAACAAATCTGTCCAACCCTGATAAAATATTTTGATCCACACAATTATTTTTACGCAAGTACCTACAGTAGTCTCCACCATATGAGTTTATTTTCTCAAACAATAAGTCTACAAAGTTACAAGGCTATAAAATGGGCAAAAGTTCACACAGATGCTTAAGGGGAAACCATAACCATAACTGTTGTTTACTGAACTTAGGAAGTAGCTCAATGTTAAGAACATCGTACACTTGCGCATAGCTAATGAACATGACCAGTGCTGTCAAAAAAATTATTACACTTCTTTATGACATAATCGGAAGTTAAACCCTTGAAGGAATGCAAACATACCAACCTTTAAAGAATATACTAGTAGGTACTAGGTACATATAAGTATTGAGGATGTTTTTCTGTCAACTGTAATGATGAAAAGGTGAAAAAAGTTACACATAAATGTGATCCTAACTAGCTTCTTGATGAAACACGTAACCCATCATCTTCCTTTACTACTAGTCTACTATATATATCTGACATGTGACTTATCATTGAGGAGCTCAGAAAACAGAATCCAGCATTGTTTTGGACAACATACTAAGATCCTTTACAAATACGATTCATTATTCTTCAGGTTGAAGCCACTTGTTTGGTGTTACATCTACCCGAAGGCAGTATCTCAATACATCCTTCCAAACAAGATTAAAAAAATGAGTTTTCAAAAATAACCTAATCGTTTTCTTCATTTGGCTGTGAACAAACAAATCTCTGGAACAGAGAGACTGATCTTATCTAGGCTGAGCATCAAGCTTAGCTATGCAATTATATCAGGTTCTATAAATTCATACATGAAAGAAAGGCTTCTTAACATGGACTAAAACAAGAGCGACAAAAACCGATAAGCAAAATGTTCAAATTTGAACCACTGTGGATAAGAATTATCTGTTTGGTCCATCATACTTCTCACTGCACACTATCAGTGCAGAGAAACCTGGCAGAGCCACGATTATTCTCTATAGGAAGCAGCTTGCCTACCAATGGCTCTTGACATTAACATGCCATGGCAGTAAACTCTAGTATGCAAAATTGCAAAAATGCAATGCAACTGCAATGCTACAGCTTCAGCTTCCAGTATGATCTCCAGGATTGAACAACTACAATAAGCACCTAAAGTAAAAGTAACTGTTTCACTCTTGAAGAGATACAAGACACAAGTGAACACGCTCTCAAATGGTTGCCATGAAAGCTCCTAAGCTGCTCTTTGGCCTTCTTAGCATTTTTAAATTGCATACTTTCCAATGATTTGCAATTTCTGCTCTCAGATTATTGGCATTTTGGATATAATCTAGTTGCCAAAAGCAAGATAGCAAAATGCTTGTGGCTTCTAATTTAGTATATATTTTCCAAATTGATGTGTGAAAAAAAATGAGATTACTTATATGCCCTTAGGTGGCCTTTGTTTGGGCTTTCGCTACTGATTCCAGATTCTAGCCCATCCAAAATCAGAAACTAAAACAAACACACAGATTTCTACCTTAGCTTTGCAGAATCGATTTTGGAAAATGAACTACACGCACGCAGAATCCAGAATCACCGTTTTTGGTGATTCCCGAGCTGCCACTTACCCTTGTTCAAATATAGCCCATCTTCTCCCCATTATTACGCTAGAAATGCCACCGCTCCCCCAGCCCAATTCCTCCACCGACAGGTTCTCTCCTCCACCTCGTTCTTTCTCACCCATCGAACACAACGAGGGAGAGGCATGGATCTCGGCCGCCGCCACCTTCGTCGACCCTGTCGGATCCACGAGGTGTGAATCCGGGCGCCTCCGCCCCTCCCCGTACTCCGGCCCGGAGACTGCTGCGCCATCGTCCCCTAGCTAAACCTGTGCCCGCGCCCCCCAATCTCCGCCCGCGCCTCTGCCCCTGATCTCCCGCTGCGCCGCCGGCCCGAGCTCTCCCTGAACCGTGTCTGAGATCCAGCTGCACCACACCGGAGGTCCACCTTGGTCCCCCCGAGTTCACCTGCGTCCTCCGGCGTACTGCGCTACACCCTTTCCATGATCTGGTCCGGCCTCACAAACCCCAGCATCCCGAGCATCAAAACATCCACCTGATTTTCCATGATCTTCCCTGTTCTTGGCGTTCGGTTGTTGCCATATTATTTGGCTTTTTTGTCTTCTGTAGTAACTTTTTTCTAGTGAATTTTGGCTCAGATTTGTCTGTGTGTGCTTCCAGCCCGAATGTGGTGAGTTATGCAAGTTTTGTAATTGACCATTAGTGCATTCAGGGCGTTTGCATACATTTCACAACACATCTGGGTTTTCTAAATCAGGTAAACAAACAGTCTGCTTCTGATTCTCAGAATCTGCAGCTGTAGCTGATTCTCAGAAATCCGTAGCCCAAACAAAGGGGGCTTTAACCAGTAAGAAGAAATAGAACATCGGTGACTTGAACTCTCAAAGAGCATGTAAATCAACATCATACTCAAAACTTGCCAGAAATGTATAAGCTCTTTTGGCTCTAATCTGATTTTTACTTTCATGCAAGATGCATACTAGCACATTAAGCATTTTGGGGAACACTTGCAACAACTCGTTGGCAAATGCATCTGGCACCGCTACAAAATTCTATCTCTATACATTTTAGACATGATTAAAACAGGCTTCTTACATGTTTTCATAAAAGCAGACACAAAAACAAGCAAGAGCTCGTCATTTCAAAAACTCAAAAGGTTGTAAGCGGCAGAAAAATGGAGGATGTGAAACTGATATGATAAAGTTTAACATAAACCCGAATAAGATAGCAAAATTCAACAAGCGAAAAGTTCAAATTTGGACCGGTTTGTGATTTCAAATCTGTTTGGCACATCATACTTCTCAACTGCACACTATCAGTGCAGAGAAACCTGGCAGGGCCACAAACATTCACTGTAGGAAGCAGCTCATCAACCAATGGCTCTTGACATTAACATGCCATGGCAGTAAGTACTAAGTGCGCAAATATGCAATGCAACGCTGCAATGATACAGCAACAGCTTCCAGTACAATCTCTGTAACTAAAAGTAACACAATATCAAAAAAAAAGCTAAAGAGGAAGTCACCGTTTCAGTCTTGCAGCGATACAAGACAAGTGAACCTGCTCGGGCATGGCTGCCCCAGAAGCTCTTGCTCTGCTTGTTGGTCTTGTGTTATTGACTCATGTCCGTGTGTATGAAAAGAATAGCTTACACAGATGTGGTATTTTTTCTATATATATTCTACAGTTACCAAAACCAAGATAGCAAAATGCCTTGGGGCTTCTAAGTATATATTTTCTAAGTTAATAATATGGCATAAGCGTTACTTCTGGGCCCTTAAAGAATATGAAAACAGAACATCCTTGATCTGAACTCCCGAAGCACACAGTGAACAGAGTACTAAAAACTTGCATCCAATGAATATTAACCAATCAGCTCACACCTGATTCTTACTTAAGCACGAGAGCAGTACGGATGCAGCATTTCAAGAAACGATAGATAAGTCACTGACAAACCATCTATGTAACAAGCAATTCATATATAGCAGATACCTGTGATGCCTTTCGTGTTTCCTGTCCCTGTCCCTGTCCCGTTCTTTAGTGGGGCTCCTTCCACGAAGATGGTCCTGTTAACACGGTAAAACAAGTCAACACTTCTGGTCAACAAACTAGGTGAACTGATGTAGATCATTTCGCAAGTATGCTCGCCTTTTCACGAGTGTTAGGCTCATCTACGTCCATAGGCTGTCCATCCTCCTTATCTTCCTCTTCTTCCTCAAAATCGTCTTCAAGTGCACTTCTTCTTGGTTCTAGAGTTCCAGAAGCTTCAAGGACCCATCTGTTGAAAAGATACATAAAAATGAATTTGTGAAGCATCTGGAGCACATCAAGAGGCAAACCTAGTGGTCAAAAGAAAATATCTTTAAACCAAAAACATATTACTGAAACATGCATGACAACTATGTGTTTAACAGATAGAGAACAATCAACAACTCCTATCTTTAACAGAGAGAGAACAATGAACAACTCCAATCTCAAAAGGGGTAACTATCTTTTTAAGATGTCGCTAGTCTCAAAACATCAGCGAGAAATTGAGCAGCAGCAGATGGCAGTGTAGATGCAGATGTCGCAAACAAGATAAATTTCAAGTGCACGGCAAAGATTGGGACAGAGAAAATCAAACCTTTTCTGAATACGGGGGAGGGCAGTGTCGCAGCTATAGTCCTTGGTCAGGAGCTCGTCAATGAACTCGTCAACGTGCGTCAGTGTGAATTCTGAAACGAATACAGATGATCAAATGGGTAAAAACCGCTTATCCCCAAAACTGGCATCTCATACACCTAACTAGCTAGCGGCGTAAGTAACAATATGAGATCAAAAGAAGTAAAATTTGGAGTGCATACTTCCATCGCTGAGCTTTTGCCTAATCTTGCGGTAGTCGTTGTAGAGCGGCTCGAGGTACTGGTAAACGTCGGCGACGGTGCCAGTGAGGCGCAGGTAGAACGCCCCAAGAACCCGGACATACCTAGAGCAGAAACAACAAGAACAAGAGCGTCGATTTTTCAGTTCAATGCCTACAAGAATCAGCCAGAGGTAGAGGACGGAATCGGCGAATACGGGAGAGGAACTTACTTGTAATCCTCGTTCTTGATGAACTCGACGACGATTTCCTTGTCGGGCTGGATCTGGAGCATCTTGAGGGCGAGGCACAGGAAGGGGGTCGGCCTGCGGTTGCCGCCGTGGGTGCCGCCAGTGTGGTCGAGCTCCATGGCCTTGTCGACGAGGGTCTCCGCCGTGAGGCCGAAGCACTGCTCCTTCCAGTAGTTGCTCTGGTAGATCTTGGCCCGCACGATCTTCTCCACCAGGTTCTGAGGGTTGGTGCCGTGGATGCTCCGGGCCAGGGGGTCCGTGCGGTTCGCCATCGTCGCCGGCTCTCTGGAGCGGGCGCCGAGGGCGGCCGAGGCGGCGGCTACGCCGCGCCGCTGGTGGGAGCGGGATTAGGATTGGGACTGGGACTGGGACTGGGACAGGGACTGGAATTGGGGTTTGCGGGCAAAACCCTAGACTATAGTAGACGAGCCAGCCCCGCGGGAGCTTTTGAACCGACCTTGGCACCGGCACCAAATAAAATTTGCAAGTATATAAGCAAATCAGATACAGTACAGTGTAGTACTCCCTCCGGTCCTTTTTACTCTGGATATTAGGTTTGTCTGAAGTCAATCTCATTCAACTTTGACCAAGTTTATATAAAAAATTATTGGCATTCACCAAACAACACCAATATCATTAGATTCATCTCGAAATATATTTTCATATTATATTTATTAGATATTATAGATGCTAATAATTTCTAACATAAACTTGGTCAAACTTAGCAAAGTTTGACTTTCGGCAAATCAAATGTGCAGAGTAAAAAGGACCGGAGGGAGTACTTGTTGAATATATGAAAAAATTACTACTCCCTCCGTCCGAAAATACTTGTTATCAAAATGGACAAAAAGGAGTGTATCTAATACTAAAATACATCTAGATACATCCCCTTTTATTCATTTTGATGATAAGTATTTCCGGACGAAGGGAGTACGAGATTTAATCCGAATAATGACAGCAACAACAGATATTGAACTAATAATGCAGACTAACATAGTAGACGAACCGATCAAATTTAGGGCATAGACTAGAAGTAGGAATTCCAGTACAATCTCAAACGAGGACAGAATCACATACGGTGAAGCGGGAGCAGGACCGCCGACGTTGGTGTTGCCGGCCATGTCGTTGATCAAGAGGTTGCCGAGATCGGGGAAGAAGCTGTCATCGGCAAAGTCGGTGTTGCCAGCAGTCGCGCAAGTGCGCTCCCCAAAAACATGACCGCCCCTCTCCCGTACAGGATCGCGAGAGGCGGGGTTCCGGAGGCATGTTGTCCCTTCTCGCGGTGCACGCCAGAAGAAAGGATGGAGAAGACTTGCGTGGCAGCGCAACGATTTGGGACGGTGTGAAACCATATGGTGTGGGGACGGCTAGGGTAGATGTATGCCTGTCTATATAATGCGGGGCGTGTAGGTCGTGGGAGTAAACCTCACGTCCAAGTCGCAATCCAAAGAATCGGAAACGGTTCACTAATTATGGTATTCATTAATTATTAATTAATGACCCATTAATTTTCTCAAGCAGTAAAAATATAGACAACATACGTAGCTTTGTCCTCGACTCTGCTCATTCCGCGTGACAAGGCGATGTGTGGCAAGGCGATCGAGGAGAAGGAGCGCGCATGTAGGTCTCCTCTTCTCATGCTTATACAAATGCTAAAAGAGTTCACTTTATAAAAAGGTGCAATTCTCACTCAACTAGCGGGGTGGGACTAAACTTTAGTCCCACTTACACACTCAGAGCCATGCATGAATGGGTCATGAGAATTTTAGATTTGTAGTTGGGCTTTGGGCCAAAGGCCTACTAACAAAATCGACAATCCACCACAAAATCTCATTGACACATGTCATCTTTTGGTTTCAAAACATTGTTTATATACCGGTGTTTAGTGGAGACTGTTAAGTTGAACCTTCATTTATAATTTTATGCTACACTAGACCACAACTTGAATAGTGGACTATGCCTTGAACTGCAAGTTTTCTGTGGGACCAGGTTCACATAAACCCTTGACCAATACTGGGTTGCTGCCAAGGTTTTTCCGCGGGTGGAGCGTATACATCATACTCCAGAGCCTTTGATGAATTTTGTAGAGAACACTCGATTCTCATAGACTGTGACGTTTAACAGTCAAAATCATATAGGTACGCTCCTCAGGAGATGTTCTGTGGGACAACATCTCTGCTTACACAAATAAGCCACTTGGAACACGTTAAGATAAGTATCAACCTGCCATGCATATCAGAAGAGTATTGCATCTTTACGAAGTGGGATAATTCATATAGGGATACTCTCCTCCCAGCTGACCAATAGCTTGTCTCCCACTTCTACTTCACGGGATCTTCGATCACATAGAGTAGGTTACCACTGTGGACCGGTGGGTCTCAACCCCATCTTCGTCGATGCATTATCTATCACATTACATGATAAACCCTTTGTGAAGGGATCGGTCAAGTTTCTAGATGTTTGGATATAATCTAATGTAATAACTCTGGTGTTCTTTAATTTTGTGACAGATTTTAATCTTCTCTTCACATGACTTCAGGACTTCATATTATCCTTAGAACTGTTTATCTTGACGATCACGGTTTGATTATCACAAATTCATCAAGATAGCAGGTGTTGTTTTTTCAACCACGCGTGGCCTTAATCTTATTAGCATCATATATCCGGTTTGAGTCACTATAGCCCTCCAGTACTCTCGGATACCCGGTGTAGTGAATCTCATATCTCATAGTGCCTTTCAAATAGCGCATAATTCTCTCAAGCGCATGCCAACGATCATCTCCCGGTTTTGACACAAACCAGCTCGGTTTGCTCGCAGCAAACGAGATGTCAAGCCTCGTGGCACTCGCCAAATACATAAGCAAGCCAGTAATATGAGAATACCTCAACTAATCTTTAGCAATCCGTCAATTCTTTCAAAGCAACACACTAGCATCATATGGAGTTGGAGAGGGCTTGCAGTCATTGTACCCAGAACGACTCAAGTCCTTTTCCACATAGTGAGATTAAAGCAGTGTAATCCCACCACTCTCGTCCATCAACAGCTTGATGTTTAGAATAACATCAGCTAGTCCTCGATCGTTCATCTCAAAAGAAGGAGATAAGAAATCCTTAACCTCATTGATTAAATCAAGTTTGGTTTCAAAGATCAGTATGTCGTCGACACACAAGCAAAGAATAACTCCTTCGCCCCTACCATGACGATAGTACACACACTTGTCACCTTAATTTACAATGAAGCCTGTTGCAGTTAATGTTCTTTCGAACTTCTCATGCCACTCCTTAGGAGTAGACCTGGCCAAACCTCGGGCCGGGCTGAGCTTCGGGCCGGCCCGGCCAAAGCCCGGTCTAAAAAACCCAGGCCCGAGCCCGGCCAGGCCCGACGAATTGGTATATTTTCTAGGCCCGAGCCCGACCCGAGCCAAATCCCGAAAGCCCGAAGCCCGGCCCGACAGCCTGACATAATCCAACAAAAACAAGTAAGTACAACAAAAATAGAAGAAAACTAAGCTATAAAGAACAAGATATTTTTGCAGTAGTAAACAACCACTATTTTTTGACAACACAACATCATAGTTTGATACCAAAACAACATCCAAGTGTTCCAGTTTCAACAACAGCAAAACAGCAGCATTACAACACTATTATTTACAACACAATAGCATAGTTTTATAGCACAACAATAACAGAACATCAGATAAATGTTTCAGTTTCAACAACGGCAAAGTTTTGACAGCACAGCAGCATAGTGTTTGAGCAAAAGAATAGCAGAACCACATAAATATTTCGACATCTAAACGTTCCAGTTACAACAAACACAAGTGCATGAATATTATTACATTCCATAACCAAAATAAGACTAGTAGTTTGTTGGCTGCCATCTTGCCATACCTTCTCTGAACCTTCTTCTCTTCTCATTGCACTAGCAACAACTCTAGAGGATGAATGAACAGAAAGTTAGCGGTAGTATAAAGACAACTTGACAATTGACATGAGCAAAGAATATAGATGTTACATTCTTCATCCGAAGATGAATCTTCATCATTATCTAGCGCAATCACTTCTTCTGCCTTTCTCTTATTATCTACAACAATAGATTGGGTTAATTATCATTTGGAAGTAAAACATACAAATAAGAATGTGAAACAAACAAGATTACAACAGATACCTTCTTTTTTCTACAGTTTGCAACGATACCAATCTTGCAAACACATTAGGGCCTCAACCGTCTTTGGTTTAAGTGAGTTTCGGTTCGGGGTTATAACCTTCTTACTCAAGCTGAAAGCGGATTCTGAAGCAACACTTGACACATGAACTGCAAGGATATCACGTGCCATTCTTGCTAGTTGCGGATACCTAGCTGTAGACTTACTCCAGAAATCCAAGATATTGACATTTTCATTCAACCTCTTCGCAGGTTCAGCCAAATACAATCCCAATTCAGATCTCTCTTCATGTGAGCTCGTGCTTTCCACATACCGATCATAGTCAGAAATAGCACCAAGTCCACACGTGCTTGATGATGCACTTGTTGCTAAGTTTTCATTGACGTGTACACAACTACCATACTCATTAAATAAAGAAGTCATTGTAGTTTTAACAAGATTAATGCGCTGAAGGGCATCATCACCATCATATAGCTTGGAGTAAGCATATCCTAAAAACTTGAACTTAATGCGGGGATCAAGAACAGCAGCACAAGACAGAAATACACTATAGTCAGACCAATATTTCATGAATTTCTCCCTCATAACTGCCAACATTGGAGCCATGTAACAATTTACTCCAACACTAGCCTCTATAATAGCAGAATGAACAAGATAGACATTCATGAAGTACAAGTTGGCTGTTGGATACTTTGTTCCTGAGAAAGTTGTAGTTACCTTGAAGAAAACCTCCAAGAACTGATACATATGAGATACCTTGGCCCATTCTTCTTCGGATAGCCAAAAGTTTGAAGGAAATATGCCCTAGAGGCAATAATAAAGTTGTTATTTATATTTCCTTATATCATGATAAATATTTATTATTCATGCTAGAATTGTATTAACTGGAAACTTAGTACATGTGTGAATACATAGACAAAACAGAGTGTCCCTAGTATGCATCTACTAGACTAGCTCATTGATCAAAGATGGTTATGTTTCCTAACCGTAGACATGAGTTGTCATTTGATCAACGGGATCACATCATTAGGAGAATGATGTGATGGACAAGACCCATCCGTTAGCTTAGCACTATGATCGTTTAGTTTTACTGCTATTGTTTTCTTCATGACTTATACATGTTCCTGTGACTATGAGATTATGCAACTCCCGAATACCATAGGAACACCTTGTGTGCTATCAAACGTCACAACGTAACTGGGTGATCATAAAGATGCTCTACAGGTGTCTCCGAAAGTATTCGTGGTGTTGGCATAGATCAAGATTAGGATTTGTCACTCCGAGTGTCGGAGAGGTATCTCTGGGCCCTCTCGGTAATGCACATCATAATAAGCCTTGCAAGCAAATGACTAATGAGTTAGTCACGAGATGATGTATTACTGAATGAGTAAAGAGACTTGCCGGTAACGAGATTGAACTAGGTATAGAGATACCGACGATCTAATCTCGGGCAAGTAACATACCGATGACAAAAGGAACAACGTATGTTGTTATGCGGTTTGACCGATAAAGATCTTCGTAGAATATGTAGGAGCCAATATGAGCATCCAGGTTCCGATATTGGTTATTGACCAGAGATGAGTCTCGGTCATGTCTACATAGTTCTCGAACCTGTAGGGTCCGCACGCTTAACGTTTGATGACGATCGGTATTATGAGTTTATGAGTTTTGATGTACCGAAGTTAGTTCAGAGTCCCGGATGAGATCTCGGACATGACGAGGAGTCTCGGAATGTCCGAGACATAAAGATTGATATATTGTACGACTATATTCGGACACTGGAAGTGTTCTGGAAAGTTTCGGAATTTACCGGAGTGCCGGGGGGGGGGGTTACCGGAACCCCCCGGGGGAATGATGGGCCCTGGTGGGCCATAGGGGAGAGAGAGGGCAGCAGCCAGGAGGTGGCGCGCCCCCTCCCTAGGAGGAGTCTGAATAGGACTAGGGGAAGGGGGCGCGGCCCCTCTTTCCCTCTCCCTCTCCCTCTCTTTCCTTCCCCCCTTTCCTTCATTGGTGGACTCCTACTAGGAATAGGATTGCAATCCTATTCCTAGTAGGATTGCTCCCTAGCCGCACCATAGGAGGGCCGGCCGGCCTCCCCCCTTGCTCCTTTATATACGGGGGCAGGGGGGCACCCAAAGACACACAGGTTGAATTGTTCTAGCCGTGTGCGGTGCCCCCCTCCACAGAAACACACCTCGGTCATACCGTCGCAGTGCTTAGGCGAAGCCCTGCGCCGGTAGATACATCATATCCGCCACCACGCCGTCGTGCTGACGAAACTCTCCCGTGAAGATCAACTGGATCAAGAGCTCTTGGGACGTCATCAAGCTGAACGTGTGCTGAACGCGGAGGTGCCGTACGTTCGGTGCTTGATCGGTTGGATCGCGAAGAAGTTCGACTACATCAACCGCGTCACTTGACGCTTCCGCTTCCGGTCTACGAGGGTACGTAGACACACTCTTCCCTCTCGTTGCTATGCATCTGGTAGATAGATCTTGCGTGATCGTAGGAACATTTTAAAATACTACGTTCCCCAGCAGTGGTATCAGAGCCAGGTCTATGCGTAGATGATATGCACGAGTAGAACACAATGAGTTGTGGGCGATACTAGTCATACTGCTTACCAGCATGTCATACTTTGCTTCGGCGGTATTGTGAGATGAAGCGGCCCGGACCGACATTACGCGTACGCTTACGCGAGACTGGTTTCACCGTTATGAGCACTTGTTGCTTAAAGGTGACTGGCGGGTGTCTGTCTCTCTCACTTTAGCTGAATCAAGTGTGGCTACGCCCGGTCCTTGTGAAGGTTAAACAGCACATACTTGACGAAACATCGTTGTGGTTTTGTATGCGTAGGTAAGAACGGTTCTTGCTAAGCCCGTAGCAGCCACGTAAAACTTGCAACAACAAAGTAGAGGACGTCTAACTTGTTTTTGCAGGGCATGTTGTGATGTGATATGGTCAAGACATGATGAGTTATACGGTTTTGTATGAGATGATCATGTTTTGTAATGTTATCGGCAACTGGCAGGAGCCATATGGTTGTCGCTTTATTGTATGAAATGCAATCGCCATGTAATTGCTTTACTTTATCACTAAGCGGTAGCGATAGTCGTAGAAGCAATAGTTGGCAAGACTACAACGATGCTACGATGGAGATCAAGGTGTCGCGCCGGTGACGAAGGTGATCATGACGGTGCTTTGGAGATGGAGATCAAAAGCACAAGATGATGATGGCCATATCATGTCACATATTTTGATTGCATGTGATGTTTATCTTATTATGCTTCTTATTTTGCTTAGTTCGACGGTAGAATTATAAGATGATCCCTTACTAAATTTCAAGGTATAAGTGTTCTCCCTGAGTATGCACCGTTGCGAAAGTTCGTCGTGCCGAGACACCACGTGATGATCGGGTGTGATAAGCTCTACGTTCAAATACAACGGGTGTAAGCCAGTTTTGCACACGCAGAATACTCGAGTTAAACTTGACGAGCCTAGCATATGCAGATATGGCCTCGGAACACTGGAGACCGAAAGGTCGAGCATGAATCATATAGTAGATATGATCAACATAAGATGTTCACCATTGAAACTACTCCATCTCACGTGATGATCGGACATTGTTTAGTTGATTTGGATCACGTGATCATTTAGATGACTAGAGGGATGTCTATCTAAGTGGGAGTTCTTAAGTAATATGATTAAATTGAACTTTAATTTATCATGAACTTAGTCCTCGTAGTATTAGCATATCTATGTTGTAGATCAATAGCTCACGATGTTGCTCCCCGTTTATTTTTTTTATATGTTCCTAGAGAAAACTAAGTTGAAAGATGTTAGTAGCAATGATGCGGAATTGTTCCGTGATCTGAGGATTATCCTCATTACTGCACAGAGAATTATGTCCTTGATGCACCGCTAGGTGACAGACCTATTGCAGGAGCAGATGTAGATGTTATGAACGTTTTGACAAAAGCTCGGTATGATGACTACTTGATAGTTTAAGTGCACCATGCTTTATGGCTTAGAACCGGGACTTCAAAAACGTTTTGAACGCCACGGAGAATATAAGATGTTCCAAGATTTAAAATTAGTATTTCATACTCATGCCCGTGTTGAGAGGTATAAGACTTCTGACAGTACTTTGCCTACAAGATGGAGGAGAATAGCTCAACCAGTGAGCATGTGCTCACATTGTCTGGGCACTACAATTACTTGAATCAAGTGGGAGTTAATCTTCCAGATAAGATAGTAATTGACAAAGTTCTCTAGTCACTATCACCAAGTTAGTAGAACTTCGTGATGAACTATAATATGCAAGGGATGACGAAAGGAATTCCCGAGCTCTTCGCGATGCTGAAGTCGGCGAAGGTAGAAATCATGAAAAAGCATCAAGTGTTGATGGTTAACAAGACCACTTGTTTTAAGTAAAGGGCAAAGGGATAGAAGGGGAACTTCAAGAAGAATGACAAGCAAGTTGTCACTCCCGTGAAGAAACCCAAAGCTAAAACTCAAGCCTGAAACTAAGTGCTTCTACTGCAAAGGAAATGGTCACTGGAAGTGGAACTGCCCTAGATACTTGGCGGATAAGAAGGATGGCAAAGTGAACAAAGGTATATTTTGATATACAGATTATTGATGTGTACTTTACTAGTGTTCATAGCAACCCCTGGGTATTTGATACCGGTTCAGTTGCTAAAATTAGTAACTCGAAACGAGAATTGCAGAATGAACAGAGACTAATTAAAGGTGAAGTGACGATGTGTGTTGGAAGTGGTTCCAAGATTGATATGATCATCATCGCACACTACCTATACTTTCGGGATTAGTGTAAAACCTAAATAAATGTTATTTGGCATTTGCGTTGAGCATGAATATGATTTGATCATATTTGTTGCAATACGGTTATTCATTTAAAGTCATAGAATAATTGTTATTCTGTTTACATGAATAAAACCTTCGATGGTCATACACCCAATGAAAATAGTTTGTTGGATCTCGATCGTGGTGATACACATATTCATAATATTGAAGCCAAAAGATGCAAGGTTAATAATGGTAGTGCAATTTATTTGTGGCACTGCCGTTTAGGTCATAATGGTGTAAAGCGCGTGAAGAAACTCCATAGTGATGGACTTTTGGAACCACTTGATTATGAATCACTTGGTGCTTGCGAACCATGCCTCATGGGCAAGATGACTAAAACTCCGTTCTCCGGAACAATGGAGCGAGCAACAGATTTGTTGGAGATCATACATACAGATGTATGTGGACCAATGAGTGTTGAAGCTCGCGGCAGGTATCGTTATTTTCTGACCTTCACTGATGATTTGAGCAGATATGGGTATATCTACTTAATGAAGCACAAGTCTGAAACATTTGAAAAGTTCGAAGAATTTCAGAGTGAAGTGGAGAATCATCGTAACAAGAAAAATAAGAGTTTCTACGATATGATCGTAGAGGTAAAATATTTGAGTTAGCGAGTTTGGCCTTCAGTAAAAACAAATGTGAAATAGTTTCACTACTCACGCCACCTGGAACACCACAGTGTAATGGTGTGTCCGAACGTCATAACCGTACTTTATTAGATATGGTGCGATCGATGATGTCTCTTACCGATCTACCACTATCGCTTTTGGGGTTATGCATTAGAGACAGCTACATTCACGTTAAATAGGGCACCATCTAAATCCGTGGAGATGACACCGTATGAACTGTGGTTTGACAAGAAACCTAAGCTGTCATTTCTTTAAGTTTGGGACTGCGATGCTTATGTGAAAAAGTTTCAACATGATAAGCTCGAACCCAAATCGGAGAAGTAAATCTTCATAGGATACCCAAAAGAAACTGTTGGGTACACCTTCTATCACAGATCCGAAGGCAAGGTCTTTGTTGATAAGAGTGGATCCTTTCTAGAGAAGGAGTTTCTCTCGAAAGAAGTGAGTGGGAGGAAAGTAGAACTTGATGAGGTAATTGTACCTTCTCCCGAATTGGAAAGTGGAACATCACAGAAACTAGTTCCAGTGATTCCTACACCAATTAGTGAATAAGCTAATGATGATGATCATGAAACTTCAGATCAAGTTTCTGCAAAGCTTCGTAGATCAACCAGAGTTCATTTCGCATCAGAGTGGTACGGCAACCCGGTTCTGGAAGTCATGTTACTGGACCATGATGAACCTACGAACTATGAGGAAGCGATGATGAGCCCAGATTCCGCAAAATGGCTTGAGGCCATGAAATCTGAGATGGGATCCATGTATGAGAACAAAGTGTGGACTTTGGTTGACTTGCCCGATGATCGGCAAGCCATCGAAAATAAATGGATCTTCAAGAGGAAGACTGACGCCGACGGTAATGTTACTGTTTACAAAGCTCGACTTGTTGCGAAAGTTTTTCAACAAGTTCAAGGAGTTGAATACGATGAGAATTTCTCACCCGTAGCGATGCTTAAGTCTGTCCGAATCATGTTAGCAATTGCCGCATTTTATGAAATCTGGCAAATGGATAACAAAACTGCATTCTTTAATGGATTTATTAAAGAAGACTTGTATATGATGCAACCAGAAGGTTTTGTCAATCCTAAAGGTGCTAACAAAATGTGCAAGCTCCAGCGATCCATCTATGGACTGGTGCAAGCATCTCGGAGTTGGGATATACGCTTTGATAAGTTGATCAAAGCATATAGATTTATACAGACTTGCGGTGAAGCCTGTATTTACAAGAAGTGAGTGGGAGTACTACAACCTTTCTTATAAGTATATGTGAATGACATATTGTCGATCGGAAATGATGTAGAATTTTCTGGAAAGCATAAAGGAGTGTTTGAAAGGATTTTTTCAAAGAAAGACCTTGGTGAAGCTGCTTACATATTGGGCATCAAGATCTATAGAGATAGATCAAGACGCTTGATAAGACTTTCGATGAGTGCATACCTTGATAAGATTTTGAAGTAGTTCAAAATGGATCAGTCAAAGAAGGAGTTCTTGCCTGACTTGTAAGGTGTGAAGTTGAGTAAGACTCAAAGCCAGACCACGGCAGAAAAATATAGAGAGAATGAAAGTCATTCCCTATGCCTCAGCCATAGGTTCTATAAAGTATGCCATGTTGTGTACCAAACATGTTGTGTACCTTGCCATGAGTTTGTCAAGGGGGTACAATAGTGATCCAGGAGTAGATCACTGTACATCGGTCAAAATTATCCTTAGTAACTGGATGACTAAGGAAATGTTTCTCGATTATGGAGGTGATAAAGAGTTCGTCGTAAAGGGTTACGCTGATGCAAGCTTTGACACTAAATCCAGATGACTCTAAGTATCAATCTGGATGCGTATTGAAAGTGGGAGCAATTAGCTAGAGTAGCTCTATGCAGAGCATTGTAGACATAGAAATTTGCGAAATACATACGGATCTGAATGTGACAGACCCATTGACTAAACTTCTCTCACAAGCAAAACATGATCACACCTTATTACTCTTGGGTATTAATCACATAGCGATGTGAACTAGATTATTGACTCTAGTAGACCCTTTGGGTGTTGGTCACATGGCGATGTGAACTATGGGTGTTATTCACATAACGATGTGAACTATCGGTATTAAATCACATGGCGATGTGAGCTAGATTATTGACTCTAGTGCAAGTGGGAGACTGAAGGAAATATGCCCTAGAGGCAATAATAAAGTTGTTATTTATATTTCCTTATATCATGATAAATATTTATTATTCATGCTAGAATTTTATTAACCAGAAACTTAGTACATGTGTGAATACATAGACAAAACAGAGTGTCCCTAGTATGCCTCTACTAGACTAGCTCATTGATCAAAGATGGTTATGTTTCCTAACCATAGACATGAGTTGTCATTTGATCAACGGGATCACATCATTAGGAGAATGATGTGATGGACAAGACCCATCCGTTAGCTTAGCACTATGATCGTTTAGTTTTACTGCTATTGCTTTCTTCATGACTTATACATGTTCCTATGACTATGAGATTATGCAACTCCCGAATACCATAGGAACACCTTGTGTGCTATCAAACGTCACAATGTAACTGGGTGATCATAAAGATGCTCTACAGGTGTCTCCGAAAGTATTCGTGGGGTTGGCATAGATCAAGATTAGGATTTGTCACTCCGAGTGTCGGAGAGGTATCTCTGGGCCCTCTCGGTAATGCACATCATAATAAGCCTTGCAAGCAAATGACTAGTGAGTTAGTGATACGTCCAAAACGTATCTATAATTTCTGCTTGCTCCATGCCTCTTTTGTGTGATATTGCTATGATATTTATGCACTTCCATACACTTTTGATCATATTTGGACTAACCTATTAACTCAGTGCACCCCAGTGCCAGTTTCTGTTTTCTGCTGTTTTTGTATTTCAGGTTTTCCCATTACGTAAATTGCCAGAAAAATTTCGGGAAAAATATATAAAAAATCAGCGTTCCGGAAGCTTCCATGCGGCCGAAGTAGGGCCAGAGGGGGGCCACAAGGGCTCCAGGCGCCCTGGGGGGGGCGGCCCCACCCCTGGCCGCGCCGGGGGGGGGGGGCGCCTGGGCCCCCCTGACCTCCGCTGATGCCCCCCTTTGGCATATATTTACACCGCGTCCCGAAACCCTCGAGGACGGAACCCTTTTTCGCGATCTCATCTCTGTTCCGCCGCCGCCGCGCTTCCAAGATCGGGAGCACCAGGAGAACTCTTCCCGGCACCTTGCCGGAGGGGAGAACCACCACCGGGAGCTTCTCCACCACCATGGACGCCTCCTGGATGAGTTGTGAGTAGTCCCCCTTGGACCATGGGTCCATGACCAGTAGCTATGTGATGTTCTCCTCCCCTCTTTGTTCTTCACCGATTAGACCTCGTGAGCTGCCCTACATGATCGAGGCACATATGTAATCCTTATGTTGTTGCTATGATGAGTTTGCTGGGATCCGATGGATTATGAGATTATGTTCAGATTGTGTGTGAGTAATATATTTGATTCACCTCTTTTATGTTCTTGAGTAATTCTTGCATGTTCTCCGTTGCTGTTTATTGCTTTGGCCAAGTAGTAGGTAGTAACTCCAAGAGGGAACGTTATGCTTGATTGTGGGTTCATGCCCCTCGATGACTAGCTTGAGTGACAGAAACATGAGTCTAGGGGATGTGTTGTTGCCACAAGGGGGAAAACAACGGTGCTTGTGCTTGCGGGTGCAATGATTGTTTACTTTACGCAAAGTTCTTTTAATGCAGTTGTCTGTTGCTTTGAGTTTACACTATGGGTGGGACTCGCAACTTAATACCAGCGAGATGTTCTGGATAGATATCTCAAGGTGGATGATTAGTAGTAGATGCAGATGGATTTCGGTCTACTTGCCTTGGCGTACCGCCCATGCTTTTGAGCCTCTACCTTTCTTTGCAGCATAGTTAGCATTGGTTTGTGCACATAATCCTGTCAATTGCCCAGCTGTAATTCGTTTACCTCGCTTAGTTGTTTTATCGTCTTTTGGGAGAGAGACATCACTAGTGAACATCATGGGACCCCGGTCCATATTACCATCACTGATTACACCCGCTATTTACTTCCTGTTCTTATTTACTAGTTGCAGTCATACCTATCACTATTATCTCTTGCGTTTGATCCTTTGTAAACGACAAGGCCGGAGGGATTGACAACCTCTCTGTACTCGTTGGGAGCAAAGTTATTTGTATATGTGTGCAGGTCCTGTCAATCGCTAAGTTGGCGCCGTTAGCAGTTGACACCTTCTTGTTGACCCTCGGAGTCTCACGGGATTCGATCCTTGGTATCTTTGCCAAGGGAAAACTACCGCTACACTGCATCTCAAACCTTCCACTTGGGGTAACCAACGAGGGGCGAGAAGCCATCAGTTAGTCACGAGATGATGTATTACGGAACGAGTAAAGAGACTTGCCGGTAACGAGATTGAACTAGGTATAGAGATACCGACGATCGAATCTCGGGAAAGTAACATACCGATGACAAAAGGAACAACGTATGTTGTTATGCGGTTTGACCGATAAAGATCTTCGTAGAATATGTAGGAGCCAATATGAGCATCCAGGTTCCGCTATTGGTTATTGACCGAAGATGAGTCTCGGTCATGTCTACATAGTTCTCGAACCCGTAGGGTCCGCACGCTTAACGTTTGATGACGATCGGTATTATGAGTTTATGAGTTTTGATGTACCAAAGGTAGTTCGGAGTCCCGGATGAGATCACGGACATGACGAGGAGTCTCGGAATGTCCGAGACATAAAGATTGATATATTGGACGACTATATTCGGACACCGAAAGTGTTCTGGAAAGTTTGAGAATTTACCGGAGTGCCGGGGGGGTTACCGGAACCCCCCGGGGGAATGATGGGCCCTGGTGGGCCATAGGGGAGAGAGAGGGCAGCAGCCAGGAGGTGGCGCGCCCCCTCCCTAGGAGGAGTCCGAATAGGACTAGGGGAAGGGGGCGCGGCCCCTCTTTCCCTCTCCCTCTCCCTCTCTTTCCTTCCCCCCCCTTTCCTTCATTGGTGGACTCCTACTAGGAATAGGATTGCAATCCTATTCCTAGTAGGATTGCTCCCTAGCCGCACCATAGGAGGGCCGGCCGGCCTCCCCCCTTGCTCCTTTATATACGGGGGCAGGGGGGCACCCAAAGACACACAAGTTGAATTGTTCTAGCCGTGTGCGGTGCCCCCCTCCACAGAAACACACCTCGGTCATACCGTCGCAGTGCTTAGGCGAAGCCCTGCGCCGGTAGATACATCATATCCGTCACCACGCCGTCGTGCTGACGAAACTCTCTTGTGAAGATCAACTGGATCAAGAGCTCGTGGGACGTCATCAAGCTGAACGTGTGCTGAACGCGGAGGTTCCGTACGTTCGGTGCTTGATCGGTTGGATCGCGAAGAAGTTCGACTACATCAACCGCGTCACTTGACGCTTCCGCTTCCGGTCTACGAGGGTACGTAGACACACTCTTCCCTCTCGTTGCTATGCATCTGGTAGATAGATATTGCGTGATCGTAGGAAAATTTTAAAATACCACGTTCCCCATCAAAGTTCACCTTGAATATGCTGTCCCTCTCAGAATACCAATGCAGCACGTCTCTAAAGTACAAACAGCAGCCAATCATAGTGTAGGTTGAATTCCAACGGATGGGCATATCAGGTTTCAACCTTTTTGTTTCTTCAAGGTTGAAAATAGTTGTAGCAGTACTATAAAACTTATGCAGCCTATTGCTTGAAGCCTTTAGGTACATTATACCAGCTCTAAGTTTGTCAACACACTTATCAATCAATGTCAAACCGGCTTGAACTACCAAGTTCAGTATGTGCGCACAACAACAAATTTGGAAGAATTTATCGGACAAAGGTAAAGCACCTTTTGACAAGTGGGTAAACAAGCAAGCTATCATCCTATCATTATAGGTTGCATTATCCATAGTGATGCACATCACTTTCTTATCAACCCTCCATTCACGGAAAGCTAGGTGGACCTCATCTGCAATAGATGCTCCATCACAGGGTGGATCAATTTTTTTGAACCATACAATCCTTTTGTTTAGTTTCCAATCAACATCTATGTAATGACAAGTAATGCAAATATAGCTATGCTTGGTGACTTCAGATTTCCAATTGTTGAATGTGAAACTAACTCTACCAGGGGCAGCTAGAATAATTTCCATCAATTCCTTTTTCTGGCTAAGAAACATTGCCATTATCTCTCTTTTTATTGTGTGCCGACCAATAGACTTGAATTGTGGACAACAAGCAGACATCATCGCTCTAAATCCATCTTCTTCAACTGTTGTAAATGGATGAGCACCGGATACAAGAGAAATAGAGACCAAATTTCTAGCAACTTGAGCATCAAATCTACCATTTTTTAATGCAGCTGTTCCATCATCATTTGTTTCAGATTTCAAGAAAAAATTATTCATTGTCGCTTGTTCAACCTTATGCTTACTTTCAATGTGTCCAAGGAGATGAGATGTGCCATTTGTCGATTTAGCTGACAGTTTAGAGTCGCAATGCTTACATTGAGCTACAGTCATCTCATCACCATCTTTCGAGATCTTGTTGAACTCAAGCCATACCTTTGACTTCAGTTTGGAAGTAGTCGGTTGCGGCTGCGGCTGTGCCCCTTTGGCAGTAAGTTCTGCATGTTCTTTTGTTGGTACTCTTCCTTCATCTCCATGAACATCAGCTGCTGCCTGGTTTCCCCTTGCTCTTGCACGTTTCTGCCAAGGTCGAGGAGGATCAGCAGGTACAATAAACAATTCCATTGGTCCGTCCTGCCCTTCTAATTCTTCAGGATGGTACTCTGGTTCATCACCCTCCGGTCCTTCTAATTCTCTTGAATTCATAGTGATCAAACTGCAACATATACATACAACAACATATTACTACCGCATCATATGCAAACAACACAAAGGGGCACAACCGTACCATGAACACAAAGTACTTCCATATGTGTTGCTTAGCACAGGAGAAACTTAACAAAACCACATGCCTAAAAGTGAAGATGGTACATGTGTGCAATTATATTCATATATGAAAAGCTATGTAACTAAGTACTGCAGTTCTTTACAAATGTGCTGCTAACACTTCTTTACAAACGTTTTCATGATTTTGGTGGTACCCCAATCAAAATATAGGTGCTTTAGGTATCGAACAATGCTTCTACCTTGGGCTGAAATGTTCATCTGCAGTTTTGCACCATATAAACAGCATAAATATCAAACAATCCCGACCATTCTGCACGTACATCTACAACATTCAGCTAACCCTGAAACAAAAATAGCATATGTTTATCAACAACAAAACGTATACCTTGGGGTGGGGGCTTAGAGTTGCAGGCTCTTGCTGGTTGCAGTCGATGGGGAGGATGATCTTTGCTGTGGCCGGCGGTTGTTGATGTGGCGGTCGAGGACGGAGTAGGGCGGCCGCAGTTGAGGAAGGAGCAGCGCGGCCGCGGATGAGGAAGGAGCAGCGCGGCCACGGTCGAGGATGACGTGCGCAGGTAGCAGTTGAGGACGAACCAGGGCGGCCTCAGTCGAGTGCGCAGCATGGCGGCCGTGGTCGAAGACGAAGCACGGCGGCCGCGGTCGAGGACGAAGGGCGCCGGCCGCAGTCGAGGACGAAGGGCGCCGGCCGCGTCGAGGACGAAGGGAGCCGGCCGTGGTCGAGGACGAAGCGCGGCGGCCGCCGTCGGATGCTTTCGCCGCTAGGGTTTCATCACTGCCACCACGTCGCACGAGAGGAGATGGGGACGGACGTGGCATGGGATTGGCAGTTAGGGTAAGAGAAGAGAGGGAGGGGGCGAGATGCAGAGAAGGGGCCTCGGGGTCGGGGGGCGGAGGCCTGGGGCGCTCGGCGGCTGGGCCGCATGGGGAGTTCAGATCGAGAGCTGCTCGGGCCGGGCCGGGCCTAATTTCGGGCTGCATATTGAGGCCCGAGCCCGGCCGGACTTGCTGTTCGGGCTGCATATTAAGGCCCAGGCCCGGCCCGGGGTACGAGTCGGGCCTCGCCCGACCCGGGAATTTCGGGCCGGGCCGGGCCGGGTCGGGCCGTTCGGGCTGGGTTTCCCATGGCCAGGTCTACTTAGGAGCTTATTTAAGACCATATAAAGATTTTAATAACTTGCACACCTTTCCTTCCTGACTAGGTACTACGAAACCATCTGGCTGATCCATGTAAATTTCCTCCTTCAACTCTCCATTGAGGAAAGCCGTCTTAAATTCCATTTGACGAACGAGAAGACTGTGTGAGGCAGCCAGTGATAGTACACCCGAATAGTAGTCAGTCTAGCCACGAGTGAGTAAGTATCAAAGAAATCTTCTCCTTCTTTCTAGGTATAACCCTTGGCCAGAAGCCGTGCCTTGTACTTTTAAATCGTACCATCAGGTCTAAGATCTTTCTTGAACACCCACTTATATCATACAGGTTTGCACCCATAAGGACGATCAGTGATTTTTCAGGTTCCGTTAGATAAGATGGAATTCATCTCGCTACGGACAACTTCTTTCTAGTAGTCAGTATCAAGAGATGCACATGCTTCTGAAATAATCCTAGGTGTGTCATCCATGAGGTACACAATGAAATCATCACCAAAGGACTTTGCAGTCCTCTGTCTCTTACTCCTTACAGGAGTTTCATTGTCATCCTCCACAATATTCTCAACGTGTTCCATCGTAATGGTGTGTTCAGGAATTACAATTAATTCCTGGCTAGATAGAGTAGGTGTCTACCGATTTGATGAACTCGACATATCCTCCATAGGAAATATGTCCTCAAAGAAAGTCGCATCATTCGACTCCATAATTGTACCATCATGCATGTCGGATACCTCCGGTTTTATTATAAAAAAATCTATAGACAATGCTATGAAAAGTATAGCCCAAAAGAACACAATCCATAGTTTTTGATCCGAGCTTGCGCTTGTTGGGAATTGTATATTGACTTTCGCCAAACAACCCAAGTATGTAGATAAGAGAGTTTTAACTTTTTCCTCTCCTATTCATCAAAAGGTGCATGGTCTTATGCTTTGTTGGAACTTGGTTTAGGACATGCCATGCAATCGTTAGCGCCCCCACCATGCCTTGGAGAGACCAGATGTGTCTAACATGGAATTAACCAAATCGATTAGAGTTTGGTTCTTTCTTCCGGCCACCCGATTTGACTGAGGTGAGTAAGCAGGTGTAATCTCATGGATTATACTATGTTCCACACAAAACAAATCAAAATCATTGGAAAATACTCTCCACCACGATCAGACCTAAGCCGTTTAATTTTTTGATCAAGCTGGTTCTCTGCTTCAGCTTTATAGTTTTTAAAGAAATTTAAAGCCTCATATTTTGATTTCAGAAGATCTAAATAACAATATCTAGCGGAGTCATCAATCAATGTCATGAAGTATTTCTTTCAATCTTTCGTCAACACGCCATTCATCTCACAAAGATCATAATGTATAAGCTCTAGTGGCGCCAAGTCTCTTGCTTCTGCAGTTTTATGGGACTTGCGAGGTTGCTTAGCTTGCACACACACTTGGCACTTGGAGCCCTTGTCAGTAGTGAATTTCGGAATTGAACTCATATTGACAGCCGCGTCATGCAACCAAAGTTAATATGACAAAGTCGTGAATGCCAAATATATATTAGACTCATTATCATGGCAAGCATGATTAATAATTTTAGAGTAGATATCTGACAAAGACGAGCGCAACAAGCCTTTGCCCTCATAGCCTTTTTCCAACAAATTGTCCATACTTAGAAATTATGACTTTATTGGACTCGAAAACCAACTCAAAACCATCTCGACATAAACGGGAACCGCTGACGAGATCTTTATTAATGGAGGGCACATGATGAACGTTCCTCGGGCGCACGATCTTCCCCGAAGTAAACTTCAGATCGACCATACCGACACCTCGAATTGTGGCATGTGACCCATTCCTCATCTTATGAGAATTCTTCTTGAAGTTGGTAGAATGCGACCTTGTTCTTTGCATCAAACTTGCCTTTGCCCTGAAATTTGTTCTTGTTGTTTTTGGGCTTGTTGTGTTGGATGTTCTTCTCATGTACCATGTGGGTAGTATAAGCTCCCTCGGGAACTCGAGCACGTGTGTATGTTTCTCTCGCCTTCTCTTCAACATCAAGAGTACCAATGAGATCTGAACAGAAAACTCATGTCTCTTGTATTTCAGGGAAGTAGCAAAAATGTTCCACCAAGGTGGAAGCTTGGCAATGATGCCTCTGGCAAAAAAATTGTGTGGTAACAAACACTAAAAGTACTCAAGTTCCTTGGTGAGTGATTGTATTTCATGAGCCTGCTGAACAACAGAGCGCTCATCAGTTGTTGACACTAGATTTTGGCACGACATAAAAAGCAAATAAGATGGCCTCAATTGGAAAAGTGCTCAAAGTGAAAAAATTGCGTATTGTCGAGGTGAACATCTTTGAAGTTTGGGCCATCGTCATCCGATCTCATCTCGAGTGCCAAAACTATGCTCAAAGCACTGAGATTTTATATCTAGACCAGTATTCGGCAGATTAGACCACCAAGACTGCCTCATATGGAAAAACTTTCTACACGAATTGTCTTCATCCCGTCGAAACTGTCGATTTTGATATAAAAATCGTCCCAATCTGAATTTGTATGCAAAAGTTACAGCCATCCGAACACAGCCGTGTCACAAAGCCATAAGTGGCGCGCCCCACCAGCCACGTGTGTGATGGGTAGCGCGAATAACAACCTGTATTGCGTGACCGTTTTGGCCTAGAAGATGGCTTCAAATCGAAAACCGTTCGACATGAAAGTTGTTTGTCTCGTCGAAAGGGTCAAGATTGCTTTTGGGCTCTTTTCCATCCGAGGTCGTTTACCACCTCAAAAATTACCCGCAAGGTACAGCCAGTTTAAACCGAACAGTTTTAGAAAGTTGGGACAAAACCAATCCGAATTTGGCTAGGGTTTTGGACGTGAATCCAAACCTTTTCCTTGCATGGGAAGTCCAGCCACCTCTTATATACCTAAGGGGTGACAGCCGATTGAACAACACACAGTCGAACAAACACATCTACTATTTTCCGTGTTCATCTATCCCCTACCCTTGTATCTTCTTCCTCGTTCTTCGTTCGTTCTTCTTCATTGCAGGGCGGCGAACCTCGAGGCCCTAGGGGTAATAAGGTCGACCTAGGGCAGCCCATAGCCGTCGCGCGCCCTGACGGGGTCCCTCCCGGGCAAGCAGGGCTTCGGGTCTACAAAAGCGCCCGTCGGATTGTCTTGCGTACCGCGCTTCCGGACGGGTCTCCTTCGACGTGAGCTGCGGTGCATCACCCCCGGCATCGAAGGTACACGGTGACGTGTTCGTGTGCGAACACACTTTTTGGTGACTCCGCTGGGGACGAAGCTTTGAACAGTCTCCAGCCTGTTCTTGCTACGAGGAGAGCGTCATCGAGCGGCTGCAATCTACAACGGTAACATGTATCATCAATCTCCTTACGTAGATGCAAATAGTCATTATGTTGATGTTGCTAGATCTTTCAATGGACATGTCATGTCGTCTAGCCCTAACGAGCAAAGGCCGACTAGTTATTCCATTGGAGAAACCTGGAATTCACAGAACCGCGACATGCAACTTATGAATCTGAACTTTCGTGTATCGGCAACACTTTTCAATATGCCGATGAATAACATGATTTGTTCGAGTGATCAATATATGACACCTCATGTACATGAGGGCATCTCACAGTTTTGTCCATCGGCAGCCGACTCGCGATATGCGGGTTCATCCCCAAACATGCCGATGGACGGGGGAATCGGCCATGCATCATGTAGTTATTTGGCTGGTTATCCTCAAACATCATATACTATACCTCATAAGATTAATTGTTCTGGGGCATATGAAACTAAAAAAATTCATGACTCGGCTCTCCTTCGCGGTTATGGCCGAGTAGATGGAGATTCTATAGGAGCAAATGTGCCTAATATTGCAGGAGATGAGGTGGCTCTGGCTGCACTAAAAAGTTTAGCCCAAAATAAGAAGATTAGTGCTATTTGCCTTGAGCAGCACGAAAAGGGATTGATTCCTGAGTATGAGGCAATAAGAGCTAGGGTCTTGAAAGAAGATGAAATTTTGCCGATTGATCAAATTGGCGTGAGCAATTATTCAACAACAGTGCACATGGCTTCACCTATCATTGCAGCATGTTATACACCCCCTATACAATCGCAAAATTTCGGCAACATCAATTCATTGCCGAAAGATCATAAAAGTATCGGGGGGCAATTCGATCAAAGCAGGGCTGAGTTTAAGGAAAAATATGTGACCCAAGTGAACAAGATCAAGCCAAAGCTCACAGGGAATAGCATCAACGAATTTACTACACCAACTCTTGAGGAATTACCAGAAGAATATCGACAGGCTTATGAAGCACTCAACAAGAGACGTGGAGAGGAATATTTGCAAGAATTTGTCAAGTCCCTTCGTTCATTCAGCAATCATGATGGATCCTCTGTGATGTTGAGACAAGCCAAAAAAGAAGCTTTGCAAGCAAATCAGCAAGAAAGGATTCACTCGGCTAATACGGTTGATTCGGTTGAAACCGAGTCAAATATGACTAAGTCGTCTACAACTGAGTTGAACGGTTCCTTTAGTGACAAGACAATGGTGGATTCAATTGAAACCAAATTGACCACTGAGACGTTTAAGGCCGAGTGCGTTGCATCGAGCCAGCCGGGTGCATCGTGCCAGCCGAGTACATCTTGTCAGCCGAGTGCATCATTCCAGACGAGTGCATCATCAGCTAAAGCCGCTAAAGCCGAGTGCATCAAGCCAGTTATTGCTGCGTGTATCAAAATAGAAGATGCAAGCTTCACCGAGCAAAAGAACGGTAAACGCAACAAATTGGCCGTGCTTGATTTTTCTGGACGTGAGGAAGCTTACATGCTACCCTATGAGTTTTGTGCTAAAGATATTGATATGCATCAAGGACAAAGTAATATGACCGAACAAAGTTTGGTTAACGATGAACATCAAGAACAAGAAAATACAGTCGAGCAAAGTTCAACTCACGAAGAGCATCCAAGTGAAATCCACTCAGGCAATCCGAGTGATGAGGCACGAGATCCAGAAAAAGTGGAAGATGCATTCGAGAATTATTCAGAAGTGGAGCAAGGTATTGCTCCAGTGGTGCAACCATCTTCTCGTTCCAACGGCTTCACAAAGGTACACCTAGCCAAGAGTTTACTCAGTTTTCGATTCGGTCAAAATCATATTGTTGATGCACTCATTAGTAAGATTCTAATTAATTTTGAAAGACCGATCGAGATAAGTAATCTGTTTGTTTCGAATTATCTTGTTACTAATCATGCTGACCAACACATGGCACCATTCATAGAGGCTAATAGTGACAACTTATCGCAACCAAAGTTTTTTCCGTCATGCCGACTGAACTTTATATTCATATGGACAACTTTGTTTGTTTCATGCCTGGCTAACATTTGGTCTCAGATGAGACGTATATTCTGTAATTATTTTGGTTGCAAGAATATAAAGCCAGGTTCAAAGTTCTCCAGGATAGCCGATTCAAGAGCATCGGGAAAGGAGGACGAAAATCAATGCATAGCCGAGTCGGATGATGTTAAACTGACACCGCTTGGTTGTTTTGTATCAAAGCCGGTATCACAATATCGGTTAATGGACCAGGAGTGTACGTCCAGTGCAGGCATAGTTGATCACATCATCGGTACATCGCTGACTAATCATATTATTATAATTGATCACAATGTCGAGCCATCAAGACAAGAGCCAACGCAATATTCGTTCAAGCAAAATGTCAAAGATTGCAACATGATCCATCAAGTCAAGCAATCAGACAAGATAGGACGATTGGAGTTTGTTGAGGCACGACCATTTAGACAGTCAGATTATTTTCACGGTCATCAAATGTTGACTCGGCTGTCTCCAGTCGATTTATCTAAAAGTGGACATGTACACGTCAATGATGATGGGGTCAAGTCTTCGAGCAAGGATATTGTTAAAAAATGCATTAAGAACAATATTGAAGACGGAAATTCCATCAAAACTACAATGGTAACATCTAGCACTGGAGGGCAACAAGAGAATTCAAAGACCGGTGCACGCACAACCAAAGAAAGCAAAGGCCATGGTAAGTACAAAAGCAAAAAGTCGAAAGTCACTTTTGGGTAGTTATTAGAAAAGTACCAAAAGATAAGTGAGGCAAAAAGTGCTTATCGGCCGAGTGAAGCAAAAGCATCGAAGTCACCCCCAAGGCATAAATCTGAAGACTGGGATTGGCAAAGGAAGACGTTGAGCAAGCAGACTTCATATCCTCCTTTTGGGCCGCCAATACCAATGTCGTGGATACCTCCCTACGCTCATGTAAATCCATATCCATCATGTGGTAGGTATGATACAAGGGCACATTATCCATCTTATTTTAGATCATCTCACCAACATTATGCAGCTCCAAAAAGATCAACATTTGATGAACAATCACACGTCAAAGATGGTTTCAATCATAAGGAATCGGTTCGGAGCTCAAGGAACAAGAAAGAGGTGGTCAAGCAAGTGTACCAGGTCAAGAAAAATGGCCGTAAGTGTGCTACTTCGGATTTGTTCTCAAATAACAAAGAGCCATTTAAAGTATTGACATTGGCTACAAAAGGCAACGAGGCAAGTCAATCAAGTGCCGAATCTGAAGGGAAGAAGTTGAGAGTGCACAAGGCCAAAAAAGAGTTGGCATTGGTTGAAACAGAATCACAGCCGAGGTGCCCACTCGGCTTAGCGCATTGGCAAGAGAAGGAATTACAAAAACTTAGTGCACATGAGTTGAGAAAGAAGAACATGGCATGGGTTCCCAAGAGGAGCAGTCAAAATAGAAATGATGTCCGACCATCTATTGCAACAAGTGTTAAAAAAGTGAAGAAAGAAAAGGATGGACGCAAGAGTGCTATTTCAAATCCGACTCCAAATGACAAAAAGCCAGTCGGGTCTATGTTGGCTGCTAAGGACAAGAAAGTGAAGCAAGTAAATCTCAGGGATCCGATCACCGATTTTGGACAGGCCAAGCCGGAGATGCCCAAAGCCAGGAAGAACTTGCCAGTGCATAAACTAAAATCCTAGCCGGGATGCCCTCTCGGCTTACCATATTCGCAACAGAAGAAGCTGAAACAGCTTAGGGCCAAAGAGCTGGAGAAGAGGAACATGGCCTGGGTTCCTAAGGAAAATCCTCGAGACAAGTGCAGCATCACATCTCCTGTTGCGAAGCCAGCAGAAATAAGGGAGTACAAGTGTAAATACCATAGGCGAGGACGACAATTTTCATCTCACTACAGGAAACTCCAGGAGGCGTGTCATGCACATTCTTCAATCGTATCATCAAAATCAACGCTATGGAATTTATCCTCGGCCGAAACATTTGACTTATTTCGGTTATTCACACTTTGGTGGACGGATTTCCGAGCACCTTTGAGATGAGAACGCATGGCCGATATTTGCATATCACCCTCAGAACTCATTGTGTTGGCAAAGCCGGCATCTGGCTAACGGTGTTCACCATGATTGATCTCCTACTCCTATAGCCGATGCTCAGTGTTTGCCAATACTGGCAAGGCCGACTTAATTATTGAGTCGGCCACTGATCAAGGGTCTAGTACATAAAAAGCTCTGACTCCTGGTGTTAGTTATTTGCAGGACCCAAGTCAGGAGAGAGACATTGTCCGGCAGAGGCTTGATGGTTTACTTTGATCAATAATGAGTTGAGTCGCCGAACAGTTGACAATATTCCTTTGTGGTGCATGGTCATAATCGTTCAGCAACCGGCTTACCGTCGAAAGGTTCTAATATTCCTAGGGAATGCCTGGACAAAGCAAGGTCCGGATTGACATAAGAAACTTACGTGGAGGCCTTTGTGACGTCCAATTGTTGTTCTCAGACGACTATTATCCAAGAGGCTCTACCCAAGAAGCAACATGCTTAAGCATATGACCGATAACAATTATCGTTCTTAGCATGCACAGCCAATGTAGTGTTGACATCGTGCTTGGATGAAGTATTTTCTGGCACGCAAGCTCTGCCAGAAAACAGGGGGCATGTGTTGACACCAGATTTTGGCACGGCATAAAAAACAAATAAGATGGCCTCAAATGGAAAAGTGATCAAAGTGAAAAAGTTTCGTATTGTCGAGGTGAACATCTTTGAAGTTTGGGCCATCGTCATCCTATCTTATCTCGAGTGCCAAAACTATGCTCAAAGCATTGAGATTTTATATCTAGACCAGTATTCGGCAGATTAGACCACCAAGACTGCCTCATATGGAAAAACTTTCTACACGAATTGTCTTCGTCTCGTCGAAACGGTCGATTTTGATATAAAAATCGTCCCAATCCGAATTCGTATGCAAAAGTTACAGCCATCCGAACACAGCCCAGCCATAAGTGGCGCGCCCCACCAGCCACGTGTCTGATGGGTAGCGCGAATAACAGCCTGTATTGCGTGACCATTTTGGCCTAGAAGATGGCTTCAAATCGAAAACGTTCAACATGAAAGTTGTTCGTCTCGCCGAAAGGGTCAAGATTGCTTTTGGGCTCTTTTCCATCCGAGGTCGTTTACCACCTCAAAAATTACCCGCAAGGTACAACCAATTTAAACCGAACAGTTTTAGAAAGTTGGGACAAAACCAATCCGAATTTGGCTAGGGTTTTGGACGTGAATCCAAGCCTTTTCCTTGCACGGGAAGTCCAGCCGCCTCTTATATACTTAAGGGGTGACGGCCGATTGAACAACACACAATCGAACAAACACATCTATTATTTTTCCGTGTTCATCTATCCCCTACCCTTGTATCTTCTTCCTCATTCTTCGTTCGTTCTTCTTCATTGCAGGGCGGCGAACCTCGAGGCCCTAGGGGCGATAAGGTCGACCTAGGGCAGCCCATAGCCACCGCGCGCCCTGACGGGGTCCCTCCCGGGCAAGCAGGGCTTTGGGTCTACAAAAGCGCCCGCCGGATTGTCTTGCGTACCGCGCTTCCGGACGGGTCTCCTTCGACGTGAGCTGCGGTGCATCACCCCCGGCGTCGAAGGTACACGGTGACGTATTCGTGTGCGAACATCAGTCATCTTGTTTTTGCAGAATTGCTCCATTATGTACAACTCGCTGCCAATGTCTGAGGCACCAAACTTGGCCTCGAGCGCAGCCCACGCTTCCTTGTCATTGTCAAACATAATACATGAATCCACAATGGAATCATCAAGAACACTCAAAAGGGCGCCCTTAAAGAGGGTACCATCTTCTCAAAAGCTTCATGTTGTGCATGATTAAGATAGGCCTCGGCCTCGCCCTTAGTGGCGTCACATCAGTACATGGTCTAAAACCGGTAAACTGCTCTCGTGCGCCACCTCTTATATTGCACCCCCTTGAAGATATGTGGCTTCAAATGCGCAACAAAACCACTCGAAGTAAATTGCCTATAATCAAGTTTTTGGATTGTTGAGTATATGAGAAAATTACTACGAGATTTAATACGAATAAACTGTAAATAAATCATGACGGCAACAACAAAGATTGAACTAACCATGCAGACTAACATAGTAGACGAATAGATCGAATCTAGGGCACAGACTAGAAGTAGGAATTCTAGTATGATCTCAAACAAGGAGGACATAATCACATACGATGCAACGCGAGTAGGACCATCGACGTAGGTGTTGCCAGCCATGTCGTTGATGAAGAGGTTGCTGAGGTCAGGGAAGAAGCTATCATCGGTGAAGTCGTCACTGACAGCAGTCGCGCGAGTGCCCTCCCCAAAAACCTGATCGCCCCTCTCCCGTACAAGATCACGAGAGGCGGGGTTCCAGAGGCCTTCTCTACCTTCTCGTGATGGACGCCAAAAGGAGGGATGGAGAAGATCTGCATGGCAGCGCAATGATCTGGAATGGTGTGAAACCATATGTTGTGTCGGCGACTAGGGTAGACATCTGCATATCTATATAATGCAGGTCGGGTAGGTCATGTGAGTAAACCACGTCCAAGTCGCAATCCAAATGAATCGTAAACGGTTAACTAATTAACACGTCCATTAATAATTAATTAATGACTCATTTATTTTCTCGAGCAGCAAAAATATAGACAACATGCATAGCTTTGTCCTCGGCTCGGCTCATTCCCGAAACCCGACGTGGCGTGTCGTGATGAGGCGTGGCGTAGCGAGGCGAGCGAGGAGGAGGAGTGCATGTGTAGGTCTCCTCTTCTCATGCTCATACAAGTGCTAGAAGAGCTCACCTTATAAAGAGGTGTGAGGGAGTCATGGATCGAGGGGTCCTCGGGTGGCCATATAACTCTTGGTGGGTCGGACTGGTGTGCCGTGAAGATCATAGTCGAAGATCATCTCTAGTATCTGGGTAGGACTCTTGTATTCGTATAATGGCAAGTTGTAGGTTCAGGTGTAATCTTTCCTTCCTCTGCAAGATGGTTATGTACAAACCATAGGCCCCTCCGCTGCATATATAAACCGGAGGGTTTAGTCCATAGAGGCTAATAGAGAATCACAAATCCTCATAAGCTAGACTTTAAGGTTTAGCCAATACGATCTCGAGGTAGATCAACTCTTGTATTCATATTCATCCATATTAATATAGCAGAAAGTAGGGTATTACCTCGATCGAGAGGGCCTGAACATGGGTAAACATCGTGTCCCCATCCTCCTGTTACCATCAATCCTTAGACGCATAGTTCGGGACCCCCTACCCGAGATCCGCCGGTTTTGACACTGACATTGGTGCTTTCATTGAGAGTTCCACTATGTCGTCAATCGAAGGACTGATGGAGTCATCAACCACGACGGCAACACCGAGGGAATCTTCCCTCCCAGATAGCTCTTCGTGTTCGGCGGCTTCACACTCCGTGCCAACACTGAAGGCCACCTCGAGCAGATTGAGAGCTATGCCCCTGGCCATCAAGTCAGATTCAGAAGCTTAAACTATGTTGCTGATATCCACGGAGACTTGATCTTCGACGGATTCGAACCCGCGGCGACCTCTCTCTGCCATCACGATGAACACGACCTAACTCTGTCATCGGATCATGAAATAGCACCTGCAATAGTTCTGGCCCTAGATCCGGAACAGATCGCGTCACCCGAGGACGGGAAGCTCAACCCCGCCACGGAAGCCGTGGACTCCACGGCGTTGGAGCCGCACATGGACCCAACTATGAGCGGGTTCTGTGTTACCAAAACCCCGGACTCAACTCCGGACTCAGATTCCGAATCACGCGCATTCGCGCCCTTCAAGCTCGATCAGGCGTCTATCGCCGACTTCAGCGCTGCAGATATCTTCGAGCACTCTCCCTTTGACGACATGTTAAAGTCGTTAAAATCCCTCTCCTTATGGGGACACACAGCCGCATTATATCCAGTTCGAACTGGAGGCTGATGGAGAATTTTACTCCCTACCCACCACCCACTTGGTAGCCACGGTTGAAGATCTAACCGATATACTTGACTACGCTTTTGAAGACTTCGAAGGGATGGACCTCGAAGCCGAAGCAGATCCAGATCAAAACCAGCCCGTAACTGGGCGGTGGATAGCTACGTCTTCATACGACGTGTACATGGTGGATACACCTAAAGAGAAGGAGGGCGACAGCGAAAACAATCCCTTAGAGGACAAGCCTGTCGAAGAACCTCCCAAATGTCGGCGTCCAAAACGCTGAACCAAATCCCGTAAAGGAAAGGATAGAAACACTGTCACTAACGACGGTGATATTCCGGAACAAGCCGAAGACCCCGCAGACCCAGCGATGGAGCAGGAGGGGCGAGAGGACGGTGAACATAGTCTGAAGCCGCTGTCCGATGACAGCGATGCCGAAGACAATAATTACGAACCTGTCTCCGAAGAAGAAGTTAGCCCGGCGACGACGAATACATCGTCCTAGAAGAACCCTCAAAACAAAAGCGCTTCCATCGGAGGCTTATCGCCACTGCAAGGAGCCTGCAAAAGCAGCAGAGACAGCTTCAAGCCGCACATGACACGCTCAACGATAGATGGAATGAGGTTCTAGACGCTGAGCAAAAACATGGCTATAAAGGCCAAACCAAAGGCTATCCTAAGCGTAAACTGCTACCCGAATTCGACGATGAGGCCATTGCGCCCATACTGCCGAAGAATAACAGCGCCGATAAGCCAGACCGACCATCTCGCGGACGGGACAGAGTTGCTAGCAACGGTGTACACAAGCCCGCACCCCACCCCGTAATGGAAAGGAGGATGCGACTCAAGTCCGGAAACACGATCTGCGTGAGGACCTGAACAAAAAAGCTAGCAAGACCAGGTCTATCTACGGACCTAGGGACCGGGCTCCCGCACGGGACGGAGGCTATCAAGCCAATCGTGTCGGTCATATACCAGTTCGGGGTCAATACCGAACATCACCACCATCGGACATACGCCATGACATAGCAAAATACAGAGGCGCCGCACACCCTCTGTGCTTCACCGATGAGGTACTGGATCATGATTTTCCAGAAGGGTTTAAGCCCATGAACATCGAGGCGTACGATGGAATGACGGATGCTGCCGCCTGGATAGAAGACTACATTCTTCACATCCACATGGCTCGAGGAGATGATCTCCATGCCATTAAATACCTACCCCTCAAGCTGAAAGGACCAGCTCGGCACCGGCTAAACAACCTCCTAGAGAACTCCATTGGGAGTTGGAAAGAACTTGAGGACGATTTTCGGGCCAATTTTCAAGGGACCTATGTCCGGCCCCCGGATGCTGACGATCTAAGTCACATCATCCAACAACCTGGGGAGTCAGCCCGCAAGCTTTGGAATCAGTTTCTCATTAAGAAGAACCAAATCGTCGACTGTCCGGATGCCGAAGCCTTAGCGGCCTTCAAGCACAGTGTTCGGGACGAATGGCTAGCTAGACACATCAGACATGAAAAGCCGAGGACAATGGCAGCCCTAACTACACTCATGACCCGCTTTTGCGCGGGTGAGGATAGCTGGTTAGCCCGTAGCAGCACCAGCGACCCTGGAACATCTGAAGTCAGTGACGGCAATGGAAAGGCACGACGTAACAAAAACAAACGTCAACACAATGCTGGAAGCCTAGATGTACAGCGGTAAACGCCGGATTCAGCGGCTCCAGACCCAGTCAACGGAAGAAGCCATTTAAAGGCAACAAAGATGGTCCATCTAGTATGGACAAAATATTAGGTAGGCCCTGCCAAATCCATGGCACCCTAGAGAAACCTGCAAACCATACCAACCGTAATTGTTCGGTCTTCAAGCAGGCTGGCAAGCTCAATGCCGAACACAAGGGGAAGGAGCCTCAAAGCGAAGACGAGGATGAACCTCACCAGCCGAATACAGGGGGGCAGAAGAAATTTCCACCGGAGATCAAAATAGTGAACATGATATATGCCACTCATATCCCAAAGAGGGAGCGCAAGCGCGCACTACGAGATGTCTACGCCGTCGAGCCTGTTGCCCCAAAATTCAACCCATGGTCGGCCTGTCCGATCCCTTTTGATCGTAGGGATCACCCGACTAGTATCCGGCATGGGGGCTCGGCTGGCCTAGTGCTCGATCCAATAATCGATGGATACCATCTCACCCAAGTCCTTATGGACGGCGACAACAGTCTTAATCTGATATACTAGGACACTGTCCGCAAGATGGGGATCGACCCGTCAAAAATCAAGCTAAGCAGCACAACCTTTAAAGGAGTGATACCGAGCGTTGAAGCCCGCTGCACAGGCTCTTTAACATTGGAGGTCATATTCGGTTCTCCCGGTAACTTTCGAAGCGAAGAGTTAATCTTCGACATAGCTCCGTCCCGAAGTGGCTATCACGCACTACTCGGAAGAACGGCCTTCGCCCGCTTTTATGCAGTCCCACATTATGCCTATCTAAAGCTTAAAATGCCTGGACCACGTGGCGTTATCACGGTCAATGGAAATATGGAGTGCTCTCTCTGCACGGAGGAGGACACGACGGCCTTAGCAACTGAAGTCCAACACGGCCTATTCAAGCCGGACAACTTATCGGTTGTTAAAACCTCGGACACAATTAAACGTGTCTGACACACGCCTCAGTGCGGCAGCTCAGATGAACCTAAGCTAGATTAGTAGTTAAGCCCCCATCGACTGCCCCATAAGGTGGTAGCACATGTACCTCGAGTGCATAATTATGCCTCAAAATCCCTTGGGCGACGCTGGGGGCACACTACATATAGTCCATAGTTCGGCTCGACCCTATTCAGACTCTAAAAATTATCTTTTAAGGTTCACTAAATGAACCAGTCTTGTTTATGGCCACACTGGATGTCTTTTCTTTTTCTAGGTTTCTTTTCCTTTTTACAGATGGCCATCATACTCCAGCCTCCAAGGACACATTATAGAGGAGGAAACGACGCAGACGTGCAGCAGGGACCCGCGCTAAGGTTTCTTTTTAGATTAAGACCCTGTGTAAACCTTTTTTTCTCTTTCTTGTTATATACCTTTCTCGCATGTAAAATGTCCAAGAAGGTTATCGGCATTATCTGTAAAGCTTACGGCTCGCCGTACTGTAAAGGGATATTGATAGAGCAGCTTGATTCGCATTATGTTCGGAGTTTTATTCACTCACCATAAATGTTCTCTCCCCACATCAGATTGCCACATGTGCCTTGTCAACAGGGTCTATTACCAGGGGCTGTATTCAGCCTGGTATATGTCGAACAAGATCGAACACCTCTAGGGAGGGTTTGGCGTCCTGGATGTTTGCCTTATATGCATCAGTTCTGAATCATGTCTTGGGTCAATAGTTGGGTTGCCCGGCTCTTGTGCTTACCCCTATGTTCCCGATTGTTTGGCTAGGGTGTAAAGGGAGAACTACTGCGATCGTACTTCTGGCTCGTCTGGTCAAGTACCTTAGTAGAGAAAGCCGAAAACTGACCGTCATGATAGACGAGAACCTGGTCCGTAGTACGGTGACTTAGTTTTATACTACGATCGATAGAGATCTACCCGATATGATACGAAGGGTTGGTTTTTTCGCCCAGCTAGGTGCAACTGGATACCTTAAGTAGGGAATATCACATCCGCACCAGGGGCTAGTACCTAGCCTCACATGTCAAACTCCTACGACTAAGTGAAAGCAATAACACCGTATAGTCTGATTGCCTGGTTCACTCCGCATACACCTCCTATACGGACCAAGACGTTGGATAAAGAGTGTATATGCATACAACCAAACACCCCAGTATTATGTACATGGGGGCTAAAGCCGACGACTGGAGACTTTCAGATTTACATAAACAGTCACACAGGAGGTAAAAGACGCTCATATTATAATAGCGCAAAAGTTATATACATCAGATCCATAAGCTTAAGTCTTTACAGCCGAATACAATCAGTCGAAGATAATATCCTTCGAGCACTGGCCTGCTATAAGGTGGGCGCCTTCTATGATGTCCTCGAAGTACTTCTCCGGCTTGCGGTGCTCCTTGCCTGTGGGTGGGCCAACAATAGCTATGTCCTATGCCCTCATCTTCGCCCAGTGCACCTTCACACGAGTAAGGCCATCCGATCACCTTCTATGCAGGCCGAACGCGTTAATGCGTCGACCCGTAGACTCGCTTCGGCGAGCCGCTTCACCAATCCGAAGTAACTACTTGGGATTGGATGAACGGGCCATAGCCAGACTATTGAGTCCTTCATGGTCGAACCCGCCATGTTGTGCAGCTCGACCAACTGCTTCATCTGGTCGTTGAGGGGCACCGGATGTGTTGGCGCGTAGAACTGCGACCAAAACAACTTCTCCGTGTCGTTCCCCTCCTGGGCTCGGAAGTACTGGGCAGCGTCAGCACTGCTCCTCAGAAGATCAGCTAACATGTCTGGAGAACTCCATAACCGTGTCAGCCTAAGATACTTCTGCCCTCCGAAGATGCTCTGTAAGAGAAAGGTCTTACCAGATGCTATCTGCCGTGCATGCTTGATTTCTTCACAGGCGCTACGCGCCTCGCCTCGCGCATCCTGGACAGCCTTAACTACTGCAGTAAGCTCAGATGCTTGCTCTAAAGTCTTATTTTCCAAATGCCTCGCAATTGCGAATGGCATATTTGAGCTCAACCTCGACTTCGGACACCCGAGCATGGTGCTTCTCGCACTCAGCCTTTTCGGCCTCCAGTTCGGCAACTGCCTTATCATCGATTGCCTTGCTCACCTCAGCCTCCTCCTTAGCCTTCGCGAGCACACCCTTAAGGGCCTCGAGCTCAGTGGCGCCAACTGTGTAATATAGAATATCATAAAAGAGTTAATACTCATAATCAATTTATGATTTTAGTCTTCTTGAAATTTAAATTTCCTTTAAACCGCATACCTTGCGTTTCATCTAAACGCTGGTTGACGCGGTCGAGGTCCGCGTTGACCAACAAGAGCTTCTGATTTAGTTCGGCAACCTCTGCATCTCGTGCAGTTGCTATAACTAGTGAAGCCTGTTCAAATAACATAAACACAATAGTTCAGCTCTACAAGCATGCTATACTATGGATACTTCATCTGATTCTGTTCAGAATCACACAAAGCATCAGGGGCTTCTGGCTATATATGTGTATTTAAAACAAATAAAGTTCTATAAAGAACATTACATTGCTTACCTCAAAGCCCGTTTAAAGGTTGTTGAAGGCTTCATTCAGTCCGCCCTTGACAGACTGAATCTTCTTCATCACTGCACCCATCACGGTGCGGTGCTCCTCCACGATGGAAGCACTTTGCAGTGCTCCCTCCATAGGGTCCAGCGCCTCCGGATTGTCTCCGGGCACCATCGTATCCACCCCTATCTAGGGGGTCTGGTCTTCGGACCCCGGAGCCGCACTAGGCTTCGGGTCAATGTTCGGTAGGGCCCCAGATTGTTTGGGCCCCCCGTCCTCGATCTCCATGGGGGTTGTTTCCCCATGATCAGCGGCGGCCGAGGTATTACCCCCAGTCGCCCTGTCACCTGCCCCGCCCTATCTCCTTGGGCGGAGGACACCCGCTGGGAGGACACTTCGGTGTCCCTGCCGATCATGGGCGATGGAGCTCGGACCAGCGAGTCACTCTCCGTCTCTCCGGGCGCTAGAGAGTTCCCCTCCGATAAGGAGGCATCGGGGTGTCCTCCGGGAGGGTTGTAGGTCAACAGGTGATAAATACCAAGTAAGCATTAAAAATGCTAAACAAACAAAGGTGCAACAATTAATCCGGACAAACTTACGTTTCAGGCAGGGGTTTCTCCCTAGGCTTCACCACGAAGCTATGTTCAAATGAACTCGAACTAGCAGCGAGGTTTAGTTTCCTTCGGGGTGCGGCCGTGCCCGCGTCCGCAACGACCCCTCTGTTCGTCCCCCTGCCTTGCGCAGGGAGCTCTTCTTCTTCTTCTTCTTCCTCTTCTTCATCATCCTCCCCCTCTTCGGAGGAGAGGATGTTGATCTCCCCGGACTTCTTGTCCGCTGGGCGGGGGCTATCTCCGGCCACCTTGCCCTTCTTCTTGGGCTTCTTGACCGGTGCCTTGTACGGCGCCGGGACCGGAATCACCATTAGTCGAGGCAATTCTGGGTCTTCGGGAAAAGGCGCCGGACACTTGATCCGAGTCGCCTTCTTCGTCTAGCCCTGTATATCACACAAAAGCTCTAATTCCTGTTATCATCAAATAAGGAAGGAGATATATGTTCGGTGAATTTTTCTATTACCAGTGGGACGAAGACCGCAATACTATAGCCCGCGTCCTCGGTTTCTTCCGGCCACTCCTGCTGGCTCTTAAAGAGATGCTTCCAGATCTCTTTGTGCATAAAGCCAAAGAGGTGCTTCATAGGCTTATCTCCTGCCGGATCGAACTCCCATAGGGAGGAGTCTCGGCTTTGGCAAGGAAGGACAAGCTAGGCCAGCATTACCTAGACCACAGACGAGAGCTGGCAGCCCTTGGAAATCATGCCGGACACACGGCTCTGTAGTGTCGTCACTTCAGTTTGAGACCCCCAGTCTAGACCCTTTTTGGTCCAGGAGGTCAACCTCTCTGGGGGTCCAGATCTGAAAGCAGGCTCCGCCGCCCATTTGCCGTCGCAGGGTTCGGTGATATAGAACCACTCCTACTGCCAGACCTTGTTCGTCTCTATGAACAACCCTTTTGGCCAAGTCGCACTCAGGAGCTTGCTAATCATAGCGCCCCCGCACTCCGCGTGCTGCCCATCCACCACCTTTAGCTTCACGTTGAAGGTTTTAAGCCATAGGCCGAAGTGTGGAGGGATGCGGAGAAAAGCTTCACACACCACTATGAAAGCGGAGATGTGAAGGATTGAGTCCAGAGCTAGATCGTGGAAATCTAGCCCGTAGAAGAATAGCAAACCCCGAATAAAGGGGTGGAGCGGAAACCCTAGCCCCCTAACAAAGTGCAAAGTGAACACTACCCTCTCACCCCCTCTGGGACGGGAATCACCTGACCCTTGGAAGGGACTCGGTGCGCGATATCGGTAGCGAGATAACCCGTGCTCCGCAGATCCTCCATGGTTTTTTCAGTGACCTTGGAGGCCTCCCACTTGCCCCTGGCGTCGGAGCCAACCATTGCTGGAGAAGGAGGCGGTGGTTGAGGAACGCAGAGCGGTGGGCACAAGAGATGGGGAAGCTGGGGCTAGGGAGATTGGAGAGCTCGAGCTTGAGGGAAGCATGGGGCTGATGAAAGGGATTGGTGTCCTTTTGTAATGCTGCGAATACAGAACGTCCCCTACTTTAGCCATAAACCTCACCGACTCCCAGAGCGGTCATGCGTAATGAACGGCGTGGATGCTCACATCATATTGATAAGGATCCCATAATAAGCGGGCACGATCTCTATTCTGATAAGACGTGTCAATGAGGATATGCCTCGAAACACGAAACTAGGACTAAATAAAACAGTTCGATATGTTAGTGGGATGGACGCGACGCTTCACCAAAAAGTTGTCAGTGAAGACACACTATTCATTTTATTTTAAGCGCCTTGCCTTCGAGGCCAAGGGTTGTACTAACCTTGCAGAGACGAACACAATACACCTTTTTACAGAAGATATATTCGGAAGAAGGAACTCGCCTTGCAATGCCGAAGACAATACGGAAGCCGAACTCATCGTAATCGAAGACAGGTTCAGGGGCTACCGAGAGAGTCCTGGATAGAGGGGTCCTCGGGTGGCCATATAACTCTTGGTGGGCCGGACTAGTGGGCCGTGAAGATCATAGTCGAAGATCATCTCTCGTATCCGGATAGGACTCCTATATTCGTATAATGGCAAGTTTTAGGTTCGGGTGTAATCTTTCCTTCCTCTGCAAGATGGTTATGTACAAACCCTAGGCCCCTCCGGTGCATATACAAACCGGAGGGTTTAGTCCGTAGAGGCTAATAGAGAATCACAAATCCTCATAAGCTAGACTTTAAGGTTTAGCCAATACGATCTCGAGGTAGATCAACTATTGTATTCATATTCATCCATATTAATATAGCAGTAAGTAGTGTATTAACTCGATCGAGAGGGCCTGAACCTAGGTAAACATCGTGTCCCCAGCCTACTGTTACCATCAATCCTCAGACGCATAGTTCGGGACCCCCTACACGAGATCCGCCGGTTTTGACACCGACAAGGTGCAACTCCCACTCAACTAGCGGGTGGAACTAAGCTTTAGTCCCGCTAACACCACTCACAACCATGCATGAATGGGCGATGGGAATTTCATATTTGTAGTTGGACATTAGGCTATGCCTACTAACAAATTCCAACAGTAGTTTATTTTCCTTTTCCTTTCATTTAACTTTCAAAAAATAGCATGATTTTACAATATGTTTTCTCTTCTCGTTGTTAAAAGAGATGAAACTCTGCATTAAGAAACATCAAAGTTATAAGGAAATAATAAATAAAGGAAAAGTAAGATGGAATCCAACCCTAGGGGAATTCATCCCACACATGCTATGGCGCTGGAATTCCACGCCGTCACCGGAACAAGAAAGTAGAGCATAATTGGTTTGCTACCAACATTTGGCATTGCCAATATTTGGCAAGCCATCATTTGGCAAAATCAAAAGTTGCCAACATTTGACAACCTTTTGTGAGAATGGCAACGAAAATTGACAAGCAACCAATATCTAACCAACATTTGGAAGTGGCCAAAATTTGGCATGCCAACTTTTGGCATCAAACCAGTTATGCTTGTAGTATCCACGCAGGAGTTAAATGGAAAGTATTGATGATGTCAATCCCAAAGGGTCCATGGACTGGATGAGTAGAAACAATAGGACGGTCACATATAAATGTCCACCTGAGTCGATGAAATAGCCAAATCTACGTCATTGCTACCAAAGCACCATGAGGTAGAGTAAGATACAGAAACTATCTCTCCTTTCAAAACATGCCCACCCGATTTCGTCTCTAGATCAAGCGGCACAAGTACTATCAAAGAAAAAAGAAGACCTTACTGAGCACCACCCCAACCACTGCTCGAAATTGAAGTGGCGGGTAATGAAGACCGACGTGGATACATCGCCACCATATCTTATCATTGGATCCAATGAGCACACATCGACATGCCGAAGACAAAGTCGGACGGGGCCATTATGAGTAGATAACAAGACAAAATACTTATCGGCATGCCTCCCTCCAACGCTAAAGTGGGATCCACAAAGCCTAAGGCACCCATTCGACCCCATGAGAATTGTCACCGCCTCAGTAGGAGGCTTGTCATAATACAATGCCAAGTGGAATCAGGAAACACCGCAAATAAGGAAAAAGGGGTAAAATGTGTTGTATATCAACACCTAGTCCGACTCCTATCCCTGCATGCTAACGCACTAACATGGATATCTGCCATGTCTTCTGCTATATAAGGGGTACCAGTGTCACCGACCATCACAGTTGTGGTATTTTCCCAACAATACCCATTTGACGATAGCTTACATGTCAGAGATCCGAACTATGCACACGAGGATGATTTACCGAGATGTAGGGACTCAAATCGAGGCAATACCCTACTTCCTCCGTATTTGTATTGATGATCTAACCTTGCATGAAAACTAAGATTGTGTCTCATTATTTTTTGTGAGAAATTTCTAATATGTTGATCCTCAAACATGGTAGTACAAAAGAACACCAGATGTGATAAAAAAATTAGAACCAGGTACAAGGACCACCTAGCGACAACTATAAGAACTGGAGCGAGCCGAAGGCGCGCCACCATCATCACCCTTCCCTCGTCGAAGCCGGGCAACCGACGGGCGGGAAGTCGTCATGCTAAGTGATACGTCTCCAATGTATCTATAATTTTTGATTGTTACATGCTATAATATTATTAAACTTGAATGTTTTATATGCAATTATATGTATGTATTTTTCGGGACTAACCTATTAACCTAGTGCCCAGTGCCAGTTGTTGTTTTTTGCTTGTTTTTGGCTTTTCAGAAAATCAATATCAAACAGAGTCCAGACGGAGAAAAAACTTCAGATTACTTTTTTCTGGACAAGGGACCCTAGAAGGTTCGGGAGAAGACCTGAAGAGTCACGAGGGAGCGACGACCTCGGGAGGTGTGCCCCCAGGCTTGTGGGCCTCTCGTGGCACCTCTTGACCTAACTTTGCATCTATAAATTCCCAAATATTCCCCATATACCGAGTATCAACCCTAAATACTTTTTTCGTCGTTGCAAGTTTCTGTTCTTCCGTGATCCCATCTGAAGACCTTTTTTGGTACTCTGCCGGAGGGGGCGATTACGGAGGGCTTCTACATCAACCTTGCTGCCCTACCGATGATGTGTAAGTAGTTTACCACATACCTACGGGTCCATAACTAGCAGCTAGATGGCTTCTTCTATCTCTTTGATCTTCAATACAATGTTCTCCTTGATGTTCTTGGTGATCTATTTGATGTAATCTTCTTTTGTTGTGTGTTTCTTGGCATCCGATGAATTGTGGGTTTATGATCAGATTGTCTTTGAATATTATTTGAGCCTTTTGTGAATTCTTATATGCATGATTGTTATAGCTTTGTATTTCTTTTCGATCTATCTATTTGGTTTGGCCAACTAGATTGATTTTTCTTGCAATGAGAGAGGTGCTTTGTGATGGGTTCGATCTTGTAGTGCTCAATCCCAGTGACAGAAAGGGACATGGCACGTATTTGTATCATTGTCATTAAGGATAAAATGATGGGATTTATTCATATTGATTGTGTTTAGTTTGTTAACATCATGTCATCTTGCTTAAGGTGTTACTCCTTTTCTTATGAACTTAATACTCTAGATGCACGCTGGATAGCGGTCGATGAGTGAAGTAATAGTAGTAGATGCACACAGGAGTCAGTCTACTTGTCTCGGATGTGATGCCTATATACATGATCATTGCCTTGGATATCGTCATAACTATGCGTTTTTTTATCCATTGCCCAATAGTGATTTGTTTGCCCACTGTATGCTTTTTGTTCGAGAGAGAGGTCCCTAGTGAAAACTATGCCCCCAGGCCTACCTTTATCATATATTAATAACAAAAATACCTTGCTGCAATTTATCGTTCTTTTATTTTATTTTTTATATTACCTATCTACCATTATCAGATTTAATTCCTGCAAGTAATCGCCGAGGGGATTGACAACCCCCTTGATCGTGTTGGGTGCAAGTATTTGCTCTTTTGTGTGTAGGTGATGTTCACGAGGTTTCGCGTGGTTCTCCTACTTGATTGATAACCTTGGTTCTTAACTCAGGGAAATACTTATCTCTATTGTACTGCATCATCCTCTCCTGTTCGAGGAAATCCCAACGTAGATCACGAGTAGTAGGAAGAATTTCTGGCGCAATTGTCGGGAATACATCACCAAAACCTATCAAGTACCTTCGCATAAACTATCCTCTATTTGTTCTAACTTTCATTCATCGTTTGCCTCTCATTTTCATATCCCCCACTTCTAAAACATTTTCACAAAAACAAAATATTTTTCGTTTGCCCTTTTTGCTGGTTTGCTTTTATTGTCTTCGTGTTAACACTCGAAAGAATAGAAAAGAAATAAGAAAAATAAGATGGATCCTCACACTTTTTCTAATCTGTTTAAAAGATCCAATTATGATGAACCAACTGCTAGTGAGTTGAGTGCACTAGATTATCTTTATGAAGTTTTGCTTGAGATCTGCGAATCTGAAAATTGTGTTGAAGTGTTAAAAGAAGAAATTTAAAAAGTGATTTACGACAGCTCCTTGAATGAAAAGCATGATTGCAATGATGTTATTATAAATCCTATTAATGTCAATTGTGTTAATAATATGCAAAATCCCAAGCTTGGGGTGATGATTTTGTTATGTACACTACTCATTGTAATGATCATGATTGGGGTGGTGCTTCTTATGATCTAGAAAATTTATTTAGGCCTCTTGATGAATATTAAATTGATAATAATGTTTGAAAGAGTGTCAACTTTAGGAAAACAGAACCCCGCATATTTGGAGGGTGTTCAATCTTATGAAATTATTGATAAAACTGGATTTGGAGAGGTCATGACTTTAATTAATGTTAATCTCACTATCTCGGAACATTATAATTTTTTTATACATGTGGATCATAAAGATAATATTGTTTATGATCTATATTGTTGAATTTGATTATGAGCATGCATGTAATTATTATGATATAGGAAAATATGGTTGTAGAAAATTTCATGTTACTAAATTACCTCTCATTATGTTGATATTGTTAATATTTCATTCTTCTTCCTTGCATATGATGGGGAACGTAGTATTTCAAAAAAATTCCTACGATCATGCAATATCAATCTAGGAGAAGCATAGCAACGAGCGGGGACAGTGTGTCCACGTACCCTCGTAGACCGAAAGCAGAAGCGTTTAGTCAGGCGGTTGATGTAGTCGAACGGCTTCACGATCCAACTGATTCAAGTACCAAACGTACGGCACCTCCGTGTTCAGCACACATTCAACACGATGACATCCCTCGATCTCTTGATCTAGTTGAGGACAAGGGAGAGTTTTGTCAGCACGATGGCGTGGTGACAGTGATGATGAAGTAACCGACGCAGGGCTTCTCCTAAGCACTTCAATGATATGACCGAGGTGTGTAACTATGGAGGGGGCACCGCACACGGCTAAAAGATTGGCATGTGTGTTCAAGGGTGCCCCCTCCCCACGTATATAAAGAGGGAGGAGGGGAGGGCCAGCCGGCCCCGAGGGCATGCTCCGAGTGGGGATTCCTACTAGGACTCCTAGTCCTAGTAGGTTTCCACCAAAAGGAAGAAAGGGGGAAGGAAGGAGAGGGATAGGAGAAGGAAAGAGGGGGCGCCGCCCCTCTCCCTAGTTCAATTCGGACTAGGCCCATGGGGGGCGCGCGGCCAACCCTTGTGGCCTCTCCTATCTCTCCCCTAAAGACCACTAAGGCCCATTAGTTCCCCCGGGGGTTCCGATAACCCCCCAGCACTCCGATATTTATCCAGTAACCCCCGGAACTCATCCGGTGTCCGAATAACATCGTCCAATATATCATTATTTATGTCTTGACCATTTTGAGACTCCTCGTCAAGTCCGTGATCTAATCCGGGACTCCGAACAATCTTTGGTCATAAAAAACACATAACTCATAATACGAAGTAGCACGCTTCGCACTCCGGGTATTCTATCGCAAGCAAACAATAGCATACATAAGCAATCAAGCAAAGATGAACAAATATAACTCCAAACAAGAATATCTAACCAGAAAGTTCAACTTAAGAACTCCGGTTTGCAAAAAGAATCAAATCAAACGGAGCAACGAAACTCAAACTACGAAAGAAACAAGATCTGTTTACTAGATTGATCTAAAGACAAATTTTACAGTAGCAAAACCTTGTTCAAGTTGGTTAAACGGAAAGAGGGCTTCGAGATGAAGATCTGGGATTTTGAATCACCTGATTTCGACTCTCGAGCGAAAAGAAAAACGAAAAACAAGATCAGGGCAGAAATCGCGCTCGAAAATAATTCGCGGATAAAGCCCTGAAAAAGAAAACGGACGAACAGGCTAACGAATGAACGTTCGCTGTCTGCGGCTAACGGGCGAACAACGTTTGTTTAAACGAACGTACGGACGAACGTCCGCAAACGAACTAAACCGAAAAAACGAAACGATCTATTTAAAAAAACAGATCTAGTTTTTTTTAAACCGAACGGTCTAAAAAAGAAAACCGGCCTTTATCTAAACGGGTCGGGCGGCGGGTTAACGGAGCGGTTCGCGGGGCGGGCGGCGGGCACGGCGACGTGGAGGCGATGGCGGCGGCCTACGCGGCGGCGGCGGCTCCGGCGGGGCTCGGCAGCGCGGGCAGCGGGGCACGGCGGCGCGGCGGCTGCGGCGGCGACGTGGAGGCGACAGGGGGGCTCTACTTATATAGGAGCCGGTGGGGGTGGTGCTTGCTTCCGCAAGGGGCGGCGAGGCAGACTCAGCGGCGGCTCGGACTCCGGCTCGAACACGGCGGGGAAGGCGGCGGCGCTACGGGCCAGCTGGGCCTTCGGCCCAGTTCGGTCCGAACTGATTTTTTTTTTAAATATCCTGACGCCAAAAAACACAAAAATAAAATACTAAACGGGTTCCAAAAATTCCGAAATGAATTTTCACCGTCCTCTAATAAAATATAGGACAAAGTGAATATTTTTCTCGGACCTAAATGCCATTTTGAAAAACACACATTTTTCCTATGCAAATAAAATCGCAAATAAATCCAAATAAAACCAAAAGTGATTTTAATATTTTTCTTCCAATATTTCTTTTATTTTGGAGAAGTCATATTATCTCCGCTCTTATCAAGAAATATTTTTAGGAAGTGAAAATAATTAAAACCAACGTGATCCCCATACCGGTATTCGAGAGAACTCAAATACGAAAACGGTAGAATTCCCAACTCTCTCCGTAGGTCCTTGAGTTTCTTAGAATTTCCGAGGATCGCCACACACAAAATGCAAATAAATATGCAATGCAATATGATCTATGTATAACGTTCTAAATTGAAAATTTGGGACGTTACACATCAACACTTGATGTTCCTTTTTGATCTCCACCTCCGATGATTTCATCATTAAATACAACTCGGGAATGGACTTCTCCATCCCTTGCATATTGTAGTTGATCACAAAGCTCTTGTAGTTAGGTGGGAGCGACTGGAGGATTCTATCAATGACCGAGTCATCTGTAAGATTAACTCCCAACTGAGACAAGCGGTTGTGCAACCCAGACATTTTGAGTATATGCTCGCCGACAGAACTGTTTTCCTCCATCTTACAACTGTATAACTTGTCGGAGACTTCATATCTCTCGACCCGGGCATGAGCTTGGAAAACCATTTTCATCTCTTGGAACATCTCATATGCTCAGTGTTGCTCAAAATGCTTTTGGAGCCCCAATTCTAAGCTGTAAAGCATGCTGCACTGAACCAGGGAGTAATCATCACTACGTTACTACCAGGCGTTCATAACGTCTTGAGTTGGTGGGAAAATGGGTGCGTCACCTAGCGGTGCTTCAAGGACATATGCTTTCTTGGCAGCTATGAGGATGATCCTCAAGTTATGGACCCAATCCGTATAGTTGCTACCATCGTCTTTCAACTTGGTTTTCTCTAGGAACGCGTTGAAGTTGAGGGCAACATTAGCGTGGGCCATTTGATCTACAAGACATATTGTAAAGATATTTAAACTCCGTTCATGATAATTAAGTTCATCTAATCGAATTATTTAATGAACTCCCACTCAGATAGACATCCCTCTAGTCATCTAAGTGATACATCATGCGAATCGACTAGGCCGTGCCCGATCATCACGTGAGACGGACTAGTTATCAACCGTGAACATCTCCATGTTGATCATATCTTCTATACGACTCATGTTTGACCTTTTGGTCTCTCGTGTTCCAAGGCCATGTCTGTACATGCTAGGCTCATCAAGTCAACCTAACTGTATTGCGTGTGTAAATATGGCTTACACCCGTTGTATGCGAACGTTAGAGCCTATCACACCCGACCATCACGTGGTGCTTCGGAACAACAAACCTTAGCAACGGTGCACAGTTAGGGGAACACAATTCTTGAACTTTTAGTGAGAGATCATCTTATTTAAGCTACCGTCGTTCTAAGCAAATAAGATGTAAAACATGATAAACATCACATGCAATCAAATAGTGACATGATATGGCCAATATCATTTTGCTCCTTTGATCTCCATCTCCGGGGCGCCATGATCATCATCGTCACTGGCATGACACCATGATCTCCATCATGATGATCTCTATCATCATGTCTTCATGAAGTTGCCTCGCCAACTATTACTTCTACTACTATGGCTAACGATTAGCAATAAAGTAAAGTAATTACATGGCGTTTTCATTGACACGTAGGTCATACAATAAATTAAGACAACTCCTATGGCTCTTGCCGGTTGTCATACTCATCAACATGCAAGTCGCGATTCCTATTACAAGAACATGATCAATCTCATACATCGCATATCACATCCTTTTGGCCATATCACATCACACGACATATGCTGCAAGAACAAGTTAGACGTCCTCTAATTGTTGTTGCAAGTTTTTACGTGGCTACTATAGGTTTCTAGCAAGAACATTTCTTACCTACACCAAAACCACAACGTGATATGCCAATTTCTATTTACCCTTCATAAGGACCCTTTTCATCAAATCCAATATGACTAAAGTGGGAGAGACAGACACCCGCCAGCCACCTTATGCAACTAGTGCATCTTTGGTGGAACCGGTCTCACGTAAGCATACATGTAAGGTTGGTCCAAGCCGCTTCATCCCACAATGTCGCCGAATTAAGATAAGACTAGTAACGACAAGCAAATTGATAAGATCGACACCCACAACAACTTGTGTTCTACTCGTGCATAGAAACTACGCATAGACCTAGCTCATGATGCCACTGTTGGGGATCGTAGCATGTCGGTACGAAACAACACCTATGGGATCACTGGAATCCCTTCTACGGTTGGCGGGCCGGAAGTTGTGCAAAGAGCAGGTCTAAGAGTCAGCCCAATGATCGTTTACCCAGGTTCGCGTCGCGAGGATGCGTAATACCCTAGTCCTGCTTTGGTGTATATTTGAGTGTTCTTGAGTTCTTGAGCTAGCTACGGTGCCTCTCCAGCTTTTCAGGATCCGAATCCCCCTCCAGTATGCCGCGGGCCTCCTTTTGTAGTTCAAAGGGGTTGCCACAGTGGCACACGGGAGGTGGAAAGGTGTACAGTGTATGGGCTTATCCCACGCCATTACGGGACAAGGCACATTCAATGCGCTACTTAGGTGTCTATTTACTTTATCGGGGACGAAAAAGAAGCCCGTCCCGTCCGTGGCCGCTCTGTCTAGTCGCGACGCGATTCCAGGCCAGCGAGGCAGGCAGCTGAGGTGGCATCGTAGTAGGGTCTTCACGAAGATCTGCATGCCACCACGCAGGTGCTTGGCTAGCTGGCCCAGGAACCATGTATCGCCACGTGGGTGCCTGCCTGGGCCAACTGTCTAGACCGGATTTCCGGGATATTAATTTCCCAAAAGCGGACCTTGTGCTCACCAGCCCCAGGATTACTGTTAGCTGATGAGGCACCAACTTGTTACAGAAACTCCAAGCAAAATACAAGATATGTAGTACAAGACCATTCTGGCCTATGAGTACGACACAGGGTTTCTAATGGCTGATGGCGGAAGTGGTTTGTGGTTCATCAGTGACTATGGGACTCCATTTCCCACAGGAACAGCTGACCAGGATAACTCCTATCTTCGCAAGGCTGCTATCTCCATTTACGTTGGTTCTGGGGCTGTCATCGCATCGTTCCTTCCCACGCAAGGAATCTGGCCAAGACAATAGCCAGGGACAAGCCAGTGAGTACTTTGAATGTACTCGCAAACATTATGAACAAGGGTGAGATGTAATCATGCTCGAGAATAAATGATGATCACTATGATAATAATGATATGACAGTCCAAATGCAAGCAGGTCATTCGTATAAAAAGGCGTATGCAACCAGGGAGCATTAATAAAATGAATAGCGATCATGCCACAGTCGGGCGTCTGAGCGACACCACATAAAGGGGCTTATAAATAAAAGGAATAACAAACATGCCACAGTTGGGCGTCTGTGCGACACCACAGAAAGGGCTTATAAGGAACATAAATAATGAGCATGCCACAGTCGGCCGTCTGAGCGACATCACATAAAGGGCTTATATGTAAAAGTAAATAGCAAGCATGCCACAGTCGGGCGTCTGAGCGACACCACCTAAACGGCTTATAAGGGAAATAAATAACAAGAAGGCCACAATCGGATGTCTGAGCGACATCACATAAAGGGCTTATAAGATTAAAATAAGTAATAGATAGTGGGTATCCAGGAGGTAGAACCGTCCCAGGGATACTCATTAATTCAAAGAATACAAATGGTTAGTCCACAGTAATAATCATATTCACCATATGTCTCAGGTCATAATCAATGTTCTGGTTTAGTAGTTTCTCCTCCGAAGACCGACACTAAGACTGACACTCGACCCGTCCCAGACTATAGTCCTTAACCATGGACACGGCTATTCGAATAGATTTTATATCTCTGCAGAGGGTGTACTCTTTACCCACGAGTGACGGATTCCTTTAGTCCATTTGAACTAATTCCATCTACGGTCTTTTAGTCGAAAACCCGCCTGACTGGCACACACCAACTTAACTTACCGGTGTCTGGAATCACCCACGACACTTGTTAAGCAAACTCTGAGTGGGGAAGCTACAACCTCGCGTAGCATGGGATCACATTTCTATCGTGCGCTCTAAGGGGTGCCCCTCTCTTAGTCCCAAGCGGAAACACCCATGCCCCCGGACCAGGTGGCATGCCTACCGGTTGCAACCGGTATCTTCCACCATGGTCTCTTTGTATGGTGTGTGATAGGACAGGGGTTAACACTTACTGAACCATACCCTACCTGTGGCAGGGACAAGTGGCAGCACGAACAAGTATGGGGGTTACTGGAACAAGACTCGATCTACGATTGACTTAGGAGGTTTCAGCATTACTTGTATGATTAGTCATAACCGATATATTTCACATCAACAGTCGGAATCACCATCTGTAATGCCTTACCAAGCCATACCGGACTCCACCGTCCCGACGGGGAGCCAGTGACAAGCTCGCGTCTACACAAGACCGCGACTTTCACGGCTTTCTTCCGTTGGGCATGAAAGGCATACGGAGGGGATCACCGTCTTGCATACTAATCATTTCCAGCAAGGGCTTTACCTCATGCCATCATGGGTATGATCATATCACCACATATGAAATAAAAATGAATGCTTTCGTATCGTTGCAATCGTGTCAACAACAATCATATGCGTTAAACCAGGGTTCAAAAGTGCTTGCCTTCAAGTAGAGGGGCGGAGAAATGCATCCCAATACTTTTAGGAAGTTTCTCCCTCTACGAAATCCTAATTGAAAAAAATACGAAATCAATACATAGACTCAAAGCACCACAAAAAAGTTGTCTGGAAAATTTTGAAATAAATATGAAAATAAACTAGACAATATTTGAGAAATGACAGAAAAAGAATCAAGTCATTTGGATTTATATTTAAAAAGATATTGCCAGTCAAAGTTTAGTCAATTCTGTTTTTAGAATAAAAACAGAAATAGGAAAGCGTTTCGACTGGAATACGCTTTCGGAGTAGGGGAGACGTACTAGGGGGTTATGCGCTTTCCCTTATGTATGCGTGGACTGGCGCTGTCTCGTTGACAGAGGGCCCAGAGGGCCCACTGGTCAGGTTTGACCAGTCGCCCCCCCGCCTCCTTCTTCCTCTGGCCGAACCGAGGCGGGGCTCCGGCGATCAACACCGGCGAACGGCGGCTCCTCGAGGGCACCTGATGGCAGGGATGGATCCGCAAGACTGGGGCGGTCCTCCCGGTGGTCGAGTGGCCGGCGGGGACGGAGGGAATCACCGGCGACGAGCTTTGCGGCAGACGGCGGCCTCGGGTGGAGTTGGGGCTTTGTGTTGCGGTGGTTCCCGAGCGGGTTTGAGGCGTTGGTTGGCTCCGCAGGATCATGGGGAGTCGGATGGTGGCGTTAGCTGGACGGGAGGGGCTCGGGTTGTGACGGAACGAACTGGAGTGCGGCAGCGGCTGCACTCGCCGGAGATGGAGAAGAAAACCTCCCCGGGGCGATTGGTTGCTACGGGGGCGCTCTGTGGGGTGGCTAGTAGTTGTGTGAGGCTGCAGAGGGGCTCGAGGCATCCTTAAATAGGTGGGCGATGGCGGTTCCGCGGCGGCCGGGGATAAGATCGCCGGCAACCGCCATTCTATAGCTTAGGGCGATGTGGCAGCGACGTGCGCTAGGGGACGAACTCGCGAATGATTTGGAGCTGCTCCAGCGGGCAGGTGGCGAGCGCTGGAGGTTCGGGCGGCGCTGTCCACGGCAGGAGCTGCTGTGGCTGCCCGCTAGCTGCCGCGGCCGACCCGACGGCGACCCTGTGGAGCTCCAGAGCTGTCTCTGCGACGAGGGGAAAGGGCGGGCATGCTGGCGGTGCGAGGGGAGCGGCCAGAACGGGCGTGGGGTGTCGGCAGAGGAACGCGGTGGCTCGGTGCGCATGCGTGCAAAACGTGCGCTCTCGGCGCGCCCAGAGCACGCACGTGAGCCGCTCGACAAAATGCCAACGCTTGCTAGAGAGTTTGGATGAAGCTGGAATTTAGCAGGTCTGGGTTAGGGGCTTAAGGGAGATTAGTGGACATGACATTATGCACTGAGGACCAAGATCACAGTGCAAAGCAAAGATCTTGCCAAAACTGGCCATGCACACCAGGTGCTTGACAGAATGCCATGGGCATGTGGGCATCTCTTCTGGTGGCCAAAATCTCCAGATCAGAGTCTCTTTAGGTGAATGTGATGATGGCAAAGCTAGTTGGGCAAAACCAGAAACTTGCCAGTGCAAGTTTTGCAAATCTTCAGTTCTGGACAGAAAGTGAAGGGCATTGTTTCATGAACCAAAAATATCCCAATGGGTCCACTCTTCTGGACTTAAGGGTTTTGCAAGATGGGCTATAAGCAGGAGGAAGCTTAAGGGCATTAGAGCAATTTAAACTAGGGTTGCAGTGCAAAATACCAAACTGGACCAGAAGGAAAATGAGGTTGATTCACTCAAATATTCCAAAGGACCTAAATGGGTTTTTGCATAAGGTTGAGTAACATACTCCCATGAACATCCCATAATTTTAGTGTAAGCATTAAAGAAATATTTAATGGGGTTGTAGTGCAAACTTGCTCACTGGACCAGATTTGAAATCTTGGTGTGGAGCTCAAAATATTAAATGAAGGAACTATATTCCTGCATAAAAGTGATCTAACAACATCACATGACATCTCCATATTTTGGTTGGAATTTTAGATAAACCTATCAAAGGGTTGTAGTTCAATTGGGGCCTTTTCTTAAGGGAAACCATTTTTAGAGTGAAGGAGATTAGGGAGAAAATTTTCATAATTAATTCCACTGATAACCGAAAAGTTTTATTGAGGGAAAATGAGAGTTTAACAATAGTTGGAAAGTCTTTACTAGTGGTAAAAACTCCAACATAAAAGGAAAAGAATGGTCCTGAAATCAAAGGGAGTATCCAGCAAAAATGCAAAAATTTTGTTTCCTGGCAAAATTTTAATTAATAAAACATGGTTAAATTTTTGGGTGTTACAACACTACCCCCTTAAGAAAAATCTCGTCCTCGAGATTTGCTAAGGGCTGTAATGAAAAGAAATACTACTATCGCAAAGCAATATCACACAAATAACCATCCTACTCAAGGAGTGAAATATGGCTACCGTTAGAGGGCAACTATCTCGTCGGTTCTGTTCTATGGGGTCGGGGTCAATGTTACAGGTACACATATCCCGCAAAAGTGACGTATTACTATGGGTGTCGTCGGGGTCGTTTTGGTGGTTACACCCGTAATTAAAAATGCAGTCGTACACCAACGTACTCATGCATGGCTATATAAAAAGAAAAAGGGGCGCACGAGCAGACCGTATTTAAATATAGCGATACAAGATCACACAATGACAGGGCGTGGAAATACTAAGACTCGGCACTACTCGAGTGATTAGTCTACCTCGTTTATATCTAAGCGGGTGTGCCTTGTGGGCGTCGAGGCTTCTCCATTGGCCTCACCATCGGGGTTAGCTGGAGGGGGTTGAGGGACTGCAGGGTCGGGGTAATGATGATGACCATTGCGGGGGTTGTTGGCCACAATCCCGCTGGAGCGTGTTCCCAGGAGGCGACGAATAACTTCTGGGGACACCAAAGCATCTTGTTTAATGGCTGGGGCAGACCTCAGGGTCTCGATCAGTTGTCCGAACAGCACGACTGGGTTGTTGGCGTCGGGCTCATCTTCTCCTCTTGCTGGGCTCTGCGGATCAATTCTCCACGGGCTGCGATTAGATCCAGGGTGATGTGATCGAACAGTTCCTCTAGTGCACTTACATAGCGCACCAGATGCAATAATGCATGATCTGTCTCGTGGTCTCCGCTTGCAACTCGGGGAGGCCTACCATACCCGTTACGACTGGGGTAGTAGTAGAATGAGCGACAGTTGACTCTGGGTGACAAGTGCCGGAGTTGAACTATAGCCTCTCGAGCGGCTAGTTGGAGAGCTTGTGGCTTAAGGGAAGTTGTCCTTCCGGTGAACCTGTAGGGGCGTCCTCGCGATAGACCCCTACCATAGACGTGCACGGTGGCCCAGAATTGACGGTTCTCTTGGTAGACAACATATTCTGGGGGCTCTTCTAATGCAAAGGCACGGCGGGTGAGGTTTGCTAGCACGGTCACAAAACCTCCAAGGTTGGTTGCTGTGGTTTCATTGTGAACGATGGGTCCAGGCATTTTAGCTTGGTGTGGGGTAGAGGTTGTGTTGTGCTGGGTTTTGGGGCTAGCGTGCCCTATTTATAGGAAAGGACGGAGTCTTCCTTCGCACGCTTGCGGAGGGAACTGTTTAGGCGTCGATCACTGGCGGGTGATTAACAGGCTAGACTGATAGGTTGGGCACCGACTACCAAAGGTGTCGGCCCTCTGTGTGGGCATCTTACGCGAGAAGCTTGGCCGGGGTTAGGATATGGTCTGGTGTGGTGGTTAACCTAGGTTTTTGACCTGGCTAAGATAGGATTAGCCAACGGTCAGCCTGGTTCTGATACCAAGTTTGTCAGGACCGGATTTCCGGGATATTAATTTCCCAAAAGCGGACCTTGTGCTCACTAGCCCCAGGATTACTGTTAGCTGATGAGGCACCAACTTGTTACAGAAACTCCAAGCAAAATACAAGATATGTAGTACAAGACCATTCTGGCCTATGAGTACGACACAAGGTTTCTAATGGCTGATGGCGGAAGTGGTTTGTGGTTCATCAGTGACTATGGGACTCCATTTCCCACAGGAACAGCTGACCAGGATAACTCCTATCTTCGCGAGGCTGCTATCTCCATTTACGTAGGTTCTGGGGCTGTCATCGCATCGTTCCTTCCCACGCAAGGAATCTAGCCAAGACAATAGCCAGGGACAAGCCAGTGAGTACTTTGAATGTACTCGCAAACATTATGAACAAGGGTGAGATGTAATCATGCTCGAGAATAAATGATGATCACTATGATAATAATGATATGACAGTCCAAATGCAAGCAGGTCATTCGTATAAAAAGGCGTATGCAACCAGGGAGCATTAATAAAATGAATAGCGATCATGCCACAGTCGGGCGTCTGAGCGACACCACATAAAGGGGCTTATAAATAAAAGGAATAACAAACATGCCACAGTTGGGCGTCTGTGCGACACCACAGAAAGGGCTTATAAGGAACATAAATAATGAGCATGCCACAGTCGGCCGTCTGAGCGACATCACATAAAGGGCTTATATGTAAAAGTAAATAGCAAGCATGCCACAGTCGGGCGTCTGAGCGACACCACCTAAACGGCTTATAAGGGAAATAAATAACAAGAAGGCCACAATCGGATGTCTGAGCGACATCACATAAAGGGCTTATAAGATTAAAATAAGTAATAGATAGTGGGTATCCAGGAGGTAGAACCGTCCCAGGGATACTCATTAATTCAAAGAATACAAATGGTTAGTCCACAGTAATAATCATATTCACCATATGTCTCAGGTCATAATCAATGTTCTGGTTTAGTAGTTTCTCCTCCGAAGACCGACACTAAGACTGACACTCGACCCGTCCCAGACTATAGTCCTTAACCATGGACACGGCTATTCGAATAGATTTTATATCTCTGCAGAGGGTGTACTCTTTACCCACGAGTGACGGATTCCTTTAGTCCATTTGAACTAATTCCATCTACGGTCTTTTAGTCGAAAACCCGCCTGACTGGCACACACCAACTTAACTTACCGGTGTCTGGAATCACCCACGACACTTGTTAAGCAAACTCTGAGTGGGGAAGCTACAACCTCGCGTAGCATGGGATCACATTTCTATCGTGCGCTCTAAGGGGTGCCCCTCTCTTAGTCCCAAGCGGAAACACCCATGCCCCCGGACCAGGTGGCATGCCTACCGGTTGCAACCGGTATCTTCCACCATGGTCTCTTTGTATGGTGTGTGATAGGACAGGGGTTAACACTTACTGAACCATACCCTACCTGTGGCAGGGACAAGTGGCAGCACGAACAAGTATGGGGGTTACTGGAACAAGACTCGATCTACGATTGACTTAGGAGGTTTCAGCATTACTTGTATGATTAGTCATAACCGATATATTTCACATCAACAGTCGGAATCACCATCTGTAATGCCTTACCAAGCCATACCGGACTCCACCGTCCCGACGGGGAGCCAGTGACAAGCTCGCGTCTACACAAGACCGCGACTTTCACGGCTTTCTTCCGTTGGGCATGAAAGGCATACGGAGGGGATCACCGTCTTGCATACTAATCATTTCCAGCAAGGGCTTTACCTCATGCCATCATGGGTATGATCATATCACCACATATGAAATAAAAATGAATGCTTTCGTATCGTTGCAATCGTGTCAACAACAATCATATGCGTTAAACCAGGGTTCAAAAGTGCTTGCCTTCAAGTAGAGGGGCGGAGAAATGCATCCCAATACTTTTAGGAAGTTTCTCCCTCTACGAAATCCTAATTGAAAAAAATACGAAATCAATACATAGACTCAAAGCACCACAAAAAAGTTGTCTGGAAAATTTTGAAATAAATATGAAAATAAACTAGACAATATTTGAGAAATGACAGAAAAAGAATCAAGTCATTTGGATTTATATTTAAAAAGATATTGCCAGTCAAAGTTTAGTCAATTCTGTTTTTAGAATAAAAACAGAAATAGGAAAGCGTTTCGACTGGAATACGCTTTCGGAGTAGGGGAGACGTACTAGGGGGTTATGCGCTTTCCCTTATGTATGCGTGGACTGGCGCTGTCTCGTTGACAGAGGGCCCAGAGGGCCCACTGGTCAGGTTTGACCAGTCGCCCCCCCGCCTCCTTCTTCCTCTGGCCGAACCGAGGCGGGGCTCCGGCGATCAACACCGGCGAACGGCGGCTCCTCGAGGGCACCTGATGGCAGGGATGGATCCGCAAGACTGGGGCGGTCCTCCCGGTGGTCGAGTGGCCGGCGGGGACGGAGGGAATCACCGGCGACGAGCTTTGCGGCAGACATCGGCCTCGGGTGGACTTGGGGCTTTGTGTTGCGGTGGTTCCCGAGCGGGTTTGAGGCGTTGGTTGGCTCCGCAGGATCATGGGGAGTCGGATGGTGGCGTTAGCTGGACGGGAGGGGCTCGGGTTGTGACGGAACGAACTGGAGTGCGGCAGCGGCTGCACTCGCCGGAGATGGAGAAGAAAACCTCCCCGGGGCGATTGGTTGCTACGGGGGCGCTCTGTGGGGTGGCTAGTAGTTGTGTGAGGCTGCAGAGGGGCTCGAGGCATCCTTAAATAGGTGGGCGATGGCGGTTCCGCGGCGGCCGGGGATAAGATCGCCGGCAACCGCCATTCTATAGCTTAGGGCGATGTGGCAGCGACGTGCGCTAGGGGACGAACTCGCGAATGATTTGGAGCTGCTCCAGGGGGCAGGTGGCGAGCGCTGGAGGTTCGGGCGGCGCTGTCCACGGCAGGAGCTGCTGTGGCTGCCCGCTAGCTGCCGCGGCCGACCCGACGGCGACCCTGTGGAGCTCCAGAGCTGTCTCTGCGACGAGGGGAAAGGGCGGGCATGCTGGCGGTGCGAGGGGAGCGGCCAGAACGGGCGTGGGGTGTCGGCAGAGGAACGCGGTGGCTCGGTGCGCGTGCGTGCAAAACGTGCGCTCTCGGCGCGCCCAGAGCACGCACGTGAGCCGCTCGACAAAATGCCAACGCTTGCTAGAGAGTTTGGATGAAGCTGGAATTTAGCAGGTCTGGGTTAGGGGCTTAAGGGAGATTAGTGGACATGACATTATGCACTGAGGACCAAGATCACAGTGCAAAGCAAAGATCTTGCCAAAACTGGCCATGCACACCAGGTGCTTGACAGAATGCCATGGGCATGTGGGCATCTCTTCTGGTGGCCAAAATCTCCAGATCAGAGTCTCTTTAGGTGAATGTGATGATGGCAAAGCTAGTTGGGCAAAACCAGAAACTTGCCAGTGCAAGTTTTGCAAATCTTCAGTTCTGGACAGAAAGTGAAGGGCATTGTTTCATGAACCAAAAATATCCCAATGGGTCCACTCTTCTGGACTTAAGGGTTTTGCAAGATGGGCTATAAGCAGGAGGAAGCTTAAGGGCATTAGAGCAATTTAAACTAGGGTTGCAGTGCAAAATACCAAACTGGACCAGAAGGAAAATGAGGTTGATTCACTCAAATATTCCAAAGGACCTAAATGGGTTTTTGCATAAGGTTGAGTAACATACTCCCATGAACATCCCATAATTTTAGTGTAAGCATTAAAGAAATATTTAATGGGGTTGTAGTGCAAACTTGCTCACTGGACCAGATTTGAAATCTTGGTGTGGAGCTCAAAATATTAAATGAAGGAACTATATTCCTGCATAAAAGTGATCTAACAACATCACATGACATCTCCAAATTTTGGTTGGAATTTTAGATAAACCTATCAAAGGGTTGTAGTTCAATTGGGGCCTTTTCTTAAGGGAAACCATTTTTAGAGTGAAGGAGATTAGGGAGAAAATTTTCATAATTAATTCCACTGATAACCGAAAAGTTTTATTGAGGGAAAATGAGAGTTTAACAATAGTTGGAAAGTCTTTACTAGTGGTAAAAACTCCAACATAAAAGGAAAAGAATGGTCCTGAAATCAAAGGGAGTATCCAGCAAAAATGCAAAAATTTTGTTTCCTGGCAAAATTTTAATTAATAAAACATGGTTAAATTTTTGGGTGTTACAACACTACCCCCTTAAGAAAAATCTCGTCCTCGAGATTTGCTAAGGGCTGTAATGAAAAGAAATACTACTATCGCAAAGCAATATCACACAAATAACCATCCTACTCAAGGAGTGAAATATGGCTACCGTTAGAGGGCAACTATCTCGTCGGTTCTGTTCTATGGGGTCGGGGTCAATGTTACAGGTACACATATCCCGCAAAAGTGACGTATTACTATGGGTGTCGTCGGGGTCGTTTTGGTGGTTACACCCGTAATTAAAAATGCAGTCGTACACCAACGTACTCATGCATGGCTATATAAAAAGAAAAAGGGGCGCACGAGCAGACCGTATTTAAATATAGCGATACAAGATCACACAATGACAGGGCGTGGAAATACTAAGACTCGGCACTACTCGAGTGATTAGTCTACCTCGTTTATATCTAAGCGGGTGTGCCTTGTGGGCGTCGAGGCTTCTCCATTGGCCTCACCATCGGGGTTAGCTGGAGGGGGTTGAGGGACTGCAGGGTCGGGGTAATGATGATGACCATTGCGGGGGTTGTTGGCCACAATCCCGCTGGAGCGTGTTCCCAGGAGGCGACGAATAACTTCTGGGGACACCAAAGCATCTTGTTTAATGGCTGGGGCAGACCTCAGGGTCTCGATCAGTTGTCCGAACAGCACGACTGGGTTGTTGGCGTCGGGCTCATCTTCTCCTCTTGCTGGGCTCTGCGGATCAATTCTCCACGGGCTGCGATTAGATCCAGGGTGATGTGATCGAACAGTTCCTCTAGTGCACTTACATAGCGCACCAGATGCAATAATGCATGATCTGTCTCGTGGTCTCCGCTTGCAACTCGGGGAGGCCTACCATACCCGTTACGACTGGGGTAGTAGTAGAATGAGCGACAGTTGACTCTGGGTGACAAGTGCCGGAGTTGAACTATAGCCTCTCGAGCGGCTAGTTGGAGAGCTTGTGGCTTAAGGGAAGTTGTCCTTCCGGTGAACCTGTAGGGGCGTCCTGGCGATAGACCCCTACCATAGACGTGCACGGTGGCCCAGAATTGACGGTTCTCTTGGTAGACAACATATTCTGGGGGCTCTTCTAATGCAAAGGCACGGCGGGTGAGGTTTGCTAGCACGGTCACAAAACCTCCAAGGTTGGTTGCTGTGGTTTCATTGTGAACGATGGGTCCAGGCATTTTAGCTTGGTGTGGGGTAGAGGTTGTGTTGTGCTGGGTTTGGGGGCTAGCGTGCCCTATTTATAGGAAAGGACGGAGTCTTCCTTCGCACGCTTGCGGAGGGAACTGTTTAGGCGTCGATCACTGGCGGGTGATTGACAGGCTAGACTGATAGGTTGGGCACCGACTACCAAAGGTGTCGGCCCTCTGTGTGGGCATCTTACGCGAGAAGCTTGGCCGGGGTTAGGATATGGTCTGGTGTGGTGGTTAACCTAGGTTTTTGACCTGGCTAAGATAGGATTAGCCAACGGTCAGCCTGGTTCTGATACCAAGTTTGTCAGGACCGGATTTCCGGGATATTAATTTCCCAAAAGCGGACCTTGTGCTCACTAGCCCCAGGATTACTGTTAGCTGATGAGGCACCAACTTGTTACAGAAACTCCAAGCAAAATATAAGATATGTAGTACAAGACCATTCTGGCCTATGAGTACGAAACAGGGTTTCTAGTGGCTGATGGCGGAAGCGGTTTGTTGTTCATCGGTGACTATGGGACTCCATTTCCCACAGGAACAGCTGACCAGGATAACTCCTATCTTCGCGAGGCTGCTATCTCCATTTACGTAGGTTCCGAGGCTGTGATCGCATCGTTCCTTCCCACGCAAGGAATCTGGCCAAGACAATAGCCAGGGACAAGCCAGTGAGTACTTTGAATGTACTCGCAAACATTATGAACAAGGGTGAGATGTAATCATGCTCGAGAATAAATGATGATCACTATGATAATAATGATATGACAGTCCAAATGCAAGCAGGTCATTCGTATAAAAAGGCGTATGCAATCAGGGAGCATTAATAAAATGAATAGCGATCATGCCACAGTCGGGCGTCTGAGCGACACCACATAAAGGGGCTTATAAATAAAAGGAATAACAAACATGCCACAGTCGGGCGTCTGTGCGACACCATAGAAAGGGCTTATATGGAACATAAATAATGAGCATGCCACAGTCGGACGTCTGAGCGACATCACATAAAGGGCTTATATGTAAAAGTAAATAGCAAGCATGCCACAATCGGGCGTCTGAGCGACACCACCTAAAGGGCTTATAAGGGAAATAAATAACAAGAAGGCCACAGTCGGACGTCTGAGCGACATCACATAAAGGGCTTATAAGATTAAAATAAGTAATAGACAGTGGGTATCCAGGAGGTAGAACCGTCCTAGGGATACTCATTAATTCAAAGAATACAAATGGTTAGTCCACAATAATAATCATATTCACCATATGTCTCAGGTCATAATCAATGTTCTGGTTTAGTAGTTTCTCCTCCGAAGACCGACACTAAGACCGACACTCGACCCGTCCCAGACTGTAGTCCTTAACCATGGACACGGCTATTCGAATAGATTCTATATCTCTGCAGAGGGTGTACTCTTTACCCACGAGTGACGGATTCCTTTAGTCCATTTGAACTAATTCCGTCTACGGTCTTTTAGTCGAAAACCCGCCTGACTTGCACACACCAGCTTAACTTACCAGCGTCTGGAATCACCCACGACACTTGTTAAGCAAACTCTGAGTGGGGAGGCTACAACCTCGCGTAGCATGGGATCACATTTCTATCGCGCGCTCTAAGGGGTGCCCCCCTCTCGGTCCCAACCGGAAACACCCATGCCCCCGGACCAGGTGGCATGCCTACCGGTTTCAACTGGTATCTTCCACAATGGCCTCTCTGTACGGTGTGTGCTAGGACAGGGGTTAACACTTACTGAACCATACCCTACCTATGGCAGGGACAAGTGGCAGCACGAACAAGCACTGTTCAAGAATTCATCCGATTAATCAGTTAACGGGCCAGTTAATCGCTACTCATGGCATGGCCGAATCGAATAGCCCCTATTCGCTGCGTTAACTTGTCAGGCCGATTAATTGGCCAGTTAGACCGATTAATCAGTTGTCATGCCGATTAATCCCTGCTGGCCCATTAACAGGTCAGTAAACAAAGCCCAATTTTTTTTGGCCTGTAACCCCTTCTTGCCCCATCCCGCTCCTTAATAGCTATGATTTATAATTTTACGCCTCTCTATGCTTTTCATATGTGTATGGCATCTTGTTTTGGTATACTACATAGGTGGGAGCATGAGAATATGGTATAATGCATTAAAAAATCTAGATATATGTTGGAAAGTTCATATTCAATGTACCGATTAATGGTCGACCGATTAATCCAGTTAATAGGCCGATTCACCGATTAATTGCTACTCCTAAACCTACCGAGCAGCTACCAGTTAACGATTTCTTGAACATTGCGAACAAGTATGGGGGTTACTAGAACAAGACTCGATCTACGGTCGACTTAGGAGGTTTCAGCATTACTTGTATGATTAGTCATAACCGATATATTTCACATCAACAGTCGGAATCACCATCCGTCATGCCTTACCAAGCCATACCGGACTCCACCGTCCCGACGGGAAGCAAGTGACAAGCTCGCATCTAAACAAGATCGCGACTTTCACGGCTTTCTTCCGTTGCGCATGAAAGGCATACGGAGGGGATCACCGTCTTGCATACTAATCATTCCCAGCAAGGGCTTTACCTCATGCCCTCATGGGTATGATCGTATCACCACATATGAAATAAAAATGAATGCTTTCATATCGTTGGAATCGTGTCAACAACAATCATATGCGTTAAACCAGGGTTCAAAAGTGCTTGCCTTCAAGTAATGGGGAGGAGAAATGCATTCCAATACTTTTTGGAAGTTTCTCCCTCTTCGAAATCCTAATTGAAAAAAAATACGAAATCAATACATAGACTCAAAACAGCACAAAAAAGTTGTTTGGAAATTTTTGAAATAAATATGAAAATAAACTAGACAATATTTGGGAAACAACAGAAAAAGAATCAAGTCATTTGGATTTATATTTAAAAAGATATTGCGAGTCAAAGTTTAGTCAATTCTGTTTTTAGAATAAAAACAGAAATAGGAAAGCGTTTCGACTGGAATACGCTTTCGGAGTAGGGGAGACGTACTAGGGGGTTCTGCGCTTTCCCTTAAGTATGCGTGGACTGGCGCTGTCTCGCTGACAGAGGGCCCAGGGGGCCCACTGGTCAGGTTTGACCAGTCGCCCCCCGCCTCCTTCTTCCTCTGGCCGAACCGAGGCGGGGCTCCGGCGATCAACGCCGGCGAACGGCGGCTCCTCGAGGGCACCTGATGGCAGGGATGGATCCGCCAGACTGGGGCGGTCCTCCCGGTGGTCGAGTGGCCGGCGGGGACGGAGGGAATCACCGGCGACGAGCTTCGCGGCGGACGGCAGCCTCGGGTGGACTTGGGGCTTTGTGTTGCGGTAGTTCCCGAGCGGGTTTGAGGCGTTGGGTGGCTCTGCAGGATCATGGGGAGTCGGATGGTGGCGTTAGCTGGACGGGAGGGGCTCGGGTTGTGACGGAACGGATTGGAGTGCGGCGGCGGCTGCACTCGCCGGAGATGGAGAAGAAAACCTCCCCGGGGCGATTGGTTGCTACGGGGGCGCTCTGTGGGGGTGGCTAGTGGTTGTCTGAGGCTACGGAGGGGCTCGGGGCATCCTTAAATAGGTGGGCGATGGCGGTTTCGCGACGGCCGGGGATAAGATCGCCGGCGACCGCCATTCTATAGCTTAGGGCGACGTGGCAGCGACGTGCGCTAGGGGACGAACTCGCGGATGATCTGGAGCTGCTCTAGGGGGCAGGTGGCGAGCGCTGGAGGTTCGGGCGGCGCTGTCCACGGCAGGAGCTGCTGTGGCTGCCCGCTAGCTGCCGCGGCCGACCTGACGGCGGCCCTGTGGAGCTCCAGAGCTGTCTCTCCGGCGAGGGGAAAGGGCGGTCATGATGGCGGTGCGAGGGGAGCGGCCAGAACGGGCGCGGGGTGTCGGCAGAGGGACGCGGCGGCTCGGTGCGCTCGCGTGCAAAACGTGCGCTCTGGGCGCGCCCAGAGCACGCATGTGAGCCGCTCGACAAAATGTCAATGCTTGCTACAGAGTTTGGATGAAGCTGGAATTTAGCAGGTCTGGGTTAGGGGCTTAAGGGAGATTAGTGGACATGACATTATGCACTGAGGACCAAGATCACAATGCAAAGCAAAGATCTTGCCAAAACTGGCCATGCACACCAGGTGCTTGACAGAATGCCATGGGCATGTGGGCATCTCTTCTGGTGGCCAAAATCTCCAGATCAGAGTCTCTTTAGGTGAATGTGATGATGGCAAAGCTAGTTGGGCAAAACCAGAAACTTGCCAGTGCAAGTTTTGCAAATCTTCAGTTCTGGACAGAAAGTGAAGGGCATTGTTTCATGAACCAAAAATATCCTAATGGGTCCACTCTTATGGACTTAAGGGTTTTGCAAGATGGGCTATAAGCAGGAGGAAGCTTAAGGGCACTAGAGCAATTTAAACTAGGGTTGCAGTGCAAAATACCAAACTGGACCAGAAGGAAAATGAGGTTGATTCACTCAAATATTCCAAAGGACCTAAATGGGTTTTTGCATAAGGTTGAGTAACATACTCCCATGAACATCCCATAATTTTGGTGGAAGCATTAAAGAAATATTTAATGGGGTTGTAGTGCAAACTTGCCCACTGGACCAGATTTGGAATCTTGGTGTGGAGCTCAAAATATTAAATGAATGAACTATATTCCTGCATAAAAGTGATCTAACAACATCACATGACATCTCCAAATTTTGGTTGGAATTTTAGATAAACCTATCAAAGGGTTGTAGTTCAATTGGGGCCTTTTCTTAAGGGAAACCATTTTTAGAGTGAAGGAGATTAGGGAGAAAATTTTCATAATTAATTCCACTGATAACCGAAAAGTTTTATTGAGGGAAAATGAGAGTTTTAACAATAGTTGGAAAGTCTTTACTAGTGGTAAAAACTCCAACATAAAAGGAAAAGAATGGTCCTGAATCAAAGGGAGGATCCAGCAAAAATGCAAAATTTTTGTTTCCTGGCAAAATTTTAGTTAATAAAACATGGTTAAATTTTTGGGTCTTACACCAGCGGGTCGGCCGTCGAGCTGGGGCGGCAAGGGTCTTGCCGGGGCCTCCATGAGTATCATGCGGCAAGAGGCTTGCCGGGGCTCCGGGGTGTCTTTACTAAGGAGCCTTGCCGGGGCCTCGTGGGCGTCCTCGGCAAGGAGCCCTGTGATCGCCATGTCTTGTGGTTCTTATCTTGGGAGTCATAGATCTTTGTCTTCACAAAGATCTGCATGCCATCACGTGGGCGCTTCCTGTAACGCCCCGGACACACCCGTCGGTGGTCGTTACTCCTGATGGGATCTAGACTGGCCTCACATATCAATACTAGTCTTTTCTGCGCACTTTGTCCTCACTCGTGCGCACCCGGGAGCAACTTCCCGGTCGGTCACCCATCCTGAAACTACTCCAAGCTGAGCACGCTTAACTTTGGAGTTCTATCCGAATGGGCTCCCGGAAAAGAAGGAATTCCTTATTGATATGAGTAGTCTATCATCCCTAATAAGCCAGGCCATCACATACACCGTCACTCAGAGGAACCGACGTCCTCGTCGGGCCACAGGAACGTTCCCTCTTGGCACAACCGTCTGTGCTTCCAGGACATCACATGTGCCATGCCGTGTGCCACGACGGGTCACAAACGTCATGCACATCATGACTGCAAACTGTCCACAAACATCCGTGTAACCGCGAGGGTCGGCTCTGATACCAACTTGTAATGCCCCAGACACACCCGTCGGTGGTCGTTACTCCTGGCGGGATCTAGACTGGCCTCACATATCAATACTAGTCTTTTCAGCGCACTTTGTCCTCACTCGTGCGCACCCGGGAACAACTTCCCGGTCGGTCACCCATCCTGAAACTACTCCAAGCTGAGCACACTTAACTTTGGAGTTCTATCCGAATGGGCTCCCGGAAAAGAAGGAATTCCTTATTGATATGAGTAGTCTATCATCCCTAATAAGCCAGGCCATCACACTTCCCGAGCATTGGCTCCAATGTTGTTGGTACCGTTGGAGCCCATAGGCTTCAAGGGTGGCTGTGACAAAGGCGTCTGAGTGGATCGCCCCGGTAAGAGCCCTTGCCGGGTGGTGTGCAGGCTGCCCCGGCAAGAGTCCTTGTTGCGGGAGAGCCTGTCTTCTTGTTTGGTCTTCTCGTGTTGCCTGGCTCCCTCCTTTTGTCCTGTTATGGTCGGCCACGGGCGTGGCTCTGACTGCCCGTGCACAATTAAGAGGTAAAAAAGAGCGCCCCTACTTTTGTACACCGACAGGAGCCCCCGGGCATGGGCCATTCATAAGTGCAATGCGTTGTTGGGCTAGGCCCAGAACGGTGCGCGAGCAGTGAGGTTGGATTCCCTTTACCGCAGTAACTCCTCCGATGGTTGCGCTTCCCCATGATCTGCGCTGGCATGGGGGTCGTGCGTGGGGCGGTTTGCTGTGTGCTGGTGTCACATCGCAGTAAATGGTAGTGGATGGCGGCCCGCGCCTTCCCCATAAAAAGGGGAAAACCGCATGCACATCTCTCATTTACCTCCTGCGCTCCTCCAATCTCGCGCTCGCCGTTCTTCTCCTTCTTCCCCAAGCCAGAGCCTTCGCCTCCGCCCGCCGCCGCCGTGCTCCCTTCTGTCTCCGATCCCTTTCTTTCCCCCGTGGCTACAATGGCGCCCAAGTCCAGCAAGGGGAAGGCAGTGGCCGAGGGTGCAGGGGAGAAAGAGCTCCCGGAGAGTGAGCTAGCGATGCTGCGGACGAAGCACACCTACTTCCCTTCGATGGTTGATGCGGTCCATCTCAGGGACTACTTGAAGCCCTTGTGGGGGTGCGAGACGATGGGGCATCTAGCCACGCATGTCATCCCTGGCCAATGCGCAGAAGCCGCCCAAATCGGCATCCTTTCTTTGTCGACTACTTCTATTGCGGCCTCTGTCCCCCTTTCTTCGATTTCTTCAATGACATCATGCATACCTACGGCTTCCATCTCTTCGACTTCACACTAAACGCCGTGGCATGCATGGCTTTCTTCGCCCACCTCTGCAAGGGTTTCACCGGGGTGGTTCCAAGCACGGCGCTCTTCCACCATTACTTCTTCCCTCGTATTCAAGGGGGGGACGCCATCTCCGGCTGCGTCGCCTCGATTCCACGGACCCAGGAGAAGGGCACGTATCCGGAGGGCGCGCAGAAGGAGAGGTGGGAAGAGTGGAGGAGCCGGTGGTTGTGGATATAGGAAGAAGACCCACCGGAGCCCGCTGGTCTGTAAGGGAGACTTGGGGCACATCGACGTCAACGACAAAAATCTCTCGATCGCCACCACCAAAATCCACCGTCTTGCCTAGGCCGGGCTCACCCTTGAGATGATCGGGGCTGATTTCATCCACCGCCGAATCGCGCCGCTGCACAACAAGGGGAGGCCGGCTTGGCTTTTCGAGAACGCGACCGAAATCATGAGGCTTCGCCCCGGCCTGAAACACAACTTCACGGTGATGGAGCACGGCCACATCTGCCAGAAGCTCTTTTAGCTTGACGTGGATCGCGACAATAGGGCCGAGAGGACCGGCAAGCCTACCAAGGCCGGTAAGGCCGTCAAGGGGCCCCTGTTTGGGTTGCCGACGAGAGTGGTCCCGCTAAGCAACAACTCTCGCCGGTCCGATATCATTGCCATGATGCCAGACTTAACGTGCACGACCTTGACCCGTCTTGGGTCGAGCCGCCGGCGGATCAGGTGCAAGAGTTCTTCGATACTCTGTCGGAGAAGCGCGTCCGTGACGAGCCGGTGCTTGTCCATGATACTACCCAGGCCGAGCTCAATTACATTGCCGCCAGGGCGGCGGAGGCGGCGCTTGCCCTGGAGGCCGGCAGTGCCTGCCACGTGGAGGACGAGGCCAATGTGGCCGCCGAAGAGGAGGAGCTCGCCGGGTGGGCGAAGTCTGGCGGGGAGGCCCGCCACGCGGGCGCCGACGCCGACGCTCCCCCTATCAAATATGTGGTCGAGGAATCGACCTACGAGGAGGCCGAGGCTGCTGACCCTCCTGCTGTGGTGAGGCGGCGGCTCCTGCGGCAAGCCGGTTCGGGTGAGCCAGTCCGGTCCAGCAGCATCGTGCGGCGGCAACAGCCCCCAGAGCCGCGGCGGCAACAACCCCCGGAGCAGCTCGGGCACGAGACAAGGCCGATGGAGGCCGTGGTGGTGAGAAAAACGGGGAAGACCACGGTGGTGAAGAGGACGGCGTCCGCCTCCTCTTCGTCCAGGCGTGGCCGGACCCCATCTCCTTCTCCCCCTCCCACAGGCGTTGCCATGGACATCGACTTCGATCTTGGGTTTCTTAGCCCAAGGAGGAAGAGGAGGATACCAGAGGAGGAGGAGGAGACAAAAGACGAGTAAGCACCTCGCCCCTCATGTTATCTCCTGGTTTCATCCCTGTATTATCTCTCCCTGATCCAATGCCATCTCTGCAGGGATACGGAGACGCTGGCCCAGAGGGTGGCGAAGAGGGCCAGGGTGTCGTCCGCCGACAAGCCCCCGACGGGTACTTCAGGCACGCCGCTGGTGGTGGAGAGCAGCCCGGACAACAGCCCCCGGCGTAAGTTTACCACTCACTCTTCCATGGGCGGACACGGGGGCGTGAATTCTTGATGTTGACCTTGTCGGCTTTGTAGGTGGGGACCAGCAGCAGGAGGGCCCATAGGGGGCCACCCCCAACATGTCGCCCCCTTCAACTACACCGCCCCGAGGGGCGTCCCCGGCAAGGGCACCGACCGCCGAGCCTGCGCCCATGGAGGAGGAGGAGAGGGACTTGAACGCCGGTGGCTCCTCCCCGGCAATGGTTGTTGACGAGGAGAGCGCCGCTCCTTCCCAGCCTGGTATGGACGATTTTCCTGTGTTCTCCAAGTTGAGCCTCTGACCTCGGGCATTGCCTCACTTTTTCTTTTGACATTTAGACCCACCCTTGACGGACCGGGTGGATGGAGAGCCCACCGTCGAGGAGGTCATCACGGACGCCGAGGCTGAGGCCGGCAAGGCCGCCGCCGATGAGGCCACCAAAGCCACAGCAAAGGAGGCGGCCCAAGGGTCTGCCGGAGGGACCGGCGATGCCAGTGCTGAGGAAGCCGACAATGGGCCTGCCGGAGGAACCGGCGAGGCTGCTGCCGGGGAGGCCGGCAAGGCAGCTGCCGAGGAGGCCGACAAGGCTGCTGCCGAGGACCAGCCTTCCTCCTCTGCCGCCTCTGGCTCGGGCCGCTACCTGAAGGTGAGTGACGACTTGTTCGTCCACCTCCCCTGGATGGCAAGCAGCAGGGTATCAACCGAGGGGGGGTGTTTGATGATGAGGCGCTCGCCGCCGCTGGTCTTGAGGTCGTCGATGAGCCGGGCGCAGGCGGTAGCGGTTCTCAAGAGGATCAGCTTCTTCTGGACATGGGCGCCAGCTTCCAGAAGCTCCAGGTGCTTTACCGTGCCCGCCTGGACAAGGCAAAGTCCAGGTCGGCAGTGCTGGACAAGGCGGAGGAGGACTTCCAGGCACATGTCACCCAGACAAAACGCAGGTTTGACGAGGCCCGAAATGAGTTGAGGGCTTCCCAGGAAATGCTGGACGAGCGCGCGAGAAACCTCATGCTGGCACAGTCTGATTTTGAGAAAGCCCAGGAGGAGGCGAATGTCACACCCTGCATTTTGTAACATGTCATTTGCATCAATAAAGCATGAAAATTTGGACCATCAATTTTTTTTGGCATCATTTGGCTTTTATTTGGAATTGAGTTTTTCTTCCTGTGTTTTTCATGTGCTCATTAAAGTCAACTATTACCTCTTGTAGAATTCATCTCCTAACCCAAAACTTCTGCCCAATGATCATGCCAAGTGTTTATAGCAGTATAGTATTTTCTTATAAAATTAATTTGGCCAAAATGTATTTTCTAAAATTAGTATTCCAAAAACCCCTGAATTGAGGTTTGCACTGCAAGTGCTTGATTCAGGGTGAGAAAATTATTTCAAAAAGTATATTTGAGACCTAGTAGTCATAGGACTCCCAGAAACCACAAAAGTATAATTTTAAAAGTTATTTTCCTATTTTATTTAAAAGCTTTTTCTTAAGGCCAGAAATGGTCTTTAATAGGGAAAAAATATTTAATTATTTCAAAAATATTTGCCAAAATTCAGGGAGACTCATAGGACATATATTGTCCATATATAAGAGTTTCAACACTTCGTCATGTTCATAATAACGGGCTAATCCCTCTTTCTGGATATTTCAAGCTTTTGAAATATTTACAAAGGAAATATTCTCTAAAAATTCCATGGAAATTCTATCATGTCATATATGACATATTTGATGATCTTGCCAAGCCCCATGCCTTGGGAAGCAAGATAACATCATCAAAACCCCTCAAAACCATTCTGTCCATATCTGAAGTTTGAGCAACTTTACATTGCCAAACTTATCCAAATGCTCTCAAACTTTGTGCACATGTTAGAATGGTCTAATAAGGCATCTAGGCCAAATGGCACAAGCTTTGGAGAAGGATAACTTGATCAGAATGCCCCAAAACCATTTATGTTCAAATTCAAATTTGAACAACTTTACATTACCAACTTTTTACCTGGAGCTTCAAACTTTGTGGGCATGATCATAACCCCAAATGATGACACTACACAGAGTGGTGCATCAAGGGGAGATGATTAGCTTGACTTAAACATGGTGAAACCATTTCTGTTGATTTCTAGGGTTCACCAAAGTTACATTGGCAAGTTTCTTCAAATGAGCCCAAATTTGGTGAAACACCCTATTTTCCTATGCCATTTAATCCTGCTAAGTGTCATGGCTAGTGGAGATCATTTGCTTGCCCAAAACATGATCAAACACCTTCTGCCAATTTACCAAAACCACTGTTTTGGCCTCCTTTACTAATTACCCTTGACTCAACTTTTTACCACAGCCTCACCTAGTCACATTCTACCCCCAGTAACTTCACCAGAACCAGAGCTCAATGATTGAAGGGTGAAAACCCCAATTTACCTTGCTGGACAGCCCAGTTCTTACCATCTACCAGCTTCCCTCCTCTCTCACTTGACATCCAAGGCATCCAAGGCCACAGCCAGATTGTTTACTTCATGCTGGACCCCCCAGACACGGCGGACGCGCCCAGCTAGCCAACGGCATGCCATGGCATGCAGTAAGCACGCTCTAGAGCGTGCTACAGTGCGCACCCGCACTGTAGCCTCGCCCAATCCGTCGCCCCCGACCACCTCGTGCTTCCCCCTCGCGCCGTTCAATGCGCCTCGGCATCCGCAACGCCCCCCGGCGCTGTCCCCCTCCTCCTTCTCCCTCCAGTGGACGTCCTCGCACGCGCGCCGGCCGCCCGCGAGCTCCAGTCGTCGGCTTCACACGCGCGCAGCGCCAGAAGCTTCGCCGCTCCCTCTTTTCCTTCCCCCTGCCGTGGACCTCGTCCAGCAACCACGCAGACACTTCCCCAGTGCCTCCCGTGCAGTGTGGCGACGAGCAGAGGCTCTCCGGCGCACAGGTCCACGGCACCTCGCCGTCCTCCTATAAATAGGCCCCCCGAGCCCCTCCTCTCCTCACCAGTCGCATTCTCCCTCTCTCAATCTTCCCCAGAGGCACTCGCCCCCACTCCAGACCAGCCCGAGCTCGAGATCGAGCTCGAGCTCCGCCGCGGAGGCTCCCCGTCGCGTGCTCGGTACAGGCCGCCCCAGCCTCTCCTCTCACTTGATCTAGCACCACAGCACCACACTGACGCGATTCCCCCTCTTTCCCCTCTCTACAGTTGCCGGAATCGACCAGAGCAGCATCCACCCGAAGCTCCTCCGCCGCGTGTCCTCGCCGCCGGCGAACCAGGCCCCTCCGACGACCCGCACCACCTCCACCAGATCGGCGACTCTCCGCTGGATCCATTCCCGCCCTCAGCTCGCCCTACCGTGCCCGGAATCGCCGCCGGTGAGCTCGCTGGCTCTCTGCCGGAGGGTTAGGGATGACAGGCGGGCCCCGCCTGTCAGCCTCCCCTCGCCCTTTCTCCTCTCTCCTCTCACTAACGCCGGGCCCCGCCCGTCAGGTTTGAAAAACCCTGGCGCACGCTCGCACCGTGCGGTGGGCTGTTTTCGCCCTGGGCCGTTGCACTGTGGCCATTCTGGCCCAGTGGCACAGAGCCCTTTTTCATTTTTCTTTTTTGTGGATTTTCAAATAATTCCACAGAATTAAATATATATCCAAATGAATTAATTTCAGTTCCAAAAAACTTGTAAAAATCCAACATATTTAATGATGTCACTTTCACACATGTCCATGGACCTTTTCTGTTTTGTTTAAATTTAAATTCATATTTGAACAATTAAACTTCTGTTCAAATATTCATGTACCTCATTCTGCCACTCCAAAAACTCAAACTAAGAATTTTTGCCATCTTAGTTTTCCCTCTAGTATTTAACAAAAATAAGTTGACATTTTTCTGAGCACCTTGATTTTTCTGTTTTTATTGTGGTCTTATTTTTCCCGTTGTTTATTGCGACGATTAGATACCGTATTTGACGAGGTTGCTGAAGAAGAAGGAGGGGAAGGATTTGAAGACTTTGAAGACCAAGCCAATCCAGGCAAGCAGCCCTTTGACCATGATACACTTGTGTTCTTTGGAACCCATTTACTTCCGAATGCATGATGATAAAAATGCGGTGGTGACCTAGTTAAGAACCACCACATGATGCATGCTTTACTCATAATCTTGCTATGTGCTAGATGCATTGCAAATGACTAGTAGTGATGCTTAGAGATGCATGTGTGCCATGATACCTTCGTGGTTGCATTCTTTTTAAGACCCCATCGGGTGCCACTTATGCTCGGGGAAAAAGATGAGATGGGTAACCACTTGATGATGAAGTGGTGTACCAAGACAAGTGTGGGTGATGTTTTTCAAACGGATTGGTTTAAGTTGCGACCGTTCTTCCAACCTTACATGTGCAACCACTCTACCCCTTATGGGACGGGGCATTATTGATTACTTAGGCCGATACTAGCATGGTGCCCACATTACTAGCGACGGGAAGACTTGATGTCTTTCCCGGGACGGGGTCGTGCTTGGATATGCGACCATGAATGTTTTCACAGGGCACCGGACACACCGTTGGTCCCTTCGTGTACGCGTGACATTGAAAAAAAAGGGCAAGTCCCATGATCTATTGTTTGTACTCGAGGGCTGTGCACCAATGAGTGGACCCTATGTTAGTGTCGTCTAGGGAAAGATAATGACCGGGTGCTTCCCCCGAGTACTTGAGGTACTGCAGGATCGTGGGTGACACGAAAGCTTCCCGGATCTTGTGGGTAAAGTGCGCAACCTCTGCAGAGTGTAAAACTATTCGAATAGCCGTGTCCATGGTCAAGGATAGTTGGGTAATCACTCTTGGGCTACGTCCAATGTTTGCAAAACCCTGTGTGTGTGTGTTGAGTCAAGGTGGTGACTTGACTCGTTGAGTTGAATCCTATTCATGTTGATATCGGTAACCTGTCCTCGAGGTTACTTGAACTTATTGATGCATATACTTGATGGTAGAATATTTGTACTAGCTTGTAGCTAGTTTGCTCATTGTTGTATAATTGCATTATTATCTTGAACCAAATCATGTGTTGCTTGCGAGTACATTCAAAGTACTCATTGGCTTGCCACTGGTTATTTAATTGGCCAGGCATGGAGGAACAGGAATATGAAGAAGAATTCTATGGAGACGAACATGCGAACTAGGACGCTTTCCCAGTCAGAATGCCTGTTGGGTTAAGGCAGATGGCATGGGTTCTACCTATCTTCGAAGACTTCCGCTATTCGAGTTATTTGCTATTCAGCCCTTGAGGCTTTATCTATGTAAGACTTGGCCATAATGGCCATAATTTGTGTAAGACGGTATGTATGGATGTAAGACTCTTGTTATTCAGCTTCCGTGTGTTCAGTGAGCATTGATCTCTGGGATCACTGTACACATGCATTCGGTGATCTCGACTCTTAAGTCGGGGTCCCCCCAGAGCTGGTATCAGAGCCATCTTGACTGTAGGAAGCCTTAGTTAGCATGGGCGTTAGTTAGATGAGACCCCTTTTCAAAAACCTACTGAACCTCTTCTTCTCTAAACCTTACCAACCTGAGATATCATCAACTTATTAACCTCTCCTATTCACCCTTTGTAGATGGCCGCTGTACCCGAAGAGCACCTGACCACTGGGTTTCCCTTGCTTCTCGAGGATAGCCGCCAGGAGTGCCAGTTCCACCGAGCGCCCATCCTCACCTACCTTGAGCATTGGGTTAGCGACACTGAGGTGGAGTACCATGTGGAAGTGATCGTGAAGGCTAATGATCCTCCCACAAGTTGGTTCTTCGAGGGACCCCAGATGGCAACGCTATCTCTCGCTGTCGAGGCTGCTGCACTCAAGGCACTAACCCGTCTCCGTGAGCTTCTTCCGGAGATGGCAGCCAAGATGACAACCCGCTTCTTGCCTTACCGGAAGGAAGGTGAAGATGAAAGCAGCGCACTAGCCCCTCCACTGAAGGAAGGACTCCCGCTTCGATTCCAGACCTACTTCAGCCTATGTGCCGACAACTTGGCACAAGATTTGGCCTCGGAATCAATGAAGCTCCGGGAAGAACTTCACAAGACCAAGGCACTTCTTCGTCGAGCACAAGAGAAGACAGATAGGATCAAGAAGGAAGGTGCACCTCCCGGACAGCCCGCTATCGCGTACCGAGGCGGAAGGCCCTCAGGAGATGTACCTTCCAAGGACGAAGAACCACCTCGGCGACGCCGTATGACGGCAAGGGAATATCGCAAGCTTTTCCCTGCACCACCGACAAAGCACCGTCGTATCCAACTCCTCCACTCCCCCACACCCTCAAGTGACAAGGGGGCCCAGACAGATGAAGACAAGGAGGAAGACCCAGAAGAGCCAGAATACGCGACCGAGCATTCCGCCGCTTAGGCATTATTCGCAACTCGGATATGCCAGTTCGTGACCTCTACGGTAGGATAGGTCGTGTAACCCCTATGCGCAGTCGAGTCCTTGTATGGTTCATATGAAGCCATCTAGTGTTTGCTTTTGTTGTGTTTGGATGTATGTCGTATTCTCCATTCGGGAATATGTAAACGACTGCATCACCCATTTGTATTTTAATGAATGTGTTTTGGACTTACGGCCCTTGCATGATTTGATTAGTGTCACACCCACCCCCTTACTAGGCACCCAACTTTATTGCTTTCCCTCTTCCAAATCATGAGACCTTTTACCGCTCCAACAGGATGCCTGTTGTAACTTGTACTGGTACCTCTACCCAGCAGCCTGAAGCCGGAGCATCCGCTCAATCAGAGGCCGGCCACGACCAAACCAACGACCAAGCTCCACCACCACCACCTCCTCCGAACATGGACATGGCTCAGCTTCTCCAAGCTTTCCGAGAGGAACGCCAAGCCAACACCGCAGCCCTTCAGTTGATTGCTCAAGCTGTCACCAACAACCGCCAACCGACGAGGAATGGCAATGGACGTTCCACGTTGGCAGAGTTCAAGAAGCATGCACCGCCAACTTTCATCGAGACTGCTGAACCCCTGGATGCAGACGACTGGGTCCGCACCATTAAGGACTTGCTGGAACTAGTCGGATGCACCGAAGACCGCGAGAAGGTGGCTTATGCAGCCCACTGCCTCGGGGGGACTGCTAGAGCTTGGTGGGATGGATTCAAGGTCATGCATGCTGGGCAAGACATCACTTGGGACAACTTCAAGGCAAAATTCCGCAAAGCCCACATTCCTCCGGAATCATGGCTATCAAAAAGCGTGAATTCCGAGCCCTGAAGCAAGGAAGTGGCACTGTCAAGGAGTACATGCAGAAGTTCAGTGTTCTGTCAAGGTATGCCCCTGAAGATGTCAGCACTGATGCTGCAAAAAGGGAGCGCTTCATGGAAGGCCTCAATCAGACTCTGCAGTACTCGCTTGTCGTGTGCGACTGCCCAACCTTCCCTGACCTGGTGAACAAAGCACTCATGCTTGAAGACAAGCGGCGTGCTCTGGAAGACACTCGCAAGCGCAAGATGGTCAGCAAGGGAAGTTCCAGCAACCAGAAACCTCACCCGTGGCAGTCAGCCCCGGTCAAGCCAACCTACCAGCAACCAAGAGCTCCTGCACCTCGCACCAACTATCAGCCTCAGCAGTATGCCAACCCAAGGCCAACATTCAACCCCAATAACAGTGGTGGCAACAAGATCAATAATCCAAACCAAGTCACTTACTTTGGATGTGGTCAATCAGGACACATCTCAAGGGTGTGCCCCAACAAGAAGCCTGATGCCCCGCGCCCCAATATGCAGAACCCAGGACAAGGCCGCGGGATGCCACCAAGGAACCCAGCTCCTCGCAACCCGCCTAACCATGGGAAGGGGCGTGTGAATCACGTCACTGCTGAATAAGCCCAGGAAGACCCGGACGTCGTGCTAGGTACGTTCCTTGTCAACTCAGCACCTGCAACTGTCTTGTTTGATTCTGGAGCCACGCATTCATTTGTCACTCAAAGATTTGCATTAAAAAGTGGCATGACCCCTACACCCCTGAATAACCCCATGGTGGTACAAACCCCCGGAGCAGAGATGAGAGCCAAGATAGGCTGTAAAGGAGTCAGTATTACCACTAACGGTGTAGACTTCCTAGCAGACCTCATCATCCTAAGATCACAAGGCTTGGATGTGATCTTAGGGATGGATTGGCTCAGTAAGCACCAAGGCTTATTAGACTGTGCCAATCGAACTGTCACTGTGACCAATGACCAAGGAGTCGAAGTTAAGTTTGCTTCCAACTCCTCTTTCGCTCAAGCCGCTCAAGTCAACGGTCTGTCTGAAGTTGGGCTGGAGCAAGTACCGGTAGTTTGCGAGTATCCCGATGTCTTCCCAGATGAGCTACCGGGAATGCCCCCTGACCGTGACATTGAGTTCATCATCAAGCTCGTGCCCGGGACAGGACCCATCTATAAGAAGCCTTATAGAATGGGGACGGAAGAATTAGCCGAGTTGAAGAAGCAACTGGAAGAGCAGCTGAGGAAGGGATTTATCCGCCCAAGTGCCTCCCCTTGGGGATCACCTGTTCTGTTTGTGGCAAAGAGGGACGGTACCATCCGCTTATGCATTAACTATCGCTCCCTCAATGAAGTTACAATCAAGAACAAATATCCACTTCCCAAGATTGAAGATTTGTTTGATCAGCTCAGCGGAGCCAAGGTGTTCTCCAAGATCGACCTTAGATCTGGGTACTACCAGCTGAAGATCAGACCCCAAGATATTCCGAAGACGGCATTCGTAACCAGATATGGCCTGTACGAGTGCACGGTCATGTCTTTCGGGTTAACCAATGCCCCAGCTTACTTCATGTATCTCATGAATAAAGTCTTCATGGAATATTTGGACAAGTTTGTTGTTGTCTTCATCGATGACATTCTTGTCTTCTCGAAGACACGAGCAACATTTGAGGATGGTCCTAGACAAGCTTCGAGAGCACTAACTATACGCCAAATTCAGCAAGTGTGAGTTCTGGCTGCATAAAGTTGGATTCTTAGGTCATGTCTTGACCGAGGAAGGATTATCAGTTGATCCCGCGAAGATCGAAGCTGTGACCCAATGGCAATCTCCAACGACCGTCAAAGAAGTCAGAAGCTTCCTCGGACTTGCGGGCTATTACCGCAAATTCGTGGAAGGATTCTCTAGCATTGCCCGGCCGATGACTCAGCTCCTCAAGAAGGACAAGAAGTTCGAGTGGACGCCAAAATGCGAAGAGAGCTTCCAAGAGCTCAAGAAGAGATTGACCACCGCCCCAGTTCTGGCAACACCTGATATTCACAAGGAGTTCGTGATATATTGTGATGCCTCTCGAACCGGATTGGGAAGCGTTCTGATGCAAGAAGGCCAAGTCATAGCTTACCTCTCCACGCAGCTACGACCTCATGAAGAGAACTATGCTACTCACGATCTTGAGTTAGCAGCAGTGGTTCATGCCTTGAAGACATGGCGGCAGTACCTCCTAGGGAAACGATGTGAGATATACACAGACCACAAAAATCTGAAGTACATTTTCACCCAAAAGGAATTGAACATGAGGCAACGAAGATGGTTGGAACTCATCAAAGATTATGATCTGAGTGTTCAATATCACCCCGGGAAGGCTAACGTGGTGGCCGATGCCTTAAGCAGAAAGGCTTGCTCCTTGAATGCCATTATTCAAAAGAGGCAGCCCACCCTGTTTAAGGAACTCGAACAATTCAGTTTGGAATTGGTCACCCCTGGATTTCTGGATCATCTGGAAGTCAAACTAACCCTGATGGACGAAGTCAAGAAGGCACAAGGTGGGCACGCAATCATTGAAGGCATCAAGAAGAAGATGAAGCTAGGCAAGGCCCTAGGATTCTCCGAAGACGAGCACGGGATTGTTTGGTACAAAGGTCGCATCTGCGTACCAAACAAGATGGAGCTGAAGAACCTGATCCTGCAAGAAGCCCATGACACTCCGTATTCCATCCACCCTGGAGGGACTAAGATGTATCAAGACTTGAAGGAAAGATTCTGGTGGCACGGGATGAAAAGAGAGATTGCAACCTATGTTGCAAAGTGTGATGTGTGCCAAAGGGTCAAGGCTGAATATCAGCGACCCGCTGGATTGCTCCAACCACTCAAGGTTCCTGAGTGGAAGTGGGATAAAGTTGGAATGGACTTCATCACTGGATTACCAAGGTCGAATAGAGGAGATGACTCCATCTGGGTCATAGTCGACCATTTGACCAAAGTAACCCATTTCATTCCTGTCAAGACTACCTATACAGGCAACCAGTTAGCAACTCTCTATATCAACCGAATCGTGAGCCTCCATGGTGTTCCACAAGAAATTGTGTCAGATCGAGGCACCCTGTTTACTTCAAGGTTCTGGAAAAGATTCCAAGAAGCCTTGGGAACCAAGTTGTCTTTCAGCACAGCTTTCCACCCACAGACCGGAGGTCAGACAGAACGAGTAAATCAAATTCTGGAAGACATGCTCCGAGCCTGTGTTTTGGCCTATGGAGCCAAGTGGGAAGATTGCCTCCCTTTTGCCGAGTTCTCCTATAACAACAGTTATCAGTCGAGCCTTCAGATGGCACCATTTGAGGTGTTGTACGGACGCAGCTGTCGCACACCCCTCAATTGGTCAGACACTGGAGAAGGGCTAGTCTTTGGACCGGATATTCTCCGCAAGGCAGAAGAGTTATGCTGACACTCCGTGTCGGAGACTGTGACGCCCGAGACCGACGTCCCAGAAGATACCAGAAGATTCCAGAAGATTCCAGATGTTCCGGGTTGCCCGTGTGCTCTTTGTGCTTGTGTTATTTATTTTTTGCATTGCATCATGTCATCATGCCATCATCTCATTAATTTTTTTGCAACCAAATAATTCGTGTGGGCCTCCGGTCCATTTAAATCGAGGGAAGAATGTCTTCTCTTTATAACATATAAAAGTCTCTCAATATTAGGGAGCTATATAATAAATATTCCATTGCTTCGGAAATCACCGTAACACACATGCATTTTCCCCATGTCTTTTCCACTTCGAGTTCCCCTACAAAAACCTTGCCAATAATTCTTTCCGTTGTTTCGAGGTTCTTCCAAAAACCCCTCCAACAATTTTATTAAATTCCTGACATTTTTGTGAGCCCGGGGATTTTGACCTCGTGTGCTAATTCTTGCCCTAACTCCTCCTCTTTTTCTTTCTTCTCTTTTATCCTCTGCTAAAAGAGAAATAAAAAAGAAGGCCCAGTCCAGCAGCCTTCATTCTCTCCTCCCCTAGGCCTCTCTGGCCCAACACCTCCTCAGGCCCACCGGCCCGTTCCAGTCCTAACCCTAGCTGCAGCCAGGCTTCCATCGCACCTCCCTCGCACTCCCTCTCCTTCCGCCGCCACCCCTCGAACCCTCTCCCTCTCCCTCGACTCTCTCTCTGTCCGTTTCCTCCCCTCGCTCGCGACCCGTTTTCCCTCGCTCAGGACAGGATCCCGATTCCCCCTCGCATCCCCCAGCCCGCCTGGCCCGAGCTCCAGCGCGGTCCGTCCTCGCCCGACGACTCCTCCGAGCTCCCGCGGCCAGGAGCCCAGGCACCGGCGCCTTCCCAGCCGGGTCGGATCCCGTCGCCCCGCCACCTCTGCGTCGACTCCCCAAGCACCGGCCCGAGGCCTCCCTCCTCCAGCGATGCGAAGCCAGGCGCCCCTCCGCCCCGAGGCCGCGACCCTCCGGCCTCCCTTCGTCCCGGCCGGCGACCGCCCCTGCTTCGCCCAGTCGCGCCGCGAAGCCCGCGGCCACGAGCGCCCCGACCCCAGCGCGCGGCCAGGCCCTGCCTCCTCTGCCTCGGGCCCCGTCCTCGCCATCTCGTCTCCGCTGCTTCGCCATGGCCGGAGCCGCCGCGACGCCCGAGCCCCTGTTCCTCTCCCGACCGAGGCCTGCAGAGCCCCCTTCTCACCATCGCCAAGCCAGCCGCCCCGCCTTCTGCCTCGTTCCCTCCAGCGGGCGCCGTCGCCACCGGGGGGGCTCTTCTCCAGCCAAGCCCCGCCTCCGTGCGCCTTCGCCTGGAGCCGCCTCCCTCCGTCCTCGAGGCCACAGCCTCAGGCCCTTCCGTGCAGCCACCTCGCCCCGAGCCGCCAAGACCTTGCTGTTTTTTTCTTTTTGTTGTGAAGGCCGCAGCCGCTAAAACCGTGGACGCCAAGATCTTCGAACGGGGGACCCGAGACGTCAAGTACCTCTTGGATTCGTCAAGTCCGACGACAAGTGTTCCGGTACCGTCGCTAGTATTGAGACCGGCGAGTCCGAAGACGCCAAGTACCACTACGATCGGCGATGCGACAAGTACCTCGACACCGACCCGAACATCTACGGAAAAACGAGCTCGTGAACGGCTACGGAACGAGTACCACTACGAACGGGAACTACTACATGATGAATCGCCAAGTACCACTACTTCCACTACCGTCGCAAACGAGAACCCCAAGTACCACGACACGAGCTCCGTGAACGTCTACCGTCGCCCGAGTACAACTACCGCTACGAGAACGACTACCTTCGATGAAGAAATGAGAACGTCTACTTCCTCTCCGAACGGAACATCTACTTCCTCTACGACCCGCGTGAACGTCTACTTCCACTACTTCCTCTCCGATCGCGAGTACCACTACTTCCTCTACGATCTCGAACCGTCCCGAAACGAGTGTTTCGAAGGTATACCCCGAGACGTGACCCATGTGATGCTTGCTTGTGTTGTATGTAATGTCTCCCTTGTGTGCATCGTGTCCGTTTCGTCCCTTTTGTCATGTTCCTCGGTTGCCTCGTCACCGACTCGTGGGAACCCGGCAACGGGATCGCCCCACCTTTCATCTCGTTTGACTCACCCACGCCATCTATCTTTTGCACCGGACTCTCAACGAGTTACCGGAACCGATATGTTGCCGTGGCATCATTTTCGGAATCGTTGCTGTGGCACCTTTTCCTTTCACCACGGTGACAATGCTTCATAACTCTTATGTCAACTTTTAATAAAATTGCATAAAACTTGATCATGTCATCCGCATCATGTTAACAACATTGATATGTTAAATTGTTGTTTGCTTATAATTATTTAAAACATGCTCATGGGGATTTTCCGGATATGTTGTTGTTATTTCCGGCCTCATTTAAATTGCCTAAACAGTGTAGTTTTATTATGCTTCACCTCTTGCCATGTTAACGAACAATTAATCTTGTCTTGTATTAAATGAGAGTCAACTAAATAATTAAAATGTGGTGTTTCGTCAATATGCAACTCGTTGCATATTGAGCTCCACTTAACTTGTAGTGTTGTTTGTGCACCTTTGCCATGCCATGCATATTTAAACCGGACATGCCTCATACTTGTTTGTGCATCGTATGCCATGTTTATGTATGTGTGTTTACCGTGTTGTTTCTTTCTTTCCGGTTGCTTCTCTTGTTAGCTTCGGTTTCGTTCCGGAGCTGTGAGGTTTCTCTCGACTGTTGCTCCGTCTTCTTCTTGGATCCGTTCTTCTTCCTTGTGGAATCCCAGGCAAGATGACCGAACCCCGATAACATTACTATCTTTGCCTATTGCTAGAAGTCACGATCTATAGTTTTGCCTCGATGCCCATGTCTTCTTGTCAGCCTCCTACTTGTAACCAATTGCCATGTTTAACCAACCTACCTATGCAAACCATTGCTTGGCTAAGTACGCTTCGCTCAGCCCTTCTTATAGCATTGTTAGTTGCAGGTTCAGTCGAGTTTGATGCAGGAGCTGGTTCAAGTACTTCATCGGGAGCTCGATGAAGAGTGGCCGTTTGCTTGTGGCGTTTCGATGTTCAGTAGTGGTTTCTACTAGGATTCGATCTAGGCCTGTGGCTTTATGTTGTTTTGGTATCTTTCTTTTGGATCTTCACCCGTAGTCGGGTTGTGATGTTTTGAATGATGTTTTTCTTATGTAATGTATTGTGTGAAGTGGCGAGTGTAAGCCAACTCTCTCCTTTTGTATTTTAATCCCTCTTTTACATGAGTCGTGCAAAGATACCAAACTTGAGATCATTCTAGGATGGGCTTATACCTTTAAGTCGTGCCTCGACACGTAGGAGGTATAGTCCCATCCTGGGCATTACAAGTTGGTATTCAGAGCCTTCTCCGACCTAGAAGCCCCCACTGTTTGATCGAATCGTTGACGGTTGAGTCTAGACACACACTGAAAATGTTTTGAGTCCTATATATATATCGGAGAGTAGGATTTCTTTGCTTCTCATCCCCTTTCATTCTGGTGAGGACTCCTGACGACTACTCTTGCCTCTTCTACTTTCAAAAATTGCACCAAATTTTTTTAGGATCCCGCGAGTATTCTGGGATTGTTTCGATGTTCTTGTGACAAGGATATTGTTCTCGATGCCTCCTGTTACCGAGGAGTTGAGCTTCGGGGTATCATTGTAACAAGCATATCGTGGCAGTACTAAATACTTAAGACGGCCGACATCGAAAATCTCTCCTATACGGCCAGTGGCAAGATAACCCCGACATCACCCAGTACTGGGGAGGTAGTTCGAGAGTATTGCCATAGCTTGTTATAGTGGATGCTTTTCGAAGGTCCGAGGTAAACAGTTTCCGAGAAAGACTGGTTATGTGTTGAAGGATGGATACACCTGGATGTAGGTTTAGAGTTGATTGCGCGGTGCTTCCCGTGTATCCCCAACACCTGATTGCATAACTGGAAACTTTCGGAAATCTATAGGTGGGTTTATCCAGTAGTTCTAGGCATTCTTCCAACGGATGCTCGATATGAAGTTCGGGGTTCTACATTGAGTGAAGTGGTTTATGGACTTGTTCTGATCGGGAGTTGCATCTTAAAGGGTCCTTGGCTATGCTGATCCGGGGATTGCAAAACCCTTTTGTAACACGTTCCATGAGCTTTCAGCACGAATATGTCGGGACGGAACTTCTATCTTGTATTTGTTCTATCTGATCCTTGTTCCTTTTTATTTATTTATTTTTTCTTCTTCTTCCAAGTGGCTTCTCGTCAAGCTGATGTACCTACGGAATTCATTCGTTCAATTCTCTGTTCGGATGATGTTGTGAAGATTAGGCTGTTGCATATCTATCCTTGTTTCGTTTGGATTCTGGTATTCGAGTTGCTTCGATGTCAAATGTTGATTCCATAGCTTTCATAATCGGTGTTCTCATATTTCTATGGGAGTGCTAGTCCTTCTTAATCATCAAGATGGTTATGTTAAATTCTTTTTCAACCGGTGTCCATCTTGTTCGTCTCAAGTTGTCTTTGTTTCCCCACCCTCCCACCCTTCTTCTTCTTGGAGCCAAAAATTCTTAAATGAAGTATCCATTTTATTAATGTGATGTTTCTTCATTCTTTTCCTTCAATGTTCTTATCCGGTGATTTATCGTGAAGATGCTCAAGAGCTTCAAGTTCATCATTCTTCTGTTCTTTAATTCTTCCGGTGGATGTAATTCAAGATTTCGGTGTTTATCTTATCCTTTTCCTCTTTTCACAATGCTTTCTTATTCCGGTGCACTAATTAATCATTCTCCTCTTGCTATTCATATCCGGAGTGTTGAAGATTCGTGATTCCATTCTTAATCCATTCAAGCTATTTTGACATTGTCTTCTTATTCAAGCCATTTAATTCAACCGGTGCAATATCTCTTAAACAATCTTTTCAACGGTGAATTCTTTTGAGTGGGCCCTAACCCACAGGTCTTTTCCCAGGATCTTACCTGACTCTTCTTTTTCCGGAGAATTCTTTTAAAGTGTGACATAAGAATGATTTCCATCAGTCACATGCCTTCTCCAAGATCGCTTTCAAATTCTTTCCATCGTTGGTTCAACCTTTTTAATTCTTCATTCCGGAGTGCTCAACAATTCTTATGGCATTACTCGTCTTCATTCTCAACATCTGAAGACCGGAGAAGTGTTTCTCTTAAATCTTGGCCCGTTCTCTTGAAGGTTCGTGGTTTCTAGCTTCATGCCATCCTTTTCCAATTGTGAGGAATTCTTTTAACCATCCGAAGCATTTCATGAATTCTTTTCTTTGTGATCCTCCGAAGGCCATCATTTCAGAATATTTCTTCGTTCTCAGTTTTCAACTTCGTCCTCCAAATATTCTTCTTTGATGTCTCTTCGTTCGTCTTCATATTCTTACGGTGGTTCTTTCAAGTTTACCCTTCCGTTGTTATCGTTTTAAATCATTTGTTCTTTTCATAATCCTACCGGTGGTTCGTTGAAGAATTATCCAAGCTTGTGCTAGATCTCTCTTTAATTCTTTCCAACGAGAATAAGTAGTATGCCAAATCCTTTGGTTGTCATCAATTTAATTGGTGAAGGAGATGCATAACATAATTGTTATTCTTATTCCTTCAAGGTGATTTAATTCTTTTGTCTGGAGCTTCTCCATCATATCATATCCTTGGTTCTAAATTCTTCATCTTGTTTTTCCGGAGATCCAAGTTATTTCAATTATATCATTTCAAAGCTCCATCTAATTCATCGCAGGCCTGAATCTTATTCTTTTCATCTTTCACTTCTCATCCTTTTGTTACCGGAGTTCTTCATGGTGGTTCATCATGTTTCAATTCATCCTCGAAGTCTTCTTCAAGATTCTTGTTGGAGCTCAAGCATTCTTCATCATGCTTCCAATTGCAATCCTTTCTACCTTATTTTTCAGATGGTGTTATGTCATCCTTGACAATTCCTTCATGTTTTATGATTCACAAGTTGTCAAGAATGAGATATTTAAACCCATCATTTTCTTTGTTCAGGAGATTCTTTCAACCCCTCATTTTTTATCTCTTGGAGTTATCTTGGGTTGTATTTCACCTAAAAGCTTTCCCTAAGGATTGTTGCAATTATGGTGCTAATAAATGACTCAAGTTCTTCATTTATCATTCCGGTGAAATAAGTTTATCGTCTCCTTGTTGATCTCAATCCAATCAATTGTTTTCCAATAGTGGCTGGTTGTCACCTCATAATTTTGAGATGTTTTCCATAAGCCCACATGAACCTCATTCGTTTCGTTGTTGATTTTCCATCAACCACGTTCAACACTTCTTCGTAAGGATGCTCTTCAATTCATTTTGGGAGAAGTTGTCTTTTCTTCTCCATTCATTCTTCATTGAGTTATATGCTATTCTTTCATTCCGGAGGCATTGTGATGTTGCTCTCTTCGTCCCATCATCTCGTTTTTATTGAGATCATGTTCTCTCTTGCTTATCTTTTAACCGGAGTGTTGTATTCTTCATTCAAGTTTCGTCATTTATCAAGTTTTTGCCGCTCTTTTCAACCGGAGTGCTGTCGAAATTCTTTCTTACCCTTGTGCCACTCTTTCAATTGTTTCGGAGGCAAGATGTTGTTCATTTCATCAAGTATCATCTCATCTCCTCAAGTTCATCTTCAATTCCTTCCATTTTCAGACGGAGTGCTGTCCAAATTCTGTCATTCTTATTCCTTGGCTATACCGTTCTGGTTTCATATTCTTTTGGTTCCTAAGCTCTTGTTTCATGTCTTTCAACCTTCAAGGTTCTCATTAGGATCCTTGTTCCTCTTTTCCAACGGAGTGTTTCATCTTTGTTCATCTCCGTTGTGTTCTTCTTTCAACTTGTCTAACCTCTAAGGTTCTTTGGTTTCACTCGTCTGTCAAAGAAGCAACTTTGTTTTACCTCTGCCTCTTCCGTTTTACCCGGTGATATCTCTAGGATCTCGGGTAGAGATCCTCTGTTAGTGTGGGAGAGTTGTGACGCCCGAGACCGACGTCCCAGAAGATACCAGAAGATTCCAGAAGATTCCAGATGTTCCGGGTTGCCCGTGTGCTCTTTGTGCTTGTGTTATTTATTTTTTGCATTGCATCATGTCATCATGCCATCATCTCATTAATTTTTTTGCAACCAAATAATTCGTGTGGGCCTCCGGTCCATTTAAATCGAGGGAAGAATGTCTTCTCTTTATAACATATAAAAGTCTCTCAATATTAGGGAGCTATATAATAAATATTCCATTGCTTCGGAAATCACCGTAACACACATGCATTTTCCCCATGTCTTTTCCACTTCGAGTTCCCCTACAAAAACCTTGCCAATAATTCTTTCCGTTGTTTCGAGGTTCTTCCAAAAACCCCTCCAACAATTTTATTAAATTCCTGACATTTTTGTGAGCCCGGGGATTTTGACCTCGTGTGCTAATTCTTGCCCTAACTCCTCCTCTTTTTCTTTCTTCTCTTTTATCCTCTGCTAAAAGAGAAATAAAAAAGAAGGCCCAGGCCAGCAGCCTTCCTTCTCTCCTCCCCTAGGCCTCTCTGGCCCAACACCTCCTCAGGCCCACCAGCCCGTTCCAGTCCTAACCCTAGCTGCAGCCAGGCTTCCATCGCACCTCCCTCGCACTCCCTCTCCTTCCGCCGCCACCCCTCGAACCCTCTCCCTCTCCCTCGACTCTCTCTCTGTCCGTTTCCTCCCCTCGCTCGCGACCCGTTTTCCCTCGCTCAGGACAGGATCCCGATTCCCCCTCGCATCCTCCAGCCCGCCTCGCCTGAGCTCCAGTGCGGTCCGTCCTCGCCCGGCGACTCCTCCGAGCTCCCGCGGCCAGGAGCCCAGGCACCGGCGCCTTCCCAGCCGGGTCGGATCCCGTCGCCCCGCCACCTCTGCGTCGACTCCCCAAGCACCGGCCCGAGGCCTCCCTCCTCCAGCGACGCGAAGCCAGGCGCCCCTCCGCCCCGAGGCCGCGACCCTCCGGCCTCCCTTCGTCCCGGCCGGCGACCGCCCCTGCTTCGCCCAGTCGCGCCGCGAAGCCCGCGGCCACGAGCGCCCCGACCCCAGCGCGCGGCCAGGCCCTGCCTCCTCTGCCTCGGGCCCCGTCCTCGCCATCTCGTCTCCGCTGCTCCGCCATGGCCGGAGCCGCCGCGACGCCCGAGCCCCTGTTCCTCTCCCGACCGAGGCCTGCAGCGCCCCCTTCTCACCATCGCCAAGCCAGCCGCCCCGCCTTCTGCCTCGTTCCCTCCAGCGGGCGCCGTCGCCACCGGGGGGGCTCTTCTCCAGCCAAGCCCCGCCTCCGTGCGCCTTCGCCCGGAGCCGCCTCCCTCCGTCCTCGAGGCCACAACCGCAGGCCCTTCCGTGCAGCCACCTCGCCCCGAGCCGCCAAGACCTTGCTGTTTTTTTTTCTTTTTGTTGTGAAGGCCGCAGCCGCTAAAACCGTGGACGCCAAGATCTTCGAACGGGGGACCCGAGACGTCAAGTACCTCTTGGATTCGTCAAGTCCGACGACAAGTGTTCCGGTACCGTCGCTAGTATTGAGACCGGCGAGTCCGAAGACGCCAAGTACCACTACGATCGGCGATGCGACAAGTACCTCGACACCGACCCGAACATCTACGGAAAAACGAGCTCGTGAACGGCTACGGAACGAGTACCACTACGAACGGGAACTACTACATGATGAATCGCCAAGTACCACTACTTCCACTACCGTCGCAAACGAGAACCCCAAGTACCATGACACGAGCTCCGTGAACGTCTACCGTCGCCCGAGTACAACTACCGCTACGAGAACGACTACCTTCGATGAAGAAATGAGAACGTCTACTTCCTCTCCGAACGGAACAACTACTTCCTCTACGACCCGCGTGAACGTCTACTTCCACTACTTCCTCTCCGACCGCGAGTACCACTACTTCCTCTACGATCTCGAACCGTCCCGAAACGAGTGTTTCGAAGGTATACCCCGAGACGTGACCCGTGTGATGCTTGCTTGTGTTGTATGTAATGTCTCCCTTGTGTGCATCGTGTCCGTTTCGTCCCTTTTGTCATGTTCCTCGGTTGCCTCGTCACCGACTCGTGGGAACCCGGCAACGGGATCGCCCCACCTTTCATCTCGTTTGACTCACCCACGCCATCTATCTTTTGCACCGGACTCTCAACGAGTTACCGGAACCGATATGTTGCCGTGGCATCATTTTCGGAATCGTTGCCGTGGCACCTTTTCCTTTCACCACGGTGACAATGCTTCATAACTCTTATGTCAACTTTTAATAAAATTGCATAAAACTTGATCATGTCATCCGCATCATGTTAACAACATTGATATGTTAAATTGTTGTTTGCTTATAATTATTTAAAACATGCTCATGGGGATTTTCCGGATATGTTGTTGTTATTTCCGGCCTCATTTAAATTGCCTAAATAGTGTAGTTTTATTATGCTTCACCTCTTGCCATGTTAACAAACAATTAATCTTGTCTTGTATTAAATGAGAGTCAACTAAATAATTAAAATGTGGTGTTTCGTCAATATGCAACTCGTTGCATATTGAGCTCCACTTAACTTGTAGTGTTGTTTGTGCACCTTTTCCATGCCATGCATATTTAAACCGGACATGCCTCATACTTGTTTGTGCATCGTATGCCATGTTTATGTATGTGTGTTTACCGTGTTGTTTCTTTCTTTCCGGTTGCTTCTCTTGTTAGCTTCGGTTTCGTTCCGGAGCTGTGAGGTTTCTCTCGACTGTTGCTCCGTCTTCTTCTTGGATCCGTTCTTCTCCCTTGTGGAATCCCAGGCAAGATGACCGAACCCCGATAACATTACTATCTTTGCCTATTGCTAGAAGTCACGATCTATAGTTTTGCCTCGATGCCCATGTCTTCTTGTCAGCCTCCTACTTGTAACCAATTGCCATGTTTAACCAACCTACCTATGCAAACCGTTGCTTGGCTAAGTACGCTTCGCTCAGCCCTTCTTATAGCATTGTTAGTTGCAGGTTCAGCCGAGTTTGATGCAGGAGCTGGTTCAAGTACTTCATCGGGAGCTCGATGAAGAGTGGCCGTTTGCTTGTGACGTTTCGATGTTCAGTAGTGGTTTCTACTAGGATTCGATCTAGGCCTGTGGCTTTATGTTGTTTTGGTATCTTTCTTTTGGATCTTCACCCGTAGTCGGGTTGTGATGTTTTGAATGATGCTATGCTTATGTAATGTATTGTGTGAAGTGGCGAGTGTAAGCCAACTATCTCCTTTTGTATTTTAATCCCTCTTTTACATGAGTCGTGCAAAGATACCAAACTTGAGATCATTCTAGGATGGGCTTATACCTTTAAGTCGTGCCTCGACACGTAGGAGGTATAGTCCCATCCTGGGCATTACAGAGACCATGTGTACCTGCGAGTAACTCCTCTGAAAGGAACCAAGCGTTTCTATGTCAAGGGGAAACTTGCACCGAGATTTATTGGCCCTTTCAAGATCACCGACCGACGAGGAGAAGTGGCTTACCAGTTGGAACTACCACCTGAGCTGTCTGATGTGCACAACATATTCCACGTGTCACAACTCCGGAAATGTCTCCAAGTTCCGAACAAGCCTGATCTCTACAAGGATGTTGATCACCAAGCCATTGATCTCCAGCCTGATTTGACCTACCGCGAGAAGCCCCTTCGCATTCTGGATGAGGCAGAACGACGGACGCGAAGCCGCACCATCAAGTACTTCAAGGTCCAGTGGAGCAACCACACGGAGGCAGAAGCAACCTGGGAACGTGAAGACTATCTTAGATCCGAGTATCCCGATCTCTTTTCAGACCTAGTTTAGGAATCTCAGGGACGAGATTCTTGTAAGGGGGGTAGGTCTATCACACCCTGCATTTTGTAACATGTCATTTGCATCAATAAAGCATGAAAATTTGGACCAACATTTTTTTTGGCTTTTATTTGGAATTGAGTTTTTCTTCCTGTGTTTTTCATGTGCTCATTAAAGTCAACTATTACCTCTTGTAGAATTCATCTCCTGACCCAAAAACTTCTGCCCAATGATCATGCCAAGTGTTTATAGCAGTATAGTATTTTCTTATAAAATTAATTTGGCCAAAATGTATTTTCAAAAATTAGTATTCCAAAAACCCCTGAATTGATAAGGAGGATTTCTACAAACTAGTTTCAACGGCCTTTTTTTAAAAATATCTTGGGATATTATTAAGGAGGATTTCTACAAACTAGTTGAGGACTTTTGGGCTGGGAAAATCAATCTTCAATGCATCAATACCTCTCTAATTACTTTGATCCCCAAAAAACTTGTCCCCGAATCGGTAAATGACTATAGACCCATCTCTTTGATGAATTGTGTGCTAAAAGTGCTTACGAAACTTCTTGCTGAAAGGCTACAACGAAGGATCCTGCAAGTAGTGCATCGAAATCAGTATGGTTTTATCAAAACTAGAACCATACAAGATTGTCTGGGCTAGGCCTTTGAATACCTACATCAATGCAAGCATTCAGGTAAAGAGATTGTTATCCTAAAGCTAGACTTTGAGAAGGCATTCGATACAATGGACCACTCTTTTATCCTAAATATGCTCCAGTGTAAAGGTTTTGATGATCGGTGGTGTATGTGGATTCAAAAGATCCTTCAGTCTGGCTCCTCATCTATTCTCTTAAATGGGATCCCTGGTACTGAGTTCCAATGCAAACGTGGGGTTAAACAAGGGGATCCAGTGTCGCCCCTTTTGTTTGTGCTCGCGGCTGATTTGCTGCAATCTTTGATCAATAGAGCATGGAGGGAAGGCCACCTCACACTACCTATATCACAACCTGACTCTGAAGACTACCCTGTGATTCAGTATGCAGACGACACCTTAATTGTGCTGCCGGCGGATTCGCGCGAGTTGAATACGATAAAACTGATTTTGGACTCGTATGCCCAAGCAACTGGACTGAAAATCAATTACTCTAAATCGCAGCTAATGCCTATAAATGTTAGTGTGAGTAAAACAGCGGAATTAGCTGCTGTTTTGGGATGTCAGGTGGGTTCGATGCCGTTTACTTATTTGGGACTACCGCTGGGCACAACCAGGCCAACTGTCAGAGATCTAATGCCTCTGGTAGACAAGATTGAACGGAGGCTATCAGCGACTGCTATCTGGCTATCATACGGTGAAAGGGTTCAACTCATTAACTCAGCGCTGTCGTCGCTGTTATCCTTTGCGATGTGTGTGCTCAAGCTACCGCTGAAGCTGATCGAGATTTTCGATCGTGCGAGGAGACACTGCCTGTGGAGAAAAGAGATTGATCGAGATGCAAGAACAAACTCTTTGGCAGCCTGGGATATGGTCTGCAGACCAAAGAAGAAAGGTGGATTGGGAATACTTGACTTGAAGATTCAGAATAAAGCTCTGCCGCTCAAATACATACACAAATTCATTCATAAGCATGACACTCCCTGGGTCCTACTAGTCTGGAATGCTTATTACGACGAAACACCACCGCATGCCAAACCCCCATGTGGATCGTTCTGGTGGCGTGATGTTTTTTCACTCATAGACGTCTACAGAGGTATCACCACTTGTGTGCCAGCTGCGGGTGACACGATCCTGCTCTGGAAGGACGTGTGGATCAATGACAGACCTTTGGCAGAAACTCATGACCATCTTTTTTCGTTTGCACTTAACGAGGACATCTCTCTGGCACAATTCTACCATAATGATACGGCTGCAGACAACTTCATGCTCCCTCTGTCTGTGGAAGCCCGGGGAGAGCTAAACGATCTGCACCAGGTGGTGGCTGAAATGGCTTTGGACCCTTTGGAAACCGATGAATGGATCATGTGTTGGGGGGATACACATTTCAAACCGAGGAAGTTTTATGCATATGTTTTCAGAAATATAACGGTCCCACAATACATCACCTCAATATGGAAAACAAAATGCATCATGAGACACAAGGTCTTCGCGTGGTTAATGCTTAATGATCGGGTAAACACCAGAGATCTCTTGCAACGGCGACACTTCCACATTGGGGAGGATCATGATTGTCCCATGTGTAACTCCGGAGTGCTGGAAACAAACAAACACTTATTCTTTGACTGCCCGTTCGCGAAGACATGCTGGGACACAGTGGGTATAAACTGGGGCGACGATCAAGACTTGCAGAACAAGTTTGACATGGCAAAAACTGGGTGGCATGGACCTCTCTTCAAAGATTTAACCATTTTGGCAGCCTGGAACATTTGGAAACAGAGGAATAACAAGATCTTCGAAGGAGTGATCCCCACACATATAGACTGGCTGCGGAGACTTAAAGAGGACTTTGTGATTTTAGGTTATAGAACCTCCCCTCAAAACCTAGCTTTCTTGAGGGTTTTTAGCAACTCTCTCTCTATCTAGCACCCCATCTTCTATTTTTTGGTCACCTTTTGCTGGTGACAGCCCCTCCCTGTAATTTACAATGTAAACTCTAGCTGTTGAGTGCCAACTCTCTGTTTGCACTCATAGCATATTAAATGGAAAAACAACAGTAGGAGTCTCTCCTGCTGTTTTGATGTGTCAAAAAAAAACCCCTGAATTGAGGTTTGCACTGCAAGTGCTTGATTCAGGGTGAGAAAATTATTTCAAAAAGTATATTTGAGACCTAGTAGTCATAGGACTCCCAGAAACCACAAAAGTATAATTTTAAAATTTATTTTCCTATTTTATTTAAAAGCTTTTTCTTAAGGCCAGAAATGGTCTTTAATAGGGAAAAATTATTTAATTATTTCAAAAATATTTGCCAAAATTCAGGGAGACTCATAAGACATATATTGTCCATATATAAGAGTTTCAACACTTGGTCATGTTCAAAATAATGGGCTAATCCCTCAGAAACCCTTTCTGGATATTTCAAGCTTTTGAAATATTTACAAAGGAAATATTCTCTAAAAAATTCAGGGAAATTCTATCATGTCATATATGACATATTTGATAATCTTGCCAAGCCCCATGCCTTGGGAAGCAAGATAACATCATCAAAACCCCTTAAAACCATTCTGTCCATATCTGAAGTTTGAGCAACTTTACATTGCCAAACTTATCCAAATGCTCTCAAACTTTGTGCACATGCTAGAATGGTCTAATAAGGCATCTAGGCCAAATTGCACAAGCTTTGGAGAAGGATAACTTGATCAGAATGCCCCAAAACCATTTTTGTTAAAATTCAAATTTGAACAACTTTACATTACCAACTTTTTACCCGGGGCTTCAAACTTTGTGGGCATGATCATAACCCCAAATGATGACACTACACAGAGTGGTGCATCAAGGGGAGATGATTAGCTTGACTTAAACATTGTGAAACCATTTCTGTTGATTTCTAGGGTTCACCAAAGTTACATTGGCAAGTTTCTTCAAATGAGCCCAAATTTGGTGCAACACCCTATTTTCCTATGCCATTTAATCCTGTTAAGTGTCATGGCTAGTGGAGATCATTTGCTTGCCCAAACCATGATCAAACACCTTCTGCCAATTTACCAAAACCACTGTTTTGGCCTCTTTTACTAATTACCCTTGACTCAACTTTTTACCACAGCCTCACCTAGTCACCTTCTACCCCCAGTAACTTCACTAGAACCAGAGCTCAATGATTGAAGGGTGAAAACCCCAATTTACCTTGCTGGACAGCCCAGTTCTTACCATCTACCAGCTTCCCTCCTCTCTCACTAGACATCCAAGGCATCCAAGACCACAGCCAGATTGTTTACTTCATGCTGGACCCCCCAGACACGGCGGACGCGCCCAGCTAGCCAACGGCATGCCAGGGCATGCAGTAAGCACGCTCCAGAGCACGCTACAGTGCGCACCCGCACAGTAGCCTCGCCCAATCCGTCGCCCCCGACCACCTCGTGCTTCCCCTATCGCGTCGTTCAATGCGCCTCGGCGTCCGCAACGCCCCCCGGCGCTGTCCCCCTCCTCCTTCGCCCTCCAGTGGACGTCCTCGCACGCGCGCCGGCCGCCCGCAAGCTCTAGTCCTCAGCTTCACACGCGCGCAGCGCCAGAAGCTTCCCCCCTCCCTTTTTTCCTTCCCTCTGCCCTGGACCTCGTCCAGCAACCCCGCAGAAACTTCCCCAGCACTTCCCGTGCATTGTGGCGACGAGCAGAGGCTCGCCGGCGCACAGGTCCACGGCACCTCGCCATCCTCCTATAAATAGCCCCCCGAGCCCCTCCTCTCCTCACCAGTCGCATTCTCCCTCTCTCAATCTTCCCCAGAGCCACTCGCCCCCACTCCAGACCAGCCCGAGCTCGAGATCGAGCTCGAGCTCCGCCGCGACGGCTCCCCGTCGCGTGCTCGGTACAGGCCGCCCCAGCCTCTCCTCTCACTTGATCTAGCACCAGAGCACCACACTGACTCGATTCCCCCTCTTTCCCCTCTCTACAGCTGCCGGAATCGACCAGAGCAGCATCCACCCGAAGCTCCTCCGCCGCGTGTCCTCGCCGCCAGTGAACCAGGCCCCTCCGGCGACCCGCACCACCTCCACCAGATCGGCGACTCTCCGCTGGATCCATTCCCGCCCTCAGCTCGCCCTGCCGTGCCCGGAATCGCCGCAGGTGAGCTCGCCGGCTCTCTGCCGGAGGGTTAGGGATGACAGGCGGGCCCCGCCTGCCAGCCTCCCCTCGCCCTCGCTCCTCTCTCCTCTCACTAACGCCGGGCCCCGCCCGTCAGGTTTGAAAAACCCTGGCGCGCGCTGGCGCCGTGCGGTGGGCTATTTTCGCCCTGGGCCGTTGCACTGTGGCCATTCTGGCCCAGTGGCATAGAGCCCTTTTTCATTTTTCATTTTTGTGGATTTTCAAATAATTCCACAGAATTAAATATATATCCAAATGAATTAATTCGAGTTCCTAAAAACTTGTAAAAATCCAACCTATTTAATGATGTCACTTTCACACATGTCCATGGACCTTTTCTGTTCTGTTCAAATTTAAATTCATATTTGAACAATTAAACTTCTGTTCAAATATTCATGTACCTCATTCTGCCACTCCAAAAACTCAAACTAAGAATTTTTGCCATCTTAGTTTTCCCTCTAGTATTTAACAAAAATAAGTTGACATTTTTCTGAGCACCTTGATTTTTCTGTTTTTATTGTGGTCTTATTTTCCCGTTGTTTATTGCGACGATTAGATACCGTATTTGACGAGGTTGCTGAAGAAGAAGGAGGGGAAGGATTTGAAGACTTTGAAGACCAAGCCAATCCAGGCAAGCAGCCCTTTGACCATGATACACTTGTGTTCTTCGGAACCCATTTACTTCCGAATGCATGATGATAAGAATGACGGTGGTGACCTAGTTAAGAACCACCACATGATGCATGCTTTACTCATAATCTTGCTATGTGCTAGATACATTGCAAATGACTAGTAGTGATGCTTAGAGATGCATGTGTGCCATGATACCTTCGTGGTTGCATTCTTTTTAAGACCCCATCGGGTGCCACTTATGCGTGGGGAAAAAAGATGAGATGGGTAACCACTTGATGACGAAGTGGTGTACCAAGACAAGTGTGGGTGATGTTTTTCAAACGGATTGGTTTAAGTTGCGACCGTTATTCCAACCTTACATGTGCAACCACTCTACCCCTTATGGGACGGGGCATTATTGATTACTTAGGCAGATACTAGCATGGTGCCCACATTACTAGTGACAGGAAGACTTGAGGTCTTTCCCGGGACGGGGTCGTGCTCGGATAGGCGACCATGACTGTTTTCACAGGGCACCGGACACATCGTTGGTCCCTTCGTGTACGCGTGACATTGAAAAAAGGGCAAGTCCCATGATCTATTGTTTGTACTCGAGGGCTGTGCACCAACGAGTGGACCCTATGTTAGTGTCGTCTAGGGAAAGATAATGACCGGGTGCTTCCCCCGAGTACTTGAGGTACTGCGGGATCGTGGGTGACATGAAAGCTTCCCGGATCTTGTGGGTAAAGTGCACAACCTCTGCAGAGTGTAAAACTATTCGAATAGCCGTGTCCATGGTCAAGGACAGTTGGGTAACCGCTCTTGGGCTACGTCCAATGTTTGCAAAACCCTGTGTGTGTGTGTTGAGTCAAGGTGGTGAATTGACTCGTTGAGTTGAATCCTATTCATGTTGATATCGGTAACCTATCCTCGAGGTTACTTGAACTTATTGATGCATATACTTGATGGTAGAATATTTGTACTAGCTTGTAGCTAGTTTGCTCATTGTTTTATAATTGCATTATTATCTTGAACCAAATCATGGGTTGCTTGCGAGTACATTCAAAGTACTCATTGACTTGCCACTGGTTATTTAATTGGCCAGGCATGGAGGAACAGGAATATGAAGAAGAATTCTATGGAGACGAACATGCGAACTAGGACGCTTTCCCAGTCAAAATGCCTGTAGGGTTAAGGCAGATGGCATGGGTTCTACCTATCTTCGAAGACTTCCGCTATTCGAGTTATTTGCTATTCAGCCCTTGAGGCTTTATCTATGTAAGACTTGGCCATAATGGCCATAATTTTTGTAAGACGGTATGTATGGATGTAAGACTCTTGTTATTCAGCTTCTGTGTGTTCAGTGAGCATTGATCTCTGGGATCACTGTACACGTGCATTCGGTGATCTCGACTCTTAAGTCGGGGTCCCCACAGCGAAGGAGCGAGTCGCCAATGATGAGGCCGCCCACAACCAGTGCCAGGCTCAACTGAACTCTCAGGAGGAAGACCTTGTCGCCCGTGAGCAGGCATTGGCCGCCACCCTTCGTGGCAAGGATGAAGAGATCGACATGCTTGTCGCGCGGCGGACCCAGGGGCTGGAACAGAGGCACATTGAGGCTCTCAATGCTCAGGCTCGGGTCCACGCCGGCAAGGTAAAGGAGCTGGAGGTGGAGCGGGAAGGCTTGAACAAGCGGGTCCTGGATCTGACCACAGAGAGGGACACGATCCATGCTACCTGGATGGATGCGCAATCTGAGGTCCTCGGCAAGGCCGAACAACTCTCCATGGCCCATGACTCCATCAAGGATCTGAAGCTAGAACCGGAGGGCCTCAAGGGGATGCTCACTGAGGCCACAGCTCAGGCGGAGACCCTGAACAAGGGTTTGGAGGAGGAGAAGCGGCTGCGGAAGGATGACGCCGCTGGCTACGCAGAGTACGCAAAGGGCGTGGACCTCTGGACCAGCCGCCTCGTCGCCGTCGCCGAGGAACTCACAGCGCAGCTGGCCACCATGGGCATGCCAAGCTTCAGGTTCTCCCGGGAGGTGAACCTCTCCATCCACGCCAGCTTGACCGTGTTCTTCGAACGCGTTCTTGAGGCCCTGGGAAGGCTCCACTCTGAACGGGCGGCTCGTCTAGCTAACGAATCCCGGAAGCTCTGATGGGGCTCCCTGACCAAGGTGCTCACCAAGATGTCCTACTGGAACTCCGACCTCGACTTCGATGCTGCACTGGATAGATTTCCGGATGATGTAGATCTCACGGCGCTCAAGGAGCGTATCAAGCCCATCATCGATTGGCGGAACCAGTGATCCCTTCTACGGTTGGCGGGCGCAAAGTTGTGCAAATAGCAGGTCTAAGAGTCAGCACAACGATCGTTTACCCAGGTCCGGGCCGTGAGGATGCATAATACCCTAGTCCTGCTTTGGTGTATATTTGAGTGATCTTGAGTTCTTGAACTAGCTACTGTGCCTCTCCAGCTTTTCAGGATCTGAATCCCCCTCCAGTATGCCGCGGGCCTCCTATTATAGTTCAAAGGGGCTGCCATAGTGGCACATAGGAGGTGGAAAGGTGTACAGTGTATGGGCTTATCCACGCCATTACGGGACAAGGCACATTCAATGCGTTGCTTAGGTGTCTATTTACTTTATCGGGGACAGAAAAGAAGCCCGTCCCATCCGTGGCCGCTCTGTCTGGTCGTGACGCGCGTCCAGGCCAGCGAGGCAGGCAAGTGAGGTGGCATCGTGGTAGGGTCTTCACGAAGATCTGCATGCCACCACATAGGTGCTTGGCTAGCTGGCCCAGGAACCACATATCGCCACGTGGGTGCCTGCCTGGGCCAGCGGGTCGGCCAACGAGCTGGGAAGGCGACGGGGCGGCAAGGGCTTGCCACAGACTTGCTTCTGTTCTCGGCAAGGGTCTTGCCGGGGCCTCCATGAGTATCCAGCGGCAAGAGCCTTACCGGGGCTCCGGGGTGTCTTCGGTAAGGAGCCTTGCCTGGGCCTCGTGGGCATCCTCGGCAAGGAGCCCTGTGATCGCCATGTCTTCTGGTTCTTATCTTGGGAGTCATAGATCTTTGTCTTCACAAAGATCTTCATGCCATCACGTGGGCACTTCCCGAGCCTTGGCTCCAATGTTGTTGGTACCGTTGGAGCCCATAGGCTTCAAGGGTGGCTGTGACGGAGGCGTCTGAGTGGATCGCCCCGGCAAGAGCCCTTGTCGGGTGGTGCGCAGGCCGCCCCGACAAGAGTCCTTGCCGGGGGAGAGCATGTCTTCTTGTTTGGTCTTCTCGTGTTGCCTGGCTCCCTCCTTATGTCCTGTTATGTTCGGACACAGGAGTGGCTCTGACTACCCGTGCACAAGTAAGGGGTAAAAAAGAGCACCCCTAATTTTGTACACCGACATAGCAGAAATCAAAATAATTCTACGCATCACCAAGATCAATCTATGGAGAAAAAAACAACGAGAGGGGGAGTGCATCTTCATACCCTTGAAGATTGTTAAGCGGAAGCATTACAAGAACGCGGTTGGTGGAGTCGTACTCGCAGCGATTCAGATCGCAATCGATTTCGATCAAAGCATCAAACAACGGCGCCTCCGCGTTCAACACACGTGCAACCCGGTGACGTCTCCCACGCCTTGATCCAGCAAGGAGGAGGGAGAGGTTGGGGAAGACAACTCCAGCAACAGCACGACGTTGTGGTGGTGGTAGAGCAGCTTGGTTCTCCGGCAGGGCTTCGCCAAGCACTATGGAGGAGGAGGACATGTTGGAGAGGGGGAGGGGTGCGCCAGGGATGTGGTGTGGCTACCTTCCCACCCCCTCTATTTATAGGGTGAAGGGGGAAGGGGGCCGGCCCCCTTGGATCCCATCTAAGGGGGGCAGGGGCCAAGGGGGGAGCTTGCCCCCCAAGTTTGGTGGGAGGCGCCCCCACCCCTAGGGTTTTTAACCCTAGGCGCCTAGGGAACCTTGGGGGGGGGGGCGCACCAGCCCACCAGGGGCTGGTTTCCTCCCTTGCTCAGCCCACTTGGCCCACCGGTGCAGGTGGTCCCACCCGGTGGACCCCCGGACACCTTCCGGTGGTCCCAGTACAATACTGATAACTCCCAAATTATTCCGGTGACTGAAACATGACTTCCCGTATATAATTCTTCACCCCCGGACCATTCCAGAACTCACCATGACGTCCGGGATCTCATCCGGGACTCCGAACAACATTCGGTAACCACATATATATTCCCCCCATAACCCTAGCATCATCGAACCTTAAGCGTGTAGACCCTACGGGTTCGGGAGGCATGTAGACATGATCGAGACATCTCTTCGGTCGATAACCAACAACGGGGTCAGGATACCCATGTTGGCTCCCACATCTTACACGATGATCTCATCGGATGAACCACAATGTCGGGGATTCAATCAATCCCGTATACAATTCTATCGGATTTAGGGCTCCGCAAAACCCAAGAAGTTTGAACACAGGGGCGTGAACGAAGATCTCTCCCACTCACGCTTACCTAGCATCTCTCTCTCTCGTCTTAGTGAAGAGATTCAAGCAAACAACAGATAGAGCACGCAAGAGTTTACCCAGGTTCGGGCCACCGTGTGGTGTAAAACCCTACTTCCTGCTTTGGTGGATTAGCCTTGGCAGGGCTGGAATATGAACTAGTACAGTGGTTCCTGAGCTCAGGAGGTGAGCTCAGGAGGGTCAGGAGGCAAGTGTTCTTGCTCCTTGCGTGGTGGGAGAGTTTATGGGTCTGCTCTACTTGGCTGGGCTTGGTTCGACTTGTCCCTCCATAGTGGGGGTCCTAGCTACTTATATAGGCGGCCAGGGTCCTCTTCCCCCGAAATGTTTAGGCGGGAAGGGATCCCACAACGGCCATTTTTGAGCGGGAACACAAGGACATTCCTATCCTGACAAAAGCGGTCTTCGCCTGCAAAAGGATCAGGCGGTGACACGGTGGTGGGCTCGATGGTGACATCCTCCTTGTCGTCCTTGCGGTCTTCGGTCTTGTTGCACCAAAGGGGAAACCTTTGTGCCGCTTCCCGAGAACCTGCGGCTGCGTTGTCCCCCTTGCACCAAAATGGCAACTGCGCCGCTGGCGGGCACTGGCACCCGCTGGCGCGGTGCGTCACTGCTAATGTCTTTGCCTCCTCCTGAGGCAGACTTGGCCTTGGATTCTCCGCCCCTCCGGAGCACCTTGTCGAGGCTGCTCCTGAGGGGGCCTCGATGTTGTTCTCCTCACAAGGGGGCTGCTTAGCCCCCTCGCGAGGGTCTTGGACAGCTGGTGGATCAACTGAGCCATACCAGGCCGTAGTAGGAGGGCGTCGCGGCCCGCAGACATGCAAGTCTGGGTACCCTGGTTCCCAGGACGCTGACAGTAGCCCCCAGGCCCAAGGCGCGCACGGAGTTGGCTTCGGGGCGAAGCCTTAGCTGAGGACGAAGCACCGCAGGCCCCAAAAAGGCTGCGGGCCAGGCTGGCGCGTGACGGTTGGATGGGACGTGGGCGACTCCGCTTCCCACGCAGTCTTGGCAATCTTGCGACTTGACAACTCCTTGGCGCGGGTGGCGGGGCCATTATGGCCGCGCGTGAGTGGCCCCCGGTTGATCTTCTTGGTCTATAAACAGGGGGTAAGGCACCACGCCTCTCACTCGACTATTGCAGATCCATCCCTGCTGCTCCCACTACTCCGAGGGCTTCCACGGCGCCGATACGCAGGTTCTCGGCCGCGGAGAAGGGGAAGAGCCCGATGGTAGAGCCTGAGCGGCTCCCCCCGAAGAAGAGGCGCCATAGTTCTCCGAGTGCGTCCCTGAGGCCGGCGGACGCCCGCACATGGTACACGCGGGCGCCGCTAGGATTTCCGCTTCCCTTGTATGCTCCAGCGGCAAGCGGACAAAGCGGGGCGGCGATAGGGGTGGCGCCATCAGCCGCCCGGAGAGACGGGCGACCCCTCGCACCCTGCTGCCGTCCCATTCTGAGGATGATGCCCGCGAGTTCATCGTATGGGCGGGGTCCCCTCCGCATTCATGGATCCTTCTTCCCCCATTCCTGAAGGAGGTGCTTCCTGCTCGCGGCCGGGTGACGATGCAGCTGAGGCACGAGGGTTGTTGCCTTCCTCCTTCGTATGCCGACGTGGAAGTGATCTCCTCTAGCCAGGTCTTCATGACCTGGGGTTGGGGTGTGGTGCGCCGCGCCTGTGCCCCCGCCGGGAGGCACATTCTTCATTTCGCGCTGGATAGGATGGGCACAATGACCTTCAAGGTCTTCGGGGCGGACGGCCGCCGGCTGTCATGTGGCGCGGGGGACGGGCTCGCCAGCGACCATTCCCCATGCCGTCAGGGCAGCGAGGCGCTCGCCATTGGTTGCGCCTCCGACTCCTCTGGTAGCAGTTACGCTACCCCTGATACGGCCTCGAGCTCCGACGAGAGCTACAAGCCGCCAAGTCGCTGCTCCTGTCACCAGACGGAAACGGTGTCCTCCCAGCGTCGTCGTTGTTGAAGAAGTTCAAGCCGTATTCCTCGAGAGCGAACTTCTTAGCTTAGTTCCTGCGGGACATCATGGAAGGCTTCATGAAGGCGTGTAAATTCTTGTAATACTTTTGCTATTGCCTGGCGTTATAAACTTATGTCCTTCATGAGACCCTTTGTTAGAGCATGACTTTCCCTTCCTTCTGTCCCCGCGGTAGTTTAGGGCCCTACGCCTGCGAGACCTAGTCCCCAGACACGCCTCAGCTTGCGCTAGTATGCCAGGTCGCGATGCCGTAGTCAAGGCCAGGAGGTGAGTGATCCAGGGTCCGGTAGGAGCCCCCGAGGCGCGATGCTCAGGAAGTCCCTCCTGGCGTGCAGGCAACCGCCCACCGGTCCGTCGGGAAGGGTTTTCATGTCCCAATGGATTCGTGATTATGGTGGATGGAGGTGTAGGTACGCGAGTAGATGCGGCGTTGAAAACTTATCTTAGCGATCCCCTTTGGTTAGGTGGCGGTGGCACTTGATTTTCTATTACCCTTCCCTCAGGGCGAGATTCTGTGTCCGGGCTGTCTTTACGAGGAGGTGACAGTAGTCGCTCCGAGGCCCTGGGGTCAAAGGTCATGGAGCTGGTGGAGGCGTTCCTCCAGGCCGCTGCTACCGCTGCCGGAGAGGAGGAGACTGGTGATGACGTGCTTGGCGATGCCTGATCTGTTCCTGTCCAGAGAGGGAAGTGCGAGTGCCTCGGGGAGGCGTGAGAACTTTGTTTGAATTTTGAAAAACTTGGTATTTATTGTAATAGCTAGATGATTTCCGTGCTTGCTTCCTTTCATGTTTGCTTAGGTGCTCTGCCTCGGCAGGGCCCAACCCCGCGCATACCTCGATCGCCATTGAGACCTCCGGGTGACCGAGGTTATCGTGATAACGAGACTCAAGGGATGATGGGCTACGTGGCTAGTGAGGCCCCTGGTTCGCGATGCCCAGGGGTCCCCCCTTGATGTTCAAGCGATCCCGTTTGCGTTCTGCGTCGGCAGGGCCCAACCTCGCGCATACCTCGATCGCCATTGAGCCCTCCGGGTGACCGGGGTTATCATCATAACTAGACTCAAGGGATGAGGGGATACGTGGCTAGTTAGGCCCCTGGATCGCGATGCCCAGGGGTCCCCTTTGATGTACGAACGGCTCTCATGAAGGAGAACGAGCACCATACCTTGCTCATGATCCTTCGCCTGGGATGGGGGAGCGAGAAGGCCAGGTGTCTGGGCACCTGGTAGGGTGGCGTCTGCCAGGCGTGACCTGAGCATAGCCCCCGTGCCTAGCCCCCCTCGCGACACCCATCCAAGGAGAAGCTTTGAGCGTCGTGAGCTGAAAAGCTCCCTGAGGTTGGTGCGACCACTGGGGCCCACCCTCAGTTGTTTATAACTAGCGCGGAGCATAGAGCTACCACACTTACGCAGAGTGTGGACATAACCGCGCCTCGGTCGTAGCGGCCAGCGCGGAGCTTGGTGATTCCACTGGTTCGTGGGCGTAACCGCTCCTCGGTTGGATCTGCCAGCGCGGAGCATGGTACTTCCACTGGACCGTGGGTGGGAGCCTCCCACCGGGAGAGACTCCGGGGCGTGTACAGCCCCATCCTGACACGTGGCTTACACGGTAGGATAGCCAAGGTGTATATGGGCCCTCCTCAGGACGAGCTGAACGACTCTGAGGAAGTTCTCATGAGCTTACGCATCACTCACGAGACCCTATCCTGAGGCGGGTTGCGCCCGCGTCTTCTTCTGCAAAATGTGAAAAGAGAGGTGTTGTGTCGACCTGCGCCAAGTGCATCTCTAGAGGGTATCGCATGAGAAGGCCGCAACACCAGTGACCCCAGGAGGTGACATCACGGGAATGGCTCGCGAGACAAAGCTCAGCCGCTGGATTTGTCAATGCTGCAGGGACGGACCCGAGCACAGACGTCGTGCCCAGTCTTCTCATGCAACGATCCAAAAGAAAAACAACACGCGCGCGGTTCCCGCGTGAGCGAGGCACCTGCCACGGGCCCCTACTTACCCATCCACGATTAGCCCATGCGAGAACAAGGCACCAAGGACCACGGGAGGTGACATCATGGGAATGGCTCGCGAGACAGAGCTCAACCCTTGGGTTTAGCGACACTGCAGGGACGGACCCGAGCACAGACGCCGTGCCAGTCCTTAATCATGGGGCGGTCGCGAGTGGGCTCACAAGGGCTCATGGCCTTAGTGGTGGTGAGGACGCCAAGCATGCAGATAATGCGAATGAAAAGAAACAACTAGCCTTGATCATGCAAAAAAGGGAAGACAACTACGGGGGAACAACCCCCAGCAGTCCAAGGATGATGCAGCCCGGGGGCGCCCTCGATCAGATACCTAAAACATCACCTGAAACTTGTCGAAAAAGAGTTGGGGTAGCTGAAGACGCGAGCCATGTGGGTTGCTCCTAAGGATCGTCGGGCTCCTGAGTCCCAGGGGCTCCGAAGGCTCTCAGTGGTCGCGCGGGTCCAATTCTTGCTCCGTGTGGACCGCCTGCCACTGAGCCTCCCGAGCCCCCAAGGCCTGCTTCGCGAGACGCTGGAATGTGGCAGCTGCGTTGCAGAAGCCGAAGAGTGTGCAGATGTAGCTGCAGGGGAGGGCCCTCCTTCGGCCGACCGCCGTAAGCCAGAAGGGCTCCTGAGAGGCGGCTCGGTTGAGACCCGCGATGTCAAGCAGACGCAGAAACGGTCGCTCGGGCTGCGAGCAGGTGAGCTTGGGGTTGTGCGGTTACGCCCGCTGCGGATGAGTCTTACGTACTGAAGTTCCTCGGTAACTTGGTTGATGAAGTCCTGAGCCCCCATCGCTGAGCAGTTCGCGCTGGGCTCACAAAAACGCGCCTCAAGACACGCTTGCAGGTGGTGCCCGAACACCTCCCTCGATACGTTGGTGTGTTCGAAGACACTCCAAAGGAGAGCCCCCGAGCCCGTCACGGGAGGGGCGTCAGGTGCGCCTCCCTATGCGAGGGTGGAGGGCGCCTCGTCAGCAGGCGCGAGTCCTGAGGCCGGGCCGCCAGGAAGCGCTGCGTCCTGAGGTCCATTGACGGGCAGGTTCTTCTTCTTCTTGGGGGCGGTCTGCAGGGCGAGAATGGCTCCATCCTCATCGGAGCATTCGACCGCCGCAGTCTGGTAGGCGCGCTCGAGGGAACGCACCACTTCCTTCTCGTCGGAGGCGATCGTGATTACTCCGCCCCTCCCAGGCATCTTGAGGACGTTGTAGCCATGATGGGTCGCCGCCATGAACTTGGCGAGGGCAGGATACCCGAGGATGGCGTTGTACGGGAGGTGGATGTTGGCGACGTCCAAGTCGATGAGCTCGGTGTGGTAGTTGTCGCGGTCACCAAAGGTGACGAGAAGGCGGACCTGCCCCATCGGGAGTGTGGAGCCATCCGTGACTCCGTAGAATGGCTTGGTCGGGTGGAGCTGATCATAGGGAACCTGGAGATTCTCGAAGGTCTGGATGGAGAGGACATTGAGTCCTGCTCCGCCGTCGATGAGGGTCTTGGTCACGAGGACGTTGCTGATGGTCGGGGTGTAGAGCATCGGGAGAGCGCCTGGGGCCGCGGTGCACTTGAGCTGGTCCTTGGGGTCAAAGGTGATGACTTGCTTGGTCCACCTGAGGTTGCACGCGGCGTCAGGCCTAGGAAGCGCCGCGTTCACCTCCCGGGCGAACTGCTTGAAGATGCGATGGGAAGCCGGAGCATGGGCTCCTCCCAAGATGCATGCAACTGCACGCGGCTCCTGGAAGCCCCCTACTCTGTCTCCCTGGCGGTCGTCGTCATTCCTTCTCGGTGGTGGCAGTAGCGGATGCAGGCCTCCATTGCCCTGAGGGCGACCTCACGAGCCTGGTCGCGCCAGGGGGTGTCACGAGGCTGCTCCTGCCAGTGGTCTTCACGAGGCTGTTTGCGCCACCCTTGGCGCGAGTTCCTGCCCTCCCAATGTCCTCCACCTCGGCATCCTCCACGATCATAGCCGCGGTTGTCGCGCTCAGGGCACTGCCCACCGCACCCGCCACGCATCACCCTGAGCTCCTAGCAGTCGTTAGTGTTGTGGCTGTCGACGTTATGGAAGACGCAGTACGGTCGGTTGTCTCTGGGGAGGTCATCGTAGCCGTGGCAATGCTTCACTTCTGGCTCCGCAGCCAGCACGGCAGGTCCCTTGCGCTTTGCTTTTTTGGCCTTGGCTTTCTTGTCGTTCGCCTCCACCTCAGGCAGCTCCTGGAGGGAGAGGCGTCCTTCCTCCGCCCTGGTGCACTTTGCCGCGAGCTTGAACATCTCGAGGGCTGTGCACATGTCCTCGTGGATGGTGAGCTCCTCCCTTGTAGCGACCAGACCTCAAATAGTCTGATCTCTGTGCATCAGTGTCATCCCTGGATCAGTAATGCTGACACGCACAGTACTTGAAGGATTTATAACAGAGTAGCAATCACACACTTATTACATCGATAGTCCAATGATGAACTTATTACAAATAATATGGCTGAAGGCCATCTAACACGATAACAGCGGAAGGCTTGGAAGATAAGTGAGTCCATCAACTCCAGCGGCATCACTGAGTATAGAACCACGACCTAAAAAGGGCATCTTACTCGTCGTCTGAAAAGTATGCAACATGAAACGTTGCAGCCCGAAAACGGGTCAGCACATGGAATATGCTGGCAAGGTAACACAAGAGAATGCAATGAAAGTAAAGCTACACTATACGCAATATGGCTGGTGGAAAGCTCTATAGTTAAGTTTTTGCGTAAAGCCAATTTTCGCTACTTCAAAGGAATGAATTTTAATTAACTATCATGGTAGTTGAAACATCGTTGAGAAGATAGACATCCTCTCAACCCCAATTAAAAGTAATCATTAAACCCAACAATATTAAATTAGAGTAACATGTTGAGATGCACATGAAAATCCAAGTACTAGATACTCAAGACGTCCATAACCGGGGACACGGCTAATCATGATCAGTTTGTACACTCTGCAGAGGTTTGTGCACTTTTCCCACAAGACTCGGTCGCCACCGTTTGGTTTCTCGCACTGCATGGTGTTTGAGAAATGGATGACCGAGACATAGTCTTTCAGAAGCGCTAGCACCTTATGATCGGGCAGACCGTACCAACCTACATCCCCTACATCTGCTAGTCCACCACTGTAAGTGTTCGCACGACTTACTCATACTATGCTAGAGCCCATAATAGCATTGTGGCTGCACATGGAAGTTTCTAGTATGAATAATCTCATGATCCCTTTGAGCTTGGGTGGCGGTCCAAAAGAAAAACAGGCAATCGCTGGAATACCTAGGTGCCTCAATCCACCCAGATGTGTATTAATGTTGCCACCTTAAGTTGAACCATTAATTAACAAACTCACATCTGTCATGGATTTCACTCACCCAATCCACGTCTACGAGCATAGCAGGTCCTAACAGCAAACGTAGAAGTGACTCCCAAAGGTTTGAATGTAATGCAGGTAATAGGTACTACCTCAATCTACTTCCCAGTCCCACAATTTAATTGATCCTACTCATGCAATATGTGAGGGTTGAACTAATGCAATGAAAACTGGGTAATTGGTAAGTATAATCAAAGTGTTACTTGCCTTGCTGATGATCCGCAAAACCTAGAGACAAAAAGTAGCAAGCGGCACACTCCGGGTACTCTATCGCAATCAAACAAGCATACAATAAGTACTTAACTAATGCACGGGTAAAACTCAAATAAGAGATCTAACCAGAAAGTTCAACTTAAGAACTCCGGTTTGCAAAAAGAATCAACTCGAAAGAAGCAACGAAACTCAAACTGCAAAAGAAACGAGCTTCGGTTTACTAGTTGGCCTAAAGTCAAATTTTAGAGTAGCCAAAACTTTGTTCCAGTTGATCTAACGTAAAGAGGGCTTCGAGACGAAGATCTGGGATTTTGAATCACCTGATTCCGACTCTCGAGCAAAAAGAAAAACGCGAAACAAGATCAGGGCAGAAATCACGATCGGAATAACCGCGGATAAATACCCCGAAAAAGAAAAACGACGAACAGGCTAACGAACAAACGTTCATTGTCTGCGGTTAACTAACGAAAATCGTTCGTTAAAATGAACGTACGGACGAACGTCCGTTAAATAACTAAACCGGCGACAAAACCGAACCGATCTAAAATAAAAAAAACAGATATAGGTTTTCCTAAACAAAACCGACCGGTTAAACGGGAAAAAACCGAGAACTACCTCGGGCAAAAACTCCGGCGGGATTCCTGCGGGGCGAGGCGGCGGGGCTCCGGCGGCGGCGGCGCGGCACGCGGGCGGCGGGGCGATGCGGCGGGTGGCGGCGGTGGGTGGCGGCGGCGGCGGGCGAGCAAGGCGGCGGCGGCTGGCTCAGGCGCGTAACGGGCCGGCTCTGGCGCTATATAAAGCCCAGAGTCCCAGTCCTTCACGAGTCTAAGTCGGTTTCCTATTTTTTTTTTCTAAAAGAGTCCCGGCGCAGAAAAACTAACGAAAGAAATACCAAACGGACTCCAAAATTCCCGAAATAAATTTTCACCGTCCTCTAATAATATTTAGGACAAAGTGAACTTTTTTCCCGGACCTAAATGCAATTTTGAAAAAGCGTATTTTCCTATGGAAATAAATCCGCAAATAAATCCAGAAAAATACCAAAAGTGATTTTAACATTTTTCCTCCAATATTTCTGTTATTTTGGAGAAGTCATATTATCTCCGCTCATATATTTTATTTAGAAATATTCTTAGGAGAGAAAAATAATTAGAATCACACTGTCCTCGTACCGGTATTCGAGCGAACTCAAATACGAAAACGGTAAAATCCCCAACTCTCTCCGTAGGTCCTTAAGTTGCTTAGAATTTCGAGGAACGCCACGAACAAAAATGCAAAAACATGCAATGCAATTATGATCTATGTATAACATTCCAAATTGAAAATTTGGGATGTTACAAACCTACCCCCCTTAGAATGAATCTCGCCCTCGAGATTCGACTTGGCTAGAGAACAGGTGTGGGTGGTCCTTGCGTAGATCATCTTCTCGTTCCCAGGTGGCTTCTTCCTCGGTGTGGTGACTCCACTGAACTTTGCAAAACCTGATAACCTTACTACGAGTTACTCTGCTCGAAAATTCAAGAATCTTAACAGGCTTCTCCTCGTAAGTCAGGTCACTGTCCAATTGAATTTCTTCCAGGGGTACTGTGTCTCTAAGTGGTATATCGGCCATCTCCGCGTGGCACTTCTTAAGCTGCGAAACATGAAACACGTCGTGCACATCCTGACAATCCTTCAGGCAACTCCAACTTGTAGGAAACCTCTCCCATGCGTTCCAAAACACGGTAAGGTCCCACAAATCTCGGGGCTAACTTCCCTTTAACTCCGAAACGTTTAACTCCTCGCAGAGGCGATACTCTCAAGTATGCTCTATCCCCGATCTCATAGGTTATCTCTTTGCGCTTCGAGTCTGCATAACTCTTCTGCCTGGACTGAGCTACCTTCAGTCTATCTCGGATCAACTTTACCTTCTCCTCAGACTCTTTGATTAAGTCTGGTCCAAAAAACTGTCGTTCTCCAACTACATCCCACGACAACGGTGTTCGGCATCTCCTTCCATACAATGCCTCGAACGGTGCCATCTTCAAACTGGCTTGGTAACTGTTGTTGTATGAGAACTCCACATAGGGCAAGTTGTCATCCCAACTAGATCCATAATCTAATGCACAGGCTCTTAGCATATCCTCCAAAATCTGATTGACTCTCTCCGTCTGTCCATCTGTCTGCGGGTGAAATGCGGTGCTAAACTCTAGCCTGGTACCCAAAGTTTCATGTAACTGATTCCAGAACTTTGAGGTAAACTGGGTTCCTCTATCTGATACGATGCTCCTCGGAACTCCATGCAGACATACAATTCTGGTCATGTATATCTTAGCCAACTTTGCACTGGTATATGTGGTTTTCACAGGGATAAAGTGGGCTACCTTCGTCAAACGGTCTACTACTACCCAGATTGAGTCATATCCTGCTTTGGTCCTGGGCAATCCGGTGATAAAATCCATGCCAAGCTTCTCCCACTTCCATTCGGGTATTGGCATAGGTTGTAACAATCCTGCTGGCTTCTGATGTTCTGCCTTCACTCTCTGACATACATCACAAACTGCTACATACTCCGCAATATCCTTCTTCATACTGGTCCACCAGAAAATATCCTTCAAATCCAAATACATCTTAGTATTTCCTGGGTGAATCGAGTATGGCGAATCATGGGCCTCCTGTAAAATCAACTTCCTGATCTCCGGGTCATTGGGCACATAGATTCGGTCCTCAAACCATAAGGTGTCGTGTTCATCCTCACGAAATCCTTTAGCTTTTCCTTCGCTCATCCTCTCCTTTATAGCGACAACCTCCTTGTCCGCTTTCTGAGCTTCTCTTATTTTATCCATCAGGATAGACTGGATTTCTAATGTTGCTACATACCCTCTCGGAACTATCTCCATACGTACTTCTCGTAGGTCCTCGGCTAACTCCTTTGGAAACTCCTCCATCATCAGGGTATTGACATGACTCTTACGGCTTAGCGCATCAGCTACTACGTTAGCCTTTCCGGGATGATAATGCAATCTCATGTCATAATCCTTAATGAGTTCCAGCCATCTCCTTTGCCTAAGATTCAGCTCCTTCTGATTGAATATATACTTCAAACTCTTGTGATCCGTATATACTTCACAATGGTTTCCAATGAGAAAATGTCTCCACGTCTTCAATGCATGCACTACGGCTGCTAACTCCAAATCGTGGGTGGCATAGTTCATCTCATGAGGTTTTAGTTATCGTGAAGCATACGAAACAACTCTTCCTTCCTGCATAAGAACTGCTCCAAGTCCTCGACGTGAAGCGTCGCAGTACACCTCATAATCCTTATGTTGATCTGGCAGAATCAACACAGGGGATGAGACCAACCTTTTCTTCAATTCCTGGAAACTGGCCTCACATTCTTCTGTCCAACTGAACTTGGTGTCCTTTTTTAACAACTCCATCATTGGCTTTGCAATCTTTGAGAAATTCTCAATAAATCTCCAGTAGTATCCTGCGAGTCCAAGAAAACTCCGGATCTCTCCAACTGTGGTTGGGGCTTCCCAATTGGTCACAGTGTCCACCTTAGCGGGATCTACTGCTATTCCTTCTCCGGATATAACATGTCTGAGGAATCCGACTTCCTTCAACCAAAACTCGCATTTGCTAAACTTGGCATATAACTGATGTTCTCTGAGCTTCTCCAATACCAAACGCAAATGCTCTTCATGCTTCTCTTCATCCTTCGAGAAGATCAATATATCATGTATGAACACTACGACGAACTTATCCAAATACTCCATAAACACTTTGTTCATCAGGTTCATAAAGTATGCCGGTGTGTTTGTCAGACCAAACGACATAACGGTATACTCGTACAACCCATACCTAGTGGTAAAGGCCGTCTTAGGTATATCTTGCTCTCGGATCTTCAATTGATGGTACCCTGATCGTAGATCGATCTTGGAAAATACCTTAGCTCCATGCAATCTATCAAACAGATCATTGATCATCGGTAATGGGTACTTGTTCTTGATCGTTACTTCATTCAATCCTCGGTAATCAACAACCATTCTTAACTATCCATCCTTCTTTTCCACTAGAAGTACTGGCGAACCCCAAGGCGAAGAACTTGGGCGTATGAATCCTTTATCCAGTAACTCCTTAATCTGCTTCTTAATTTCCTCCAAATCCTTTGCGGGCATCCTATATGGTCTCTTAGAAATTGGCCCGGTGCCTGGCAAAAGTTCAATCAAAAACTCTATATCTCTATCTGGTGGCATGCCAGGTAACTCCTCTCGAAACACATCCGGATAATCCTTCACTACTGGCACTTCCTCCTGAACAATTCCTGACAAGGAATTTAATCTACCCCTCTTTGACTCATGCCGGGATACATACTTGATCCTTCTTCCTTCCGGCGTAGTAAGCAAAATGGTCTTGCTGGCACATTCAATATTCCCTTCATACTTAGATAACCAATCCATGCCTAATATCACATCCAGTCCTTGAGATTCCAATACTATTAGGTCCGAAGGGAAAATGTAATTACCAATCCTTAGGGGCAACTGATCACACCATGACTTAGCCATATACTCCGCTCCTGGTGAGGTTACTAACATGGGCGATCTAAGGGCTTGGGTCGGCAGCTTATATTTATCCACGAATCCCCTTGAAATGTATGAATGCGATGCACCAGTATCGAAAAGAACGAGTGCAGTAAAGGACTTAACTAAGAACTTACCTATAACTGCATCTGGTTGCTCCTCTACCTCCTCCACAGTCACGTGATTCACTTGTCCTTTGTTGAACGGGTTGGGCTTCTTCCCGGTGCTTCCATTGCCGTTCCCATTCTTAACCTCTGGGCATTCATTGGCATAATGTCCATTCTTCCTGCACTTGTAACAAGTGACATGGCTAAAATCCCTCTTGGTGGGTGTGGACGGTGTAGGGCGGTTCTGGTTTCCATTGGATCCATTCCCGTTCCCATTGCCATTCTTGGTGTCATTGTGGTTGTGCGAGCTACTTCCTCCATGGGTATGCTGAAACTATCCTACAGCTTTAGGAGTAAAACGGGGCTTCTGCTGAGCTCCAGAGTTATACTTTCCTTTCCCATACTTCCTCTTGCGACTTTCAATTTGTTGATGCTTCCTTTCAATCATTAGGGAGCGGTCAACCAACTCCTGGTAATTATTGAAATTTGCCACCATCAACTGTACACTCATCTCATCATTCAGCCCTTCCATAAATCTCTCCTGCTTCTTGGCATCTGTGGCCACATCATCTGGGGCATAACGAGATAGGGTACTAAACTCATCCACGTACTGTGCCACAGTACGATTCCCTTGGCGCAAATTGCGAAACTCCTGCTTCTTCATACTCATTGCTCCGGTCGAGACATGGGCAGTACGAAAAGCTTGTTGAAACTGATCCCAAGTGACATTGGCTACGGGTTAAGTGGCTGTGTAGTTCTCCCACCATGCTGCGGCTGGTCCAGACAACTGGTGTGCGGCAAATCGCACCTTCTCAGCATCCGAGAAATTGGCGGTGGTCAAATCCCTTCCAATCTTGCGTAGCCAGTCATCAGCCACAGTTGGTTCGATGCTGCTAGCAAACACGGGTGGTTGCAACCTTAAGAAACGTGTCAGGTTGTCCACAGGTGGTGGTGGTGGAGGGTTGTTGTTGTTGATCTGGTTGTTCTGAGTGTTCTGGACAAGAAGTTGCATCAAGGTGTTCTACTGCTGGATCAACTGGGTGAGCTCAGGGGGAAACTCAAATTCACGTCTTGGAGGCATCTGATGGGTGTAGAGGGAAGAGATTAGAATAGAAAATAGGTCTAAGGGAAAATCACTACCCATATGCACACGAGACAAACACACAATCATATCACACCAATCAATTTCAAACAAGGTCTTACAAATCTAACGATCGTTACAAAAGTGCTCTAGAACTAATATATGGTAGTAACTACTAGTCACATGGTGGTCATCTAAAAGTATTGATCGGCAGAGGATTCCATAATATCTGCTCCAGCTTCATCTTCATAGTCTTCGTCCTTGCTATCCTCAGCTTCAGAATCTGTGTCATCTATAATGATATAGTCTTCTGGTGGAATCTCCTTGGGTTCTTCTTCCTCGTCTTCTTCTCCCATAAGTATTCCTAACTTCCGGGTCAAATCATCATTCTTCTCCACAAGTATTTTCATCTCCTCCTCATTTCCGTCGCGTGTAGACTTGAGTTCTTCTTCTAGCTCCAAATTCCTATTTAGGGCTTTCTTCAAATCTATCATCCCAGCACACATGTGGTGCTCCTGGCGACGAATGTGATGGTTCAACTCCTGGATGAATGTTGCAATGGACCTATCCTTCCGGGTGCTGATCATATCCCAATTCTCATCTCGGCGTCCACAAATCTGGTAGATGGTGTCCTTTAGCTCTTGCTTGTAGACTTCTCCATTCCTTCCCATAGCAATGTGGGCTGCCATACTCCTTCCTAGGCTCCATGTAGGTGCATCAAAGGAAAATGCTATGAGTGAGGTGACGGGTGCGAACGTCCTTCCTGGAACTTGAGCTTGAATCAACCAACGCTCCTCCTTAGGTAGAGTGGCATTGTAGGTTCCGGTGAAACTTGGTAATCCAATATTGAGATATCTTGTGACTTCCTTCAGGTGTCGTCCAAATGGCGTGTCATCATCCGGTTGCATGAACTTGTGCTTTGCTTCCACCATCCTAAAGAGTAGAAAAGATGAGGAGTCAGAAAAGAGAAGAGTGAATTGTGTTCCAGGGCTTGTCTTAGTGGTCGTGTCCTACAGTCAGCGTGTGCTCTGATACCATCTTGTAGCGACCAGACCTCAAACAGTCTAATCTCTGTGCATCAGTGTCATCCCTGGATCAATAATGATGACACGCACAGTACTTGAAGGATTTATAACAGAGTAGCAATCACACACTTATTACATCGATAGTCCAACGATGAACTTATTACAAATAATATGGCTGAAGGCCATCTAACACGATAACAGCGGAAGGCTTGGAAGATAAGTGAGTCCATCAACTCCAGCGGCATCACTGAGTATAGAACCACGACCTAAAAAGGGCATCTTACTCGTCGTCTGAAAAGTCTGCAACATGAAACGTTGCAGCCCGAAAACGGGTCAGCACATGGAATATGCTGGCAAGGTAACACAAGAGAATGCAATGAAAGTAAAGCTACACTATATGCAATATGGCTGGTGGAAAGCTCTATGGTTAAGTTTTTGCGTAAAGCCAATTTTTCCCTACTTCAAAGCAATGCATTTTAATTAACTATCATGGTAGTTGAAACATCGTTGAGAAGATAGACATCCTCTCAACCCCAATTAAAAGTAATCATTAAACCCAACAATATTAAATTAGAGTAACATGTTGAGATGCACATGAAAATCCAAGTACTAGATACTCAAGACGTCCATAACCGGGGACACGGCTAATCATGATCAGTTTGTACACTCTGCAGAGGTTTGTGCACTTTTCCCACAAGACTCGATCGCCTCCGTTTGGTTTCTCGCACTACATGGTGTTTGAGAAACGGATGACCGAGACATAGTCTTTCAGAAGCGCTAGCACCTTACGATCGGGCGGACCGTACCAACCTACATCCCGTAAATCTGCTAGTCCACCACTGTAAGAGTTCTCATGACTTACTCATACTATGCTAGAGCCCATAATAGCATTGTGGCTGCACACGAAAGTTTCTAGTATGAATAATCTCATGATCCCTTTGAGCCTGGGTGGCGGTCCAAAAGAAAAACAGGCAATCGCTGGAATACCCAGGTGCCTCAATCCACCCAGATGTGTATTAATGTTGCCACCTTAAGTTGAACCATTAATTAACAAACTCACATCTGTCATGGATTTCACTCACCCAATCCACGTCTACGAGCATAGCAGGTCCTAACAGCAAACGTATAAGTGACTCCCAAAGGTTTGAATGTAATGCAGGTAATAGGTACTACCTCAATCTACTTCCCAGTCCCACAATTTAATTGATCCTACTCATGCAATGTGTAGGGTTGAACTAATGCAATGAAAACTGGGTAATTGGAAAGTATGATCAAAGTGTTACTTACCTTGCTGATGATCCGCAAAACCTAGAGACTCAAAGTAGCAAGCGGCGCACTCCGGGTACTCTATCGCAATCAAACAAGCATACAATAAGTACTTAACTAATGCATGGGTAAAACTCAAACAAGAGATCTAACCATAAAGTTCAACTTAAGAACTCCGGTTTGCAAAAAGAATCAACTCGAAAGAAGCAACGAAACTCAAACTGCAAAAGAAACGAGCTCCGGTTTACTAGTTGGCCTAAACAAATTTTACAGTAGCCAAAACTTTGTTCCAATTGATTTAACTTAAAGAGGGCTTCGAGGCGAAGATCTAGGATTTTGAATCACCTGATTCCGACTCTCGAGCGAAAAGAAAAACGCGAAACAAGATCAGGACAGAAATCGCGATCGGAATAACCGCGGATAAATACCCCGAAAAAGAAAAACGACGAACAGACTAACGAACGAACGTTCGCTGTCTGCGGTTAACTAACGAAAACCGTTCGTTAAAATGAACGTACGGACGAACGTCCGCTAAATAACTAAACCGGCGAAAAAACCGAACCGATCTAAAATAAAAAAAAACAGATCTAGGTTTTCCTAAACAAAATCGATCGGTTAAACGGGAAAAAACCGAAAACTACCTCGGGCAACAACTCCGACGGAACTTCGGCGGGATTCCGGCGGGGTTCCGGCGGTGGGGCTCCGGCGGCGGCGGCGCGGCACGCGGGTGGCGGGGCGGTACGGCGGGCGGCGGCGGGTGGCGACGCGGCGCGGGCGGCGGGGCAGTGCGGCGGGCGGCGGCGGGTGGCGGCGGCGGCGGGCGAGCAAGGCAGCGGTGGCTGGCTCGGGCGCTAGGGTTTTCGGCACTGGCGGGCTGAGCGGAACGGGCCGGCTCTGGCGCTATATAAAGCCCAGAGTCCCAGTCCTTCACGAGTCTAAGTCGGTTTCCTATTTTTTTTTTTCTAAAAGAGTCCCGACGCAGAAAAACTAACGAAAGAAATACCAAACGGACTCCAAAATTCCCGAAATAAATTTTTACCGTCCTCTAATAATATTTAGGACAAAGTGAACTTTTTTCCCGGACCTAAATACAATTTTGAAAAACGCGTATTTTTCCTATGCAAATAAATCCGCAAATAAATCCAAAAAAATACCAAAAGTGATATTAACATTTTTCCTCCAATATTTCTGTTATTTTGGAGAAGTCATATTATCTCCGCTCATATATTTTATTTAGAAATATTCTTAGGAGAGAAAAATAATTAGAATCACACTGTCCTCGTACCGGTATTCGAGCGAACTCAAATACGAAAACGGTAAAATCCCCAACTCTCTCTGTAGGTCCTTGAGTTGCTTAGAATTTCGAGGAACGCCATGAACAAAAATGCAAAAACATGCAATGCAATTATGATCTATGTATAACATTCCAAATTGAAAATTTGGGATGTTACATCCCTCATCCTGACGTCACGGACGCTGTCAGAGAACGCCGAGATGATGGCCTCGTCCGAGACCCTAGGGATCCGAAGGCGCATGGTGTTGAAGCATTGGATGTACTTTTGCAGGGTCTCTCCCGGCTGCTGCCTCACGCGGCGAAGATCAGCAGCTGCCGGGGCTCGGTCGCGGGTGCCTTGGAAGTTGGCGACGAAACGCTCACGAAGCTCTTCCCAGGAGGATATGGATCCCATGGGGAGGTTCAGGAGCCAGGAGCGTACGCCATCTTTGAGGGCCATGGGGAACCAGTTTGCCATGACCTGCTCGGTGCCGTTGGACGCCTCGATGCTCAGCTCTTAGAGTTGGAGGAACTCCGTGGGGTCGGTGGTGCCGTCGTAGCACGGAGGCAGGTCCGGCTTGAACTTGCCGGGCCAGACGAGGCGCCATAGCTCAGGAGCTAGGGCACGACATCCAGCCACGCTCATGATCGCAGGCGCCCCCTGCGCCTGCGGTGCTGGTTCTTGGGGTGCTGGCGCCACCACCTCCTATGGCGCGCGGTCTTGGTGCTGCGGGCCAGGGGGGCGAGCCCCCGCCTGGGGATGCGGAATCACCTGGCAGCTCTCCTCGTCGCGCGCATGGGCTCTGCGGGGCGGCTCACGCGGCGGAGCCTCACGCCGGACTTCCTGGCCGGCACCGTAGAGTGAAGGTGGAGCCGGGACTCCATGGCCTTCGTTCCCCGCCGGGGGCGACGGGGGACGGGAGGAGTGCGTTGGTGCAGGTGCTTCTCCAGCGGCGTTGACGATCTCGGTGGAGCCACTCATCGTAGAGGTCATTTGCCGGGCGGTAGCGCAAGAGCTCTCGCGCCATCAGCAGCGCAGGCTGCTGGTAGACCGGTCCACGACAGACCAGGGAGGATGACGCTGCGGCCGGTGAGGGTGAAGGCGTCGCCGTGCGGCCATCGCGCCGCACGGACGGTGGCAGCGACGAGTCCTGTTGCTCGTGGACGGCCGGGTCGGTGGCGGCGTTGGTGACCAGCGAGTTGGGGCGAAGCGATGCACCGTTGCCCGCGGGCGCCGTCTGAGCAACGTTCGCGGCGCGGCGGGCGACGCGAGCTCGGCGTGTGTCCACCATGGCTGCGGAGCAAAGTTAACGACGAGAGCGGGACGAGGTCGTCAGAGAGGCGAGATCTCGACACGCCCCCTACCTCGCGCGCCAAATGTCGGATTTAGGGCTCCGCAAAACCCAAGAAGTTCGAACACAGGGGTGTGAACAAATATCTCTCCCACTCATGCCTACCTAGCGTCTCGCTCTCGTCTTGGTGAAGAGATTCAAGCAAACAACAGATAGAGCACGCAAAAGTTTACCCAGGTTCGGGCCACCGTGTGGTGTAAAACCCTACTTCCTGCTTTGGTGGATTGGACTCGGGAGGGCTGGAATATGAAGTAGTACATTGGTTCCTGAGCTCAGGAGGTGAGCTCTGGAGGGTCAGGAGGCAAGTGTTCTTGCTCCTTGCGTGGTGGCAGAGTTTATGGGTCTGCTCTACTTGGCTGGGCTTGGTTCGACTTGTCCCTCCATAGTGGGGGTCCTAGCTACTTATATAGGCGGCCAGGGTCCTCTTCCCCCAAAATGTTTAGGCAGGAAGGGATCCCACAATGACCTTTTTTGAGCGGGAACACAAGGACGTTCCTATCCTGACAAAAGTGGTCTTCGCGTGCAAAAGGATCAGGCGATGACGCGGTGGTGGGCTCGACGGTGACATCCTCCTTGTCGTCCTTGCGGTCTTCGGTCTTGTTGCACCAAAGGGGAAACCTTTGTCCCGCTCCTCGGGAACCTGTGGCTGCGCTGCCCCCCTTGCACCGAGACGGCAACTGTGCCGCTGGCGGGCACTGGCACCCACTGGCGCGGTGCGTCACTGCTGACGTCTTTGCCTCCTCCTGAGGCAGACTTGGCCTTGGATTCTCCGCCCCTCCGGAGCACCTTGCCGAGGCCACTCCTGAGGGGGCCTCGACGTTGTTCTCCTCACGAGGCTTAGCCCCCTCGCGAGGGTCTTGGACAGCTGGTCGATCAGCTGGGCCGTACCAGGCCGTAGTAGGAGCGCGTCGCGGCCCGCAGACAGGCAAGTCTGGGTACCCTGGTTCCCAGGACGCCGACAAATTCCCTTTGTCTACCGGTATGATACTTGCCCGAGATTCGATCGTTGGTGTCCCTATACCTTGTTCAATCTCGTTACCGGCATGTCTCTTTACTCGTTTTGTAACACATCATCGTGTGGCCGACTCCTTAGTCACATTGAGCTCATTATGATGATGTCTTACCGAGTGGGCCGAGAGATACCTCTCCGTCACATGCAATGACAAATCCCAGTCTCAATTCGTGCCAACCCAACAAATACTTTCGGGGATACCCGTTGTGTACCTTTATAGCCACCCACTTACGTTGTGACGTTTGGCACACCCAAAGCATTCCTACGGTATCTGGGAGTTGCACAATCTCATGGTCTAAGGAAATGATACTTGACATTAGAAAAGCTTTAGCAGACGAACTACACGATCTTGTGCTATGCTTAGGATTGGGTCTTGTCCATCACATCATTATCCTAATGACGTGATCCCATTATCAATGACATCCAATGTACGTGGCCATGAAACTGTGACCATCTATTAATCAACGAGCTAGCCAACTAGAGGCTCACTAGGGACATGTTGTGGTCTATGTATTCACACATGTATTACGATTTCCAGATAATACAATTATAGCATGAACAATACACAATTATCATGAACAAGGAAATATAATAATAACCATTTTATTATTGCCTCTAGGGCATATTTTCAAAAGTCTCCCACTTGCACTATAGTCAATAATCTAGTTACATTGTGATGAATCGAACACCCATAGAGTTCTGGTGCTGATCATGTTTTGCTCGTGGAAGAGGTTTAGTCAACGGATCTGCGACATTTGGATATGTATGTACTTTACAAATATCTATGTCTCCATCTTGAATATAACCACAAATGGAGTTGAAACGGCTCTTGATGTGCTTGGTCTTCTTGTGAATACTAGGCTCCTTGGCAATGGCAACAACTCCATTGTTGTCACAGAAGAGAATCATCGGTCCCGACGTGTTTGGAATAACTCCTAGGTCGGTGATGAACTCCTTCATTCAGACTCCTTCATGTGCTGCTATGTACTCCGCTTCACATGTAGATGCCGCCACGACGCTTTGCTTGCAACTGCACCAGCTGACTGCCCCACCATTCAAAATATACACGTATCTGGTTTGCGACTTGGAGTCATCCGGATCTGTGTCAAAGCTAGCATCGACGTAACCCTTTACGACGAGCTCTTCGTCACCTCCATAAATGAGAAACATATCCTTAGTCGTTTTCACGTACTTCAGGATGTTCTTGACCGCTGTCTAGTATTCCATTCCGGGATCACTTTGGTACCTCCCCACCAAACTTATGGCAAGGTTCACATCAGGTCTGGTACACATCATGGCATACATAATAGAACCTATGGCTAAGGCATAGGGGATGAAACTCATCTTTTCTCTATCTTCTATCGTGGTCGGGCATTGAGCTGTGCTCAATCTCACACCTTGCAATACAGGCAAGAACCCCTTCTTGGACTGATCCATATTGAACTTCTTCATTATCTTGTCAAGGTATGTGCTTTGTGGAAGGCCAATGAGGCGTCTCGATCTATCTCTATACATCTTGATGCCTGATATGTAAGCAGCTTCTCCAAGGTACTTCATTGAAAAACAATTATTCAAGTAGGCCTTTATGCTTTCCAAAAGTTCTATATTATTTCCCATCAACAATATGTCATCCACATATAATATGAGAAATGCTACATAGCTCCCACTCACTTTCTTGTAAATACAGGATTCTCCATAAGTCTGTATGAACCCAAACGCTTTGATCACTTCATCAAAATGAATGTTCCAACTCCGAGATGCTTGCATCAACCATAGATGCAGCGCTAGAGCTTGCATACCTTGCCAGCATTCTTAGGATCGACAAAACCTTCCGGCTGCATCATATACAATTCTTCCATAAGGAAACCGTTAAGGAATGCCGTTTTGACGTCCATTTGCCAGATCTCATAATCATAGAATGCGGTAATTGCTAACATGATTCAGACATGGTTTAATTGATTTGGATCACGTGATCATTTAGGTGACTAGAGGGATGTCCATCTAAGTGGGAGTTCTTTAGTAATATGATTAATTGAACTTTAATTTATCATGAACTTAGTCCTGATAGTTTTTGCATATCTATGTTGTTGTAGATTAATGTCCCGTGCTACTTTTCCCTTGAATTTTAATGCGTTCCTAGAGAAATCTAAGTTGAAAGATGATGGTAGCAACTACATGGACTAGGTCGGTAACTTGAGGATTACCCTCATTGTTGCACAGAAGAATTATGTCCTTGAAGCACCGCAAGGTGACAAGCCCCCTCCCGCTAATGTAGACGCTTTGAACTTCTAGCAGACGCGTTCTGACGACTACTCGGTAGTTCAGTGTGCCATGCTTTATGGCTTAGAATCGGGACTTCAAAGACGTTTTGAACGTCATGGAGCATATGAGATGTTCCAAGAGTTGAAGTTAATATTTCAAGCAAATGCCCGAATTGAGAGATATGAAGTCTCCAATAAGTTCTATAGCTGCAAGATGGAGGAGAACAGTTCTATCAGTGAACACTTACTTAGAATGTCTGGGTACTACAATCACATGACTCGACTTGGATGCAAAGTTGATGAAGATAGTGTTATTGATAGAGTTCTTCAATCACTGCCACCAAGCTATAAAGGCTTCGTGATGAACTATAATATGAAGGGAAGCAGAAGACAATTCTCGAGCTCTTCGCTATGCTCAAAGCTACGGAGGTAAAAAGGAGCATCAAGTGTTGATTGTTAAAAAGACCACTAGTTTCAAGAAAAAGGGCAAGGGAAAGAAGGGGAACTTCAAGAAGAATAGTAAGCCAGTTGCTACTCCCGCGAAGAAACCCAAATCTGGAGCCAAGCCTGAAACTGAGTGCTTCTACTGCAAAGGGACTGGTCACTAGAAGCGGAACTACCCCAGGTATTTGGCGGATAAGAAGGATGGCAAAGTGAACAAAAGTATATTTGATATACATGTTATTGATGTGTACCTTACTAATGCTCGTAGTAGCACCTCGGTATTTCATACTGGTTCGGTTGCTAATATTTGTAACTCGAAACAAGGGCTACATATTAAATGAAGATTAGCTAAGGACGAGGTGATGATGCGCATGGGAAATGGTTCCAAAGTCGATGTGATCGCCGTCGGCACACTACCTCTGCATCTACCAACGGGATTAGTTTTAGACCTAAATAATTGTTATTTGGTGCCAACGTTGAGCATTTATATCTGGATCTTGTTTGTTGTGAGATCGTTATTCATTTAAATCAGAGAATAATGGTTGTTCTATTCATATGAGTAATATCTTTTATGGTCATGCACCCTTGATGAATGGTCTATTTTTGTTGGATCTCAATCGAAGTGATACACATATCCATAATATTGAAGCCAAAAGATGCAAAGTTGATAATGATAGTGCAACTTATCTGTGGCACTGCCGTTTAGGTCATATTGGTGTAAAGTGCATGAAGAAACTCCGTGCTGATGGACTTATGGAATCACTTGATTATGAATCACTTGGTGCTTGCGAACCATGCCTCATGGGCAAGATGACTAAAACTCCGTTCTCTGGAACAATGGAGTGAGCAACTAACTTATTGGAAATCATAAATACTGATGTATGCAGTCCAATGAGAGTTGAGGCTCGCGGCGGGTATCATTATTTTCTGACCTTCACAGATGATTTGAGCAGATATGGGTATATCTACTTGATGAAACACAAGTCTAAAACGTTTGAAAAGTTCAAAGAATTTCAGAGTGAAGTAGAGAATCATCATAACAAGAAAATAAAGTTTCTATGATCTGATCGCTGAGGCGAATATTTGAGTTACGAGTTTGGTCTTCATTTGAAACAATGTGGAATAGTTTCACAACTCACGCCACCTGGAACACCACAGTGTAATGGTGTGTCGGAACGTCGTAACCGTACTTTATTGGATATGATGCGATCTATGATGTCTCTTACCAATTTACCATTATCATTTTGGGGTTATGCCTTAGAGACAGCTGCATTCACATTAAATAGGGCACCATCTAAATTCGTTGAGACGACGCCTTTTGAACTGTTGTTTGGCAAGAAACCCAAGTTGTCGTTTCTTAAAGTTTGGGGCTGCGATGCTTATGTGAAAAAGCTTCAACCTAATAAGCTCGAACCCAAGTCGGAGAAATGTGTCTTCATAGGATACCCAAAGTAGACTATTGGGTACACCTTCTATCACAGATCTGAAGGCAAGATATTCGTTGCTAAGAATGGATCCTTTCTAGAGAAGGAGTTTCTCTCGAAAGAAGTGAGTGGGAGGAAAGTAGAACTTGATGAGGTAATTGTACCTCCTCCCGAATTGGAAACTAGTTCATCACAGAAACTAGTTCTAGTGATTCTTACACCAATTAGTGAGGAAGGTAATGATGAAGATCATGAAACTTCAGATCAAGTTACTACTGAATCTCGTAGGACAATCAGAGTACGTTCCACACCAGAGTGGTATGACAACCCTATTCTGGAAGTCATGTTGCTAGACCATGATGAACCTACGAACTATGATGAAGCGATGATGAGCCCAGATTCCGCAAAATGGCTCGAGGCCATGAAATCTGAGATGGGATCCATGTATGAGAACAAAGTGTGGACTTTGGTTGACTTGCCCGATGGTCGGCAAGCCACTGAAAATAAATGGATTTTAAGAGGAAGACCGACGCCCATGGTAATGTTACTGTCTACAAAGCTCGACTTGTTGCGAAAGGTTTTTGACAAGTTCAAGGAGTTGACTATGATGAGACTTTCTCACCCGTACCGATGCTTAAGTCTGTCTGAATCATGTTAGCAATTGCCGCATTTTTTGATTATGAAATCTGGCAAATAGATGTCAAAACTGCATTCCTTAATGGATATCTAAAAGAAGAGTTTTATATGATGCAACCAGAAGGTTTTGTCGATCCTAAAGATGCTATAAAAGTATGCAAGCTCCAGCGATCCATCTATGGACTGGTGCAAGCATCTCGGAGTTGGAATATACGCTTTGATGAAGTGATCAAAGCATATGGTTTTATACAGACTTTTGGAGAAGTCTGTATTTACAAGAAAGTGAGTGGGAGCTCTGTAGCATTTTTGATATTATATGTAGATGACATATTGTTTATTGGAAATGATATAGAATTTCTGGATAGCATAAAGGGATACTTGAACAAGAATTTTTCAATGAAAGACCTCGGTGAAGGTGCTTATATATTGGGCATCAAGATCTATAGAGATAGATCAAGACGCTTAATTGTACTTTCACAAAGTACATACCTTGATAAAGTTTTGAAGAAGTTCAAAATGGATCAATCAAAGAAAGGGTTCTTGCCTGTGTTACAAGGTGTGAAGTTTGGTAAGACTCAATGCCCGACCACCGCAGAAGAGAAAATGAAAGTCATTCCCTATGCTTCAGCCATAGGTTCTATCATGTATGCAATGCTGTGTACCAGACCTGATGTGTGCCTTGCCATAAGTCTAGTAGGGAGGTTCCAAAGTAATCCAGGAGTGGATCACTAGACATCGGTCAAGAACATCATGAAGTACCTAAAAAGGATGAAGGATATGTTTCTCGTTTATTGAGGTGACAAAGATTTCGTCGTAAACGGTTACGTTGATTCAAGCTTTGACATTGATCCGGATGACTCTAAGTCACAAACCGGATACATATTTTTGTTGAACGGTGGAGCTGTCAGTTGGTGCAGTTCCAAGCAGAGTGTCGTGTGGGATCTACGTGTGAAGCGGAGTACATAGCTGCTTCAGAAGCAGCAAATGAAGGAGTCTAGATGAAGGAGTTCATATCCGATCTAGGTGTAATACCTAGTGCATCGGGTCCAATGAAAATCTTTTGTGACAACACTGGAGCAATAGCCGTGGCGAAGGAATCTAGGTTTCACAAGAGAACCAAGCACATCAAGAGACGCTTCAAATCCATCCGCGATCAAGTCAAGGAGGGAGACATAGAGATTTGCAAAATACATACGGATCTGAATGTCGCAGACCCGTTGACTAAGCCTCTTCCACGAGCAAAACATGATCAACACCAAGACTCCATGGGTGTTAGAATCATTACTATGTAATCTAGATTATTGACTCTAGTGCAAGTGGGAGACTGAAGGAAATATGCCCTAGAGGGAATAATAAAGTTGTTATTTATATTGCCTTATATATCATGATAAATGTCTTTTATTCATGCTAGAATTGTATTAACTGGAAACTTGATACATGTGTGAATACATAGACAAAACAGGGTGTCCCTAGTATGCCTCTACTAGACTAGCTCGTTAATCAAAGGTGGTTATGTTTCCTAACCATAGACATGTGTTTTCATTTGATCAACGATATCACATCATTAGGAGAATGACGTGATGGACAAGACCCATCCGTTAGCTTAGCACTATGAACGTTAGTTTTATTGCTATTGCTTTCTTCATGACTTATACATGTTTATCTGACTATGAGATTATGCAACTCCCGAATATCAGAGGAACACCTTGTGTGCTATCAAACGTCACAACGTAACTGGGTGATTACAAAGATGCTCTACACGTGTTTCCGAAATTGTTTGTGGTGTTGGCATAGATCAAGATTAGGATTTGTCACTTCGAATGTCGGAGAGGTATCTTTGGGCCCTCTCGATAATACACATGATAATAAGCCTTGCAAGCATATGACTAATGAGTTAGTCATGAGATGATGTATTACAGAACGAGTAAAGAGACTTGCCGGTAACGAGATTGAACTAGGTATGATGATACCAACGATTGAATCTCGGGCAAGTAACATACCGATGACAAAGGGAACAATGAATGTTGTTATGCGGTTTGACCGATAAAGATCTTCATAGAATATGTAGGAGCCAATATGAGCATCCAGGTTCCACTATTGGTTATTGACCGGAGATGTGTCTCGGTCATGTCTACATAGTTCTTGAACCCATAGGGTCCGCACGCTTAACGTTCGATGATGATTTGTATTATGAGTTATGTGTTTTTGATGACCTAAGATTGTTCGGAGTCCCGGATGAGATCATGGACATGAAGAGGAGTCTCGAAATGGTCGAGACATAAAGAATGATATATTAGACGATGTTATTCGGACACCGGATGAGTTCTGGGGGTCACCGGATAAATATCAGAGTGCCGAAGGGTTATCGGAACCACCGGGGAAGTAATGGGCCTTATTGGGCCTTAGGGGAGAGAGAGGAAGGAAGCCAAGGGCTGGCCACACGCCCCTCCATGGGCCTAGTCCGAATTGGATAGGGGGAGGGGCGGCACCCCCTCCTTCCTTCTCTCCTCCCTCCCTTCCTTCTTCTCCTAGTTGGACTAGGAAGGGGGGGGGGGTTCCTACTCCTAGTAGGAGTAGGATTGCCCCCCTTGGGCGCGCCCTACAGGGACGACCGGCCTCCCCCTTGATCCTTTATATACGGGGGCAAGGGACACCCTAGGCCACACAAGTAAACAATTGTTTAGCCATGTGCGGTGTCCCCCTCCATAGAATCCACCTCAGGTCATATTGTCGTAGTGCTTAGGCGAAGCCCTGCACGGATCACATCATCAACACTGTCGCCATGCTGTCGTGCTGATGGAACTCTCCCTCGTCCTCAACTGGATCAAGAGCTCGAGGGACATCATCATGCTGAATGTGTGCTAAACACGGAGGTGCCGTACATTTGGTACTTGGATCGATTGGATCGTGAAGACGTTCAACTACATCAACCGCTTTACTAAACGCTTTCGCTTTCGGTTTGCGAGGGTACATGGACACACTCTCCCCGCTCGTTTCTATGCTTCTCCTAGATAGATCTTGCGTGATCGTAGGATTTTTTTTGAAATACTACGTTCCCAACAATGTTGTGCAGGGAGAGATAACTGAGGACTTTCTTACTTGCAATGATAGGGATGATCTTAAGAAACTACTATGCAAACTGAAAGAAAAATCTTTGAACGCTAGAATGAAATGTGATCCTAAGTTTGCTACGTCACCTATCTTTGTTTCCGACAAGGATTATGAATTCTCTGTCGACACAGAGTTAATTACTTTGGTAGAATCTGATCCTTTCCATGGCTTTGAAACTAAAACTGTAGTGTCACATCTTACTAAACTGAATGATGTAGCCACCCTTTTTCTCATGATGAGAAAATTCGCTACTACTATATCCTCAAATTGTTTCTATTCTCATTAAAGGGTGATGCTAAGGCATGCTACAATACTCTTGCTTCTGGTTGTGTGCGTAGTTCCCAGGGTATGATTTACTATTTCTCTGAAAAACATTTTCCTGCTCATAAGAAACAAGCTGCCTTATAGGAAATATTTAACTTTGTGCAAATTGAAGAAGAGTCTCCCACAAGCTTGGGGGAGGCTTCTCCAATTTCTTAATGCTTTGCCTGATCGTCCTCTTAAGAAAAATGAAATACTCGATATCTTCTATAATGGACTAACTGATGCTTCTAGGGACTTCCTAGATAGTTGGGATGGTTGTGTTTCCAGGGAATGAACCGTTGAACAAGCTGAGGAATTATTGAACAATATTTTGAAAAATTATGATGATTGGACTCTTCCTGAACTACCGCCTAAACCCACTCCAAAGAACAGGGGTATCTTATTTCTCAGTCCCAAAGATATCCAAGAGGCAAAGAAATGCATGAAGGAAAAGGGTATTGAAGCCGAGGATGTTAAGAATTTACCACCTAGTGAAGAAACACATGGACTTGACACACCACCACCGCCGGTGGTAGAGGTAAATTATTTATTAAAGTCTGATGAAGGTGACATCCCTTACCTAGTCAATGCTTATATGAGTTTGACAATTACATTAGAAAACAAGATCACTTCAATGCAAATGTTATGAAACAATTGAAATACAACTCCGATATGATTGCTCACTTGAGTGACTTGTTATTTAGAATCAATAATGATGTTAGAGGTGTAGGAAAGCATGCCTCTATGGTTCAAACCCACTTAGAACAAGTTGCCCAATATCAAAGAGAATTGCTAAATGGGATGAATGCCAATATGAATGATTTTGCTGTTAGAGTAGCAACTAGAGGAGGCAAAATGACTCAGGAACCACTTTATCATGAGGGACACCCTAAAAGAATTGAACAAGATTCTCAAAGGATTAACACTGATGCACCTAGTCCTTCTAAAAATGATAGGATTTTGCATACCACTAGAGAACCTGAGAAAGAAAAACCTCCTGAAGATAACAATGATGTATCTATTTTTTATGCTGAAACTCAATGTGGTAATGAACATGCACCTAGTGATAATGAAAAAGATAATAATAATGTTCATGAATACACTTCACTAGACAATAATGAAGAACCAGATAATGATGTTGAAATAGAACCTGTTGTTGATCTTCATAACCCACAACCTAAAAATAAACGATATGATAAAAGAGACTTTGTTGCTAGAAAACATGGTAGAGAGAGAGAGAGAGAGAGAGAGAGAGAGAGAGAGAGAGCCATGGGTTCAGAAACCCATGCCCTTTCGACCTAAACCATCTAAGAAAAATATGATGAAGAATTTGAATGCTTTGCTAAAATGCGTAGGCTGGTCTTTTGCGCACCCGCTTGATTGAGATATTAAAGATGACCCCTTATGCAAAGTATTTGGAAGACATCATCACCAATAAAAGAAAAATACCTGAAGCTAAAATTTCCACTGTGCTTGCTAATCATTCTTTTAAGGATGGAGTACCTAAAAAACTTGGAGATCCTGGAATACCAACTATAACTTGCTCCATCAAAAGAAACTATGTCAAAACTGTTTTGAGTGATTTAGGAGCCAGTGTCAGTGTTATGCCTTTCTCTTTATATAAAAGACTTGATTTGAATAAAGTCACACCTACTGAAATAACTTTGCATATGGCTGACAAATCAACTGCCATACCTATCGGTATTTGTGAGGGTGTGCCTGTTGTTGTTGCAAATGTTACTATCTTAACACACTTTGTTATTCTTGAGATGCCCGAGGACGACAACATGTCGATTATCCTTGGTAGACACTTTTTGAATAGTGCAGGGGCTGTTATTGATTGCAATAAAAGCAAGGTCACTTTTCATATCAATGGCAATGAGAATACGGTTCACTTCCCAAAGAAATAATTTCAAGTGAATGGTATTAATGTTATTTAAAAATCTACGACACTTACTATTGGAAGTTTTCAACTACCTCTACCTACTGCCAAAAAGAAATATTAAGTACTTATTGTTGGGAATGTGCATATCCCCGTTGAGGTAACTTAGTGTTTTACAAAAGTTCTTCGGTTTCATGCTAATTGAAAGTGGTTGTTAATAATACTTGATCAACCTTATTAATGGATCATTTTTTAGAGGTATGAACTTGATGAATTTAGTTGGCACAACTTTATGTCCCTACCTTTTGTTTATGTTTTTCTTAGTTAAATAAAAGAAAATGCAATGTTTATCTTGTGTTCTGGGTTTTATGTGCAATAAAAAGTGGTAAAAAAGAAAAGTGCTTAGAATGCGCTGAAATTCTAACATGATTTTTTCTGAATATTTTAGAATTTCTAGTGCAAATAACATTGAGGGGGTGCACCTGGTGACCAACACCAGGGTGCACCTGGGGTTAAATAACGTCAGAGGGGGTGCACCTGGTGACCAAAAGACACCAAGCCGCAACCCTAGGCGTGCTCTGGTGGGTTGTGGTCCTCACGTGCCCCCCTCACTTATCCATTTAGCCCATGCCTTATTCTACATCCATTTTTTTCCTATAGCTCTCTCTCTTTCTCGTGTTCTTGCTCTCAAACCCGCGGATTTCGATCTCTTTGCTCGAAGCTCTGTTTCCGAAACTGTTTTTGGGGATCGCTACTTGGTATGTGACTCTGTAATGCCCAGGATGGGACTATATCTCCTACGTGTCGAGGCACGACTTAGAGACATAACCCCATGCTGGAATGATCGCAAGTTTGGTATCTTTGCACAACTCATGTAAAAGATGGGGATGGAAAACATAAAATAGTTGGCTTACACTCGCCACGTCACACAAATACATTACATGTTTCAATCATCATACAAAAGAACATCACAGCCCATCTAAGGGTAAATCCAAATGACAAGATACCAAACATAATTTAAATCCACAGGTCGGATCGAATCCTAGTAGAAGTTCCACTACTGATCATCAGGATAACGAACATAGTAACGACTACGCTCCTCGTCTTACTCCCAGTCTAGCTCGATGCCATCACCTGGATAGCTCACCATCGGACCTGCATCTGGTGTTTTGAAGTAACTGTGAGCCACAGAGGACTCAGCAATCCCGTTCCCGGGTAACATGACTATTTAAGCCTTGGGTGTGGAACAAGGCTGAAGAAAGAATAAGAAAGTGGTTGCAGCAGCACTAGCCTAGCTTACGTATAAGAGAGCGAGAAGAGAAGGCGCCTCGGTCGAGAGATGATCACTAAGTGATCCTAAACTAATCAAGTCAAACATAACCCCACCGTGTTCATCTCCCGAAACCCCTTTTCGGAAAATGTCAGTCACGGTACACACGCTGGTAGTGTATTGGTTCAAAGTGTCAAGTTTTCTACAACCGGATATTAACAAGCTCCCATCTGCCACATAACCGCGGGCACGGCTTTCGAAAGTTCAAAACCCTGCAGGGGTGTTCCAACTTGGCCCATGACAAGCCCACGATCCGCGGAGTCGCAACTCCAGGGTGGGAAGACCCGAGTATTCTCGGAATCCCGTGCTCAAGATACTCCGAACTAAGGTAAGGCTAATCCAGCAAATCCTCCCGGCGTGCCGACACCCTGACAATAGCCGCGCGTATCTAGTCTCAGGCCACGACCGGATGGGCGATTCTACAGGTTTATATCAATCCTCAAGTTTCCTCGTGGTGACCCCGCAGAACCCTCGGTTTGGACCAACACTCATGAGGAGCACTGGCCCGGGGTTGTTGATTAAGAACTCGGGTTTGCAAGACCCTATGCAAGTTTTATTAGTTATTAGGCGAATAATACCAATGTTGGGACTTGCTGGAAAAGACTTATCACTTATCAGTTTATCGAGGGGGCCCCATAAACCCCAACCGTGTGAGGAACGCATAATCAAGGAACATAACACCGGTTTATACGGTTCCTAGCGTCATGAGTGGAACAAATCACCAAGCAAAAGGCTTAGCCTTCCACCCATTACCAATATATAGATGATTTCATTTAAGCATTTATATAGAGTGATATAACCCAACAAAACTTCAACATGAAGCAAGCATCTTCAACTTCACCTGCAACTAGCAACGCTATAAGATGGGCTGAGCGAAGCCTACGTATAGCCAATCAATGGTTTGCATAGGTAGGGTGGTTAGACATGATCATGGTTACAAGTAGGAGGCTGACAGGAAAGGCATGGGCATCGAGGAAAAACTATATATTGAGACTTCTAGCAATAGGCAAAAATAGTAATGGTATCCGGGTTCGATCATCTTGCCTGAAGAGTTGTCGTTCGGATCGTAAGAGGGGTCCTCGTGCTCAACCTCGGTAGTAACCTCGTGCTCGTACTCGTACTCGGTCTCAGCTTCCGGCTCTAAATAATACAACCACACAAGGCACGAATCAACAAGATGCAATGCGCGCACAAAAATGATGGATGCATGACTTATGCACTAAGGGAGCACACGGAGCACGGAAATAGCACTCAAGCAAAATACTTCAAAACATGATAACAATAGGATATTATGAATCTACACGGAAAATCGATCAAGTTTCATATAAGACTTGCTGCAATCGGAGCTACGGGCTAAAAGTTATGCCCGAAACAAGAAACATGCGAAAGCTGAAAATTACAGCCACATAGCAACTTCGGAGCACTAGATAAATAAGCTACATCACTCAAACATCATGGAAAAGAGCATGAACATAAACTAGACATATCCTACAGCAAATAAGTCCAAAGGTGCACCCCCAAAGGAGCCACGGATCAATAGCAACAAGCTATGACATATTGAACTTGACAACAAAATCCTGACAACAGTAATTTATTGCAATTTTGGAGCCAAAGTTAAATATGCTACAACCACACAAATAAGCATGTGAGAGCATGAATGGATAGCCAACAATATGTACAGTAAGGAATCATCAAGAGTCACCCCAAAACTATCATGGATTGTCCTAGAACAGCAAGCAAACATGGCATCTGGAAATTACAGATTCCAGACTTAGTGAAATTTCACTAAGTGTTAAAACAGCAGTTTCATCATGGCATCTTTGAGAGCAAGTTTAAGTCACCTCAAAACTAAACATGGCAAGTGGTAAGCACCACATCAAAGTACACATGATGGTGATTCCGAAACATAAAAGCATGCATCATGGAGATAAATACAACGATAGCAATGAGCTCAATAAGATGACATCTCATAACAAATTAAACAACTAAACAGCCACATAGCACTTTGCAATGATGATAAACATGTCAAGAATAAATCTATCCTGCATCCTAATACAAACAACATGTAGAGCATGGCAAGACGAACACGTGGACATGTCATTTGCATCATTCGGACAAACGAGCTAAAAGATATCACTATGCAAAGATGGCATAAAAACATCACTAACAGCAGTTTACAACGGGATGCACTTTTGCAACAGAAAAATAAGCATCTAGATGATCTCAAACATGCATGGCACAATGGAATGAATCGTAGTGCAAGTCACCACGAACGTCTGGACATGTCATTTGCGCAAAATGGACCATCACACAAAAAGTTATCACAGTTGCAAGATAGCATCAGCACACAAAACATAGGGACTTAGAGAAATTAGGGTTCAACCTAGATCTGAAGATGCGGGCCGGAGGAATGGATCTGGCCCGGTGCGGCTGGTGTGGCTGGGCCGAGGAACGGCTCGGGCCGCGGTCTCGGGCGGCTGAGGAGGAGGCCCGGTGGAGTGGGCCTGGCGACGCAGCCCAGGTGGCGCTCGGGCCCGGAGGCGACGGATCGGCCGTGAGGCGCTGGCGAAGGAGGGCCCGGCCTGGCGAGCTGGTCCGCTGGGCCCTGGCGGAGGAAGCAGCCCGGGCCGATGCGGAGGGAGAGGCGAGGCGATCTGTGGCGGAAGCGGTCCAGCGGCGAGACGGCTGGGCCGATGCGAGAGTGGCTGGCGACGCGTTCCGGGAGGAGGCCGGATCCGGCTGGCGATGCGGTGCGAGGCCCAGGCGCGGAGAGATCGAGCGGATCGAGTGCTGGTGAACGGATCCAAATCGATCCCAGCGGCTGGCGAACGAGCGCTCTGGATCCTGCCCGATCCAGAGGCTGGCGGCGGCGATGGAGGGGCACCGGCGCCGTGGCCGGCCGGCGAGCTGCGGTGGGAGGAGGAGGTGGGGCCGGCGGCGCGGTGTGGCAGCGGGGAACGGCCCGGAGGCGGCGGTGGTGAGTGAGAGGACGTGAGTAGAGGTGTTTCCGGTGAGGTGGTGGTACTCCGACGAAACTCCGGCGGGATTCCGGCGAAGGTGGTGGTGGTTGGAGGAAGGAGAAGGTGGGGGCTAGGGTTTCCTTGATTTGGGGCAAAAATTGGGGGAAGTGGACAAATATATAGGCACAAAGAGCTAGGGTTGTCCAAATGGGGTGTGGTTTTCAGCCACACGATCAGGATTGGATGGCCTAGATGAAGGAAGTGGTTAGGAGTGGTTTGGTGGGCTGTTGGAGGGGTGTCTTGGGCCTCAAAGTGGAGGCACTTTGAGCCCACGAGAATAACTGTTGGGGTAGCAAACGAGCTCCAAACGCAACGAGATTTGACAGGCGGGTTACACACGCCAAAACAACAACATACGACAAGTCTCGCGCCAAACCAGTAACGTTACACGGCCAAACACCAAAGTAGGCCTACGGGACGCCACGGACACGTGAGGGAGCTCCGGAACGCGAAACGGACAACGGGAAGGAACGCGTGGAAACGGATGCAAACGACAACACAAATGCAATGCGATGCACATGACTACATGATATGAATGAATGCCACGCACGCACACGACAAAAGAACGAAAACCCGAAAAGACAAAGAACCCGGAATGGAAGTGATGAAGCCGGAGATATATTATATGCCCAAAAGGGAAAGTATTACATCCGGGGCATTACAAACTCTCCTCTACTACAAAAAGATCTCGTCCCGAGATCTAGGACTGGAAAAAGGAAGGGTACTCGGAACGAAGATGATCTTCTCGTTCCCACGTAGCTTCTCGGTCGGTATGGTGTGACCACTTGACTTTCAAGAATTTGATGGACTTGTTGCGGGTCTTGCGCTCGGTTTCTTCGAGAATAGCAACTGGGTGCTCTCGGTAGGACAAATCTTGTTGAAGATCAATCTCTTCGAACGGAATCATGCGTTCAGGAGTCTTGAAGCATTTGCGGAGTTGAGACACATGGAACACAGCATGAACATTGGCGAAGTTGGAAGGGAGCTCAAGTTGATAGGCTAGATCGCCTCTTTTGCCAAGGATCTTGAACGGCCCGACGTATCTAGGAGCAAGCTTTCCTTTGATACCGAATCTTTGGGTGCCTTTCATCGGAGAAACACGGAGATAAACATGATCACCAATGTTGAAAGCCAAATCACGATGCTTGCCGTCATAGTAGCTCTTCTGACGCGACTGAGCGGCCTTGAGATTCTCACGTATGACCTTGCACATCTCTTCGGCTTGTCAGATCAAGTCATTGCCAAGAAGTTGACGTTCGCCTGTCTCGGACCAGTTGAGAGGTGTACGGCAGTTTCTGCCATAGAGGATTTCAAACGGAGCTTTGCCTGCACTTGCTTGATAGCTGTTGTTGTAAGAGAACTCGGCAAATGGAAGGCAATCTTCCCATTTCATGCCGAAAGATATGACACAGGTTCTGAGCATGTCTTCTAGAATCTGATTCACTCGCTCGACTTGACCACTAGTCTGAGGGTGAAATGCAGTGCTGAACCTGATCTTAGTGCCCATGGCAGACTGAAAGGAGTCCCAGAACTTTGAAGTGAACAAACTTCCACGGTCTGAGGAGATGACTTGAGGAATGCCATGTAAGGACACAATTCTGGAAGTATACAACTCTGCCAATTGAGCTGCATTGATGGATTCTTTGACTGGAAGGAAGTGAGCGACTTTGGTAAGCTTGGCAATCACCACAAAGATAGAATAATTCCCTCTCTTGGACTTAGGAAAACCAGTGACGAAATCCATTTCAATGTGGTCGAATTTCCACTCGGGAATAGGAAGAGGTTGGAGAAGACCGGCTGGATGTTGATGTTCTGCCTTCACTCTTCTGCAGACATCACATTCATTCACAAATTGGGCAATCTCCCTTTTCATGCGTGTCCACCAGTAAGATTGCTTGAGATCTTGATACATCTTGGAACTGCCAGGATGAATGGAAAGGAGGGAATCATGTGCTTCTTCCATTATGAGCTTCCTGAGATCACCTTTGGGAACAACGAGTCTGTCCTCAAAGAACAAGGTATCTCTCTCATCAACGCGATAGCACTTTTATTTAGGAGTGCCCTTTGCAATACCATGTTTCACCTTCTGCACCATGGCATCACTGAGTTGGGCCTCACATACCTGATCTTCCAAGGTAGGAGCAATATGAAGATTTGCAAGAAAACCCTGCGGAACAACTTGAAGGTTGAGCTTCCTGAAGGCTTCACAAAGATCAGGCTGGAACGGCTTGATAAGAAGGCTGTTGCAATATGCCTTTCTACTCAAAGCATCTGCAATCACATTCGCCTTGCCAGGAGTGTATTTGATGCTGGGATCATACTCTTGGATCATTTCAACCCAACGAGTCTGGCGGAGGTTCAGATTCGGCTGTGTGAAGATGTACTTCAAGCTCTTGTGATCGGTGAAGATGTCGACTTTTCTGCCCAACAACAGATGTCTCCACATAATCAAAGCATGTACCACAGCTGCTAGCTCGAGATCATGTGTGGGATAGTTCTTCTCACTTGGCTTCAGCTGACGAGAAGTGTATGCCACATTTCTCTTGTCTTGCATAAGCACACCACCAAGTCCTTGAAGAGAAGCATCACAGAACACTTCGTAGGGCTTGGACTCATCTGGAGGAGTTAGAACTGGAGCAGAGACGAGCTTTTCTTTGAGAGTTTTGAATGCCACTTCACACTCTGGAGACCAAAAGTATTTGACATTCTTCTGCAGCAAGTTGGAGAGAGGCTTGGCAATCTTGGAGAAGTTCTCAACGAACCTTCTGCAATAACTGGCAAGACCCAGAAAACTTCAGAGTTGCTTGACGTTCTGAGGAGCTTCCCAGTTGACAATTGCTTCAACTTTCTCGGGGTTCACCGCAATACCGTCAGCGGAGATGATATGGCCCAGGTACAAAACCTTATCGAGCCAAAATTCGCACTTGGAGAACTTGGCATAGAACTTACGCTCACTGAGTCGGTCAAGAACCAGACGTAAGTGCTTTTCGTGATCTTCTTCATTCTTGGAAAATACCAGAATATCATCCAGATACACAAGCACAAACTCTGTAATGCCCCGGATGTAATACTTTCCCTTTTGGGCTTATAATAAATCTCCGGCTTCATCTATTTCCATTTCGGGTTCTTTGTCTTTTGGGTTTTCGTCATTTTGTTGTGTGAGTGTGTGGCATTCATTCATATCATGTAGACATGTGCATTGCATTGCATTTGTGTTGTGGGTTGCATCCGGTTCGTGGCGTTTCTTCCCGTTGTCCGTTTCGTGTTCCGGAGCTCCCTCACGTGTCCGTGACGTCCCGTAGGCCTACTTTGTTGTTCGGGCGTTTTTCGTTACCGGTGTGTCGTGAGGTTGTGTTGTGTGTTGTTGTTTTGTTGTGTGCAACCCGCCTCTCAAATCTCGTCTCGTTTGGACTCCGTTGACTTTTCCCTCCGTTGCTCGTGTGGGCCCGAAGTGCCTTCGCTTCGTGTCCCGGAAATACCCCTGTGGCTTTCTTTTATCTCCGTCTGGTCCTTTTAAATCATCCCCGCGATCGGATCCGTTGGATCCCGATCGGAGGGCTCCTAAACACCCCTATCTCCAAACCCTAGTCTAAACTGCTATAAATATACCCCTAGTCTATTTGGGGCAACCCTTCTTTCTTCCTCCTCTCTCCCTTTCTTTTTTTTTCTTTTCTACCTCAGATCCAAGAAACCTGCCCGGATCCCGAAGGATCCCCTCGATCCATCGGATCGAACCAGCGCCGCCGACCGGTTCCTCGATCTGGGCGAGGCTGGTCAACGAAGCCTCGTCAGATCCGATTCGATCGACGCCAGCGCGCCGCAGCCCGCAGGCCAGGCGCTTCCCTCCGTCCAGATCGCCCCGGAGGCCCGTACACCCGACGCCAGGAGGGCCTGGACCACTTGGCCGGCCAGCCGCTCCTCGGGCCGCGCCAGCCAGGCGCCGACCGGCCCACCTCCTCTCGCCTCTGCCTCGCCGCTTCCCCAACGCGCGCTCTACCGGGCCTCGCCAGCGCTCGCCTCCGGCCAGGCCAGCCAGGCCAGGCGCCCCGGTGGGCCTTCCGCCTCCGTCAGCGCCCCTCCGCGGGCCAGCCAGGCCACGGGGCCTCCCGCACCGTCCGCGCCGGCCCAGATCCACGCGCCGGCTGGGCCTCCCGCACCGCCTCGCCAGCGCGCCGCGTCCAGGCCTCCAGCCGCGGCTGGGCCGAACCGAGCCGCCTGGGCCGCCGCCGCTGCAGATCGCCGGGCCCATCTACCTTTTTTTCCCAGATCTGCTCAGGTTGACCCCAAAATTCCACTAAGTCCCTGTTTTACTTGTTCTGTGATGCAAAGTTTGACCATGCATAACTTTCTCTGTGATGCTCCGTTTTGCGCGTGTAGCATGTCCAGATGTTCGTGGAGATGCCCTCTACGTTTTACCTGTTGTAGTCATGCATGTTAGATGTCATCTTGACACATGTTTTGCAGTTACAAGAGTGTATGATGATATAAACTGCTGTTATGTGTTATTTTTGTGCCACCTTTGACATGTGATATCTTTTAGCTCGTTTGTCCAAACGATGCAAATGACATGTCCACGTGTTCGTCTCGTCACGAACTACGTGTTGTGTGTGATAGGTTGCATGGTAGATTTATTGTTTCCTTGTTATCATCGTTGCAAGATGCCATGTTCACATGTTGTGTTTTCACTTGTTATGAAATGCCACCTTGTTGAGCTCGTTGCAATCGGTGTGTTCATCACAATGATGCATGATTGTGTGTTTCGGGATCACCTTCATATGTATTTTGATGAGGTGCTTACCCTTTGCCATGTTTAGTTTCGAGGTGACTCAAACATGCTCTTTTGTGTGCTATGATGATATTGCTGTTTTAGGACTTAGTGAAATTTCACTAAGTCTGAAATCTGTAACGTTCCGATGCCATGTTCGTGTGATGTTGTAGGACAAAGCATGATTGTTTTGGGGTGGATTTTGATTGTTCCTTGAAGTATATATTGTTGTCTTTCCATCCATGTCCTCACATGTCCATTTGAGTGGCTGTAGCATGTTTATCTTTTGCTCCAAACTTTCAATAAAATTCTGCTGCCAGAATTTTATTTCAAAGTTCAATATGTCCAAGATCATTGCTATTGATCCGTGACTCCGTTGGGGGTGCACTTTGGACCTAGTTGCTGTACATTATATCTAGTTTGTGTTCAAGTCCTTTGCCATGCTTTTTGGGTGCTGTAGATTAATTCTTTTGAGCTCCCAAGATGCTATGTTGCTGTAATTTTCAGTTTTCGCTCAAATCTTGTTTCGGGCATAACTTTTAGCCCGTAACTCCGATTTCAGCGAATCTTATATCAAACTTGGGTGATTTTCTGTGTAGATTAATAATATCAGGTTGTTATCTTGTTTTGAGGTGTTTTGCTTGAGTGATGTTTTACGTGCTCCATGTGCATCTTTAGTGCATCCATCATGCATCCATGTTCTTCGAGTGCGCATTGCATCGTGTTGATTGGTGCTTGGTGTGTTTGTCTTGTTTAGAGCCGGAGGTTGATCACGAGTTTTCCAACGAGGTTGAGCACGAGGTTTCCAACGAGTTTGAGCACGAGGACCCTTCTTTCGATCCGAACGTCTTCTCTTCAGGCAAGATGACCGAACCCCGATAACATTACTATCTTTGCCTATTGCTAGTAGTCTCGATCTATAGTTTTGCCTCGATGCCCATGTTCTTCTTGTCAGCCTCCTACTTGTAACCAATTGCCATGTTTAACCACCCTACCTATGCAAATCGTTGCTTGGCTAAGTACGCTTCGCTCAGCCCTTCTTATAGCGTTGCTAGTTGCAGGTGAAGTGAAGATGCTTGCTCCATGTTGAAGTTTGGTTGGGTTATATCACACTATATTAATGCTTTAACTGAAATCACCTATATACTGGCAAGGGTGGAAGGCTAAGCCTTTTGCTTGGTGATTTGTTCCACTCATGCTGTTAGGATCCGTATAAGCCGGTTTTATGTTCCTTGATTATGCGTTCCTAACACGGTTGGGGTGTATGGGACCCCCTCGATAAACCGCTAAGTGCTAAGTCTTTTCCAGCAAATCCCAACATTGGTACTATTTGCCTAATAACAAACTAAACATGCATAGGGAGTAATTAACCCTCTTTCTTAATCAACAACCCCGGGCCAGTGCTCCACATGAGTGTTGGTCCGAAACGGGGAGCCTGCGGGGCCGCCTTGAGGCAACTCGAGGTATTTGGTATCCACCCGTAGCTTCGCCCATCCGGACGTGTCCTGAGACCTAGATACGCGCGGCTACGATCAGGGTGTCGACACGCCGGGAGGATTTGCTGGATTAGCCTTACCTTAGCTCGGTATATCTTGAGCACGGGATTCCGAGGATACTCGGGTCTTCCCACTTTGGAGTTGCGACTCCGCGGATCGTGGGCTTGTAATGGGTCAAGTTGGAACACCCCTGCAGGGTTTGAACTTTCGAAAGCCGTGCCCGCGGTTATGTGGCAGATGGGAGCTTGTTAATTCCAGTTGTAGAAACTTGACACAATGATACTAATACACTACCTGTGTGTGTTCCGTGACTGTCAATTTCCGAATAGGGATTCGGGAGTTGAACACGGAGGGGTTATGTTTGGAGCTTGTAGCTAGGATCACTTCGTGATCACTTCTCGCGATGCCTTCTCTTCTCGCTCTCACTTGCGTAAGCTAGATGCTAGTTGCTGCTGCAGACTTGTTCTTTCTTCAGCCTTTCCCTCACCTAAAGGCTTTGATAGTTCTGTTACCCGGGAACGGGATTGCTGAGTCCTCTGTGGCTCACAGTTACTTCACACACCAGATGCAGGTCCAGCTATGAGTTATCCAGGTGATGGCACCGAGCTGGATTGGGAGTACGACGAGGAGCGTAGTCGTTACTACGTGCGCTACCCGGACGATCAGTAGTGGAGTCTCTTACTAGGATTCGATCCGCCTGTGGTTGTTTTATTTATCTGAGTTTGGTACTTTGACATTTGGCTTTTGCCCTTAGAGGATTGTAGTGATCTTATTGTATGATGATTGAGACTTGTACTGTTATTCTGTGACGTGGCGATTGTAAGCCGACTATTTTAAGTTTACCATCCCTCTTTTACATGAGTTGTGCAAAGATTACCAAACTTGAGATCATTCTAGGATGGACTTATGCCTTTAAGTCGTGCCCCGACACGTAGGAGGCATAATTCCATCCTGGGCATTACAAGTTGGTATTCAGAGCCTTCTCCGACCTAGGAGCCCCCACTGTTTGATCGAACCGTTGACGGTTGAGTCTAGGCACACACTGAAAAACTTTTTGAGTCCTATATTATATCGGAGAGTAGGATTCTTTGCTTCTCATCCCCTTTCTCTCTGGTGAGGACTCCTGACGTCTGCTCTTGTCTCTCCTATCTTCAAAATTTGCACAAAATTTTTTTTTAGGATTCCCGCGAGTATTCTGGGATTGTTTCGATGTTCTTGTGACAAGGATATTGTTCTCGATGCCTCCTGTTACCGAGGAGTTGAGCTTCGGGGTATCACTGTAACAAGCATATCGCAACAGTACTAAATACTTAAGACGGCCGACATCGAAAATCTCCCCTATACGGCCAGTGGCACGATAACCCCGACATCACCCAGTACTGGGGAGGTAGTTCGGGAGTATTGCCATAGCTTGTTATAGTGGATGCTTTTCGAAGGTCCGAGGTACACAGTTTCCGAGAAAGACTGGTTATGTGTTGAAGGATGGATACACCTGGATGTAGGTTAGAGTTGATTGCGTGGTGCTTCCCGTGTATCCCCAACACCTGATTGCATAACTGGAATCTTTCGGAAAGCTATAGGTGGGTTTTATCCAGTAGATCGTAGGCATTCTTCCAACGAATGCAGGTTAGTGAGTTCGGGGTTCGACATTGAGTGAAGGAGTTATATGACCGAGGTTACTATCAGGAGTTGCATCTTAAAGGGTCCTTGGCTATGCTGATCCGGGGATTGCAAAACCTTTTCGTAACGCGTTCATATGCTTTCAGCACAAAGATGTTAGAACGAAACTCCTCTCTTGTGTTTGTTCCTTTCCGTACCTTGTTGTTTTATTATTTTATCCTTTTGATCCCTATGTGGCTTCTCGTGAAGACTGATGTTATCAATTAACTAAGAAACTCATTCGTTCCTCTTGTTCGGATGATTTCATTCGTTCTTATTGTTCGAATGATTATTGTGAAGACTTGTTGCAATTCATTCCATTGATTCAGCTTATTCCTTTTGTCAATCAATTGCTGATTCGTGGTCATCTCTTACAGGATGGCTCCGAAAAAGGTTCCGAATGCCAACCCAGAGGTGGAAGAGGTCCCAGAGCATCCTCCTTCACCTCCTCCTCCGCCTGAGGCTTGGAGAGCAATTATGCAGACTACTGCTCAGAACACTCAGTTGATGATGCAGATGATGCAGATGATGCAAGCTAATCAAGCTAATCAAGCTAATCAGGGCGTTCCAATGAACCAAGGCAACTTCTTCCAGCAGCACCATGCTACTCTGAACCAGTTCTTGGCCAACAATCCTAAAGCTTTCAGTTACTGTGTCGACCCTCTTGATGCTGAAGATTGGCTGACTGATATCAAGAAGCATTTTGAGTGCAGTAACGTGAAAGAAGATGACTATGTGAAGTTTGCAGCCTTCCAACTGAAAGATCAAGCAGCTGACTGGTGGCAGCAGTACAAAGACTCAAGGCCGGGTCAAGTGATCTCATGGGAGAATTTCTGCAAGGATTTCCGCTCGCATCACATTCCTACAAGTGTTATCGAGGGTATGCGTGAGCAATTCCGCAACCTCAAGCAGGGCTCCATGTCAGTCTATCAGTATAATGTCAAGTTCCAAAACCTCGCTCGCTATGCAAAGCAAGACATACCTGATGCAAAGAGCAAAATCTATCAGTTCCGTGGAGGTCTCAAAGATGAACTTCAGCTTGCTCTCACTCTGTTCGAGCCAGACGAATTCGATAAGTTCTATAATATGGCTTTGAAACAAGAAGCAGCTCAGCTTAAGATGGAGGCTTCTAAGAAGAGAATTCGAGATGCTGTTCACTCTACCTCATCGTCTCAGTTGGCTGCGAAACAACAGAAATTCTAGCTTCCTCCTCCTCCAATGATTCGAGCTCCATACAACAACTCCAGCAACTTCAACAACTCCAACAACAAGAACTCTAGTGGCCGTGGTTTCTCCCACCCACCCAACCCAAGCAACCAGTCGAAGAAGCAGTTTCAGTCTCAAGGCTCCAAGTCCAGTGGCTCTCATTTCCGTCCTCTCTCTGAAGTGGTGTGCAACAAGTGTGGCCAGAAGGGTCATTATGCCAACAGATGTCCGAATCCGAAGCGTCTTCCTCCTCCACCACCTGTGGGTACCGCTATGGTCAAGCATGATCCAAAGGCTGCAAGGGTCAATCTGATGAATGCAGCACAAGCGGAGGCTTCTTCTGATGTCATTCTGGGTAACCTTCCAGTGAACTCTTTTCCAGCTAAAGTGTTATTTGATTCGGGTGCATCATGCTCTTTCATGTCTCAACCATTTGCATCCAAGCACAGTATTGCCACTTCAAATTTGCCTCAGAAGTTGCAAGTTGTTTCTCCGGGCAAGATTATGACTTCTAGTGTTTATGCTCCGGATGTTTCTATTCGCATGGGAGATTATCGTTTTCTGGCTAAACCGGTGATTCTTGGGCATTCTGACATCGACCTCATTCTCGGAATGGATTGGCTTTCTCAGCACGATGCTCACATTGATTGTGCTCAAAAGGAAGTCAAATTGACTCATTCTGATGAAGATGTGATTATCTTCGCCTCCAGGGATAATACTATTCGGCTTTTCTCTCTTAATGATAAGGGTGAAATTAATGCCATAGAGCAAATTCCAGTGGTGAATGAATATCAAGACGTCTTTCCAGAAGAGCTTCCAGGCATGCCTCCACACCGTCAGGTGGAGTTTGTCATTGAACTCGAGCCGGGCACCGAACCTGTTTGTCGGCGTCCATACAAGCTCTCTTCAGATGAATTGAAGGAATTGAAGAGACAGTTGGATGAACAGGAGCGTATGGGTCTCATCAGACCGAGTACATCTCCGTGGGGCTGTGGTGTCTTATTTGTCAAGAAGAAAGATGGCACGGAGCGTCTCTGTGTTGACTACCGGCCACTGAACAAGAAGACGATTAAGAACAAGTATCCGCTCCCCAACATCAACGAACTCTTTGAGCAGCTCAAAGGAGCTAAAGTTTTCTCTAAGCTTGACCTCCGAATGGGCTATCATCAAATTCGCATTCGCGAGGAAGACATTCCCAAGACGGCTTTCAGAACGAGCTACGGTTCATATGAGTATACCGTCATGTCCTTCGGTCTCGCCAATGCTCCTCCTACCTTCTCAAGGATGATGCATTACATCTTCAACCCCTTTACAGGCGAGTTTGTGCTAGTGTATCTGGATGATATTCTGGTGTTTTCCAAGAATGAAGAAGATCACGAAAAGCACTTGCGTCTGGTTCTTGATCGACTCAGAGAGCATAAATTCTATGCCAAGTTCTCAAAGTGCGAGTTTTGGCTCGATAAGGTTCTCTACCTGGGCCACATTATCTCAGCTGACGGTATTGCGGTTAATCCCGAGAAAGTTGAAGCAATTGTCAACTGGGAAGCTCCTCAGAACGTCAAGCAGCTCCGCAGTTTTCTGGGTCTTGCCAGCTATTGCAGAAGGTTTGTGGAGAACTTCTCCAAGATTGCCAAGCCTCTTTCCAACCTCCTCCAGAAGAATGTCAAATACTTTTGGTCTCCCGAGTGTGAAGTGGCTTTCAAAACCCTCAAAGAGAAGCTTGTCTCAGCTCCAGTTCTGATTCCTCCTGATGAATCCAAGCCCTATGAAGTGTTCTGTGACGCTTCTCTTCAAGGTCTTGGTGGTGTGCTTATGCAAGAGAAGAGAATTGTGGCATACACTTCACGTCAGCTAAAGCCAGCTGAGAAGAACTATCCCACACATGATCTCGAGCTAGCAGCTGTGGTACATGCTCTGATTACGTGGAGACATCTGTTGTTGGGCAGAAAGGTCGACATCTTCACTGATCACAAGAGCTTGAAGTACATCTTCACGAAGCCGCATCTGAACCTCCGCCAGACTCGTTGGGTCGAGATGATCCAAGAGTACAACCCCAGCATTGAGTACACTCCAGGCAAGGCGAATGTGATTGCAGATGCTTTGAGCAGAAAGGCATATTGCAACAGCCTTCTTATCAAGCCACATCAGCCTGAGCTTTGTGAAGCTTTCAGGAAGCTCAACCTTCAGGTTGTTCCGCAGGGTTTTCTTGCAAATCTCCAAATTGCTCCTACCTTGGAAGATCAAGTCCGTGAGGCCCAGCTCAGTGATACCATGGTGAAGAAGGTGAAACATGGGATTGCAAAGGGCACTCCAAAATATAAGTGCTTCCGTGTTGATGAGAGAGATACCTTGTTCTTCGAGGACAGACTCGTTGTTCCCAAAGGTGATCTCAGGAAGCTCATAATGGAAGAAGCTCATGACTCTCTCCTTTCCATTCATCCTGGCAGTTCCAAGATGTACCAAGACCTCAAGCAGTCTTACTGGTGGACACGCATGAAAAGGGAGATTGCCCAATTCGTGAATGAATGTGATGTATGCAGAAGAGTGAAAGCAGAACATCAACGTCCAGCCGGTCTTCTCCAACCTATTCCTATTCCTGAGTGGAAGTTCGACCACATTGAAATGGACTTCGTCACTGGTTTTCCTAAATCCAAGCGAGGCAATGATGCTATCTTTGTGGTGATTGACAAGCTTACCAAAGTTGCTCACTTTCTTCCAGTCAAAGAATCAATCAATGCAGCTCAACTTGCAGAGCTGTACACTTCCAGAATTGTGTCCCTACATGGCATTCCTCAAGTGATATCCTCAGACCGTGGCAGCTTGTTCACATCAAAGTTCTGGGACTCCTTTCAGTCCGCCATGGGCACGAAGATCAGGTTCAGCACTGCCTTTCACCCTCAGACTAGTGGTCAAGTCGAGCGTGTGAATCAGATCCTTGAAGATATGCTCAGAGCCTGTGTCATCTCCTTCGGCATGAAATGGGAGGACTGTCTTCCATTTGCAGAATTCTCTTACAACAACAGCTTCCAAGCTAGTGCAGGCAAAGCACCGTTTGAAATTCTCTATGGCAGAAAGTGCCGTACCCCTCTCAACTGGTCTGAAACAGGTGAACGCCAACTTCTTGGCAATGATTTGATCTCTGAAGCCGAAGAAATGTGCAAAGTCATACGTGAGAATCTCAAGGCCGCTCAGTCGCGTCAGAAGAGTTACTATGACGGAAAGCATCGTGATTTGGCTTTCGACATCGGTGATCATGTCTATCTCCGAGTTTCTCCGATGAAAGGAACCCAGAGATTCGGTATCAAAGGAAAGCTTGCTCCTAGATACGTCGGGCCTTTCAAAATTCTTGGCAAAAGAGGCGATCTAGCCTATCAGCTCGAGCTCCCTTCCAACTTTGCAAATGTTCATGATGTCTTCCATGTGTCTCAGCTTCGCAAATGCTTCAAGGCACCTGAGCGCACGATTCCATTTGAGGAGATTGATCTTCAACAAGACCTTTCCTACCGAGAGCATCCAGTTGCAATTCTCGAAGAAACCGAACGCAAGACTCGTAACAAGTCCATCAAGTTTCTGAAAGTCAAGTGGTCACATCACACAGACCGAGAAGCTACCTGGGAACGAGAAGATCATCTTCGTTCCGAGTACCCTTCCTTTTTCCAGTCCTAGATCTCGGGACGAGATCTTTTTGTAGTAGAGGAGAGTTTGTAATGCCCCGGATGTAATACTTTCCCTTTTGGGCTTATAATAAATCTCCGGCTTCATCTATTTCCATTTCGGGTTCTTTGTCTTTTGGGTTTTCGTCGTTTTGTTGTGTGAGTGTGTGGCATTCATTCATATCATGTAGACATGTGCATTGCATTGCATTTGTGTTGTGGGTTGCATCCGGTTCGTGGCGTTTCTTCCCGTTGTCCGTTTCGTGTTCCGGAGCTCCCTCACGTGTCCGTGACGTCCCGTAGGCCTACTTTGTTGTTCGGGCGTTTTTCGTTACCGGTGTGTCGTGAGGTTGTGTTGTGTGTTGTTGTTTTGTTGTGTGCAACCCGCCTCTCAAATCTCGTCTCGTTTGGACTCCGTTGACTTTTCCCTCCGTTGCTCGTGTGGGCCCGAAGTGCCTTCGCTTCGTGTCCCGGAAATACCCCTGTGGCTTTCTTTTATCTCCGTCTGGTCCTTTTAAATCATCCCCGCGATCGGATCTGTTGGATCCCGATCGGAGGGCTCCTAAACACCCCTATCTCCAAACCCTAGTCTAAACTGCTATAAATATACCCCTAGTCTATTTGGGGCAACCCTTCTTTCTTCCTCCTCTCTCCCTTTCTTTTTTTTTCTTTTCTACCTCAGATCCAAGAAACCTGCCCGGATCCCGAAGGATCCCCTCGATCCATCGGATCGAACCAGCGCCGCCGACCGGTTCCTCGATCTGGGCGAGGCTGGTCAACGAAGCCTCGTCAGATCCGATTCGATCGACGCCAGCGCGCCGCAGCCCGCAGGCCAGGCGCTTCCCTCCGTCCAGATCGCCCCGGAGGCCCGTACACCCGACGCCAGGAGGGCCTGGACCACTTGGCCGGCCAGCCGCTCCTCGGGCCGCGCCAGCCAGGCGCCGACCGGCCCACCTCCTCTCGCCTCTGCCTCGCCGCTTCCCCAACGCGCGCTCTACCGGGCCTCGCCAGCGCTCGCCTCCGGCCAGGCCAGCCAGGCCAGGCGCCCCGGTGGGCCTTCCGCCTCCGTCAGCGCCCCTCCGCGGGCCAGCCAGGCCACGGGGCCTCCCGCACCGTCCGCGCCGGCCCAGATCCACGCGCCGGCTGGGCCTCCCGCACCGCCTCGCCAGCGCGCCGCGTCCAGGCCTCCAGCCGCGGCTGGGCCGAACCGAGCCGCCTGGGCCGCCGCCGCTGCAGATCGCCGGGCCCATCTACCTTTTTTTCCCAGATCTGCTCAGGTTGACCCCAAAATTCCACCAAGTCCCTGTTTTACTTGTTCTGTGATGCAAAGTTTGACCATGCATAACTTTCTCTGTGATGCTCCGTTTTGCGCGTGTAGCATGTCCAGATGTTCGTGGAGATGCCCTCTACGTTTTACCTGTTGTAGTCATGCATGTTAGATGTCATCTTGACACATGTTTTGCTGTTACAAGAGTGTATGATGATATAAACTGCTGTTATGTGTTATTTTTGTGCCACCTTTGACATGTGATATCTTTTAGCTCGTTTGTCCAAACGATGCAAATGACATGTCCACGTGTTCGTCTCGTCACGAACTACGTGTTGTGTGTGATAGGTTGCATGGTAGATTTATTGTTTCCTTGTTATCATCGTTGCAAGATGCCATGTTCACATGTTGTGTTTTCACTTGTTATGAAATGCCACCTTGTTGAGCTCGTTGCAATCGGTGTGTTCATCACAATGATGCATGCTTGTGTGTTTCGGGATCACCTTCATATGTATTTTGATGAGGTGCTTACCCTTTGCCATGTTTAGTTTCGAGGTGACTCAAACATGCTCTTTTGTGTGCTATGATGATATTGCTGTTTTAGGACTTAGTGAAATTTCACTAAGTCTGAAATCTGTAACGTTCCGATGCCATGTTCGTGTGATGTTGTAGGACAAAGCATGATAGTTTTGGGGTGGATTTTGATTGTTCCTTGAAGTATATATTGTTGTCTTTCCATCCATGTCCTCACATGTCCATTTGAGTGGCTGTAGCATGTTTATCTTTTGCTCCAAACTTTCAATAAAATTCTGCTGCCAGAATTTTATTTCAAAGTTCAATATGTCCAAGATCATTGCTATTGATCCGTGACTCCGTTGGGGGTGCACTTTGGACCTAGTTGCTGTACATTATATCTAGTTTGTGTTCAAGTCCTTTGCCATGCTTTTTGGGTGCTTTAGATTAATTCTTTTGAGCTCCCAAGATGCTATGTTGCTGTAATTTTCAGTTTTCGCTCAAATCTTGTTTCGGGCATAACTTTTAGCCCGTAACTCCGATTTCAGCGAATCTTATATCAAACTTGGGTGATTTTCTGTGTAGATTAATAATATCAGGTTGTTATCTTGTTTTGAGGTGTTTTGCTTGAGTGATGTTTTACGTGCTCCATGTGCATCTTTAGTGCATCCATCATGCATCCATGTTCTTCGAGTGCGCATTGCATCGTGTTGATTGGTGCTTGGTGTGTTTGTCTTGTTTAGAGCCGGAGGTTGATCACGAGTTTTCCAACGAGGTTGAGCACGAGGTTTCCAACGAGTTTGAGCACGAGGACCCTTCTTTCGATCCGAACGTCTTCTCTTCAGGCAAGATGACCGAACCCCGATAACATTACTATCTTTGCCTATTGCTAGTAGTCTCGATCTATAGTTTTGCCTCGATGCCCATGTTCTTCTTGTCAGCCTCCTACTTGTAACCAATTGCCATGTTTAACCACCCTACCTATGCAAACCGTTGCTTGGCTAAGTACGCTTCGCTCAGCCCTTCTTATAGCGTTGCTAGTTGCAGGTGAAGTGAAGATGCTTGCTCCATGTTGAAGTTTGGTTGGGTTATATCACACTATATTAATGCTTTAACTGAAATCACCTATATACTGGCAAGGGTGGAAGGCTAAGCCTTTTGCTTGGTGATTTGTTCCACTCATGCCGTTAGGATCCGTATAAGCCGGTTTTATGTTCCTTGATTATGCGTTCCTAACACGGTTGGGGTGTATGGGACCCCCTCGATAAACCGCTAAGTGCTAAGTCTTTTCCAGCAAATCCCAACATTGGTACTATTTGCCTAATAACAAACTAAACATGCATAGGAAGTAATTAACCCTCTTTCTTAATCAACAACCCCGGGCCAGTGCTCCACATGAGTGTTGGTCCGAAACGGGGAGCCTGCGGGGCCGCCTTGAGGCAACTCGAGGTATTTGGTATCCACCCGTAGCTTCGCCCATCCGGACGTGTCCTGAGACCTAGATACGCGCGGCTACGATCAGGGTGTCGACACGCCGGGAGGATTTGCTGGATTAGCCTTACCTTAGCTCGGTATATCTTGAGCACGGGATTCCGAGGATACTCGGGTCTTCCCACTTTGGAGTTGCGACTCCGCGGATCGTGGGCTTGTAATGGGTCAAGTTGGAACACCCCTGCAGGGTTTGAACTTTCGAAAGCCGTGCCCGCGGTTATGTGGCAGATGGGAGCTTGTTAATTCCGGTTGTAGAAACTTGACACAATGATACTAATACACTACCTGTGTGTGTTCCGTGACTGTCAATTTCCGAATAGGGATTCGGGAGTTGAACACGGAGGGGTTATGTTTGGAGCTTGTAGCTAGGATCACTTCGTGATCACTTCTCGCGATGCCTTCTCTTCTCGCTCTCACTTGCGTAAGCTAGATGCTAGTTGCTGCTGCAGACTTGTTCTTTCTTCAGCCTTTCCCTCACCTAAAGGCTTTGATAGTTCTGTTACCCGGGAACGGGATTGCTGAGTCCTCTGTGGCTCACAGTTACTTCACACACCAGATGCAGGTCCAGCTATGAGTTATCCAGGTGATGGCACCGAGCTGGATTGGGAGTACGACGAGGAGCGTAGTCGTTACTACGTGCGCTACCCGGACGATCAGTAGTGGAGTCTCTTACTAGGATTCGATCCGCCTGTGGTTGTTTTATTTATCTGAGTTTGGTACTTTGACATTTGGCTTTTGCCCTTAGAGGATTGTAGTGATCTTATTGTATGATGATTGAGACTTGTACTGTTATTCTGTGACGTGGCGATTGTAAGCCGACTATTTTAAGTTTACCATCCCTCTTTTACATGAGTTGTGCAAAGATTACCAAACTTGAGATCATTCTAGGATGGACTTATGCCTTTAAGTCGTGCCCCGACACGTAGGAGGCATAATTCCATCCTGGGCATTACAAACTCGCCGGTGTAGGGGTTGAAGATGTAGTGCATCATTCTCGAGAAGGTAGGAGGAGCATTGGCGAGACCAAAGGACATGACCGTATACTCATATGAGCCGTAGCTCGTTCTGAAGGTAGTCTTGGGGATGTCTTCCTCGCGAATGCGAATTTGGTGATAGCCCATTCGGAGATCGAGCTTAGAGAACACTTTAGCTCCTTTGAGCTGCTCGAACAGTTCGTTGATGTTGGGGAGCGGATACTTGTTCTTTATTGTCTTCTTGTTCAATGGCCGGCAATCGACGCAGAGACGCTCCGTGCCATCCTTATTCTTGACAAATAAGACACCACAGCCCCAAGGAGACGTACTAGGCCTGATGAGACCCATACGCTCCTGTTCATCAAGCTGCTTCTTCAATTCCTTCAACTCTTCAGGAGAGAGCTTGTACGGACGCCGGCATGCTGGCTCTGTACCTGGCTCGAGTTCAATGACGAATTCCACCTTACGGTGTGGAGGCATGCCTGGAAGTTCTTCAGGAAAGACGTCTTGATATTCGTTTACCACCGGAATTTGAGAGATGGCATTAATCTCGCCCTTATCATTGAAAGAGAAAAGCCTGATAGTGTTATCCCTGGCGGCGAAGATAATCACATCATCATCGGAATGAGTAATCTTGACTTCCTTCTGTGCACAGTCAATTTGAGCATCATGCTGAGAAAGCCAGTCCATCCCGAGGATGAGGTCGATGTCGGAATTGCCAAGAACCACCGGATTAGCCAAAAATCGATAATCACCCATGCGAATAGATACATTCGGAGCATACAAGCTAGAATGCATCTGCTTTGCCGGAGAAGAAATTGCCAATTGCCTTGGTAAAGCTACTGTGATCACACTATGCTTGGATGCAAATGGGTATGACATGAAAGAATGTGAAGCACCCGAATCAAATAACACTTTTGCAGGAAAAGAGTTCACTGGAAGGTTACCCAAAATGACATCAGAAGAATTCTCCGCTTGCGCTGCATTCATCAGATTGACCTTTGATGCCTTTGGATCATGCTTGACCATAGCGGTACCGACAGGTGGAGGAGGCGGAAGGCGCCTCGGATTGTTGCACTTGTTGGAATAATGACCCTTCTGGCCACACTTGTAGCAAGTCACCTCAGAAAGTGGGCGAGTAGGAGGAGCACTTAATCTTGGATCTTGGAACTGCTGCTTGGACTGCTTGTTGGAGTTGGGTGGGTGGGAGAAACCACGACCACTAGAGTTCTTGTTGTTGTTGGAGTTGTTGGAGTTGTTGTAAGGAGCTCGAATCACTGGAGGAGGAGGAAGCCAAAATTTCTGTTGTTTCGAGACCATCTGAGACGATGAGGAGGAGTGAACGGCATCTCGAATCCTCTTTTTAGAAGCCTCCATCTTGAGCTGAGCTGCCTCTTGTTTGAGCGCCATGTTATAGAATTTGTCGAATTCATCGGGCTCGAACAAGGTGAGAGCAAGTTGAAGTTCATCCTTGAGACCTCCTCGGAACTGATAGATTTTGCTCTTGCATCAGGAATGTCTTGCTTAGCATAGCGGGCGAGGTTTTGGAACTTGACATTATACTGGTAGACAGTCATAGAGCCCTGCTTCAGGTTGCGGAATTGCTCACGCATACCCTCGATGACACTTGTTGGAATGTGGTGAGAGCGAAAGTCCTTGCAGAAATCCTCCCAAGAGATCACACGACCTGGCCTGGAGTCTTTGTACTGCTGCCACCAGTCAGCTGCTTGGTCTTTGAGTTGGAAGGCTGCAAACTTCACATAATCCTCTTCCCTTACGTTACTGCACTCAAAATGTTTCTTGATATCGTTTAACCAATCTTCAGCATCAAGAGGGTCGACACAGTAACTGAAAGCTTTTGGATTATTGGCCAAGAACTGGTTGAGAGTAGCATGGTGCTTTTGGTTGAAGAAATTGCCTTGATTTCCTAGAACACCCTGATTAGCTTGATTAGCTTGCATCTGCTGCATCATCTGCATCAACATCTGGGTGTTCTGATTTGTAGTCTGCATAATCGCTCTCCAAGCCTCAGACGGAGGAGGAGGGGAAGGAGGATGACTTGGGACCTCTTCACCCTCTGGGTTAGCATTGGGAACCCGTTTCGGAGCCATCCTGAAAGAGATGACCACGAATCAGCAATTGATTGAAAGAAGGTATAAGCTGAATCAACGGATTGAAATGCAACATAGTCTTCACAATAATCATTCGAACAAGAGGAACGAATGAAATTCTCAGTTAAATGATAACATCAATCTTCACGAGAAGCCACATAGGGGACAAAAGGTAAATAAGAAAAACAACAAGGTACAGACGGAAACAAACACAAGATAGGAGCTTCGTTCTAACATCTTTGTGCTGAAAGCTTATGAACGCGTTACGAAAGGGTTTTGCAATCCCCGGATCAGCATAGCCAAGGACCCTTTAAGATGCAACTCCCGATCGGAACATCGGTCATAAAACCACTTCACTCAATGTAGAACCCCGAACTCGTTAACCGGCATTCGTTGGAAGAATGCCTACGATCTACTGGATAAACCCACCTATGAATTTCCAAAAGATTCCAGTTATGCAATTAGGTGTTGGGGATACAGGGGAAGCACCGCGCAATCAACTCTAAACCTACATCCAGCTGTATCCATCCTTCAACACATAACCAGTCTTTCTCGGAAACTGTCTACCTCGGACCTTCGAAAAGCATCCACTATACCAAGCTATGGCAATACTCCTGAACTACCTCCCCAGTACTGGGTGATGTCGGGGTTATCTTGCCACCAACCGTATAGGAGAGATTTTCGATGTCGGTCGTCTTAAGTATTTAGTACTACCGCGATATGCTTGTGACGACAATACCCCGAAGCTCAACTCCCCGGGACACTGCCACAACCCCTAATGTCAGGAGGCATCGAGAACAATATTCTCGTCGCAAGAACATCGAAACAATCCAAGAATACTCGCGAGATTCCTAAAAAAATTGGTGCATTTTTTGAAAGTAGAAGAGGCAAGAGTAGACGTCAGGAGTCCTCACCAGAGAGAAAGGGGATGAGAAGCAAAGAAATCCTACTCTCCGATATAAATATAGGACTCAAAATATTTTCAGTGTGTGCCTAGACTCGACCGTCAACGATTCGATCAATCAGTGGGGGCTCCTAGGTCGGAGAAGGCTCTGAGTACCAACTTGTAATGCCCAAGATGGGACTATATCTCCTACGTGTCGAGGCACGACTTAGAGACATAACCCCATGCTGGAATGATCGCAAGTTTGGTATCTTTGCACAACTCATGTAAAAGATGGGGATGGAAAACATAAAATAGTTGGCTTACACTCGCCACGTCACACAAATACATTACATGTTTCAATCATCATACAAAAGAACATCACAGCCCATCTAAGGGTAAATCCAAATGACAAGATACCAAACATAATTTAAATCCACAGGTCGGATCGAATCCTAGTAGAAGTTCCACTATTGATCATCAGGATAACGAACATAGTAACAGCTACGCTCCTCGTCGTACTCCCAGTCTAGCTCGGTGCCATCACCTGGATAGCTCACCATCGGACCTGCATCTAGTGTTTTGAAGTAACTGTGAGCCACAGAGGACTCAGCAATCCCGTTCCCGGGTAACATGACTATTTAAGCCTTGGGTGTGGAACAAGGCTGAAGAAAGAATAAGAAAGTGGTTGCAGCAGCACTAGCCTAGCTTACGTATAAGAGAGCGAGAAGAGAAGGCGCCTCGGTCGAGAGATGATCACTAAGTGATCCTAAACTAATCAAGTCAAACATAACCCCACCGTGTTCATCTCCCGAAACCCCTTTTCGGAAAATGACAGTCACGGTACACACACTGGTAGTGTATTGGTTCAAAGTGTCAAGTTTTCTACAACCGGATATTAACAAGCTCCCATCTGCCACATAACCGCGGGCACGGCTTTTGAAAGTTCAAAACCCTGCAGGGGTGTTCCAACTTGGCCCATGACAAGCCCACGATCCGCGGAGTCGCAACTCCAGGGTGGGAAGACCCGAGTATTCTCGGAATCCCGTGCTCAAGATACTCCGAACTAAGGTAAGGCTAATCCAGCAAATCCTCCCGGCGTGCCGACACCCTGACAATAGCCGCGCGTATCTAGTCTCAGGCCACGACCGGATGGGCGATTCTACAGGTTTATATCAATCCTCGAGTTTCCTCGTGGTGACCCCGCAGAACCCCCGGTTTGGACCAACACTCATGAGGAGCACTGGCCCGGGGTTGTTGATTAAGAACTCGGGTTTGCAAGACCCTATGCAAGTTTTATTAGTTATTAGGCGAATAGTACCAATGTTGGGACTTGCTGGAAAAGACTTATCACTTAGCGGTTTATCGAGGGGCCCCCATAAACCCCAACCGTGTGAGGAACACATAATCAAGGAACATAACACCGGTTTATACGGTTCCTAGCGGCATGAGTGGAACAAATCACCAAGCAAAAGGCTTAGCCTTCCACCCATTGCCAATATATAGATGATTTCATTTAAGCATTTATATAGAGTGATATAACCCAACAAAACTTCAACATGAAGTAAGCATCTTCAACTTCACCTGCAACTAGCAACGCTATAAGAGGGGCTGAGCGAAGCCTACGTATAGCCAATCAATGGTTTGCATAGGTAGGGTGGTTAGACATGATCATGGTTACAAGGAGGAGGTTGACAGGAAAGGCATGGGCATCGAGGCAAAACTATAGATCGAGACTTCTAGCAATAGGCAAAAATAGTAATGGTATCCGGGTTCGGTCATCTTGCCTGAAGAGTTGTCGTTCGGATCGTAAGAGGGGTCCTCGTGCTCAACCTCGGTAGTAACCTCGTGCTCGTACTCGTACTCGGTCTCAGCTTCCAGCTCTAAACAATACAACCACACAAGGCACGAATCAACAAGATGCAATGTGCACACAAAAATGATGGATGCATGACTTATGCACTAAGGGAGCACACGGAGCATGGAAATAGCACTCAAGCAAAATACTTCAAAACATGATAACAATAGTATATTATTAATCTACACGGAAAATTGATCAAGTTTCATATAAGACTTGCTGCAATCGGAGCTACGGGCTAAAAGTTATGCCCGAAACAAGAAACATGCGAAAGCTGAAAATTACAGCCACATAGCAACTTCGGAGCACTAGATAAATAAGCTACAGCACTCAAACATCATGTAAAAGAGCATGAACATAAATTAGACATATCCTACAGCAAATAAGTCCAAAGGTGCACCCCCAAAGGAGCCACGGATCAATAGCAACAAGCTATGACATATTGAACTTGACAACAAAATCCTGACAGCAGTAATTTATTGCAACTTTGGAGCCAAAGTTAAATATGCTACATCCACTCAAATAAGCATGTGAGAGCATGAATGGATATCCAACAATATGTACAGTAAGGAATCATCAAGAGTCACCCCAAAACTATCATGGATTGTCCTAGAACAACAAGCAAACACGGCATCTGGAAATTACAGATTCCAGACTTAGTGAAATTTCACTAAGTGTTAAAACAGCAGTTTCATCATGGCATCTTTGAGAGCAAGTTTAAGTCACCTCAAAACTAAACATGGCAAGTGGTAAGCACCACATCAAAGTACACATGATGGTGATTCCGAAACATAAAAGCATGCATCATGGAGATAAATACAACGATAGCAATGAGCTCAACAAGATGGCATCTCATAACAAGTTAAACAACTAAACAGCCACATAGCACTTTGCAACGATGATAAACATGTCAAGAATAAATCTATCCTGCATCCTAATACAAACAACATGTAGAGCATGGCAAGACGAACACGTGGATATGTCATTTGCATCATTCGGACAAACGAGCTAAAAGATATCACTATGCAAAGATGGCATAAAAACATCACTAACAGCAGTTTACAACGGGATGCACTCTTGCAATAGAAAAATAAGCATCTAGATGATCTCAAACATGCATGGCACAATGGAATGAATCGTAGTGCAAGTCACCACGAACGTCTGGACATGTCATTGCGCAAAACGGACCATCACACAAAAAGTTATCACAGTTGCAAGATAGCATCAGCACACAAAACATAGGGACTTAGAGAAATTAGGGTTCAACCTAGATCTGAAGATGCGGGCCGGAGGAATGGATCTGGCCCAGTGCGGCTGGTGCGGCTGGGCTGAGGAACGGCTCGGGCCACGGTCTCGGGCGGCTGAGGAGGAGGCCCGGTGGAGTGGGCCTGGCGACGCAGCCCAGGTGGCGCTCGGGCCCGGAGGCGGCGGATCGGCCGGGAGGCGCTGGCGAAGGAGGGCCCGGCCTGGCGAGCTGGTCCGCTGGGCCCTGGCGGAGGAAGCGGCCCGGGCCGATGCGGAGGGAGAGGCGAGGCGATCTGTGGCGGAAGCGGTCCAGCGGCGAGACGGCTGGGCCGATGCGGGAGCGGCTGGCGACGCGATCCGGGAGGAGGCCGGATCCGGCTGGCGATGCGGTGCGAGGCCCAGGCGCGGAGAGATCGAGCGGATCGAGCGCTGGTCAACGGATCCAGATCGATCCCAGCGGCTGGCGAATGAGCGCTCTGGATCCTGCTCTATCCAGAGGCTGGCGGCGGCGATGGAGGGGCACCGGCGCCCTGGCCGGCCGGCGAGCTGCGGTGGGAGGAGGAGGTGGGGCCGGCGGCGCGGTGTGGCAGCGGGGAACGGCCCGGAGGCGGCGGTGGTGAGTGAGAGGAGGTGAGTAGAGGTGTTTCCGGCGAGGTGGTGGTACTCCGGTGAAACTCCGGCGAGATTCCGGCGAACTCTCCGGCGAGGTGGTGGTGGCTGGAGGAAGGAGAAGGTGGGGGCTAGGGTTTCCTTGATTTGGGGCAAAAATTGGGGGAAGTGGACAAATATATAGGCACAAAGAGCTAGGGTTGTCCAAATGGGGTGTGGTTTTCAGCCACACGATCAGGATTGGATGGCCTAGATGAAGGAAGTGGTTAGGAGTGGTTTGGTGGGCTGTTGGAGGGGTGTCTTGGGCCTCAAAGTGGAGGCACTTTGAGCCCACGAGAATAACTGTTGGGGTAGCAAACGAGCTCCAAACGCGACGAGATTTGACAGGCGGGTTACACACGCCAAAACAACAACACACGACAAGTCTCGCGCCAAACCGGTAACGTTACACGGCCAAACACCAAAGTAGGCCTATGGGATGCCACGGACACGTGAGGGAGCTCCGGAACGCGAAACGGACAACGGGAAGGAACGCGTGGAAACGGATGCAAACGACAACACAAATGCAATGCGATGCACATGACTACATGATATGAATGAATGCCACGCACGCACATGACAAAATAATGAAAACCCGAAAAGACAAAGAACCCGGAATGGAAGTGATGAAGCCGGAGATATATTATATGCCCAAAAGGGAAAGTATTACATCCGGGGCATTACAGACTCCTCCATTGCTCCAATTAGTTTTTTCTTTAGTGGGTTATATTTTGAATAATTAGCTACTCTTGGTGCTACTGTAGATGGGCTTGCATGTTGAATTCTTAGTGTTATAAGTAGTTTGAATGCTCAATATGGCCTCTAGGTATCCTTATGAGCAGTTGCTATTAATCTTGCGAAGTTTTGTTGATAAAAAAATTGTGGACTAAAATTTCAGAATTTTATTTATAGGAATAAGATGAGTATCTACAGGAAATTTTCTTCCAAAAAGAATGCTAAGGGAGTCATTGGGGAATCATCGGGCAATGACCTCAACATGCCAAGAATAGCGGAGGTGCGGCTGTGCGAATGGCCGCATAACACTTTCATGGAAGAGGTTGGGTTCCATCAAGAGTTTTCCCATTTCATGGCGAATGCTGGGTTGACCGACTTCCCGCAGATGAGTGTGACCAGCACCACCTCCTCACAAACTCCTTTGTGCAAATTTTTCATTTTCTAAGTAGAATAACCCTCCTGAAGTGCGATTCAATTTATATGCCGAACTTCATCAAATTCCACTCATTGACTTTTGTGACATATGTTTGATTCCCTCTAATGGGGAATTAAGAGAGCCTCTAAACCCGGGGAATTTGAGGACTTTTACCTCGCTCTGGCAATGCGTGTCGAAAGCCACCGCCACTAGTCTGCAGTTCTCTCTGTGCATTACTTTGCTTTATTCATCGCAACGAGTTTAAATGCTAGGGAGAAGATTGGTGCACTTAGTTCCCCCGTCCTCGCCATTTTACGTCGTGCACTATACAATGATCACACCTTTACCCTAGGAGTTATTATTGCACGTCGCCTGCACCTAAACAGAACTTAGGGCAAAATTCATGGTGGTATCACTACAAAAAAGAGATACTTCCATGATGATACATGTTTGTCACGGTAAGTCACGATTTCTATCATGCTTGTACATCCATGAAGATTTCATGACAGAATCAAGATAGTCATACATGTGTTGTCATAGAAGTGTTAGATGACAATTCTGAAATTATCATCACGGAAGTGTCCACTTCCATGACGATAAGTGCCGCGTCATGGAAGTGCTTTCGTCAAGGGTGACTGACATGTGGCATCCACCATAACGGGTCGCCGTTAAGCTATCGGGTCCGGCTTTGGATCCGATAACCCGTTAACAGCATCGACCAATGGCGATTTTCCATGTGTAAAAGTCTCATTGGCCGAAGAAACCACATGTCAGCTTCAAGTCGGGACAAATGTCATCCGGCGAATGGACGAGACGCGCCTATGAAACGTCGACACGTGGCTCGACACAACAAGTGCCCATTTAATTTTAAAAGGCCGACCAGTTTGACTTGGTCAAAAGTTAATGGGTCGGCCCAACGAAAGCCTGTTAATGGCCTGCTCGCGTATAGCCTATTCACGGCCCGTGAACTCGCAACCCGTTGTAGTCTTTCCGAATTCGGCCCAGTAGCATCATGTGGGTCGTCCAATATAATTTCAGCCCGTTTTTTGGCCCATGTATGGCCCGTGATGTCTTCCGGCCCATGTGAGGCAATTTCTATCTTTGGGCCCTTTAATGGCCCATGGTGAAATTGGCCCATAATCAACCGTAATTTTATTTATGCCCATTAACAGCCCATTACTCAGTGGGGCCATTTCCATACTGTTGGGGATATAACTACTGGGTATAAACCGCCCAGGAGGGGCTGGGTTATACCTGTACTGAATTATCCATATTGAAGCCCATGAAGACAAGGAGTATGGCGTTTTACTAAAGCCCAGGGCCCAAAGGCGGATTAGGGCCCGTAGACATAAACCGTCGTATGGTGTGTAACTTGTGATGTAAGATAGGAAAGGATAGAGACCGAGCCGGACATGTTTATGAGCGGGCCTCAGGATTTTGTAAACCGCCGGGCGTCAACCTGTGTATATAAAGGGACGACCCGACGGCGGTTCAGGGACAACAAACAACAACTTGAGAGCTAGGCAAAGCAGATTCGCTCCCTGGTCATCGAAATCCTAGCAATACCACAACAACTAGAGTAGGCCTTTACCTTCACCGCAAGGGGCCGAACTAGTATAAATTCCTTGTGTCCTTTGTCCGCTTTAACCCCTTTAAGCTAACCCGTCGCAATGGCTCCATGACTAAGTCCTCACACTAGGACATCTGCCGTGACAAAACCACGACAGTTGGCGCCCACCGTGGGGCTATCGCACGATGGTTTCAAGTTCTTAGAGGGCAGCTTCGAAGGGCTCAAGGGATACGGAGTGGGCCGGATGACCAAGAGTCATCGCGGCAAGATCTACATCGACGACGTAGGCTGGGGCCCCGAGGCCGACTCAATTGAGAACTAGTACCGGGCCCCCTTCGGCGGCATCCACGTTTTCATTGGCAAGATCGGTGAACCGAGCCCTGAGCCGGACATCTGTACCGATATCGTCGAAACGGCTCAGCGTGTGAGACCTGCCCGGGTTTAGCCTGCCATGAAGCGTGCCTTCGTGGGAGTCATCCACGGAGCGGAATCTGAGGATAGATCGGTGTCTGGTGGTGAGACCGTCGTTTACTCTGGTGACGAGTAATCTACCGGAGAGACCGAGTCATTGTACCAGCTGCAAGATGGCCGGTTTGGGGGCTGTTCCGATGGCGACAGTATTCCGGACCCCCTCGATCCGCCGAGCCGAGTTGTAGTCTTCATGGCCGGATCACAATCTGTGCAACACTCTTCGACCACAGCAGTGATGATCTTCGGTGTAGCGGGGGCAGCAGCAGTCGGGGCAGGAGGCCCTGCGTAGCCACCTGCTCAGGTTTTGTCCGGTTTATTCGACACTTTGACAACGTTGTTGGCCACTGAAGTTAGCCCGGCGGATCAGGAGCGGCATGACGCGGAAGTTGCTAAGGTGAAGGATCAGATAGCTCAAGCCAAGGTAGATCTGGCAGCCGAAAACACCAGGATGGCTGCAGAGCGGGCTGAGTTGGATGCTCAGGCTTATCGGCTCATGTTGGATCATAACGCATCAAATGATGTAATGAGGAGAAGGTACCGGTCTCACCTGCCTCCGGTTTACGAGGCAAGGAATCTTTTTAACACGCCAGGAGCAGGAACTAGCAATCAGCCAGTGCTAAACCGGGGAGAAGCACCTGGAGCGGGGACGCCGGTCCAGCTGCACCCAATGGACCCGCCTCATCAAAACATCCCGTCACAACATGTGTCGACGCCTTCGGGTCATTACTCCAACCTTTTGGATAACATAGTCGCTGCCGCTTCATGATTGGTGTCCCTCCCTATCGAAGGCGAGTCCCCCGTAGCGGTGGAGACGCGACGGGCTAGGGAGCTCCTTCAAACAGCTTTGACTCAACAGTAGGCTTATTCGTATAGCCACAAGAGGATTCATTCCACCCCCCGCCCAAGCCGGAGTTACACCAGGCATATGGATGAACCGACCGTGTCAAGTAGCGCGCGAAACCGTAACCCGCCTCGGGGGCATAATCCGGCGGGTGGTGGCGCTAATGCTCAGGATGTGGTGGATCAGGGTAGACAACATCGAGAAGCCGAGTTAGCAGTGCAGTACATGACCCGGCAACTTACCCCGGTTCGCCCAACCACTATGGTGGAACCAAGGGTTACCTCTAGTTCTTTGGGGGTGCCATGTCTCACCCCCGCTTTACGTAATGTGCGACTGTCCAAGGATTTGTGCGACTGCCCAAGGATCCCACTCCCATTCTTAGTGACAGGGGCTTGTTCACTACTAGCTTCTCCCTTGTCGGGATTAGCCTCTGACACGATGGTAGCGGGACGAACCACTTCCAACGGTGCGGTGGATAATTTAAGCCCCTCAAGCAAATCTTTAAACATGCCTTTGACCTCGGTCGCTAGTGACTCTTTCAATGTGGTCAAGGCCACATTGAACTCCTCACGAGAGACCGAGGCTCCCCCATCTGACGTAGGCAAGGACGAAGTTCCACCGGAATGATCCTCCGTCTCGACTACGTTGTCACCCATACTCTTTGGACGGTAAAGTCCTTAAAAAGAGACGACGCTCTGATACCAATTGAAATGATCGATATGGTTGACTAGAGGGGGGGGGGGTGAATAGGCAACTAACAATTTTAGCTTTTCTTAACCACTTTAAATTAAGCTTCAAAGTAAGTTGTCTAGATAAGTTACTAAGATGACAACTAGAAGAAAGTAAAGAACACAACTTCACAAGCAAGCTATATAAGATAAACAAGTAAAGCTTGCACAAGTAAAGGATAGAAATAACCACAAGTGGAGACGGTGAAGACGAGGATGTGTTATCGAAGTTCCTTCCCTTTGAGGGGAAGTACGTCTCCGTTGGAGCTGTGTAGAGGCACAATGCTCCCCAAGAAGCCACTAGGGCCACCGTATACTCCTCACGCCCTCACACAATGCAAGGTGCCGCGAATCCACTAGTGGTGCCCTTGAAGGCGGCAACCGGACCTTTACAAACAAGGTTGGGGCTCTCTCCACAACTTAATTGGAGGCTCCCAACGAAACCCCGGAGCTTCACCACAATGGAATGTGGCTCCGAAGTGACCTCTTCCATCTAGGGTGCTCAAACACCCAAGAGTAACAAAATCCACACAAGAAAGTATGGGGGAATCAAGTTTCCTTTGGTGGAAGTGTAGATCTAGGTCTCTTCCTTCAATCCCTAGCAAATCAACAAGTTTGGTTGGCTAGGGAGAGAGATCGGGCAAGAAAGCTTCAATGGCATTAATGGTGGAGAGAGAGAGGTAAGAGATAAGAAGGAGGTGGGAGAAGGGCCTCCTTAAATAGGGTCTCCACCAATCCAACCGTTATGTGCAGAATTACATAGGACCGGTACTTCCGCTCACCCAACCGATAGTACCGGTGAGTGAAGGAACCTGCGCCCATGACACCAAGGCGGTACTTCCGGTGGCTCACCCGGTAGTACCGGTCTTCCGGAGAAAACCGGAACTACTGCCCCACCTCCGGTCAACTACCGCTTAGAAACAAGAAGGATTCAAGCAAGGGCGGTAGTTGGGGCGGTGGTTCGGCCGGAACTACCGCCAGGCAGATAGTTTCTGTGTGATGGCAGTCAGAGCAGTACTACCGCCCGGAACACCGGTAATACCGGTTTCGTGGGAAGAGCATCGGTACTTCCGAGCCACCACCGGTCTACCACCGCACCCAGTACAGAAGGTATCACCCCTGAGCGGTACTTGGGGCGGTGGTTCGACCGAAACTACCGGCCACCGGTACAACCGCCTACAACGGCGGTACTACCGCTGTAGATGAATCTACACACAAGGAGGAATGAAAAGAGGACCTCTCTCTCCACGAACGGAGGCAATATAGTGGGTGCAAAGTATCTGTGTACGTGACTTGATTCACCCATTACCTTCCGATGTGGGTTCCCTCTTAATAGTACGGATTTCTGTGGGGACCCCGACTTAGAAGTCGAGATCACCGAATGCACGTGTATAGTGATCCCAGAGATCAATGCTCACTGAACACACAGAAGCTGAAATAACAAGAGTCTTACATCCATACAAATAGTCCTACACGAATTAAGGCCATTATGGCCAAGTCTTTCACAGATAGAGCCTCACGGGATGAATAGCAAATAACTTAAATAGCAGAAGTCTTCGATAACGGGTAGAACCCATGCCATCTGCCTTAACCCTACAGGCATTCTGACTGGGATAGCGTCCTAGTTCGCATGATCGTCTCCAAAGAACTCTTCCTCATATTCCTGTTCTTCCATGCCTGGCCAATTAAATAACCAGTGGCAAGCCAATGAGTACTTTGAATGTACTCGCAAGCAACCCATGATGTGGTTCAAAGTAACAATGCATTTGAATAATAATGATCAATCTAGCAAGGCTAGAACAAATATTCTACCATCAAGTTTATGCATCAATAACCTCGCGTAACCTCGAAGACAGGTTACCGATATCAACATGAATATGATTCGACTCATCGAGTCAAGTCACCACCTTGACTTATTACACACATACTTTCACCGATGAAGTAAAATTCTGGACATAGTTTAAGTAGCACCACCCAACTGTCCATGACCGTGGACACGGCTATTCAAATAGTTTTACACTATGCAGAGGTTGCGCACTTTACCCACAAGATCCGGGGAACTTCCGTGTCATTCACGACCCGCGGTACCTCAAGTACCCGGGGTAAGCACCCGGTCGTTACCTTTCCTTAGACGACACTAACATAGAGTCCACTCGTTGGTACACGGCCCTCGGGTACAAACAATAGATCACGGGACTTGCCCTAATTTCAATGTCACGCGTACCTGAAGGGACCAACGGTATGTCCGGTGCTCTGTGAAAACATTCATGGTCGTCTATCCAAGCACGACCCCGTCCCGGGAAAGACCTCAAGTCTTCCCGTCACTAGTAATGCGGGCACCATGCTAGTATCGACCTAAGTAATCAATAAAGCCCCGTCCCATAAGGGGTAGTGTGGTTGCACATGTTTGGTTGGGACGGTTGTCACACATAAATCTAATCCATCATTCCACCATGCACATGATTTACCGGCACATCACTTCTTCCTCAAGTGATGACCTAACACATCATGACCCTCGGGCATTAGGGGCACCCTATGGGTTCATGCAAATGATTTCAACTACGAAGGTTCATATCACACATGCATCATATAAGCATCATGACCAACTATTTGCATGTCATCTAGCACTTAGCAAGATCAAGATCAAGCATGCATCATGTGGTGGAATCAACTAGGTTACCATCGTAACCCTAATATCATGCATCGGAAACAAACGGGTTCCGAGGAACAAGTGTGTCATGGTCAAAGGGCTGCTTGCCTGGATTGGCTTGGTCTTCAAAGTCTTCAAATCCTTCTCCTTCTTCTTCCACAGCAACTTCGTCAAATACGGGATCTATACGTCGCATAATAACCACGGGAAAATAAGAATACAAACAAAACAGAAAAATCAAAGTGCTCAGAAAAATGTCAACTCATTTTTATAAAATACTAGAGGAATTTCTAAGGTGCGAAAAAATCTTAGTTGGAGTTTTGGAGTAACAGAATGGAATATATTGATTTTAGAACATGAGTTATACTGCTTAAATTTGAATTTAAATTTGAACAATACAGAAAAGTTTCATGGATTTGAGTGAAAGTAGTACCATTAAATAGGTTGGAATATTACAAGATTTTAGGAGTTGGAATTATTTAATTTGGATCATTATTCTTTTATGTAGAAATGTTTAAAACATTTACAGAAAATAAAAAAAAAAATGTGCCCTGTGCACTGGGCCAGAGAAGGCCACAATGCACGGCCCAGACGGACCGGCCCAGCCGCACGGGAGCCTGCGCGCGCACGTCAGGTTTTTTGAACCTGACGGGCGGGGCCCGTGGGTCAGTGGCACAGAGGAGGGGGAGAGAGGTGAGGGGATGACAGGCGGGGCCCGCCTGTCATCTCTAACCCCACGGCCACGGCCACGGCGAGCTCACCGGCGAGGTTCCCGGCCACGGCGATGGCAACGGAGGGCAGGAACGTGACCAGCGTCGTGTCGCGGTTGTAGGGGTGGTGGTGCGGCACGGCGGGGAGGTCTGGTTCGCCGGCGGTGAGGTGGGACGGCGGAGGCTCGTCGGGAGGTGGTGGCTGAGGTTGTTTCCGACTGCAAACGGAGGGGGAAACAAGGGGAAAGGATCAGTGAGGCGAGGGGGTTCCGAATCAGGTGGAAGGAGGGGCAGGGAAGGCCCGTACCACGAGATCTCTGGCGGCCCGACGCGGCGGCGCTCCGGTCGATCTCGAGTACTGGGACCTCTTGGGGTCGAACTGAAGATGCTGGGGGGCTCAGTGGAGTGGAGTGAGGCTTGTGGTGCTGCTGGAGAGGCTCGGGAGGGGCTATTTATAGGAGCTCGACGGAGGCCCGTGGTCCAGTGCGCCGGCGAGCTCCGGCTCGAGGCTACAGCGCACGGGAGGCCAAGGGAATGGGTCCGTGGAGTTCCTGGACGATCTCCACGTCCAGCTGAGGGTGAAAGAGAAGCGGGGGAGCATCAGGAGCGTGCGCGCGTGCGAGGCAGAGGAGTGGCCGCCGCGGGCGGCCAGCGCGCGTGCGACGACGGCCACTGGAGGGCGCAGGAGGAGGGGGGACATCGCCGGGGAGGTCGCGGACGTCGAGGGGCCTCGACTGGCGCGAGGGGGAGGCCCGAGGCTGTCGGGGTCAGCGATTGGCCGGAGCCACCGTGCGGAGGTGCACTGTTGCGCGCTCCAGAGCGTGCGTATTGCTGGCATCATCGCGCTCTTGCCGTTTTGGTCCAAACCAGCGTGTCCAACAGTGTCCAACACGTTGATGGAGGAGTAAAGAAATGGCCTGAGGCCTTGGATGCCCTGGAGATGCTGAGAGAGAGGGAGAGTGCTGGTGAAAAGGTGAAAACATGCTGTCCAGCAAGGTAAAACAGGGCTTTCACCCCTCAATCATGGAGCTGGGGGTGCTGGGGAAGTTACTGGTGGTAGCTAGTAACTCAATGATCATGTGGTAAGAAGTTGAGGCCATGGAGAAAAGTAAAAGTGATCAAGTTGGAGGTTTTAGCAATTTTGCAGAAGGTGTTTGATCAGTGTTTGGTTAAGTAAATGAACTCCACTTGACATGGCACTTAACAGGGTTGAAAGACATGAGAAAATAGGGTGCTTCACCAAGTTTGGGCCCATTTGAAGAAACTAGCCAATGTAACTTTGGTGAACCCTAGAAATCAATAGAAACAGTTTCATCTTGATTGAGTCAAGCTAATCATCTCCCCTTGATGCACCACTTGGTGTAGCATCATCATTTGGGGTATTGATCATGCCCACAAAGTTTGAAGCTCCAGATAAAAAGTTGGTAATGTAAAGTTGTTCAAATTTGCATTTGAACAGAAAGGGTTTTGAGGTGATCAGATCAAGTAGCTCTATTCCAATTCTTCTGCCATTTGGTCTAGATGCCTGATTAGGTCATTCTAGAATGTGCACCAAGTTTGAGAGCATTTGGACAAGTTTGGCAATGTAAAGTTGCTCAAACTTCATATATGGACGGAATGGTTATGAAGGGGTTTGAGGATGTTTTCTTGCTTCCCAAGGCATGGGACTTGGCAAGATCATCAAATATGTCATATATGACATGATAGAATTTCCCTGGAATTTTTGGAGAAAGTTTCCTTTGTAAATATTTCAAAAGCTTAAAATATCCAAAAAGGGTTTTGGAAGGATTTGTCCAATATTTTGAACATGACCAAGTGTTGAAACTCTTATATATGGACAATATATGTCCTCTGAGTCTCTCTGAATTTTGGCAAATATTTTTGAAATACTTAAATAATTTTCCCCTATTAAAGACCATTTCTAGCCTAAAAAAAGCTTTTAAATAAAATAGGAAAATAACTTTTAAAATTATACCTTTGTGGTTTCTGGGAGTCCTATGACTACTAGGTCTCAAATAAACCTTTTGAAATAATTTTCTCACCCTAAATCAAGTACTTGCAGTGCAAATCTGAATTCAGGGGTTTTTGGAAAACTAAATTTATAAAATACTTTTTGGCCAAATTAATTTTGTAAGAAAATACTATACTGTTATATAACACTTGGCATGATCATTGGGCAGAAGTTTTGGGTATGGAGATGAAATCTACAAGAGATCATAGTTGACTTTAATGAGCACATGAAAAAGCACATGAAGAAAACTCAATTCCAAATAAAAGCCAAATGATGCAAAAAAAAATTGCTGGTCCAAATTTTTCATCCTTAAAAGTTACAAATAACATGTTACAAAATGCAGGGTGTGACAGACCTACCCCCCTTACAAGAATCTCGTCCCCGAGATTCCTAAACTAGGGCTTAAAAGAGATCGGGAAACTCGGATCTAAGATAGTCTTCTCGTTCCCAGGTTGCTTCTGCATCGGTGTGGTTGCTCCACTGGACCTTGAAGTACATGATGGTATGGCTTCGCGTACGTCGTTCTGCTTCGTCCAGAATGCGAATGGGCTTCTCGCGGTAGGTCAAATCAGGCTGCAGATCAATGGCTTGGTCATCCACATCCTTGTAGAGATTGGGCTTGTCTGGAACTTGGAGACATTTCCGGAGTTGTGACACATGGAATACATTGTGCACATCGGATAGCTCAGGTGGTAGTTCCAACTGATAAGCCACTTCTCCTCATCGTGCAGTGATCTCAAAGGGTCCTATGAACCTTGGTGCGAGCTTCCCCTTGACATGGAAACGCTTGGTTCCCTTCAGAGGAGTTACCCGCAGGTACACATGGTCCCCGACATGGAAACTCATGTTCCGACGGTGAGTGTCAGCATAACTCTTCTGCCTTGACTTGGCTGCCTTTATTCGCTCTCTGACTAGTTGGACTTGCTCTTCTGCTGCGCGGAGATTATCCGGTCCAAAGACTAGTCCTTCTCCAGTCTCTGACCAGTTGAGGGGTGTGCGACATCTGCGTCCGTACAACACCTCAAATGGTGCCATCTGAAGGCTTGGCTGGTAACTGTTGTTATAGGAGAACTCGGAAAAAGGGAGACAATCTTCCCACTTGGCTCCATACGCCAGGACACAGGCTCGGAGCATGTCTTCGAGAATCTGATTGACTCGCTCTGTTTGACCTCCGGTCTGTGGGTGGAAAGCTGTGCTGAAAGACAACTTGGTTCCCAGGGCTTCTTGGAACTTCTTCCAGAACCTTGAGGTGAACTGGGTTCCTCGATCCGACACAATCTCCTTGGGAACACCGTGAAGACTTACGATTCGGTCGATATAGAGAGCTGCCAGCCGGTTGCCATCATAAGTGGTCTTGACAGGAATGAAGTGGGCCACCTTGGTCAAATGATCGACTATGACCCAGATGGAGTCATGTCCTCTATTCGACCTTGGTAATCCAGTGATGAAGTCCATTCCGACTTTATCCCACTTCCACTCAGGAACCTTGAGTGGTTGAAGCAATCCAGCAGGTCGCTGATATTCAGCCTTGACCCTTTGGGACACATCACACTTTGCAACATAGGTTGCAATCTCTCTTTTCATCCCGTGCCACCAGAATCGTGCCTTCAAGTCTTGGTACATCTTGGTTCCTCCGGGGTGGATGGAATACGGAGTGTCGTGGGCTTCTTGCAGAATCAGCGTCTTCAGCTCGGTGTTGTTTGGTACGCAGAGGCGACCTTTGTACCAAACAATCCCGTGCTCGTCTTCGGAGAATCCTGGGGCCTTGCCCAGCTTCATCTTCTTCTTGATGCCTTCGATGCTTGCATGTCCATCTTGTGACTTCTTGACGTCGTCCATCAGGGTCTGACTTCCAAATGATCCAGAAATCCAGGGGCGACCAATTCCAAACTGAATTGTTCGATCTCCTTAAACAAGGCTGGCTGCCTTTCTTGAATAACGGCATTCAAAGAGCAAGCCTTCCTGCTTAAGGCATTGGCCACCACGTTAGCCTTCCCAGGGTGATACTGAACACTGAGGTCATAATCTTTGATGAGTTCCAACCATCTCTGCTGCCTCATGTTCAATTCCTTTTGGGTGAAAATGTACTTCAGACTTTTGTGGTCTGTGTAAATCTCACACCGTTTCCCTAGGAGGTAATGCCGCCATGTCTTCAAGGCATGAACTACTGCCGCTAGCTCAAGATCGTGAGTAGCGTTGTTCTCCTCATGGGGTCATAGCTACCTGGAGAGGTATGCTATGACGCGGCCTTCTTGCATCAGAACGCTTCCCAATCCGGTTCGAGAGGCATCACAATATATCATGAACTCCTTGTGAATATCAGGTGTTGCCAGAACTGGGGTGGTGGTCAATCTCTTCTTGAGCTCTTGGAAGCTTTCTTCGCATTTTGGCGTCCACTCGAACTTCTTGTCCTTTTTGAGGAGCTGAGTCATTGGTCGTGCAATGCTAGAGAATCCTTCCACGAACTTGCGGTAATAGCCCGCTAGTCCGAGGAAGCTTCTGACTTCCTTGACGGTCGTTGGAGATTGCCATTGGGTCACAGCTTCGATCTTTGCAGGATCGACAGTTAATCCTTCCTCGGTCAAGACATGACCTAAGAATCCAACTTTGTGCAGCCAGAACTCACACTTGCTGAATTTGGCATACAGTTGGTGCTCACGAAGCTTGTCTAGGACCATCCTCAGATGCTGCTCGTGCTCTTCCTCTGACTTCGAGAACACAAGAATGTCATCAATGAAGACAACAACAAACTTGTCCAAATATTCCATGAAGACTTTATTCATGAGATACATGAAGTAAGCTGGGGCATTGGTTAACCCAAAAGACATGACCGTGCACTCGTACAGGCCATATCTGGTTACGAACGCCGTCTTCGGAATATCTTGGGGTCTGATCTTCAGCTGGTAATACCCAGATCTGAGGTCGATCTTGGAGAATACCTTGGCTCCGCTGAGTTGATCAAACAGATCTTCGATCTTGGGAAGTGGGTACTTGTTCTTGATTGTAACTTCATTGAGGGAACGATAGTCAATGCATAAGCGGATGGTACCGTCCCTCTTGGCCACAAACAGAACAGGAGATCCCCAAGGAGAGGCACTTGGGCGGATAAATCCCTTCCTTAGCTGCTCTTCTAGCTGCTTCTTCAACTCGGCTAATTCTTCCGTCCCCATTCTATAAGGCTTCTTATAGATGGGTCCTGCTCCGGGCATGAGCTCGATGATGAACTCAATGTCACGGTCAGGGGGCATTCCCGGTAGTTCATCCGGAAAGACATCAGGATACTCACATACCACCGGTACTTGATCTAGCCCAACTTCAGACAGACAGTTGACTTTAGCGGCTCGAGCGGAAGAGGAGTTGGAAGCAAACTTGACTTCGACTCCTTGGTCATTGGTCACAGTGACTGTCCGATTGGCACAGTCTAACAAGCCCTGGTGCTTACTGAGCCAATCCATCCCTAAGATCACATCCAAGCCTTGCGATCTCAGGATGATAAGGTCTGCTAGGAAGTCTACACCGTTAATGGTAATACCGACTCCTTTACAGCCTATCTTGGCTCTCATCTCGGCTCCGGGGGTTTGTACCACCATAGGGTTATTCAGGGGTGTAGGGGTCATGCCACTTTTTAATGCAAATCTTTGAGTGACAAATGAATGCGTTGCTCCAGAATCAAACAAGACAGTTGCAGGTGCTGAGTTGACAAGGAACGTACCCAGCACGACGTCCGGGTCTTCCTGGGCTTCTTCAGCAGTGATGTGATTCACACGCCCCTTCCCATAGTTCGGTGGATTGCGAGGAGCTGGGTTCCTTGGTGGCATTCCACGGCCTTGTCCCTGGTTCTGCGCATTGGGGCGCGGGGCATCAGGCTTCTTGTTGGGGCACACCCTTGAGATGTGTCCGGGCTGACCACATCCAAAGCAAGTGACTTGGTTTGGATTGATCTTGTTGCCACCACTGGTATTGGGGTTGAAAGCTGGCCTGGGGTTGGCATACTGCTGAGGCTGAGGATTGGCACGAGGTGCAGGAGCTCTTGGCTGCTGATAGGTTGGCTTGGCCGGGGCTGACTGCCACGGACGAGGCTTCTGGTTGCTGGAACTTCCCTTACTGACCAACTTGCGCTTGCGAGTGTCTTCCAAAGCACGCCGCTTGTCTTCAAGCATGAGTGCCTTGTTCACCAAGTCAGGGAAAGACGGGCAGTCGCACACGACAAGCGAGTATTGCAGAGTCTGATTAAGGCCTTCCATGAAGCGCTCCCTTTTGGCAGCATCAGTGCTGACATCTTCAGGGGCGTACCTTGACAGAACACTGAACTTCTGCATGTACTCCTTGACAGTGCCACTTCCTTGCTTCAGGGCTCGGAACTCGCGCTTTTTGATAGCCATGATTCCGGAAGGAATGTGGGCCTTGCGGAATTCTGCCTTGAAGTTAACCCAAGTGATGTCTTGTTCAGCATGCATGACCTTGAATCCATCCCACCAAGCTCTAGCAGTTCCCCCGAGGCAGTGGGCTGCATAAGCCACCTTCTCGCGATCTTCGGTGCATCCGACTAGTTCTAGGATCTCCTCAATGGAACGGACCCAGTCGTCTGCATCCAGGGGTTCAGCAGTCTCGATGAAGGTTGGCGGTGCATGCTTCTTGAACTCTGCCAACGTGGAACGTCCATTGCCATTCCCCGCCGGCTGGCGGTTGTTGGTGATAGCTTGAGCAATCAGCTGAAGAGCTGCAGTGTTGGCTTGGCGTTCCTCTTGGAAAGCTTGGAGAAGCTGAGCCATGTCCATGCTTGGAGGAGGTGGTGGTGGAGCTTGGTCGTTGGTTTGGTCGTGGCCTTCCTCTGGCTGAGAGGATGCTCCGGCTTCGGGCTGCTGGGTAGAGGTACCAGTACGAGTTACAACAGGCATCCTATTGGAGCGGTAAAAGGTCTCATGACTTGGAAGAGGGAAAGCAAGATAGATGGGTGCCTAGTAAGGGGGTGGGTGTGACACTAAATCAAATCATGCAGGGGCCGTAAGGCCAAAACACATTCATTAAAATCCAAATGGGTGATGTAGTCGTTTACACATTCCCGAAGGAAGAATACGACATACATCCAGACACAACAAAAGCAAACACTAGATGGTTTCATATGAACCATACAAGGACTCGACTGCGCATGGGGGTTACACGACCTATCCTACCGTAGAGGTTACAACTGGCATATCCGAGTAGCGAATAATGCCTAAGCGGCGGAATGCTCGGTCGCGTATTCCGGCTCTTCTGGGTCTTCCTCCTTGTCTTCATCTGTCTGGGCTCCCTTGTCACACGAGGGTGTGGGGGAGTGGAGGAGTTGGATACGACGGTGCTTTGTCGGGGGTGCAGGGAAAAGCTTGCGATATTCCCTTGCCGTCATCCGGCGTCGCCGAGGTGGTTCTTCACCCTTGGAAGATACATCCTCGGAGGGCCTTCCGCCTCGATATGCGATAGCGGATTGTCCAGAAGGTGCTCCTTCCTTCTTGATCCTGTTTGCCTTCTCTTGAGCTCAACGAAGAAGTGCCTTGGTCTTGTGAAGTTCTTCTCGAAGCTTCATTGATTCCGAGGCCAAGTCTTGTGCCAGGCTGTCGGCACATAGACTGAAGTAGGTCTGGAACCGAAGCGAGATTCCTTCCTTCAGTGGAGGGGCTAGTGCACTGCTTTCCTCTTCACCTTCCTTTCAGTAAGGTAAGAAGCGAGTTGCCATCTTGGCTGCCATCTCCGGAAGAAGCTCGCGGAGACGGGTTAATGCCTTGAGTGCAGCAGCCTCGACAGCGAGTGGTAGTGTTGCCGTCTGGGGTCCCTCGAAGAACCAACTTGTGGGAGGATCGTTTGCCTTCACGATCACTTCCACATGGTACTCCACCTCAGTATCGCTCACCCAATGCTCAAGGTAGGCGAGGATGGGTGCTCGGTGGAACTGACACTCCTGGAGGCTATCCTCGAGAAGTAAGGGAAACCCAGTGGTCAGGTGCTCTTCGGGTACAGCGGCCATCTACAAAGGTGGAATAGGAGGGGTTAATAAGCTGATGAAATCTCGGGTTTAGAAAAGAAGAGAGGTTCGGAAGGTTTTTGAAAAAGGGGTCTCATCTAACTAACGCCCATGCTAACTAAGGCTTCCTACAGTCAGGATGGCTCTGATACCAGCTCTGTGGGGACCCCGACTTAGAAGTCGAGATCACCGAATGCACGTGTACAGTGATCCCAGAGATCAATGCTCACTGAACACACAGAAGCTGAAATAACAAGAGTCTTACATCCATACAAATAGTCTTACACGAATTAAGGCCATTATGGCCAAGTCTTACATAGATAGAGCCTCACGGGCTGAATAGCAAATAAGTTAAATAGCGGAAGTCTTCGATAACGGGTAGAACCCATGCCATCTGCCTTAACCCTACAAGCATTCTGACTAGGATAGCGTCCTAGTTCGCATGATCGTCTCCAAAGAACTCTTCCTCATATTCCCGTTCTTCCATGCCTGGCCAATTAAATAACCAGTGGCAAGCCAATGAGTACTTTGAATGTACTCGCAAGCAACCCATGATTTGGTTCAAAGTAACAGTGCATTTGAATAATAATGATCAATCTAGCAAGGCTAGAACAAATATTCTACCATCAAGTTTATGCATCAATAACCTCGCGTAACCTCGAAGACAGGTTACCGATATCAACATGAATATGATTCGACTCATCGAGTCATGTCACCACCTTGACTTATTACACACATACTTTCACCAATGAAGTAAAATTCTGGACATAGTTTAAGTAGCACCACCCAACTGTCCATGACCGTGGACACGGCTATTCGAATAGTTTTACACTCTGCAGAGGTTGCACACTTTACCCACAAGATCCGGGGAACTTCCGTGTCATTCACGACCCGCGGTACCTCAAGTACCCGGGGTAAGCACCCGGTCGTTACCTTTCCTTAGACGACACTAACATAGAGTCCACTCGTTGGTACACGGCCCTCGGGTACAAACAATAGATCACGGGACTTGCCCTAATTTCAATGTCACGCGTACCCGAAGGGACCAACGGTGTGTCCGGTGCTCTGTGAAAACAGTCATGGTCATCTATCCAAGCACGACCCCGTCCCGGGAAAGACCTCAAGTCTTCCCGTCACTAGTAATGCGGGCACCATGCTAGTATCGACCTAAGTAATCAATAAAGCCCCGTCCCATAAGGGGTAGTGTGGTTGCACATGTTTGGTTGGGACGGTAGTCACACATAAATCTAATCCATCATTCCACCATGCACATGATTTACCGGCACATCACTTCTTCCTCAAGTGATGACCTAACACATAATGACCCTCGGGCATTAGGGGCACCCTATGGGTTCATGCAAATGATTTCAACTACGAAGGTTCATATCACACATGCATCATATAAGCATCATGACCAACTATTTGCATGTCATCTAGCACTTAGCAAGATCAAGATCAAGCATGCATCATGTGGTGGAATCAACTAGGTTACCATCGTAACCCTAATATCATGCATCGGAAACAAACGGGTTCCGAGGAACAAGTGTATCATGGTCAAAGGGCTGCTTGCCTGGATTGGCTTGGTCTTCAAAGTCTACAAATCCTTCTCCTTCTTCTTCCACAGCAACTTCGTCAAATACGGGATCTATACGTCGCATAATAACCACGGGAAAATAAGAATACAAACAAAACAGAAAAATCAAAGTGCTCAGAAAAATGTCAACTCATTTTTATAAAATACTAGAGGAATTTCTAAGGTGGGGAAAAATCTTAGTTGGAGTTTTGGAGTAACAAAATGGAATATGTTGATTTTAGAACAGGAGTTATACTGCTTAAATTTGAATTTAAATTTGAACAGTACAGAAAAGTTTCATGGATTTGAGTGAAAGTAGTACCATTAAATAGGTTGGAATATTACAAGATTTTAGGAGTTGGAATTATTTAATTTGGATCATTATTCTTTTCTGTAGAAATGTTTAAAACATTTACAGAAAAGAAAAAGAAAAATGTGCCCTGTGCACTGGGCCAGAGAAGGCCACAGTGCACGGCCCAGACGGACCAGCCCAGCCGCACGGGAGCCTGCGCGCGCACGTCAGGTTTTTTGAACCTGACGGGCGGGGCCCGTGGGTCAGTGGCACAGAGGAGGGGGAGAGAGGTGAGGGGATGACAGGCGGGGCCCGCCTGTCATCTCTAACCCCACGGCCACGGCGACGGCGAGCTCACCGGCGAGGTTCCCGGCCACGGCGACGGCAACGGAGGGCAGGAACGTGACCAGCGTCGTGTCGCGGTTGCAGGGGTGGTGGTGCGGCACGGCGGGGAGGTCTGGTTCGCCGGCGGTGAGGTGGGACGGCGGAGGCTCGTCGGGAGGTGGTGGCTGAGGTTGTTTCCGACTGCAAACGGAGGGGGAAACAAGGGGGAAAGGATCAGTGAGGCGAGGGGGTTCCGAATCAGGTGGAAGGAGGGGCAGGGAAGGCCCGTACCACGAGATCTCCGGCGGCCCGACGCGGCGGCGCTCCGGTCGATCCCGAGTACTGGGCCTCTTGGGGTCGAACTGAAGATGCTGGGGGGCTCAGTGGAGTGGAGTGAGGCTTGTGGTGCTGCTGGAGAGGCTCGGGAGGGGCTATTTATAGGAGCTCGACGGAGGCCCGTGGTCCAGTGCGCTGGCGAGCTCCGGCTCGAGGCTACAGCGCACGGGAGGCCAAGGGAATGGGTCCGTGGAGTTCCTGGACGATCTCCACGTCCAGCTGAGGGTGAAAGAGAAGCGAGGGAGCGTCAGGAGCGTGCGCGCGTGCGAGGCAGAGGAGTGGCCGCCGCGGGCGGCCAGCGCGCGTGCGACGATGGCCACTGGAGGGCGCAGGAGGAGGGGGGACAGAGCCGGGGAGGTCGCGGACGTCGAGGGGCCTCGACTGGCGCGAGGGGGAGGCCCGAGGCTGTCGGGGTCAGCGATTGGCCGGAGCCACCGTGCGGAGGTGCACTATTGCGCGCTCTAGAGCGTGCGTATTGCTGGCATCATCGCGCTCTCGCCGTTTTGGTCCAAACCAGCGTGTCCAACAGTGTCCAGCACGTTGAGGGAGGAGTAAAGAAATGGCCTGAGGCCTTGGATGCCCTGGAGATGCTGAGAGAGAAGGAGAGTGCTGGTGAAATGGTGAAAACATGCTGTCCAGCAAGGTAAAACAGGGCTTTCACCCCTCAATCATGGAGCTGGGGGTGCTGGGGAAGTTACTGGTGGTAGCTAGTAACTCAATGATCATGTGGTAAGAAGTTGAGGCCATGGAGAAAAGTAAAAGTGATCAAGTTGGAGGTTTTAGCAATTCTGCAGAAGGTGTTTGATCAGTGTTTGGTTAAGTAAATGAACTCCACTTGACATGGCACTTAACAGGGTTGAAAGACATGAGAAAATAGGGTGCTTCACCAAGTTTGGGCCCATTTGAAGAAACTAGCCAATGTAACTTTGGTGAACCCTAGAAATCAACAGAAACAGTTTCATCTTGATTGAGTCAAGCTAATCATCTTCCCTTGATGCACCACTTGGTGTAGCATCATCATTTGGGGTATTGATCATGCCCACAAAGTTTGAAGCTCCAGATAAAAAGTTGGTAATGTAAAGTTGTTCAAATTTGCATTTGAACAGAAAGGGTTTTGAGGTGATCAGATCAAGTTGCTCTATTCCAATTCTTGTGCCATTTGGTCTAGATGCCTTATTTGGTCATTCTAGCATGTGCACCAAGTTTGAGAGCATTTGGACAAGTTTGGCAATGTAAAGTTGCTCAAACTTCAAATATGGACAGAATGGTTATGAAGGGGTTTGAGGATGTTTTCTTGCTTCCCAAGGCATGGGACTTGGCAAGATCATCAAATATGTCATATATGACATGATAGAATTTCCCTGGAATTTTTGGAGAAAGTTTCCTTTGTAAATATTTCAAAAGCTTGAAATATCCAGAAAGGGTTTTGGAAGGATTTGTCCAATATTTTGAACATGACCAAGTGTTGAAACTCTTATATATGGACAATATATGTCCTCTGAGTCTCTCTGAATTTTGGCAAATATTTTTGAAATACTTAAATAATTTTCCCCTATTAAAGACCATTTCTGGCCTAAAAAAAGCTTTTAAATAAAATAGGAAAATAACTTTTAAAATTATACCTTTGTGGTTTCTGGGAGTCCTATGACTACTAGGTCTCAAATAAACCTTTTGAAATAATTTTCTCACCCTAAATCAAGTACTTGCAGTGCAAATCTCAATTCAGGGGTTTTTGGAAAACTAAATTTATAAAATACTTTTTGGCCAAATTAATTTTGTAAGAAAATACTATACTGTTATATAACACTTGGCATGATCATTGGGCAGAAGTTTTGGGTATGGAGATGAAATCTACAAGAGATCATAGTTGACTTTAATGAGCACATGAAAAAGCACATGAAGAAAACTCAATTCCAAATAAAAGCCAAATGATGCTAAAAAAATTTGCTGGTCCAAATTTTTCATGCTTAAAAGTTACAAATAACATGTTACAAAATGCAGGGTGTGACAATTTCCTATGACCAAGAGAAACAAAAAGGCATCGGAACATCCGTCTTCGATCTTTTCCTTAAAGAGGGAAGGCCTAACCGTCTTGTGACACATGCTATAAACCTGAGTAATATTGACGGACGATTAGTCCACACAAGGATTGTCATCATCACCAAAACCTTAGGCAAGAGATGCCCTTACAATCTCCCCCCTTTTTGGTGAATGATGACAACCACATGACAATCACGGGGGTCTATAGAATGTAGCCAGAGCTCCCCCTGAGTGTGAGCACTTATTTAGAGTTTGCTTTTGGAATGCAAAAGTGCTCAAACTAGGATCTATGCTCCCCCTAGGTTTTATAGACCTACCAGCGACCACAATCAAAACAAATAGTCAACAGAGCATATGATTGCAGAGAGCTAAAAACATAAGTGCATAGATAACTTAGATAAGGGCACATGTCTTACACCATGCTACTGAAGTTCACAGGAACGAAGTGCATAGATAACTAAGATAGAGCATAGATAACTTAGATAACATGTCTTACACCATGCTACTGAAGTTCACAGGAAAGAGAAAAACACCAAGAAACACCAAGAAACACCCATGTAACTCCCGTGACCTAGCAGTTCTCAACTCTCCCCCTTTGGCATCAAGCACCAAAAAGGAAAAGAGCGAGATTAACGCCCCAGGGCTCAATAAAGCTCCTCGCCTGTCGCCAGGGAGTCATCCGAGTCACCATCGTCAGAGTCCTCCGTGTCCTCATCGTCCTCAGCAGCCTCAGCCTTAGTCTCCATAGCATCCATAGTCGCTCGAGTAGTGGATGTCGTAGGCTCATCATCAGACCACTGGCAGTTGGCCAGACACCACTTATCCTCAGGAGTGATGCTTTACTCGGAGCCACTCTTCACATCAGGCACATTGAGGTGCTTCATCATCTGAATCTGCCGGCGGCGCGTCATCTTCTCAGTCACATGAGCCTTGTAGAGCTTCCTTTGGATGTGGGCCTGCAGGCAGAAGGTCTTCTTGACCTTGGCAGTAAGCTTCTCCACCCAAGAAGGCTTGGCCCCAGCCTCTAACTCAAAGTCATCATCATCCGAGGTAGCAAAGACATCCTCCTCATTTCCCACGGCGAATCTAGAAGCTTTATGTTTCTTCTGTCTCAGAACCTTGACCTCATGCTCCGTGAGCCTATCCGGAGTAGAAAGAGGCTCTCCAGGCCTCCGAACTTCCCAAACGGAGTATAGGAAGCGCATCACAAAGGGAGCGTAGATCGGTACCTTGCGGTACCAGACACAGTTGTACATCTCCTCCCACATCCACTTGGACACATCAAAAGTGATGCCCTTGCCTCGCTTGGTCTTCATGGCCACAAGCAAATCCACCAGATAGCCATAAATGTCATCCTGGTTCCCAACTTTGGGCAGCAGCACACATCGGAACACACGGTGTAGAATGTCATAGACTGGCAGAAGATCATTCGATTTACCTACAATGCCATGGCCAAGGATGTACAGAGGTGCTAGCTTCACTTTATCCATGGGGTTGGCTCGGTCGTGAGGACGGAGGCCACCTTGACCTTCCAAGCCAGTGTCATCATAGCCCAGAGCATTGCAGAAGGCACTCCAGGGAACACGGAAGAACTCATTCCGGCACATAAAGGAAAGGTGACGCTGATCGTCACTGCCTAAGTGGACAGTAGCATAGAACTAATGAATGAATTCCACATCAAAATCACATCGCAGCTCCATGAGCTTGACCAAATCAAACTCCTCACAGACCTCCAGAGCCTCTCCAAAGTAATCGGGGCTGCTTCTCCACTTTGCAAGGTCAATGGACCACATCCGGGTGAACTTGTTCTTGTGGTGCTCGAAGATTTCATCCACAATCCTCAATTGCATTTCATTGCGGAACTGAGGATTACTCTAGCGTGGAGGAGGTGGTGCGGTGTAGGGGTCTTGAAAACGAAACTTCTCCCAGTCCGGAAGCTTCCACTTGTACATAGGAAGAGCTGCACGCTGCTTGGCAGCAACTGACTTTTCCCGGCGAGTTGTTTTGGAGGGGACCACAACCTCGGGAACATCTTCATCATCTACCGGCCTCTTGCCCCTACGGGCCTTTCTTTTGGCAAACTGACCAATACGAGAGCTAGAGCCACCTGCAAACGCACACGGAGAACACATAGCAACCCAGAAAAGATGAGAGGAATGTACACAAGATCAGAAGAATAATTCACAAGTACGTAAGGAGAATAGAGACAATGCATATAAATTCAGAGCAACCAGTAGTTCCGGTAACAGCACCGGTAGTTCCAGATCGGCGGTAGTACCGGTCGTGTGACCGGTAGTACCGCTGAGAACGGATCTGCCAAGTAGAGGAGGGGAACTACCCGACCTCAAAACTACATGAACGATGTCTATTATTAACTACGCACAAGTGAATAGGAATCTATACGGATCTCTCCCTCAAAACATTTAGCCAAAAATGAGGGAATACACGCATTGCCCTAGAAGAAGGATTCAAGAAGAACCCTAACAAAAAAAGAAGTAGGGAAATACCGGTATCCATGGGAGGAGATCGAAGAGGAGGTGGCCTCCACGGAGCAGATCCGGTGAAGGGCCGACGAATCCGAAGTGCTAGAGGGCGCTACGGGGCAGTGAGTGGAGCACCCGGCGGCTAGGGCAAAAGAATGGACGAGTGAAGGGGAAAACCTCTTTAGCCCGTGCCTTTTATACCCGCCCTGTTCAGCCACCGATAGTACCGGTCCGGGGACCGGTAGTACTGCTCCGGATGGTACCAGGTGGTTGGAGCGGTACTTCCGCGCTAGGCGGTAGTTCCGCGAACCAACACCGGTAGTACCGGCCAGGGGCACAGGTCAGAGTACCAGCGGTAGAACCGCTGGCTCTTGACCGGTACAACCGCTGGGCTGTAACCAGGTGATCAAGCGGTAGAACCGCTTGTACCACCGGTTGTACCGCCAGGGAGCACCCACTCACTCCATGATGACAAGCTTGTGTACATTTGGAGTAGATGGCTTGGATGAGATGGCTTAGGATGGAGCAAGTCACTGTAGTATGAGGAAGAAAAACACGAAATCCAGAAACCAAACAAGCCTGAGGGCGATGGCCGGAGCCACCTATGTTAGAGTCAATTGGCATGGCACCGTGGAGAATTATCCTTGGGCCCATAACCAAAACTCGTCTTTGAAACACAAGTGTCATAAAAAATGACGAATGTGAAAAGCATATCAATTTATGCATAATGGGGGGAGGGTGAGTTCATTGAGAGAACACCACCCCCCCTATTTCCATGCCTACACCTAGACTAGACAATATGAAGAGTATGGTGGGGTGTGCACGTGCTCAAGCCACATTGCTCAAATCAATGATATTTAGCTCATGCCTTAACTCGCGAAATCTTGCTTCATCCAACGGCTTCGTGAAGATGTCTGCAAGGTTATCATGAGTGTTGACATAGTGAAGCTCGATCTCTCCTTGCCTTATGTGATCCCGGATGAAGTGATACCGAATCTCTATGTGCTTCGTCTTGAAGTGTTGCACCGGGTTGAGAGAAATCTTGATGGCACTTTCATTGTCACACCAGAGAGGCACTTTGTCACAAGTGACACCGTAATCCTTTAAAGTTTGCCTCATCCATAAGAGTTGAGCACAATAACTGCCAGCAGCCACATACTCTGCTTCGGTGGACGAGAGAGACACACAACTTTGCTTTTTGGAAGACCAACTAACAAAAGAGCAACCAAGAAATTGGCACCCTCCAGAAGTGGACTTCCTATCCACTTTGTCTCCCGCCCAGTCAGAATCAGAGAAACCAACAAGGTTGAAGTTTGCTCCTCTTGGGTACCATAAGCCAGAGTTTGGGGTATGAGCCAAATATCGAAAGATTCGCTTGACAGCCACAAAGTGACTTTCCTTAGGTGAGGCTTGAAACCGTGCACAAATTCCCACACTCAACATAATATCCGGTCTAGATGCACGAAGGTAAAGCAAGGAACCGATCATAGAGCGATATACCTTTTGATCCACCGCTTTACCATTGGGATCAATGTCAAGTTGGCACTTGGTTGGCATAGGAGTAGTCGCCGGCTTGACATCACTTAGATTGAACCTCTTGAGCATGTCTTGAGTATACTTGGATTGTTTGATGAAGATCCCTTCTCTTCTTTGCTTGATCTCAAACCCAAGGAAGTACTTCAACTCTCCCATCATGGACATCTCAAAATGTGTGGTCATGAGTGTGGCGAACTCATCATTGAAAGCTTTGTTAGGAGAACCAAAGATAATATCATCAACATATAGTTGGCATACAAACAACTCCCCTTTAACCTTCTTAGTAAAAAGAGTGGGGTCGATTTTCCCAATTTCAAACCCACGATCTTGTAACAACTCGGTAAGATGCTCATACCACGCACGTGGGGCTTGTTTAAGGCCATAGAGTGCCTTATCAAGTTGGTACACGTGATTGGGGAGCTTAGGATCCTCAAACCCCGGGTTTTTTTTAACATACACCAACTCATTAATAGGACCATTAAGAAATGCACTTTTCACATCCATTTGTTGCAATTTAAAGTTATGATGGGAAGCATAGGCAGGCAACAAACGAATGGATTCAAGACGAGCAACTAGGGCAAAGGTTTCACCGTAGTCGATACCCTCGACTTGGGAGTAGCCTTGAGCCACCAGACGCGCCTTGTTGCGGATGACAATGCCATGGGATCTTGCTTGTTCTTAAATATCCACTTGGTTCCAATGACATTATGGTTCTCCTTTGGCCTTGGCACTAGATGCCACACCTTGTTGCGCTCGAAATTATGGAGTTCTTCATGCATGGCATTGAGCCAATCAGGGTCTTCGAGCGCCTCGTAAACCTTCTGAGGTTCAACACAGGAGACAAAAGCTTGATGAGCACAATAGTTTGCTAATTGTCAACGAGTGCTTACCCCCCTTTTGATGCTTCCTTGAATGTTCTCCATGTGATGTTCTCTGGAAGCAAGCCTGGAGGCAACTTTTGCAGCACGACGCTCCAATTGCTCTTCAAGAGATAACTGAGGAGCATTGAGTTGATCATCTTGAGCGTCGTAAGGAGCTAGATCTTGATCTTGAGCTTCCTCTTGACCTTGATCTTGCTCGGAGGACAGAACTTGGCCTTGTGCATCATTTGGTGGCTCTCCACCATCTTGTGATTGATCTTGCACATGGCCTTGTTCGTCTGGTTGAGGGCCTTCACTTTGTTCTTCGGAAGCGTGTGGGTCTTGGGTTGGTGATGGTTCCACTTGAGTGGAACATTGTCCTTCTTCTTCGGCCACAAGGGGTTCCTCAATGGGTAGGATATATCCAACACCCATTCTTCTTATGGCTTGAGGAGGAATTTCATCACCTACATCACAAGTACCACTTTGCTCCACTTGGGAGCCGTTATTTTCATCAAACTCTATGTTACTCGTCTCCTCAGTGAGTCCATTGGACTTGTTGAGGACACGGTAAGCATGAGAGTTTGTAGCATAACCAACAAATATGCCCTCGTGAGCTCTAGATTCAAATTTAGACAAGCGAACACCTTTCTTGAGAATGAAACACTTACACCCGAATACCCGAAAGTACTTGAGATTGGGCTTGTTACCGGTAAGTATCTCATATGGAGTTTTGTTCAGGCCTTTGCGGAGATAGAGCCGATTTGATGCATGGCAGGCAGTGTTGATGGCTTCGGCCCAAAAGTTGTATGGAGATTTGAATTCCGCCATCATGGTTCTTGCCGCATCCATCAGAGTTCGGTTCTTTCTCTCCGCTACACCGTTTTGTTGAGGGGTATAGGGAGCTGCATATTGATGTTTGATCCCCTCATCACTGAGAAACTCATCCAAGGTGTAGTTCTTGAACTCGGTGTCGTTGTCAATTCTGATCATCAAAATCTTTGCTTCATGTTGTCGTTGAGCTTCATTTGCAAAGTTGATGACAGTTTGTTGGGTCTCACTCTTCTTCAAGAAGTATACCCAGGTGTATCTTGAGTAATCATCCACAATCACCAAGCAGTAGTTTCTACCCCCAAGACTATCAAAAGATGGAGGCCCAAAGAGGTCCATGTTAAGGAGCTCTAGGGGTCTCTTTGAATAGATGATAGTCGTGGGAGGGTGAGCCGCCTCATGTAACTTTCCTTCAACGCAAGCCCTGCAAGCACGATCTTTGGCAAAGCTAACATTTGTTAGTCCATGGACATGGTCCCCCTTGAGAAGACTTTGCAAAGATCTCATATTGACATGGGCCAAACGGCGAGGCCAAAGCCATCCCACATCAACTTTAGCCATTAAGCATGTCACGACCTTCATGGGTTGCTTCGAAAAGTTAACCACATAAAGACCGTTCTCGACATGCCCAACGTAGTCTACTTTAAGAGTCTTGCTCCACAAGAGGGCCACGGTATCAATATCAAAGAATGTAGCAAAGCCAATGAGTGCAAGTTGGTGAACAGAAAGTAAATTGTATGCGAGGGACTCAACAAGCATGACTTTCTCGATCGTGAGATCATGAGAGACAACAACCTTGCCGAGCCCCAATACCATAGAAGATGAAGCATCACCCCATTCGAGGTTGGTGGCCATAGATGAACCTAGATGCACGTCCACCACCAAGTCTTTGCTTCCGGTCATATGATTTGTGGCTCCACTATCGAGCAACCATGATCCCCCACCGGAAGCAAACTCCTAAAAGAGATCAATGCTTGGATTTAGGTACCCATTTGGTAATGGGTCCTTTGAGGTTAGTAACAAGGGTCTTCGGAACCCAAATGGACCATTCAATGTACTCATAAGAAGAACCAACAAATTTAGCAAACACATGACCATCACTGGCACGACATAAAACATATGAAGGATTAAAGTCGCCAGCCATGTTTGATGGTATGGTGGAGTTTTTCTTGACACCACCACTTTTCACCGTTTTCTTCTTCTTTGATGCGCCCTCTCCTTCTTTCACAATAGTTTGTCGGAGAGGGGGTGGTTGCTTGGTCTTGTCATTCTTCTTCTTCTTGGGCTTAGGAACAAACACAATTCCTTACTTTGCCACAACCTCCTTTTGATTGCTCAAAAGGTTGTTGAGGTTCTTCTCACCTTGTATGCATGTCACAAGGCCTTTCTCAAGTTGCTTCTTCAACTCGGCATTTTCTTCAACAAGATGCACATGCTCGCAACATGGGTTAGTAGCATTTGCATTATCAATTAATACCATGCGAGGAAAGATAGCCTTTTCCTTGGTTAGCGAAACTTGGAGTTGATCATGAGACTCCTTGAGAGTAGCATGCATACCTTTCAAGGCCTTGTGAGCCTTGTCGAGTATGATAAACTCTTCTTTGAGTTTAGCATGGTCAACCTCAAGTTTTGCCTTCTCGGAATTAAGCACACGAGAGACAACTAAAGCATGATCAAGATCTTTCTTTAATTTAGCATGATCATCATTGTGTGACTCCTCAAGAGCCAAACGAAGACCACGCTCTTCCTCTAGGGCGTTAGAGAGATCCGATATCTCATCGACATAGTCTCGACTATGTCCTTCCATTTTAGTAATGGTTTCCTCGTGAGCCTCGATCATGTCATTGGCCTCATCGAGTTGTTCCAAGAGAGCAACAAAATGCTTCTTGGGTTTGCCCTTGAGATTTTTCATGAACAACTCAAATTCATTCTCTCCCTCCTTAGTTCCCTCACTCTCATCAATACAATTCGTCAATGAAGGATTAGAAGTGATAGTAGTATTGATGTTTGGGGTTACCTTGTTGGTGGCCTTGGCCATGAGACACTTGGCGGTGATGTTCTCATTTTGTGAGTCGAAGAGAGATGAGTGCGGAGTAGTAGCAATAGCAATTGTGGCCATGGTGACTGTCGTGGAATTAACACGGCAGATGTCCGGTTTAGCGGACTTGATGATGGAACCATCGCACGGGTTAGCTTGAAAGGGTTCATGGCACACAAAGGACGCAAAGGATTTATACTAGTTCGGCCCCTTTAAGAAGGTAAAAGCCTACGTCTAGTTGGTTTGGTATTGCTTGGGCGTCGGTTTACAGGGAGCGGAATCGCTTGCCTGCGTCTCGACGGATCGATTGTTGCTTGTCCCTGAACCGGTACCGGGTCGTCCCTTTATATAGAGGTGACGCCTGGTCCGGTTTACAGAGTCCCGAGGCCGGCTCATAATCGTGTCCGCCTCGGTCTCTGCCCCTTTCTTTCTTATCTCTCAAGTTACATCTCTTTGGCGGATTACAAACCGTATTTCTATACATGGGCCTTGAAATCTCATGGGCCGTAAACTCTACTAAAATAGTAAAACCAAGTACGGTATAACTAAGCCGGTTTACAATATCCGGTTTATACCTACTAACCATATCCCTGACATTAGGCCCCAGAATGATTTGAACTTGTTCATATCAGTCTCCGTCGTCTTCTGTAATTTTCTTCTGTCTTCATCTTTTGTAAACCGGCTCTGACGTCATTCTCTGAAATCATTAAAGTCTGACAATGACATCATCTCCGTATTTTACGCCGCAAGCTGTACTGTAGCTTGTTTTTAATGGTTATCCCGAGAATCGAGGCGTTTAAAGGATCTTTATCCGATTTTGCTCCCTTGATTACCGCACTTGTCGCTTCGCATCTGCTTCTCTGCCTATAAATAATACCGCCCCCTTTCATTCTTTCTTCTCGCGTCTTCTTCCTCCTTCCGCTTCCTGACCCGCAAGAACTCCATTAGAGCCCGAGCGGAGCGCCGCCATCATCTCGTCGGATCAAGAGTTCCCAGGCCGCTGCATCAACCTGTTTTGTCCAGAGAAACTCCGTTGCCGCCCTCCATTTTTCAGGTATGTTTTTCTTTCCTTGTTTTCGATCTGCATCTGCCCGTGCTCCTCCTAGTCCTTCCGCCATTAGGGCTCCTAGCAAAGCTTTCCTTCTGTTCTTGTAGATTCGTTCCTCCTGCGGGATCCGTAACTTTCAGGCCTGTCCAATAAACCTTCCGCTCAATACTAACCTTAGATCTTGTCATTTATAATGCTATAATTTTATCTGTTCCGCCATTAGAACTCCGCCATTAGAACTCCGCCATTAGAACCTTTAGCATCAGTTCTGCTGATTTAACTTTTGCGCCTTACCCTTTAGATCTCGCTGTTTTATTTCTGTAGTTGCCTGCCTTAGGTCTTCGTTTTTATGCACAGCTTGTAAACTCGTCTGCTCCGAATTGGATCTCTATAGATTCTCCCGTGCAGTTTTTGTTTCTTTTACCTCAGTACGCTCAGATCTATTCCCCCTTAGCAACGCGTTGGAAACCTGTTTTTCTCTCCGGTAGATCCGCTAAGTATGTTCCGGTTTAAGTTGTCATGCCATAACCCAGAAATAACATAAACTGATGCAACGATTTAAACTGTTCCTCTTCAACTGCCATTTAAACCGGAAATGATAAACTTGGTTTCATAATTGCCGGTTTAATCTTGCCAAATAATTCTCCGTTTCAATCATTGTATATCATGAATAGATCCCCAATCATTGTATGTTCATAATCCGTCTTTGTACTTTCTCTTCTTCAGCACTTTTGCTCAAATGGCTAAGCAGTACGTTTCGTGCGATTGGGTCCGTTCTGTCGTGACTGAGGAAGACTTAGTCAAATTGTCGAGTATCGGCACCTTAGGGCCTCGAGCTGAGCTGAAATGGCGTGCTCCGAGTAACGAGTGCCCTCCTACCCCTAGATCCGGTGAAGTTATCGTATTCCTGGACCATATCTCCAGAGGCTTCTCACCCCCCGGTTCAAGATTTTTCCGGGACGTTCTTGCCACCTTCCAGCTGCACCCACAGGACATCGGGCCAAACTCTGTTTCCAACATCTGCGATTCCAAGTATTTTCTGAAGTATATCTGCAAGAGGAGCCTTCGGTTGATTTATTCCGAGATTTCTTCCATGCAAACCGGCGCACTGAGTTCACCAGCGGGCCTCACCAAGAGCTTGGTGGGATTAGTATCCAGAAAAGGAGGGATGCAGTTTTTCCTCACGCCTCATTACACACTCACCCTAAGGACTGGAACAAGTCCTGGTTTTATTGTGTAGATACATCTCCCGAAGGTGAAAATCCTTTGCCGGGTTATCGTGAAACTCGTATCCCGGCGAATCACCCCTTGCCACAACGGTTAAGTGCTGCTGAACGGATCCAGTTTTCACCACAGATTTCCAAGCTGAGAGCTTTCATGGCCAATGGCCTGATCAGTACTGACTTCCTTAGTTGCTGGTTATCCTGGAGCATCCTTCCCTTAAGCCGGCGCCCTAAGCTGATGTGTAAGTACTCCGGTAAACCGGAAGACCCTCAGAGGTTTACTAAGGAGCAGCTTTCTGAATCGGAAGTGATAGAATCTGCCAAGAAGATCGTCAACCCTGCTTTAACAGATTGCTCCAAAGTTGGCTTGGCCCCATACTTTAAGAAGAATAAGCTGCCTGAAGTAAGTTTGTCTTTAACTTATACTTTATAAACCGTCCTCTTTGATCCGTCTTTCAATTGCCTTTACTTTTTCCATTCAGGTTGAAGACCCCTTCTGGAGGAGAAAAACTCAGGAAAAAACTGTAAAGCAGGCTCGCCGGAAAACCCCCACAAACAAGAAAAGGAAAGCAGCCGTTGATGCCGGTTCTCCTTCTGAGGATGATGATCCGGACTCCGAGGTATGCCTTGCTCCGGTTTACGTTTTGCTTTTATGCACTTGTTAACATATCTAATGATATCCTTTCACAGGATCCACTTGAAGGTGATAACCCGGCTGAGATTGAGGTAACTCTTATTTCTTCTGATTCAGAATCTCCTCCTCAAAAGAGCCGTCGGACTGTTAGAAAATATCAATTCTCTCATCCTTATGCTAAGTTGGATCCCAATTTTACTTTGAAGAAGCAACAGCATGAAGCTTTGCGCCGGACCACTCGCCATAGTGGCTTGGCAGTGGAGTCCTCTGGAATTTCGTTAACTCCGGTTCGGAAGCGCCGCGCTGAGGTTATACTCTCTCCGACCCTTCTTCATCCCAAGGCCGGTCTTATCCGAAAACCACTTAAACCGACTGATCCTGATTATCAGGAAACTCCACTGTCTTCTTCTGGCGAATCAACCGCTACACAGCTTCCTCCTTTGAAGACCGTCCCGGGGTAATTCTCTTTACCTCTTCCGGTTTATGACACCCCCTCCTTTTATAATGCTAACTTATTTTTGCTTGTTTTTCCAGCAAACCGAAACCTAGCAAAAGAGCCAAGGCGAAAAAGCCTGTTGCTGATCCTTCTACTGATGAACCGGTGATTGATCCGTCTACCGCCGTTCCTCCTGAAGGTACTCCTACCGCTCCGGTTGACGAACCCGCTCTTGAAACACCTGCTGCTGTAGATGTCCAAGACCCACCAAGTCCGGCCCGGGTTAATTCACCTCAAGTTAACCCGGCGTCTCCTGATCCGGCTCAGGTTGAAGTTACTCCTCCTAATGCACCCACTTCCCCTGATGTCGTGGTCACTGGCACTGCTTATGTTGCGCCAGCCGAACCCACCGTTTTAGCGAAACATACGGCTAAAGCGGAGAAGATGACTCAGGAAAAGGGGAAGTGGAGTACTGATATATCCAGTCTGTCGAATATGAGTGCTCAAGACATCTATTCCGGATATCTGAACCGACTCCATAGTAGTCGGGATTATGAAGCCAGCCTAGTAAACCTGATGAGGGAAAAATATGAAGTAAGTTTTCCTCTTCTGACTTTGCCTTTTTCAACGCCTCTTTATCTTATAACAGCCCCCAAGTTCCGGTTTATCTGCTTTATTGAAGGTAATCCGGAACTTTGTAGTTTTGAACTGTTGATCCATACATTAGCCCCCAAGTATCGAGTAGATAACTTGGTTATGTAGTTGATACTTGTAATTTCAAAAATTGTTTCTGACGCATTACTTCAACTGCCATTAGCCCCCAAGTGTCAAGTAGACAACTTGGTTGTGTGCTTGAGACTTGTATTTTCAATTTTTCTTTGTTGTATTACTTCAACTGCCATTAGCCCCCAAGTGTCAAGTAGACAACTTGGTTGTGTGCTTGAGACTTGCAACTTCTAACCTTGTTTTTGAACTTTGTTTATAGGCTGAGCTGAACCGGAATGCTGTAGAAATCAGTGAACTTCGAAGCCGGCTTATAGAGACTGAGTCGGCCGCTTCAAAGGCGAAGAAAGAACTTCAAGTGAGCTTAAAGACTGCTGAAGACTTGAAGAAGTTCTTTGATGAGGAACGGACTACTTTTGAAGTCCAGAAAAAGGATCTTGAAAAACGTGTTCAGGATGCCGAAGGAGCACTTAACCCGGTTACTGAAGAATTGACCGGGTTAAAGTGCCAAATTGATTTGATGACTTCTGCTATCTTTGGTAAGCATAACCTGAACTCTTGTCTGTTATCTTTGCAACCTGTGACCTACGCCGGTTTAACTTTCATCTGTTGTATGTAGGACGCCGTGTCTCCCATCTTGGGGATGATGTACGGAAGAAGCTGAAGGCCTGTTATACCTTGGTTGAACAATTATACTCTGGAGCACAAAGGATTATCAGTGCTACTTCCTTTGGTAAACCGGCTCCTTCAACCATCAAGGCTACTTTGAACAGTTTGTCCATTCTGCCAACTCGTCTTGAAGAGGTGAAGAAATCGGCTGCTCGAGGAGGTGCTCTTCTGGCCCTTACAAGGGCTAAAGCTTGGGTCCCGGATATTGATCCGGCAGAAGTGTTAACCGGATTTCCTGACACCAAGGAAGACGGTTCAACATTTGATGAGAAGGATCTGTACGCTCTGACAAAGGAAATGCGTCCACTCGCTAGCAAGATTGCGGTGGAATCTGACTTGTCTCGATACCATCCAGCATATAACCTGCAAAACGAGCGGGTGGAACGACCGGTTTACGATGTTGCAAACTTAACCCCGCCGGTTCGTCCTCACACTTTTGCTCCTGATATTGATCCTGCTGAGCTGATCAACGATGAAGTATATTTCTGTGCCTTGGCCAAGATTGATTGGCGTGCACCAGATTTCCCGCCGCTTCACGAAGAGGAAGATGTTCCGGAACAAGACGGTGGCCAATCATCCCGGCAAGGAGAAGCGCAATCTTGAATGTTACTGCTGTAATCATAATTGCTATTCCGTAAACAATGCTTCCAACTATTTGGCTTTTATGCCTTGTAATAGGTTTAGCTGAAACTTAATGCACTGTGATCCGGCTTTTGGTCTTTATAAAGTACTCATTCGTTGACTTGTTGATTGATGCGGATTCCTTGCTCTGTCCATAAAAAAGATCAAAAATATGTCCTAGTGGCTTTACCACTGGACGGATTAACTTGTTCTCTTGGTATAACTAATAAGCATATCTTTAACAAATAACTGTGATACCTGAATTGTATGTAGCCAAAATACCTTAAACCGGTCAGGATGTTTAAAATCACCTTAATCAGTCTTCATCAATTCTAAGAAACCCTTGAAACTCTTCAGTTCAACTTGTCGATAAATCTTTCTCTTCTCGGTTCAGAGATGTGTAACTTGTAACTGTCAGCTCATCATGAAGTCGAGCCGGGTTACGATGAACGCCGGTTTAACTCTCGCTGGTGTTCATGACCCAGACTTGTAACACTATAAATAGGTGGTCAATTTCCGGAGCTGTTCCCCTTGCTTAAAAAGGTTATGAAAACACAAAAAACATCAAGAAACACACAATTCTTGCAAGTCAAACTATGTAATCGAGGCTTTTTCAAAAGAGCTGCCAGGCTCAAAACAAGGTTTAGCCATTCATGGGGATGTGGGCGAACCCGACTGTCCCCAGGGGCCGGGTCATCATTTGAACGTGGGCGTACCAACTGTTCAGGGAGCCCAAAAATTCATAACATAGCCATTCATGGGGATGTGGGCGAACCCGACTGTCCCCAGGGGCCGGGTCATCATTTGAACGTGGGCGTACCAACTGTTCAGGGAGCCCAAAAATTCATAACATAGCCATTCATGGGGATGTGGGCGAACCCGACTGTCCCCAGGGGCCTCTGACGTTCCTCCTGACCCTGCAGGTTTTTCCTTTTTCTTTTTATGAGGTTTTTCTCTTCCTGAACCGCACATAATCTCTTGTTCCCGTGAGTTCTACCGCTCCTTCACACACCCTGCAAAGATTAGTTTCTAAAAACCAGCTAACATTGAAATATGATTCTTTGATAACAAACTGACATGGATATTTGCCGCAAAATTTATGTATGTGGAAAAAAGGCTGAGCCCCCGGTTTACCGAGGGTGCCGGTTTATTCATTATTCATAATATATACATAGGATACATGGAAGCCTATGGCTCAAGTGTAATATGGCCGTAGATGAGCGATGTTCCACGGCCTTTTCGTCTCCTCTTCTGATGTCCGTGAATCTTTGTGCTCTCGAATGTCCACCAAATAATATGACCCGTTGTGTAAATTTTTGCTGATCACGAAGGGCCCTTCCCATGGCGGGGATAGCTTGTGCATATCTGTTTGATCTTGGATAAGTCGGAGTACCAAGTCACCCTCCTGGAATGTCCTGGTTCTGATCCGGCGGCTGTGATATCTGCGCAGATCTTGCTGATAAATCGCCGACCGTGCTGCAGCTATGTCACGTTCTTCATCCAACCGATCCAAACCGTCTTGTCTTGACTCCTCATTGATGGCTTCTACATAAGCCGCCACCCTTGGTGAATCATGGCGTATGTCACTTGGAAGAACTGCTTCTGCACCGTAAACCATGAAGAAAGGTGTATAACCTGTAGACCGGTTGGGTGTAGTGTTAATGCTCCAAAGGACAGACGGTAACTCTTCAACCCAACATCCTGGGGTTCTCTGCAAAGGTGTCATAAGCCGGGGCTTGATTCCTCGCAAAATCTCCTGATTTGCCCTTTCTGCTTGACCATTGGATTGGGGGTGAGCCACAGAAGATACGTCCAAACGAATATGCTCTCGTCGACAGAATTCTTCCATCTCACCCTGAGATAAATTGGTGCCATTATCTGTGATGATGCTGTGTGGAAAACCAAACCGGAATATTACTTTTTTGATGAACTTAACCGCCGTTGCCGCATCACACTTGCTTATAGGTTCCGCTTCAACCCACTTCGTAAACTTGTCCACTGCCACTAGTAGATGAGTTTTCTGATCTTGGGATCTCTTGAAAGGACCAACCATGTCCAGCCCCCAAGTTGCAAAAGGCCAAGTTATTGGTATCATCCGGAGTTCTTGTGCCGGAACAAGGGCACGTCTTGAGAACTTCTGACAAGCGTCACACTTGCGGACCAGGTCTGCCGCATCTGCATGTGCGGTTAACCAATAAAATCCATGTCGGAAAGATTTAGCCACTAAAGATTTTGATCCGGCATGATGACCACAATCCCCTTCATGAATCTCCCTTAGAATCTCACAACCTTCCTCAGCTGAAACACACCGTTGAAATACTCCAGAGGTGCTACGATGGTGCAGCTCCCCGTTGGCAATTGTCATAGATTTGGAACGCCGGATTATCTGCCGTGCTTCATCTTCGTCCTCTGGTAACTCTCCTCGGCTTAAATATACCAAATAAGGTAACGTCCAATCCGGAATAACATGGGTTGCCGCAACCAACTGTGCCTCTGGGTCCGGAACAGCTAGATCGTCCTCTGAAGGTACTTGAACCGAAGGATTGTGCAATTCATCCAAAAAGGTGTTTGGTGGTACCGGTTTACGTTGCGACCCTAGCCGGCTTAAAGCGTCAGCTGCTTCGTTCCTCCGCCGGTCTATATGCTCCACCTGATACCCTTTGAAATAACCTGCGACCGCTTCAACCTCTCGTCGATAAGCCGCCATGAGGGGATCCCTTGAATCCCACTTGCCCGAAACTTGCTGTGCCACTAGGTCTGAATCGCCCAGGCACTTAACCCGACTTAAATTCATCTCCTTTGCCAACCGCAAACCATGAAGTAGTGCTTCATATTCTGCTGCATTATTAGTACAAGGAAATAACAACCGGAGGACATAACAAAATTTATCACCTCTGGGGGAAGTTAAAACAATTCCGGCCCCCGAGCCCTCCAACTGCTTCGAACCGTCGAAGTGAATCGTCCAATAAGTGAGATCCGGCTTCTCCTCTGGAGTCTGTAATTCTGTCCAGTCGTTGATGAAGTCCACCAGTGCCTGAGATTTTATAGCAGTACGTGGTACATATTTCAATTCATGTGGACTGAGCTCAATGGCCCACTTGGCTATTCTGCCTGTTGCTTCTCTATTCTGGATTATATCTCCCAACGGAGCTGAACTAACCACAGTTATCGGATGCCCTTGGAAATAATGCTTCAATTTCCGGTTTGCCATGAACACCCCATATACCAATTTCTGCCAATGAGGGTATCTTTGCTTGGACTCGATGAGTACTTCACTCACATAGTAAACCGGGCGCTGAACCGGATGTTCCTTCCCTGCTTCCTTGCGCTCAACCACAATCGCAACGCTGACTGCCCGTGTGTTTGCAGCAACATATAATAGCAAAGGCTCCTTGTTGATAGGAGCAGCTAAAACCGGCGGCTTCGCTAGTTGCTGTTTCAGATTCTCAAACGCCGTATTCGCTTCATCACTCCAAATAAACCGGTCCGTTTTCTTCAACATTTGATAAAGCGGGATCGCCTTTTCTCCTAAGCGACTGATAAACCGGCTCAACGCCGTGATCCGGCCAGCTATGCGCTGAACATCATTAATGCAAGCCGGTTTCGCCAGAGATGTGATGGCCTTGATCTTCTCCGGGTTGGCTTCTATTCCCCGGTTCGAGACCAGGAATCCCAAAAGCTTACCAGCCGGGACACCAAAGGCACATTTCTCCGGATTAAGCATCATCCTGTAAGTCCGAAGATTATCAAAGGTTTCTCTGAGGTCTTCTATCATTGTCCTTTCCTCCTTTGACTTAACCACAATGTCATCCACGTAAGCATGTACGTTCCTCCCTATCTGCCCCTTCAAACAATTCTGAACACAACGCTGATAAGTTGCCTGCGCACACTTGAGCCCAAAAGGCATAGACACATAGCAAAAAGCACCAAAAGGGGTTATGAATGCTGTCTTCTCTTGATCTTCAACTGCCATTTTGATCTGGTGATAACCTGAGTACGCATCCAGAAAACTCAGCCGCTCACACCCTGCTGTAGCATCAATAATCTGATCAATGCGAGGTAGAGCAAAAGGATCAGTCGGGCAAGCTTTATTGAGGTCTGTGTAGTCCACACACATCCTCCACTTCCCATTCTTCTTTAGAACTAGCACCGGATTAGCCAACCATTCCGGATGAAATACTTCCACTATGAACCCTGCCGCCAAAAGCCTGGCCACTTCTTCTCCTATAGCCTTGCGCCTCTCTTCGTTAAAGCGGCGCAGATACTGTTTTACCGGTTTAAACTTCGGATCAATATTTAACTTGTGCTCAGCGAGTTCCCTCGGTATACCTGGCATGTCAGAAGGTTTCCATGCAAAGATATCCCGGTTCTCACGGATGAACTCGATGAGCGCGCTTTCCTATTTAGGATCCAGGTTAGCACTGATGGTGAATTGCTTAGACGAATCTCCAGGCACAAAATCAACCTGCTTAGTCTCTTCCGCCGACTTGAACTTCAATGCCGGATCATGCTCGGTGGTTGGCTTCTTCAGCGGAGTCATATCTGCCGGATCAACATTATCCTTATAAAATTTCAACTCTTCCGTGGCACATACCGCTTCTGCATAAGCTGCATCACCTTCCTCACATTCCACTGCTATCTTACGACTGCCGTGTACCGTAATTGTGCCTTTATGACCCGGCATCTTGAGCTGCAGATAAACATAACATGGCCTAGCCATAAATTTAGCATAAACCGTCCTCCCAAACAAAGCATGATACGGACTTTTAATTTTGACAACTTCAAAGGTGATCATCTCCGATCTGGAATCATGCTCATCCCCAAAGGTAACTTCTAAGTCAATCTTACCAACTGGATAAGCTGACTTACCTGGGACCACCCCGTGAAACACTGTGTTTGATGTCCTTAACTGTTTATCTGTCAGACCCATGCGGCGAAAAGTTTCGTAATATAATATATTGATACTGCTACCTCCATCCATGAGGACTTTAGTGAACCTGTATCCTCCCACCTGAGGTGCCACCACCAAGGCTAAATGTCCCGGATTATCTACCCGTAATGGGTGGTCCTCTCTGCTCCAAACAATGGGCTGCTCTGACCATCGTAGAAACTGTGGCGTCGCCGGTTCTATCGCATTAACAGCCCGCTTTAAAACCTTCTGGTCTCTCTTGCATAAACTCGTGGTGAAAACATGATACTGACCGCTGCTCAACTCCTTCGGATTACTCTGGTATCCGGATTGCTGTTGTTGCTGTGGACGCTGCTGCTGCTGATTTCCTTGGTTATTGTGACTCCCTTGGCCCTGCTGCTGATTATTCTGATTGTTGTAACCACCTTGATGATACGATTGATTTCCCTGACCATGATAACCACCTTGATAATGTGATTGATTTCCTTGACCATTGTAGTTTCCTTGACTACCTTGGCCGCCTGGCCGGGATTGATAACCACCGTTGTTCCCTTGATAACCGCTGTTGCCCCTATATCCTGAACCGGAGTTGTTCCCTTGGTAACCCGGACCATAAAACCCGGACCCTGAACCGCCGTTTGGGGGTCGGCTAAGAGGATTAAAACGGCCGTTCCCTGCTATCATAGGGTACAGGCATTCTCTAGCAGTGTGCCGTGCAGGCCCCCTTTTTCCGCTATGCTTTAGACAGGGTTGATCCAAATCCTGCTCCCAACCCGGGTTACCTCCACCGGTTTGGCGAGTGGGACCTTGCTGACTACCCTGAAAACCGCCTTGAACCTGTGTATTAGCCACAAAATCGGAGCTATTTTCCGGTTTCCGTTTGCCCAAAAAACTTGAAGTAATCGGATTAGCTGGCGCCGGTTTGCCAGTCTTGCTGGCCTTTCCCGCTTTATCTCCTTCTGGCTCTGGATACTTGGTATTATCTGAGTCTCCGTACTTCACTAAGGCACTCATCAAAGTCCCCATGTCATTGCACTCCCGTTTGAGCCGTCCGAGTTTTAATTTCAAAGATTCAAACCGGCAATTGTTCTCCAATGTCACAATTGCTGTGCTCGGATTAATGCCGTTTGAGGAGTGCAAGATCTCTGCTACTCTGCGTACCCAAGCTGCTGTAGACTCCTGCTCTCCTTGCACGCATGCTGCTAAATCTATCACCGACATAGGTTGCTTGCACGTATCCTTAAAGTTTTTGATGAACTGACTGCGCAGCTCCCCCCATGATCCGATAGAATTCGGAGGCAGTGCCTTTAGCCAAGTCCGGGCCGTGCCTTCAAGCATCATAGTGAAATATTTGGCACAAGCCGACTCATCCACGTCCAGCATCTCCATGGCCATCTCGTAACTTTCCACCCAAGCTTCGGGCGGTAAATCGGCTGTGTAATTAGGCACCTTGCGAGGTCCTTTGAAATCCTTGGGCAACTTAACGCTCCGCAGGGCGGGGACGAGACATTGTATCCCAAAACCGCTTGCTGTCGCTCCTGCCCCTGTAGTGCCTGTGTGAACCGGCGTCGACTGACGAACTTCCTCCCTGGCCTCCGATCTAGGCCGGTTTCGATCCGAGGCTGGCATCTCTGCCCTTGCCGGATTATCTTGCCTGTGCTGATGTCTCCTCCGTTCACTGCTAGACACTTCGGGCTCCTCCCAATGTCTAGAGTAACTTCGGTTGGGACGTGGTGTCGAATGTAACCTTTCCCTGCTATGAGAGTACGCTTGCTGCTGTATTAACGCCGTATTGAGTAGCTTCTGGGCCCTGCGCGCCTCTATCGCCACCGGGGATGTTTCTTCCACAGGTAAAGCGGCCAACCGCGCTGCCGCTGCAGCGATATTATCCACAGGGTTTGAGTAGTGTCCCGGGGGGACAGGAACATAAGGCGCCGATGTAATCCGTCGCTCCCGCTCTGCGGCGGGTTGCTGAACCGGCTCCTCTCGAGCTGGTGGGCTTCTCCGGTTTAAGATCGGATTATTACTGGCCCCAGCCCCAGGTGTTCTGAACAAATTCGCAGATTCGTAACCCGGCGGTAGGCGGGATCGATATTTTCGCCCTCTTACTCCTTCCATAGAAGCCTGCTCCATCCTTAAGTGAAAAGCTTGATCATCCAACTCTGCTTGTCTTATGGCTAACATCTCTCCTTCTGCCTTTAAATCCTCCTTTAACTGATCGATCCGGGCCTTCAACTGAAGAAGCACTGCATCATGTTGCGCCTTGTCTGCTGGAGCTACGACCTCCACCGCCTTAGCTGTGAACTCCTTGATCAAGGTGGATAGAACTGCAGTAATGGGGGGATTTGAACCGCTTCCCCCTGCACCAGCCTCCGCTGTTTTTCCATTCGTCGGGGGTTGTGAACCGGCCATGAAGACCGCCACCTGGTTTGGCGGGCCGGAGGGGTCCGGAATACTGTTTCCATCGGACTCGCCCTCGGACCGGCCGTCCCGCAACTGATACAGAGATTCAGTTTCCCCGGACAAAGACTCGTCATCTGAATAGACGACGGTTGCACCATCAGATTCCGATCCGTCCTCGGCTTGGCCTCCGTGAATCGCTCCAACGAACACATGCTTTACGGCAGGCTGAATCCGGGTCGATCTCGCACGCTGAGCCGGCTCGACGATGTTGGGGAAGGTGTCTGACTCAGGTCCCGGTTCTCCAATTTTGCCGATGAAGACTTGGATGCTGCCGAAGGGGACCCGGTACCCATATTCAATCGAATCGGCCTCCGGTCCCCAACCTGCGTCGTCGATGTAGAGCCGGCCACGATGACTCTTGGTCATCCGGCCGACTGCGTAACCCTTTAACCCTTCGAAGCCGCCTTCCAAGAACTCGAAACCATCGTGCGCAGGCCCCACGGTGGGCGCCAACTGTCGTGGAATTAACACGGCAGATGTCCGGTTTAGCGGACTTGATGATGGAACCATCGCACGGGTTAGCTTGAAAGGGTTCATGGCACACAAAGGACGCAAAGGATTTATACTAGTTCGGCCCCTTTAAGAAGGTAAAAGCCTACGTCTAGTTGGTTTGGTATTGCTTTGGCGTCGGTTTACAGGGAGCGGAATCGCTTGCCTGCGTCTCGACGGATCGATTGTTGCTTGTCCCTGAACCGGTACCGGGTCGTCCCTTTATATAGAGGTGACGCCTGGTCCGGTTTACAGAGTCCCGAGGCCGGCTCATAATCGTGTCCGCCTCGGTCTCTGCCCCTTTCTTTCTTATCTCTCAAGTTACATCTCTTTGGCGGATTACAAACCGTATTTCTATACATGGGCCTTGAAATCTCATGGGCCGTAAACTCTACTAAAATAGTAAAACCAAGTACGGTATAACTAAGCCGGTTTACAATATCCGGTTTATACCTACTAACCATATCCCTGACAGTGACCATCTCATCATCTTCATCATTATCATCATCCTCAACATATTCTTCTTGGGCCACCAACCCTCTAGGAGGAGTCTTCTTGTTGAAGTTGTTCTTGTTGGGATAGGACTTTGACTTGTCCTTCCGGATAAGCTTGCCTCCAAAGTCTTCTCTTTTCTCATATGGGCAATCCGCAACGAAGTGGCTTACATTTCCACAGTTGAAGCATGTCCTCACTCGTTGCTTGCCCTTGTTCCCACTAGAGTTGTTCCTGTTGAAATTGGGCCTTGTGTTCTTTTTGTTGCCCCAAAATTTCCTTGAAGCAAGAGCCATGTGCTCATGATAGGCATATTTTGTGTCCTCGGGGCTACACTCATCATCATCCTCCACCTTCTCTTCTTCCACACAAGCCTTGGCTTTCAGGGCAAGGTTGGGCTTCTTCGATCGTTGAGCTCTTAAGACCGCATTGTCGGCGGTCATGCCCAAGATCCTCATGGCAACGAACTCATCCAACACTTCATTTGAAGATAAGTGGTGGAAGTCCGGTCTCTGATGAATGACAGAGGACATGGCCTTATGATAGGGCATCATGGCCTTGAGGAACTTGCGCTTGATCCAATTGTCATCCGTGTCCTTACTGCCATGATCTCGAAGAGAGACCGCAAGGGTAGTTAATCTCAGATAAAGTTCACGAGGATCTTCTTCTTCAATCATAGCAAACTCATCGGCTTCATCTTGCACAACTTCGTAGTTAGAGCGTTGAATGCTAGTGCTTCCCTTGTACATAGTGCCAACATGCTCCCAAGCTTCCTTGGCCATAGTGAAGGGTCGAAGATGTGCAATGTCTTCTGGAGGAATAGCATCTTGAAGAATGCACAGAGCGGACTCGTTGAATTGATGATCCACAGTTTCTCTTGGAGTCATGTTGTCGGGATCACGCGGATAAAAACCTTGCTCAATGATTCTCCAAAGATTAGTAGAACAATGATTTATATGACGTTTGAAACGAAATACCCAAGTAGCAAAATCAGAATTTTTTATAAACTTGGGAGGAGGCCCAACGGAATTTATATGCGGTGTAGGAACGGGTCCTCCATAGTGAGTAGGTGGAGCGGAGTGGGCAAAGATCCCACTCCCATTCTTAGTGACATGGGCTTGTTCACTACTAGCTTCTCCCTTGTCGGGATTAGCCTCCGACACGTTGGTAGCGGGACGAACCACTTCCAACGGTGCGGTGGATAATTTAAGCCCCTCAAGCAAATCTTTAAACATGCCTTTGACCTCGGTCACTAGTGACTCTTTCAATGTGGTCAAGGCAACATTGAACTCCTCACGAGAGACCGAGGCTCCCCCATCTGACGTAGGTAAGGACGGAGTTCCACCGGAATGATCCTCCGTTTCGACTATGTTGTCACCCATACTCTTTGGATGGTAAAGTCCTTAAAAAGAGACGACGCTCTGATACCAATTGAAAGGATCGATATGGTTGACTAGAGGGGGGGGGTGAATAGGCAACTAACAATTTTAGCTTTTCTTAACCACTTTAAATTAAGCTTCAAAGTAAGTTGTCTAGATAAGTTACTAAGATGACAACTAGAAGAAAGTAAAGAACACAACTTCACAAACAAGCTATATAAGATAAACAAGTAAAGCTTGCACAAGTAAAGGATAGAAATAACCACAAGTGGAGACGGTGAAGACGAGGATGTGTTATCGAAGTTCCTTCCTTTTGAGGGGAAGTACGTCTCCGTTGGAGCGGTGTGGAGGCACAATGCTCCCCAAGAAGCCACTAGGGCCACCGTATACTCCTCACGCCCTCACACAATGCAAGGTGCCGTGAATCCACTAGTGGTGCCCTTGAAGGCGGCAACCGGACCTTTACAAACAAGGTTGGGGCTCTCTCCACAACTTAATTGGAGGCTCCCAACGAAACCCCGGAGCTTCACCACAATGGAATGTGGCTCCGAAGTGACCTCTTCCGTCTAGGGTGCTCAAACACCCAAGAGTAACAAAATCCACACAAGAAAGTATGGGGGAATCAAGTTTCCTTTGGTGGAAGTGTAGATCTAGGTCTCCTCCTTCAATCCCTAGCAAATCAACAAGTTTGGTTGGCTAGGGAGAGAGATCGGGCAAGAAAGCTTCAATGGCATTAATGGTGGAGAGAGAGAGAGGCAAGATATAAGAAGGAGGTGGGAGAAGGGCCTCCTTAAATAGGGTCTCCACCAATCCAACCGTTATGTGTAGAATTACATAGGACCGGTACTTCCGCTCACCCAACCGGTAGTACCGGTGAGTGAAGGAACCTGCTCCCATGACACCAAGGCGGTACTTCCGGTGGCTCACCCGGTAGTACCGGTCTTCCGGAGAAAACCGGAACTACCGCCCCACCTCCGGTCAACTACCGCTTAGAAACCAGAAGGTTTCAAGCAAGGGTGGTAGTTGGGACGATGGTTGGGCCGGAACTACCGCCAGGTAGATAGTTTCTGTGTGATGGCAGTCAGAGCGGTACTACCGCCCGAAACACTGGTAGTACCAGTTTCGTGGGAAGAACACCGGTACTTCCGGGCCACCACCGGTCTACCACTGCACCCAGTACAGAAGGTATCACCCCTGAGCGGTACTTGGGGTGGTGGTTCGACCGGAACTACCGGCCACCGGTACAACCGCCTACAACATCGGTACTACCACTGTAGATGAATCTACACACAAGGAGGAATGAAAAGGGGACCTCTCTCTCCACGAACGGAGGCAATATAGTGGGTGCAAAGTATCTGTGTACGTGACTTGATTCACCCATTACCTTCCGATGTGGGTTCCCTCTTAATAGTACGGATTTCCTATGACCAAGAGAAACAAAAAGGCATCGGAACATCCGTCTTCGATCTTTTCCTTAAAGAGGGAAGGCCTAACCGTCTTGTGCCACATGCTATAAACCTGAGTAATATTGACGCACGATTAGTCCACACAAGGATTGTCATCATCACCAAAACCTTAGGCAAGAGATGCCCTTACAAACAAATTGGGTGTAATGTTCATGCATATGTGGATGATATTGTGGTGAAGTCTAGAAAGGAGGAGACGTTAATAGATGATCTGAAGGAAACTTTTGATAATCTCCGGGTTTATAAGATGATGCTTAATCCGGCCAAATGTGTTTTTGGTGTACCGGCAGGCAAGCTCTTTTGGTTTCTAGTGTCTAACAATGGCATTGAAGCTAACCGGGAAAAAAAATCAAGGCTATTATGTCTCTAGCTAAACCGGCGTGTATCAATGACGTTCAATGTTTGGCGGGCCATATTGCAGCGCTGAGCCAGTTTATCAGCCGATTGGGAGAAAAAGCTATCCCTCTATACCAGATGATGAAAAAGACAGACAATTTTGTCTGGAGTGATGCTGCTAATACGACGTTTGAGGACTTAAAGAAGCAGTTGGCAGAGCCACCTATCCTTGATTCTTCGGTCGATAAAGAGCCATTGCTGTTGTACGTGGCTGCTAATGCCCAGACTGTCAGTGTGGCCATTGTGGTGGAGCGCAAGGAGGCTGGGAAGGAGTATCCGGTTCAACGGCCGGTTTATTATATCAGTGAGGTGCTTATTGAGTCCAAGCAAAGGTACCCACATTGGCAGAAACTGGTGTATGGAGTCTTCATGGCAAGCCGGAAGCTTAAGCAGTATTTTCAGGGTCATCCTATCACAGTGGTCAGCTTTGCCCCTTTGGGAGATATAATCCAAAACAGAGAAGCAACTGGCCGGGTTGCCAAGTGGGCCATTGAGCTTGGATCTCACGGGTTAAAATATGTGCCTCGTATGGCAATCAAGTCCCAAGCACTTGTGGATTTCATCAATGATTGGACGGAGCTACAGGCACCAGAAGAAAAGCCGAATCATACTTATTGGACCATTCACTTCTATGGATCCAGGCAATTGGAGGGCTCGGGGCCTGGAGTCATGTTAACTTCCCCATGAGGTGATAAATTTTGTTATGTTCTCCGTTTAATGTTCCCTTGCACTACAATGCAGCTGAATATGAGGCTTTACTCCACGGTCTTCGAATGGCTAAGGAGATGAATTTAAGTCTGGTTAAGTGCTTTGGTGACTCGGACATGGTGGCTCAACAAGTATCTGGTACTTGGGATTCCAAGGACCCACTCATGGCAGCATATCATCGAGAGGTGGATATTATTGTTGGACACTTCAAAGGTTATCAAGTTGACCATGTGAACCGGCGAAAGAATGAAGCGGCGGACGCCTTAAGCCATTTGGGTTCCCAATGTAAACCGGTTCCACCCAATCTTTTTCTGGATGTCTTGCATAACCCGTCGGTTAAGCTACCTACATAGGAGGATTTGGCTGTTTGTTAGGGATATTACTACTAGGTATAAACCGCCCAGGAGGGGCCAGTTTATGCCTGACGAGGTTACTTCTACTGAAGCCCAATAGAGCATGGAACAAGATGCTTTAGTCCAGGAAGTTTAAAGCCTAGGAGGCGTAGGGGCCCATGATGTGTAAACCGCTATATGGTGTGTAACTTGTGATGTAAGATACGAAAGATAGAGACCGAGCCGGACACGTTTATGAACCGGCTCGGGGACTCTGTAAACCGGACCGGGCGTCACCTCGTGTATATAAAGGGACGACCCGGCGACGATTCAAGGGCAGAGAACAACAACTCGAGACACAGGCAAAGCGTATTCGCTCCCTGGTCATCGAAACCCTAGCAATATTACACCAAACTAGACGTAGGCTTTTACCTTCATCGAAGGGGCCAAACTAGTATAAAATCCCTATGTCCTTGTCTGCTTTAACCCCTTTAAGCTAACCGGTAGCGATGGCCTAACGACGAAGTCCTTTTGCTAGGACATCTGCCGTGACAAAACCACGACAATTGGCGCCCACCGTGGGGTTATCACACAATGGTTTCGAGTTCTTGAAGGGCAGCTTTGAAGGACTCGAGGGCTACGCAGTGGGCCGGATGACTAAGAGTCGTCGTAGCAAGATCTACATCGACGATGCATGCTGGGGGCCCGAGGCCGATTCAATCGAGTACGGGTACCGGGTCCCCTTCGGCTGCATCCACGTCTTGATTGGTAAGATCGACGAACCGGGCCCTGAGCCGGACATCTTCCCCAACATCGTCGAGCCGGCTCAGCGTGCGAGACCCGCCCGGATTCGGCCTACCGTGAAGCATGTCTTCGACGGAGCAGTTCATGGAGTACAAGCTGAGGATGGATCGGACTCTGGCGGTGTGACTGTTGTCTATTCCGGCGACGAGTCGTCCTCTGGAGAGACGGAATCTTTATACCTGTTGCAGGATGGCCGGTCTGGGGGCTGTTCCAATGGCGATAATATTCTGGACCCCTTGAACCGCCAAACCGGGTCACCGTATTCATGGCTGGATCACAACCCGTGCAGCTCGTCAACTACGGCGGCGTTAACATCGAACACGGCGGGTGCTAGGGCTGCAGGCCCTGGTCCGTCGCCGACCAAAACTTTGTCCGCCTTTGTCGATACTTTGACAGCACTGTTAACAGCAGAGGTAGCCCAGGCTGATAAGGAACAACACGATGCGGAGGTCGCTCAGGTGAAAGGCCAGATAGATCAAGCCAAATTGGACCTAGCTGCTGAGAATACCAGGATGGTGGCGAAGCAGGCCGAGCTGGACGCTCAGGCTTATCGACTCATGTTGGATCAAATCGCTTCACACGAGGTAATGTGGAGAAGGCAACGATCTCGCCTGCCGCTGGTTAATGAAGCTAGGAACCTTTTTAGCATGCCAGGAGCAGGAACCAGTAGCCAGCCGGAGGTAAACCGGGGAGGAGCGCCGGGCACAGGAGCTTTAGTCCAGCCGCAGGCTGCGGAGCCAACCCGCCAGGTCATCCCATCACATCATGTACCTACCCCTCCCGGTCACTACTCCAACCAATTGGACAACATAGTTGCCGCCGCTTCACGACTAGCCACCCTTCCCATTGAAGGAATGTCCCCCATAGAGGTGGAGGCACGGCGGGCCAGGGAATTTCTGGAGACGGCGCTAACCCATCAGCAAGCTTATTCTCACAGCCGTGAGAGGATTCACTCCACCCCTCGCCCAAGCCGGAGTTATACTAGGCACATGGATGAACCGGCTATGTCAAGCAGTGCGCGAAGACGTAACCCTCCACGGAGGGATAATCCGGCAGGGGGAGATGTGAACGCTCAAGACGTGGTGGATCCGGGCAGGCAGCGCCGGGAGGCTGAGTTAGCAGCACAGTATGAAAACCGTCAGCCAACGCCGGTTCGTCCATCTACCACAGTTGAACCGGGAGTCATGTCCAGCTCTTTGGGAGTACCGTGCCTCACCCCCGCTTTACACAATGTAAAACTACACAAGGATTTCAAAGGACCACGCAAGGTGCCCAACTATATTGCGGATTTATCCCCTGAGACATGGGTCGAAAGCTATGAGATAGCCATGGAGATGCTGGATGTAGATGATGCATCATGTGCTAAGTACTTTACTATGATGTTGGAGGGTACAGCTCGCACTTGGCTGAAAAGCTTGCCACCCAATTCCATCGGATGATGGGCCGAATTGCGCCGCCGGTTTATTAATAATTTCAAAGACACATGCAAGCAGCCGATGTCTATCGTTGATTTAGCTGCCTGTGTTCAAGGAGAGCAAGAGTCAACAAGCCAGTGGGTGCATCGAGTGTCGGAGATCCTACATTCTTCCAACAGCATCAACCCGGGCACATCAGTTATAACCTTGGAAGGCAATTGCCAGTTTGAGCCTTTAAAACTGAATTTGGGACGACTCAAACGTAATTGTGATGACATGGGGACGCTCATGGGCGCCTTGGTGAAATATGCATATTCAGATAGTGCCAAATACCCGGATTCAGAAGACGAGAAATCAGGAAAAGCAAAGAAGGGCGGTAAAGCGCCACAGCCTAGCCCGGCGAATCAAGGATATAGTGGTAAGCGTAAAGCGGATAATTCAGATTTTGTGGCTAACACCAATGCTCAGGAGAATGGCCAGCGCCACAAGGGGAGACCACCCCCACGGAATGGGAGACCGCCTATGAATTTGAAATGCCAAATGAACATACCATGCCCAAGGCATGGCACGCCGGAGAAGCCAGCTACACACCTCTGGAAGGACTGCTTCATTATGAAGGAAATCATGAACCGGTCCCAGTATGATCATAGGCCGTCGGGCGGTTCAGGCCCTGGTTTTCACGGGCCTGGCTATCAAGGCGGTGGATCCGGTTCAGGGTTCCAGGGTAACAATCACGACAACCAGAATGGGCACAATCAGCATAACTAGCAGCACGGCCAGGGTGGTTATAACAATGAGGGCAATCAGCAGCAACAGCAGTCCGGATATCAGAGTAATCCAAAGCAGTTGAGTAGTGGGCAGTATCACATCTTCACCACGAGCTTATGTAAACGAGATCAGAAAGTTTACAAGAGGGCAGTACATTCTGTTGAACCGGCGGTGCCACACTACCTACGCTGGTCAGAACAACCCATTGTGTGGAGTCGAGAGGATCATTCGCCCCGGGTTGATAATCCGGGTCAACTGGATCTAGTTGTGGCACCTCAGGTGGGGGGCTATAAGTTTACCAAGGTGCTTATGGACGGAGTTAGCACCATCAACATTTTATATTACGAGACTTTTCGGCGCATGGGGTGACAGATAAAAAGCTTCGGCAGTCCAACACAGTTTTTCATGGCGTGGTGCCCGATAAGTCGGCGTATCCAGTTGGTAAGATAGACTTGGAGATTACTTTTGGAGATGAGCATGATGCTAGGTCTGAGACTTTGACTTTTGAAGTAGTAAAAATCAAGAGCCCGTATCAGGCCCTGTTCGGCCGGCCGGTCTATGCTAAATTCATGGTGAGGCCTTGTTATGTTTATCTACAGCTCAAGATGCCAGGTCCCAAGGGGACCATTACGGTTCATGGGAGTCGCAAGATTGCTTTGGAGTGGGAAGAAGGTGATGCAGCTTATGCTGAGGCAGTTCGTGCAACTGAGGAGCTGAAATTTTATAAAGATAAGGTTGATCCGGCAGATATGTCTCCGCTGAAAAAGCCAACCACAAAGCATGATCCAGCCCTGAAGTTCAAATCAGCTGATGAGACCAAGCAGGTTGACTTTGTTCCTGGCGATTCATCCAAACAGTTCACCATCAGTGCTAACCTAGATCCGAATAGGAAAGCGCGCTCACCGAGTTCATCCATGAGAATCGGGACATTTTTGCATGGAAACCTTCTGACATGCCAGGTATACCAAGGGAACTCGCTGATCCCCATCTCAATATTGATCCTAAGTTTAAACCAGTTAAACAATTTCTCCGCCGCTTCAATGAAGAAAGGCGCAAGGCAATTGGTGAAGAAGTGGCTAGGCTCTTGGCGGCAGGCTTTATAATTGAGGTGTTTCATCCGGAGTGGCTAGCTGATCCGGTACTGGTGGTTAAGAAGAACGACACTTGGCGAATTTGTGTTGATTACACTGATCTAAACAAATCTTGCCCAACTGATCCCTTTGCCCTCCCTCGTATTGATCAAATCATTGATGCCACGGCGGGTTGTGAACGCTTAAGTTTTTTGGATGCTTATTCTCGTTATCATCAGATCAAGATGGCAGTTAAGGACCAGGAGGAAACAACTTTCATAACTTCGTTTGGGGCCTTCTGCTATGTGTCTATGCCTTTCGGGCTCAAGAGTGCCCAAGCAACCTATCAACGATGTGTGCAGAATTGTCTTCATGGGCAGATTGGGCAAAAAATTCATGCTTATGTGGACGATATTGTGGTAAAATCCAGGAAAGAAGAGACGTTGATAACAGACTTGAAAGAAACCTTTGATAATCTCCGGGTCTATAAGATGATGCTTAATCTGGCCAAGTGTGTTTTTGGTGTTCCGACTGGCAAACTCTTGGGATTCCTGGTGTCAAACAGGGGAATTGAAGCTAATCCGGAGAAGATCAAGGCGATTACATCCTTGGCTAAACCGGCATGCATCAACGATGTCCAACGCTTGGCAGGCCGCATTGCGGTGCTCAGCCGGTTTATCAGTCGTTTGGGGGAGAAGGCCATCCCGCTTTATCAGATGATGAAAAAGACATACCATTTTGTCTGGAGTGATGCTGCTGATGCTGCGTTTGAAGATTTGAAGAAGCAATTGGCAGAGCCACCGGTCCTTGCCGCCCCAGTTGATAATGATCCGCTGTTGCTATACGTGGCTGCTAATGCCCGAGAAGTGAGCGTTGCCATCATGGTAGAGCGCAAGGAGGCAGGAAAGGAATATCCAGTTCAACGGCCGGTCTACTACATCAGCGAGGTGATCATTGAGTCAAAGCAGAGATACCCGCATTGGCAGAAGTTGGTATATGGAGTTTTCATGGCAAACTGGAAGCTGAAGCAGTACTTTCAAGGTCATCCAATCACTGTGGTCAGTTTAGCCCCTTTGGGCGATATAATCCAGAACAGAGAGGCGACTGGTCGAGTTGCAAAGTGGGCCATTGAGCTTAGTCCTCACGGATTGAAATATGTGCCCCATACTGCAATCAAATCCCAAGCACTGGTGGACTTCATCAACGATTGGACGGAGCTGCAAGCACCAGAGGAGAAGCCGGATCACACGTATTGGACTATTCACTTTGATGGATCCAGGCAATTGGAGGGCTCGGGGGCTGGAGTCGTATTAACTTCCCCACGAGGTGATAAATTCTGTTATGTCCTCCGTCTAATGTTCCCCTATACTAACAATGCAGCTGAGTATGAAGCTCTCCTCCATGGTCTGCGAATGGCTAAGGAGATGAATTTAAGCCGGGTTAAATGTTTTGGCGATTCAGACCTGGTGGCTCAACAAGTGTTTGGTAAGTGGGATTCTGAAGATCCGCTTATGGCAGCATATAGACGAGAGGTGGATGCTGTTGCTGGACACTTCAAAGGTTATCAGGTGGATCATGCAGACCGAGGAAAGAATGAAGCGGCCGATGCGTTAAGCCAGCTGGGTTCTCAATGTAAACCGGTTCCACCCATTATTTTTCTGGACGTATTGCACAGTCCGTCGGTGAAATTACCTTCAGAGGAGGATTTGGCTGTTCCTGACTTGGAAGCTCAACCGGTGGCGGCGCTTCATGTTATTTCGGATTGGACGCTCCCTTATCTGGCATACATGAACCGAGGTGAGTTACCAGAGGACGACGTATTGGCTAGACAGATAGTTCGGCGGTCCAAATCAATGACTATTGTCAATGGAGAACTGCATCATTGCAGCGATTCTGGGGCGTTTCAGCAATGTGTATCGCCAGATGAAGGCCGTGATATTCTTAGAGAGTCCACGAAGGAGATTGTGGTCATCACACCGGTTCAAAATCCTTGGTGGCTAAAGCTTTTCGTCATGGGTTCTACTGGTTGACGGCTCATGCCGACGCAGAGGACTTGGTCAGAAAATGTGATGCTTGCCAGAAATTCTCACGATGCGCTCATATACCGGCTCAGGAGTTGAGGATGATTCCAATTACTTGGCCGTTTGCGACTTGGGGGCTTGACATGGTCAGAACCTTCAAGATATCCCTAGATAAGAAGACCCACCTTTTGGTGGCAGTGTATAAGTTTACCAAATGGGTTGAGGCGGAACCAGTCAGTAAGTGTGATGCAGCAACGGCGGTTCAGTTCATTAAGAAGGTGATTTTCCGGTTTGGCTTTCCACACAGCATTATAACTGATAATGGTACCAATATATCCAAGGGGGTTATGGAGGAGTTCTGTCAACGAGAACACATCTGCCTTGATGTATCATCAGTAGCTCACCCTCAATCTAATGGTCAAGCTGAAAGAGCTAATCAAAAGATCTTGAGAGGAATTAAACCCTGGCTTATGGTCCCTTTGCAGAGGACGCCGGGTTGTTGGGTGGAGGAATTACCCTCTGTGTTATGGAGTATCAACACCACACCTAACAGATCTACAGGGTACACGCCTTTCTTCATGGTATATGGAGTTGAAGCGGTCCTCCCTAGTGATATCCGTCATGACTCGCCGCGGGTGGCGGCTTACATCGAAGCTGATAATGAGAAGGCACAGCAAGATGCGTTGGACCGGCTGGACGAGGAACGTGACACGGTAGCAGCCCGATCGATGATTTATCAGCAAGATCTGCGCCGGTACCATAGTGGCCGGGTTAAGACCAGAACATTTCAAGAAGGAGATCTAGTGCTCCGGCTCATCCAAGACCAAACAGACATGCACAAGTTGTCCCCGCCTTGGAAAGGACCTTTGTGGTCAGCAAGAACCTACACAATGGATTATACTACCTCGTTGACGTTCGAGAACATAAGGACTCATGGACGACGGAGGAGGAGACACGACGGCCGTGGAACATCGCTCTTCTTGGACCTTACTACACCTGAGCCATAGGCTCCGCTTTATGTACATAACTTTGCAATGTATCTATTATGATCAATATAATAAACTGGCGACCCTGATAAGCGGGGTATCTGCTGCCTTTTCCATAAAGAGTTTGTCACATGGGGGCTTCTGTGTGCAAAGGAGTTCCTATGGCCTCTTAAACCGACGGTTACATACAGACCATCATAAGAGCATAGCTCTGGTTGCTTCGGTAATCCGACTATTAAAACCCACATGATGATGAGGGGCAAAAGAGAGTTTGATGCATAGCACAACTCAAACATAGGCCCCGACGAGCATAGCTCAAATGCTACCTGGGGGCTCCTGATGCATAGCATCAACGAGTTGACAACCCTTGTAGTAGGCTAACAAGCCATGGCTTGGATGCCTGGTGTATATACCTAAAACCCCGGATTAGCCTGTCTGCATTAAGTAAGTCACTCCGTCCAGGTAAACCTAGTACGACCCGTCGAACGTATACACAAGTTAATCTTTATAGACCCTGAACTTGGTAACGTTAAATTGACGATCATCGAACGTATACACAAGTCAATCTTTACAGACTCTGAACTTGGTAACGTTAACATTGATGATTTGTTTAAGGATTGAGGACCATCTTAACAGGCTTTGTGAAATGGTTAATGTCAGTAGCCTCGCAGCTCATAAAAAGCCTCGAATTTGGAGCCTGGCAGCTCGTAAAAAGCCTCGACTACACGGTTTTTATTTGACAATGTCTCTTTTGATGTCTTCTTGCAATTTTTTATCTTCACGATCGTTGGTGTTCATCCAAGTCCATTGATTCAGGGAGTGGATGACTATAAGTTGCCACTACACCTGCGTTTCCAGAACCTACTTTGGTTTGATTATAAATCGCCAAGTACTATCTACAGTTAAACCGGAGCTTATCATAGCCCGGTACGGTTTCATCATGAACCGGCAAATGATCAAGGGAGTCATCAACACTTGCAACTTGGATCATTATCTTTACAACGATTATTGATTAAGGCTACTCGTGAAAAAGCTTAATCACAGGTATGATACATGCTTTATATTTTATGCACAGTTCAGGTTATAAACCTAGACCATGTATTTGGGCATCATGACCCGTCCGGTGATAAACAGCCAGGACACTTCAAACATTGTTTTATGCAGAAATAGGTGGAATAAACCGTCAAAGGCATTATAAGCAAGAAATAATTATGAAATTGCCAACTGAAGCAATCTCATACAAAGGACAGTGCATGACAACGTAAAGTATTTCAGCTACCCTATTACAAGGCGCTCGAGAGCCCAAAAGAATATCAGTTTCTTCCTAAAGTGTTGGAACATAAAATTTAACCGGCACCAGATTATGATTATGCACCAGCTCGGCTTGAAGGTTGTGGGTCATCCTGCTCCAACTCCCCATCGTTCTCTCCTAGCTGCTGGAAGTCAGTAATTTCCCAATCGATCTTGGTCAGCGCTCTGGAAACCACTTCATCATTTACGAGTTCAGACGGATCAATGTCAGTAGCGTAAGTGTGCTTACGGGCGGGCGGGACAAGATTTTCAATCTCGTAAGACGGAGGGTCGACCCGTACATTCTCAGCATCATAGCCCGTATGATATCGAGACAGATCAGCCTCATCAGCTAGTTTGGTGGCCAGAGGCCGCATTTCTTTTGTTAACGCACGAAAGTTGTCGTTTGAGAATGCTGATCCGTCTTCCTTCATGCTTGGGTAGCCGTTCAGCACCTCGGCCGGATCAAAGTCAGGCACCCAAGCCTTCGCTCGAGTTAAGGCCATCAGATCACCCGCCCTTGCAGACGACTTCTTTAGCTCTACGAGGTGGGCAGGTAGAATGTATAATTTTTCCAAAGCACCCTTGATCATTGTGGGAGCCGGTTTATTGTGCGAGGTAGTGTAGACAATCCTCTCGGCACCGGAATACAGCTGTTCTACCAGAGTGTATGCGGCCTTCAACTTTCTCCGCATATCATTTCCAAGATGAGCAATACGTTTTCCTGCATCAAAAAGTATGAGTTAAACCGGAAAGGTACATGACTACAATATTCAGGGCTATGTTAACAACACTTACCAAAGATAGCTGTTGTCATGGCGTTTATCTGCTGCTTTAATCCGGACAATTCTTCTGTCACCGGATTAAGAGCAGCCTCTGCATTAGTTGCCCTCTTCTCCAAGATAGCTTTCTCAGCATCCCAATCCGACCGTTCCTTTTCAAAGTCCTTCTTCAATTTTTCTAGACTTGCTAAAGCAAGTGTCAGCTCGTCTTTGACTTTGATAGCGGCGATTTCTTGAAACTTCAAAGTATCCCGGAGCTCGGCCACTTCAGGATTTTTGAGTCAAGTAGGTCAAGCTGAGTCAAGTCAGAGAAAATCGAAAAAAAGAGAAAGCCAACCAAAGCGCAACCAGAGTTCTCCGCGGGGTGGGGAAAAGTAAGCTCCTTTTCAAGCCTTCTCTTTCGTAACCTTTGATTAGTTCCTTAGATGCCCTGCTTCCCGTATTCTTCCCCCTACTTAATAAGAACCTCTTCCTTATTATGTTCATAAACATAGTATCTGTTAGCGATAAAACTTAGAATAATAGCAGAGAGTTAAAAATAGACCCCCGATTGGTAGCTTAGTGAGAGATCTTCTCGTGACCCTATAGGTCTGGTTCTTCAATACGCCTTCGTGGTGTGCCTTTTGCCTGAATTCCCTTTCAAACTACTTTCTTGCCTTCCTTGACCAATGTTATGGATGGTGCACTGGTTGAGAAAATAATTGGCCCTTCCTTCTTATAGCAACAAAATCCAATCTCCCCCTCATACGAACCTACCTCCATGAATTTCATGTTTCAAAGAGAGGAGGACGGGTTATTCACATTTAATTTGATGGTGAGAGGGAAAATGAAAGCTAAGCAGTGGTAATTAAGACCCCCGGGGGAAAATAGGGATGTCTCCTACGTTACCCATAATATGTGGAAGTATCGACGTAATTTCAGTTAAATGCCTTCCTGGCTATCAAGCATTTTGCATTGCTCAAAGCCTAGAATCTTGTATCTGGGAACTGGGAAGAAGATAGACGGTCGACGACTATTGCCAATAGTCCTGAATCTGCAAAGCTACTGCAAACACATGCAACACGGGTTAAGTCAGTCTGCCAAGAGGAAAGCACATTATAGATTCATGAGACATTTTTTCAGCAAAGTCCCAAGCACATAACAAGTTATACACTTGGCACTTGGGGGCTAATGTGTATTCTTAGTTAAAACAGGCTTTTCTCAGTCAAGTCCCAAGCACATAACAAGTTATATGCTTGACACTTGGGGGCTAATGTGACATTGATCAGAGCAGAATAGAAGTTGAAGTCCTGGTTCATCCTAAAGGAGTAAACCGGCCCTTGGGGACTACACATGGGAAAAACAAACTATCCACTGGATCTGAAGTCCCGGTTTATCTTAAAAAGCTAAACCGGCACTTGGGATCAATGGAGTAAAGACAAATATACAAGATGTAAGCAGGAATAGAGTACAAGTCAAAAGCAGAAAGGTTACCTCATAGCGCTCCTTCATCATATTTACCAAGCCAGCCTCATGATCACAACTGGTGTACATCCGGTTTAGATAGCCGGAATGGAGTTCTTACCGCTGAGCTGAGCGTAACTGGACAAATCAGTACTCCATTTTCCTTTGTCCTTGCTGGGAACTTCATCCTTGGCAGTATGCTTGGACAAAGCGACAGGCTCACCAGGAGTAGTATAGCCAATCCGAGTGATTTCAACATCTTCAGTTGAAGCGGCTGTGTGCTTAACCGGACTAGCAGGAGCAGTGCTGGCTTGGGCAGGATTGGCCGGTTCAAGGTCACGATCCATTGGATCACTCCCCTGATCAACAAAGACTTCGTGATCCATGGGAGGAGGATCATCATGCAGAATATCAACATTGTTTTCAGAAGGTTCAGCAAATTTAGGGTCTTTGGCTGGTTCAGGAATTGTGTTATCACCAGCCGGTTTATTTTGCTTAGCCTTTTTGCTAGGCGTTAGTTTACTGCGAAAGTTAAAGATGGCGAAAATCAGAAGAGTCAAGACATAATTTAAACCGGCCAAGTGAAAAACAACTTACCTAGGAATAGTCTTGAGGGGAGGAATATGCGTGGCTGTTGATTTGCCAGAAGATGAATGGGGAGTTTCCAGATAATTCGAATCAGATGGATTAAGAGGTTGTCGAATAAGACCTGCTTTGGCATAAAGAACGTCTGGAGTGTGTAAAACCTCAGAACGACGCCTCCGAGCTAGAGTGTGTGTTAATCCGGTGGATTCAATAGCGTGGCCACTGTGCCGCGTGGTGCGGCGAGCTTCATGTTGTTGTTTCTTCAAAATAAAGTTCAGATCCAAGTAAGCGAAAGGATGAGAAAACTGTACTTTTCGGCTTGCTCGACGAGTTTTGGTGTTGGCAGAGGTTCTGAACCGGAAGAAAGAGTAATTACCTCGACATCATCCGCTTTGCTGCCTTCAGCGCGTCCTTGAGTACAGTCATTGTTAATAAAATACAGATAAAGAAAGTCAAAGAAATAAAGAGAATCAGGTAGTACCTCGGAGGCCGGTTCATCATCCTCCGGATTGGATCCAGACGCGCCGATGGTTTTCTTCTTGACGGTCTTCTTAATAGCCTTGGTTTTTCGGCGAGGCACCATCGCCGGTTTATCCTGGGCCTTCCTCTTCCAGAATGGGTCATTGCCATGTTGAAGAAATGAAGACATTCAAAGACGAATCCTGAAGATGGATTATAACAAAGCAAGGCAATATGAAAGAAATCTTTACCGATGGTGGTTTGTTGAGCGCACAGAAGGGAGCCATTCCGGTTTGGTTGCAAGTTTCTATAGGTTCATTCAGCAGTCTCTTAACAGACTCATTGATCTCATTTTCTGATAGTACCGCCTCTGTATGGTGCAAAGGATATTTGGGATTCCCAGTATACTCGCACATTAAACCGGAATGCCGGCTTAGCGGGAGAATACTCCAAGAAATCCAGCAACGGACAAAGTCAACCCCTGTCAAACCATTGGCCGTAAAGGCCCTGAGCTTTGAGAGCTGGGGAGCGTAACGAACTCGTTCCTGGGCACTTAGCCACTGTGGAAAGGGATGGTTCTCCGAAAGACGGTGGGAGCGACAACCCGGCAATGGATTCTCCCCTTCAGGAGAAGTATCTAAGCAGTAGAACCAAGTCTGATTCTATTCTTTTGGATGGCTGTGGAGAGTGGCGTGAGGAAAACTAACGTCCTTTCTTTTCTTAATAGACATCCTTCCGAGCTCAGTGTTTGGACCGTCATGGAATTCTGTACGACGGTTCAGATGACAGAAATCCCTGTACAACTCAACTGACGGCTCCTCTTGCAGATAAGCTTCACAAAAGACTTGGAAGTTGCAAATGTTTGAAACAGAGTTGGGACCAATATCTTGTGGATGAAGTTGAAAATTGGCTAACACATCACGGAAAAACTTCGACCCGGGAGGATTGAATCCCCGGGCTAAGTGATCAAGAAAGACGACAACTTCTCCCTCCTTGGGCTCTAGAGGACACTCTGATCCGGGGGCCCTCCAGTGAAGGACATTTTTTGGACCTAAAGCACCGACTTCGGCCAGTTTCTCCAAATCTTCCTCAGTAACCCGGGATTGGACCCAGTTGAAGGAGGTAAACTGCTTGGCTTGAGTTGCCATTTTTTGAAGGGAAAGTCTGAAAATATAATGAAGAGCCGGTTTATGATCTAAGCAAGCTTAAACCTGCAGCATCTAGAAAGATACTTGTCAAACGGTGGTTTAGGCAGGGGCCTAATGGTATCTACCGGTTTATAGTGTCTGAAACAGCTAAACCACCAACAAGAATATACGAGATACTGATATGAAGTTATGAAGAAACAATTTTCGCACGGACCTCAATGAAAATATGGATCTACAGCATGCTGGAAATTCAGAAAATATCCAGTTTATATTCAACAGACGTGACGAAGGCTCTAGCAGATGGAATCTAAACTCGTACTATTGGGAGGAATAAGAGCATACTAACGAAGCGGAATTACTGCTACGACAGTGAGACAAGAAGATTAGATCTACATTGATTAATGGGGCCGTGAGCAAGAACTATGAAGAACAGCGCCTACCCTCAAGCTTGTATAAAGAAGAAACCCTAAAACGAGATTTGTGTGCGGGACAAGGAAAGGACTTACCTGTAACGCCCCGGACACACCCGCCGGTGGTCGTTATTCCTGGCGGGATCTAGACTGGCCTCACATATCAATACTAGTCTTTTCTGCGCACTTTGTCCTCACTCGTGCGCACCCGGGAGCAACTTTCCGGTCGGTCACCCATCCTGAAACTACTCCAAGCTGAGCACGCTTAACTTTGGAGTTCTATCCGAATGGGCTCCCGGAAAAGAAGGAATTCCTTATTGATATGAGTAGTCTATCATCCCTAATAAGCCAGGCCATCACATACACCCCCACTCAGAGAAACCGACGTCCTCGTCGGGCCACAGGAACGTTCCCTCTTGGCACAACCGTCTGTGCTTCCAGGACAGCACATGTGCCATGCCGTGTGCCACGACGGGTCACAAACGTCATGCACAACATGACTGCAAACTGTCCGCAAACATCCGTGTAACCGCGAGGGTCGGCTTTGATACCAACTTGTAACGCCCCGGACACACCCGCCGGTGGTCGTTACTCCTGGCGGGATCTAGACTGGCCTCACATATCAATACTAATCTTTTCTGCACACTTTGTCCTCACTCGTGCGCACCCGGGAGCAACTTCCCGGTCGGTCACCCATCCTGAAACTACTCCAAGCTGAGCACGCTTAACTTTGGAGTTCTACTCCAAGCTGAGCACGCTTAACTTTGGAGTTCTATCCGAATGGGCTCCCGGAAAAGAAGGAATTCCTTATTGATATGAGTAGTCTATCATCCCTAATAAGCCAGGCCATCACATTACCCGAGTCAACGAGTGCGGAGATGCGCCGGCGAGTTTCTGAACCAATTCGGTTGATGCAGCGGCCAAGACTCGACGAAGATGCGGAGCTTGACGGCGGTGGCGGAGCTTGAGCACGAACGGGCGCAAGGAAGAAGAAGAGGCAAGGGAGCAAGGGGGAAAAAGGATATACCCCTCTGCCCTATTTATAAGCCGCAAAATGAAACGGCGGGCGCGGGAATCAAGGAGCCAAAAAAGCGGATATGGCAAGATACGGTTGCCTCGATCTTTGGAGCCTTTAATGAATAAAATATAAAAAACTGGTACAAGTGTTAAGTGGGCAGATGATGTCACGACGGTTTAATACGATCTGGGCAGATGACGTCACAGGCGGTTTATGAAGCACTTGAAGCTGCGGAAAGTGAAATCTTTGCAAGACGTTGAAGATTGACATGAATAGGTTCCAATCAATCTGGGGCCTAATGTCAGGGATATTACTACTAGGTATAAACCACCCAGGAGGGGCCGGTTTATGCCTAATGAGGTTACTTCTACTGAAGCCCAACAGAGCATGGAACAAGACGCTTTAGTCCAGGAAGTTTAAAGCCCAGGAGGGGTAGGGGTCCATGATGTGTAAACCGCCATACGGTGTGTAACTTGTGATGTAAGATAGGAAAGACAGAGACCAAGCCGGACACGTTTATGAACCGGCTCAGGGACTCTGTAAACCGGACCGGGCGTCACCTCGTGTATATAAAGGGACGACCCGGCGACTGTTCAAGGGCAGAGAACAACAACTCGAGACATAGGCAAAGCATGTTCGCTCCCTGGTCATCGAAACCCTAGCAATATTACACCAAACTAGACGTAGGATTTTACCTTCATCGAAGGGGCCGAACTAGTATAAAATCCCTATGTCCTTGTCCGCTTTAACCCCTTTAAGCTAACTCGTAGCGATGGCCTCACGACTAAGTCCTTTTGCTAGGACATCTGCCGTGACAAAACCACAACACTGTTCCTGATCCGGAGGCTTAGTTGGTGGCGGCTCTTCATGTTATCCCAGATTGGACGGTTCCATATTTGGTGTATATGAACCGAGGCGAGTTACCAGAGGATGAGATTTTGGCCAGGCAGATAATTTGGCGGTCCAAGTCAATGACTATCGTCAATGGAGAATTGCATCATTGCAGTGTAACAGGGGCGTTTCAGTGTTGCGTATCTCCTGAAGAAGGCCGTGAGATTTTGCATGACATCCACGAAGGAGATTGTGGTCACCACGCCGGTTCAAAATCCTTGGTAGCTAAAGCTTTCCGTCATGGTTTCTATGGCTGACGGCTCATGCTGATGCTTAAGACTTGGTCAAAATGTTTGATGGCTGCCAAAAATTCTCACGGCGTGCTCATGTACCGGCTCAAGAATTGAGGATGATTCCAATCACTTGGCCATTTGCAACTTGGGTGCTGGATATGGTTGGGCCCTTTAAGAGATCCCAGGATAAGAAGACCCACCTTCTGGTGGCAGTTGATAAGTTCACCAAGTGGGTGGAAGCAGAACCAGTCAGTAAGTGTGATGCAGCCACGACGGTTCAATTCATCAAAAAGGTGATTTTCCGGTTTGGCCTTCCACACAACATTATAATTGATAATGGCACTAATCTGTCCAAGGGTGCTATGAAAGACTTTTATCAACAAGAGCACATCCGGCTTGACGTATCATCAGTGGGTCATCCTCAATCTAATGGTCAAGCTGAGAGAGCCAACCAAGAGATCCTGAGAGGCATCAAGCCCCGGCTTATGGTTCCTCTACAGAGGATGCCAGGTTGTTGGGTGGAGGAGTTACCTTCTGTATTATGGAGCATCAATACCACGCCTAACAGATCTACGAGTTACACGCCATTTTTCATGGTTTACGGAGTAGAGGCAGTTCTCCCTAGTGACATCCATCATGACTCGCCTCATGTGGTGGCTTATGTTGAAGCTGACAATGAGAAGGCACGACAGGAAGCACTTGACCTGTTAGATGAGGAAGGTGACATTGCAGCAGCCCGGTCAGCGATTTACGAGCAAGATCTGCGTCGTTATCACAGCCGCCGGGTTAGAACCAGAACTTTTCAAGAAGGCGATCTGGTGCTCCGGCTCATCCAGGATCAGACTGATATGCACAAGTTATCCCCGCCTTGGGAAGGACCCTTTGTGGTTAGCAAGAATCTACATAATGGGTCATACTACCTTATCGACGTTCGAGAACACAAAGATTCACGTACATCGGAGGAGGAGACCCATCGGCCGTGGAACATTGCTCATCTTCGGCCTTACTACACCTGCGCCATAGGCTCCTCTTATGTACATATTTTTGACAATGTATATATTATGATCAATATAATAAACCGGCATCCCTACTAAAGCGGGGCCTCTGCTGTTTTTTTCCCTTAAGAGTTTTTGATTACATGGGGGCTTCTGTTTATAAAGCGGAGTTCTGACTACCCTCTTGGTCCGGCTATCAAGCCAATATTATCATAAGAGCACAGCTCTGGTTACTTCCGTAATCCGGCTATCAAGCCAATAGTATCATAAGGGGCCAAAGAGAGTTTGTTACACATGACAGGTCAAACATAGGCACCCACTGAGCACAGCTCAAAATGTTGCCTGGGGGCTCTTTTTGCACAACAACAAAGAGTTTTTATGACCCTTGTAATAGGCTATCAAGCCAGGCTTGGAAGCCAGGTGTATTCACCTAAAACCTTGGGTTAACCTGCCTTTATCAAGTAAGTCACTCTGTCCAGGTAATCCTGGTATGACCCGCCGAACGTTTGGCAAGTCAATCTTATACAGACCCTGAACTTGTCAAAGTTAAAATGACGATTGGTTAATGTGAGGTCCATCTTAAAAGGCTTTGCAAAATGGTTTAACTCAGTGGCCTGGCAGCCCATGAAAAGCCTCAATTTTGCGCCTGGTAGCCCATGAAAAGCCTCGCACCTTCTCATGACTTTATTCGACAGATTTTCTCTTTCGTTGAGTTTTTCAACATTTTATGATAAACCGATGTTTTTTGACTCGACCTGGTTGTTGACTATAAGTCACCACTATCAAATAATCCGGTGTTTATTAACCGGTCTGGTTTTGATTACAAATCGTCAGTATCATATACGGATAATCCGGTGTTTATCACAACCCGGCACAGTTTTATTATAAACCGGCAAAATATAGGAGGAATCATCAATACTCAAGATTGGGGTTATCACCCTTACTACAAAGTTGGTGAAACCAACGATGTGATTCAGTATCACAGGTATGATATATTTCATATTTAATCATTTTAAAATACAGCCTTGGTTATAAACCCAGGTTATGTGTTGGGCATTATGACCCGTCCGGCGGTAAACTGCCAGGACACTTTAAAACTTGTTGTATGCAGAAACCTGTTGAATAAAGCTGCTAAGAAGGATAAGCAGACGTAGTATAATGATGGCGGAATAACACTGTACTGCAAAATGAGTATGCACGATGGCATAGCAGACCAAGTATTTCAACTAGCCTATTACAAGGCGCTTTGATGCCCAAAAGAATAACTGTTTTCATCAACTATTGCGGTATGCAGAAGGCTAAACCGGCTTCCGGATCATGATTCCTCGCCAGGCTGACTTGACGGCCGTGGGTCACCCTGCACCGTTTCCTCCTCCTCTTCTCCACCCAGTGGTTGGAAGTCAATGGTTTCCCAATTGATCCCAGTTAAGGCTTGGAATACATCTTCATCGCTTATAAGCATGGAGGGTTCAACATCAGGGGCATAAGTATGCTTACGGATTGGCGGGATAAGATTTTGCACATCATGAGTTGGCGAGCTAACCCACTTCTTGTCAGCATCATAAACTGACTAATAATGGGAAAGATCGGTTTCTTCAGCCAATTTGCTAGCCAAGGGCCGCATTTCCTTCGTCAAAGCTCGAAGATCATCATTATCAAAATCTGATCCGTCCTCTTTTAAGCTTTTATAGCCGTTCCACACGTCAGACGGTTCAAGATCAGGTACCCATGCCTTTGCCCGGGTTAGTGTGTCAGAGCACCTGCTCTGGCAGCTGATCTTTTTAACTCTTCAAACCGGGCAGGCAGCATCGACAACTTCTCTAGGGTTTCCTTGATCAAAGTTGGGGGCGGCTTGTTATGAGAGGTAGTACATATGATCCGCTGTGCACCAGTATACAATTGCTCTATAAGAGTATAGGCAGCCTTCAATTTCTTCTGCATATCAGAGCCCAAATGGGTAATACGGGTTCCTGCATCATGATGAACATCGATAAACCGACAATTTATGGGATAATACATGTCAAAAGCTTATAATAAGGATACTTACCAAACACATCAGTGGTCATGGCGTTTATCTGCCGCTTCAAGCCAGTTAGCTCTTCTACCACCGGTTTAAGGGCTGCTTCTGCATTATCAGCCCTTTTCTGCAATGTGGATTTCTCTATGTCCCAATCCGCCCGCTCCTTCTTGAAATTTTCTTTCAACTTTTCCATAGCTGTTAAGGCACTAGGCAACTCATCCTTGGCTTTGGAGGTTTCTGCTTGCTGGGACTTGAGGTTTTCTTGAAGATCAGTGGTTTGGGATTCCTTTTTGCTCAGCTCAGCCTATAAGGGACATACATATCATGAGTTGGTAGAACATATTTGAAGTACCAAGCACATAACAAGTTATACACTTGGCACTTGGGGGCTAATGCCTATTTGCTTGTTATCGGAAGATTTTACAAGTCCCAAGCTCAATACAAGTATTATGCCTGGCACTTGGGGGCTAATGCATATTTGCTCAAAATAACATTCCGGTATTCGTCCATTAGCCAGCTTACTGGATGATTGGTGTACAATGATATTCAAACAAGAAACTTGGCAGGATAAAAGTCACGGTTCATCTTGAAAAGAATAAACCGACACTTGGGGGATACACAGGCGAAAGTTGCAAGATTGATATTCTAAAAAGTCCCAGTTCATCTTGAAAGATAAACCAGCCCTTGGGGGCTACGCAGGCGAAAGTTGCAAAATGAATATTCTACAAGTCCCGGTTCATCTTGAAAGATAAACCGGCCCTTGGGGGCTACAATGGAGTTGATATTAGAAATTTGACAAGGGAGAAACAATATTGCAGAGTTAAGTAGCAGTTACCTCATATCGCTCTTTCATCAGGTTCATTAAACCGGCTTCATAGTCGCGGCTTGTGTACAGATGGTTCAAAAAGCCAGAATGAAGGTCTTGGTGAAAGTGCAACTAATCCCCGGGTGGTTTTGGTAATTAATAACAACATATATATCATTGAACTAATATTTTCTTGAGAATCATTTCAGATAAGTTCGATGATTTGGGTATGGAAATGTCTGAAGAAGTGGACCCCTCAAAATGCTAAGACAAGCATTGGCAAAAGCTCAAGACTCTATTTTTGGTTTAGTGATCAAAGATCACATTGAGTCCATAGGAAAAGCCAATACTATTAAAAGGGGATGAGGTTGTGATAATGATCTGGTTGCTCAAGTGCTTTGTGATTTAGCTCCCTCAACTATCAGCACTCTTCACCACTTAACACACTCATAAGTAATCTCGGACAAACCGATTCTGCAAACTCAGTCCCACCGAGATGAACCACCTCAGTTATTCCTCCAAACCCTAATTTCTCGGTCCATCCGATTTTGAGTTTCGGTCTCATCGAAAATGGACTGCCAACCTTCTGTAACCAATTGACATCACTTCGGAATATCCGAGTTGTTATTTTCGGTCCCACCGAGATGGCAAGCTCCAACCTTTGACTCACTTCGGACACACCGAGATGGTATTTTCGGTCCCACCGAAAATCCCAACGTTCACTATATTTGAACTTTCGGTATGACCGAGTTTTCACTTCGGTCTCACCGAGATTGGTCAAATGTGTGTGTAACGGTTGGATTTTGTGTGGAGGCTATATATACCCCTCCACCCCCTCTTCATTCGTAAGGAGAGCCATCAGAAAGTACCACCACTCCTACCATACACTTTCTGAGAAGTGAACCACCTACCCTTGTGTTGAGATCAAGTCATTCCATTCCTATCATATGAAACTTGATTTCTAGCCTTCCCAAGTTGCTTTCCACTCAATCCTTTCTTCCACCACAGCCATATCAGTGAGGAGAGTTGAGTGTTGGGGAGATTATCATTTGAAGCACAAGAGCAAGGAGTTCATAATCATCAACACCATCTATTACCTTTTGGAGGGTGGTGCCTCCTAGATTGGTTAGGTGTCGCTTGGGAGCCTCCGTCTTTGAGATGTGGAGTTGAACCAAGAAGTTTGTAAGGGCAAGGAGATCGC
>LR738713.1:391771318-391844220 GCA_902687465.1 Secale cereale | reverse complement strand
CCCCCCTCTAGACATACTTTCGATCCTACAAGTGGTATCAGAGCTTTGGTCTCCATTGTTTTGGCTTCCATTGCATTGGACTCCATAAGCTTGGTTTCACAACCTAGGAGAGTATGGCGTCTAGTGAGGGTAATTATCGTAGAGGTCCTTACTTTGATGGTACAAATTTTGCTAGTTGGAAGCATAAAATGAAAATGCATATTCTTGGTCATAACCCAGCCGCATGGGGCATTATTTGTGTTGGTATGCAAGGTGATTTCTTTGAAGAAGGAAAAGTTCCGGATCGCGAAGCTACACCGGAAGAGTTGCGGATGTTGCAAAACAATGCTCAAGCTTGTGACATTCTCTTCAATGCTTTGTGTCCCGAAGAGTTCAAATAAATCAGCCATCTTGAGAATGCTAAAGAGATTTGGGATACTTTGGTTGAAATGCACGAAGGTACTGAATCTGTGAAGGAATCAAAGCTAGATATTCTTCAAGGTCAACTTGACAAGTTCAAGATGAAGGATGGTGAAGGAGTCGCTGAAATGTACTCTAGGCTTGCTCTCATCACAAATGAGATTGCCGGCTTAGGAAGCGAAGAAATGACCGACCGATTCATCATTAAGAAGATTCTCAGAGCTTTGGATGGAAAGTATGACACCGTGTGCACTTTGATCCAAATGATGCCAAACTACAAGACCCTCAAGCCAACTGAAGTCATTGGAAGAATTGTTGCTCATGAGATGACACTTAAGGATAAGGAAGAGCTTCACAATAAGTCAAGTGGTGCTTACAAAGCTACAAGTGATGCTCCTACTACCTCATGTGACAAGCTAATTTCCAATGAAGAGATAAGCCTAATGGTCAAGAACTTCAACAAGTTCTACAAGAATAGAGGCAAAGAAAGAAGCTCAAAGTCTAGATCATATGATGAAAAGAGATCTTCTAGTCGTGATCGAAACTGCTACAATTGTGGAAGACCCGGACACTTCTCAAATGAGTGTACGGCTCCCCACAAGAGAAGAGAAGAATCTCCAAGAAGAAGAGCAAGAGACGAGTCACCTCGGAGAGAGAGAAGGAGTAGAGACGATCGTTATGAACGAAGACCCTCTCGGAGAAGCAAGGATTCAGAGAGGAAAGACAAGTCATCAAGAAGCTACACAAGAAGAAGACATCAAGCTCATGTAGGTGAATGGGTCTCCGGCTCCGACTCCGACAATCAATCCGATGGAAGCAATCACTCCGACTCCGACTATAGTCAAGATGAAGGTGTTGCCGGACTTGCACTCGTATCCTCCAACTCCAACTCCTACGACTTATTTGATTCACCAAATGAGGGAATTGGAAGATGCTTCATGGCTAAAGGCCCGAAGGTAACACACCCTGAATTCATTGACTTTGATAGTGATGAGGATGACTTGCTTGGTGAAGATGAGCTCTTGCATGATAAATCTAGTGAGCTTAGTAATGATGAAAATGCTAGTAGTCTTTATAGTCGAGAGGAGTCGAATGACAAAGCTATGAAGGAGATTGAGCGTCTAACTAAAGAACTAAACACTCTTAAGTTAGCTCATGAAACAACTCAAGAAGATCATAGAGAGCTCCTAAGATCTCATGAGAAGCTACGCTTCGAGAAGCTCACTCTAGAGCAAGAACATGAGTTTCTAAAAGCGATCAATGACGATCTTCGAAAGAAGAGTTCTTCATATCTTGCCAAACGACTTCTCTTGTCTAATTTCTTGCCACCTATTAAGACTAAGCATGACAAGCATAAGAAAAATTCTTCCTCCAGTAGTAACAATAACAATGCTAAATCCAATATTGTTGCTTCTAGTAGTTCTCTTGATTCCACTAACAATGTTTCAAGCCAAGTTACACTTGAGCAAGAAAATATCTTATTGAAGGAAATCATAGAGAAAGGTGTCTACAAGAGTCTTGCCGGAAGCAAGAACTTTGAGGAGATTGTTCGCAAACAAGGAAGACACCGGAAGAATCAAGGGATTGGTTTTGAGCGAAAGTTCAACGCCGAAGGTGTTGAGTGGGAAGAAGGTCAATACCCTACTCCACAGTTTGTTTCACAAAAGGAGAAGTATGATCCTACTTCTTCCAATGTGGAACAAGCTCAAGATGACCTTCCACCACAAGACCACAAGCTAAAGGCCAAGGACAAGCTTCAAGAGGAGATTGATGCATTCATTGAAGCACCTCAAGCCATGGTCAAGTGGGTTCCCAAGGACACATCAAGTTCTACTTCGTCAAGCTCAACTACAACACCAAGGATTCCCATCAAGATGATGTGGATTCCAAAGAAGAAGAACTAGAAGGTTCTTGAGGGTGACTCCGCCAACAAACTTCACTCATATTCATTTTGGCAAGAACTTGTGCAATCAACTTCCACATCATGCACTAGTTCATGGAGTCACAAACCCTCTTGTTGGTAAGTCAAGGGACAAGGTAATCATTGCTTTCATGGACATCATCTTTTATGTACTTCAATCTATGTCTATGGATATTCTTGTTTGTTCCTTGTGGGACTAACCCATGTAGGTATTGAAAGTGCCCTAATCCAAAGGATTGCTCCCAACTCTTGATGATCTACATCAACATTGAGCATCCACATCTTCAACATCTACATGAAGTCTTCTACGACAACCCAAGGTTAGTTTGACCCTTTAAAAGGGGTTCTCACATCTAGGGGGAGCTTTGCTCTAAGAAATTGAGCTAAAGCATCTCCAAATGATGTGAACACATAAATGCTTTATGTAAAAGTGGTAACCCCACTTGTGCTTAAACGATGAGTATGACCTATGATCAAATGTTCTCATTTGGCTCCTAAGTCAATATACTCATATATAGATGACCTAGTCATCGACAAATTGTGTGCTAGTAGCTAGAGTGTTGGTTGTGCATGTTTGACACATATTTCAGTTGCTATCTTATTGTGTGAGCATGTTGAATGCATGATTTCATCCATTCAAGGACATCCATTTGTTGTTTTGATTGTTTTGATTTTTCTGGCCAAATGGATGGACAAGAATGCCTAAGCACCTTCCCTAGCTATATATGCTTTCTTGTCTCAAATTCTATTCATGCTCATATCACAACTTTGAACAAGTCTTTTTCGGACAGTCCGAGTGAGGAGCACTCGGAGCCACCGATTCGTCTAAGGCTGACTTCCAAAACCTTCTAAGTCCATTTCGGTCTGACCGGCTTCTCAATCTCGGTCCAACCGAAACGCTTAGACTGATCTAGGTTTCATCTCGGTGAAACCGAGTTCAAAATCTCGCTCTGAACGATATGCGTAACTGCACAGCAGTTATACATCTCGGTGACACCGAGTTTTTCAACTCGGTCCCACCGACAGCATGGGGTTATATATACCTGAGGGCTGCGCGCGATTTAATTCTTCAAACCGTTCGCCCCCAAAACCCCTGCTGCCGTCGCCCTGGTCTACGGATCGTCGCCGTCGTCGCCTGTGCGCCCTCGCCGCAGGTCTCCGCCGCCGTCAACGGTAATCATCTCCACCGTTGCCGCCGTAGAGGGACACCACCAAGTTAGGGTGTGTCCCGATCCCTTTCGTGCTCCCCATCCAATTCTTGCACGATAGGCTTGCCATGATTCAATCCACGTTTGAGATATTCCCTATACATTAGTTCAGATCCTCTAGTTTCGAGCAAAATTCTTAGGTTTAGGTTTCCACGGAACGCATCTCGGTGAAGCCAATTTTGAAACTCGGAATGACCGATTTGGCCTCTGGCCATTGCACTGCATCATTTGGTTTAACCGAGTTGTGCCAATCGGAATGACCGAAACGTAGTTTCAGTGAAACCCTAAGTTATCGGTAGGACCGAAACCCATTTTGATCTGACCGAAAGTGGTGTGTAGGTTTCTGTTGAACACTTCGGTTTCACCGAAACTTAAAATCGGTTTGACCGAAATACATTCTGTGAAAACTCAAAACTAAGTTTTGAACTCATTTTTTTTTGCAAAAACCTCTGCAGTTGTGATAACTCTTCTACTCTGCCTATACCTTATCTTTTCACAGGTTTTAAGCCATGTCAGATGTCAGTGACAGCCAGAACAGGTCTGAGTCACCTTTTGCTGAGATTCCAGAGGCAGATACAAGTCCTGCTAGCAGCTCCAGTGATGATGGTGAAAGGAGCACCCCTAGTGGTTTGCCTCCTGCAGCCACCAGAACCAGGAAGAAGAGAACTTCTGATGATGAGGACTCCGACTTTGTTGCTGAGGAAGTTACCTCCAAGCCAAAGAGGAATGTGGTTGCCAAAGAGCACCAAGGGCAGCAGTCAAGGAAAGGCACAAGCAAAGTAAAGCAGTCAGCAGTTGCAAAGAAGCTCAACTTGGAAGAGCCTGCTCCAAGCAAGGTGAAGAAGACTTCCAAAAGGAAGAGGGTAGTATATGCTGAACCTCAAGTTGATGCTGCAGAAGAAGAAGAAGAAGAAGATGCACCCCAGCCTCCTCCTCAGAAAGCTAAGTTCATGGGTGATGCTATTCGGGCTCAAGCCTCCTCTAAGCCCAAGAAGCCTACTCAAGCCAAGGCAGCTCCAGTCAAGCCCAAGAGAACAACCAGAAGCATTCCAGCTTCTGAGAAGAACAAAGGTGAGATGCCACCGTCTGAATCAGATGATGAGCATGTGTTGCTTAAGCTCCGTCCCAAGTTGCCACTCCAAAATGATGCTCATCCTCAAGCTGAGGACATGAAGGCAAGGAAGGATAAAGGTCTCAGGCTATGGAGACAGTCTGATCCATATGCTGTAAGGAGAAGGACTGTTGTGGACCCTAGATTCCACACCAGAGAGCAGCAGGATTTCTATGAGACCGTGCTGATGGATAAGAAGCCCATTGTTGCTGACACCAGGTATGTTGACTGGAAGTATATTGACAGTGAAGAGCACCGGGACTTCTTTCCCCATGTGCATGAGAGCTTTACTGCATGTGGAGTTGCTGATTTTGTGGGTCAAGAGCTGACAGCTTGGAATGACGAGATGATCATGCAGTTCTACGCCACAGCCCACTTCTATCCTGATGGCAAGATCACCTAGATGACTGAAGGTCAAAGGTTTTCTTCGACTGTTGAAGAATGGGCAGAACTTCTGAACGCTCCAGTGCAGAGAGAGGACGACATTGATGTCTATGGGATTCCTAAGAAGAGTCATGATTCCATGAAGAACATGTACAAGGACATCCCCGCTGCTGATTTGGAAGGATGGAAGCTTGGCTCAGTGTACTATCTCCAGGCAGGTCTGACCACCACTAACACTATTCTGAGGCATACATTGATGCCTAAGTCTGGAGACCACCACATGATTCGAGGCTATTCTATCAACATGCTGCACATTCTCGATGAGAAGGCACCTTTCAAGGTGATGGACTTGATGGTAGAGACCATTAAGAGGACTGCAGCTGACCAGAAGAGGTCGTGTGGGTTTGCCCCGCAGATTCAGATGCTCATCAACGCCAAGTTTGGCACGGGCAAATTCATGTTGGATAGGAAGCACTTGCCACTGCAGCCAGAGCATGAGGACAACATAGTTGTGATGGATGAAGAGGATCCTACCTCAGTTGAAGGACAGGCCAAAATCGAAGCTGCGAAGAAGGCTAAAGCTGACAAAGAGGCAGCAGCAGCAGCAGCTAAGCCAAAGAGCTTTGGAGAACAAATTCTTGAAGCTACCCAGAGGATTGAACAACGCCTGGCCAGCATTGAGCAATCTCAGGAGAGCCTAGAGAGGATTGTTGAGGACAAGATCCACGCTCTGGACGTGAAGCTGACTGAGATTCAGGTGTCTGTCAACAAGCTTGAGGAAGACATGGAGGAGACAAGGCAGGAGAGAGCAGAGCTCATGCAGGATGATCTAGTCCAGGACTCTCATCGCCAGACTACTCCGGTTCCGAGAGGATCCAGATCTGCAGCTATCCCAGTGACTGACTCCAGGGCTACCACTTCAGCACCAGCTACAGCTCCAGCAGTTGCTCCAGCTCCAGCATCCACTCCTCCAGCGCAGACATCAGCAGAAATCTTCGCCGATGCAGCTATCTCTACACCGACATCTACCCAGACGGGAGCCGCCAGCAGAGCCCGCAGTGACGCTTAGCTCTATACCTTTTCGAACTTTTTGGTAACTTGTTTCCAAAGGGGGAGAAATTGTTATAGATCATAGGGCTTCGAGAGAGAGAGTGCTCTTTTGTCTTTCGTTCTTTTGCCGGTTTCTTTGTGATACATTGGTTTCTTTTGGTCTTTCGAAACTTTAAGTGTGCTTGCTACTAAGTTTGATGCTACCTTAATGAGTGCCTAGTCATACTATGCTTTAATGTGTGCTTAATGCTTATCATATGCTATTCCTTATTGTATGGCTATTTACTCTTGTCTTGGTGATTAAGTGCATGTTATTCATTCTTATCATTTTGTGCGCTCCACCAAGATGTATGTGACATGGAAGAGTGACCCATAATCCTAATCGATTGTGCATTTGCATTCAAACGCAAATTTTAAATAATGCACAAATTTAGGGGGAGCTCTTGTTTATCACATACTTCTCAAAGCGACGATATTATTCATTGATTATATCCTTTGTCGAAGCTTTGATCTATATGTTGTCATCAATTACCAAAAAGGGGGAGATTGAAAGTGCAACTAATCCCCGGGTGGTTTTGGTAATTAATAACAACATATATATCATTGAACTAATATTTTCTTGAGAATCATTTCAGAGAAGTTCGATGATTTGGGAAAGGAAATGTCTGAAGAAGTGGACCCCTCAAAATGCTAAGACAAGCATTGGCAAAAGCTCAAGACTCTATTTTTGGTTTAGTGATCAAAGATCACATTGAGTCCATAGGAAAAGCCAATACTATTAAAAGGGGATGAGGTTGTGATAATGATCTGGTTGCTCAAGTGCTTTGTGATTTAGCTCCCTCAACTATCAGCACTCTTCACCACTTAACACACTCATAAGTAATCTCGGACAAACCGATTCTGCAAACTCAGTCCCACCGAGATGAACCACCTCAGTTATTCCTCCAAACCCTAATTTCTCGGTCCATCCGATTTTGAGTTTCGGTCTCACCGAAAATGGACTGCCAACCTTCTGTAACCAATTGACATCACTTCGGAATATCCGAGTTGTTATTTTCGGTCCCACCGAGATGGCAAGCTCCAACCTTTGACTCACTTCGGACACACCGAGATGGTATTTTCGGTCCCACCGAAAATCCCAACGTTCACTATATTTGAACTTTCGGTCTGACCGAGTTTTCACTTCGGTCTCACCGAGATTGGTCAAATGTGTGTGTAACGGTTGGATTTTGTGTGGAGGCTATATATACCCCTCCACCCCCTCTTCATTCGTAAGGAGAGCCATCAGAAAGTACCACCACTCCTACCATACACTTTCTGAGAAGTGAACCACCTACCCTTGTGTTGAGATCAAGTCATTCCATTCCTATCATATGAAACTTGATTTCTAGCCTTCCCAAGTTGCTTTCCACTCAATCCTTTCTTCCACCACAGCCATATCAGTGAGGAGAGTTGAGTGTTGGGGAGATTATCATTTGAAGCACAAGAGCAAGGAGTTCATAATCATCAACACCATCTATTACCTTTTGGAGGGTGGTGCCTCCTAGATTGGTTAGGTGTCGCTTGGGAGCCTCCGTCTTTGAGATGTGGAGTTGAACCAAGAAGTTTGTAAGGGCAAGGAGATCGCGTACTTCGTGAAGATCTACCCCGAGTAAGGCTAGTCCTCCGTGGGCTTAAGCCATGATGGAATAGACAAGGTTGCTTCTTCGTGGACCCTTCGTGGGTGGAGCCCTCCGTGGACTCGCGCAGCCGTTACCCTCCGTGGGTTGAAGTCTCCATCAACGTGGATGTACGATAGCACCACCTATCGGAACCACGACAAAAATCTTCGTGTCACCAAACTGCGTTTGATCTTCTCCACCTCTTTTTTACATGTGCAATTTACTTTCCGCTGCTATTACTCTAGAATTGCATGTGTAGGGTGATACTTGAATTGATCTTAATTGTGAAACTGCCAAAAACATTGCATGATCAAAAGGCAAATTTTTTATATTGTCAAGTAGTCTAATCACCCCCCCTCTAGACATACTTTCGATCCTACACTTGGGTGCTGAGATGGGCATAGCTTTACAAATCGGCATTCCATTTACCTTTGTCCATAGCAGAAAGTTCTTCCTTGGCACTATGCTTTGATAAAGCGACAGGATCGCCAGGAGTGGTGTGGCCAAAGCCAGTAATCATAACATATTCCGCCTTATCATCAACAGCCTTGACTGGGCTTGACGGTTTATCATTAGCTCGGACTGGGCTTGTCGGTTTATCAACATGGCCCGTTGGACCAACTTCTTGTTCAACGAAAAGATCATGATCCGGTAGTGGCGGATCATCAAGCATGGCGTCAGCGTTTGTTTCTACCGGTTCTGGAGTTCTTTCCGGTTCAGTGACCACATTGCCATCAGCCGGTTTACTTAATTTGGCCTTTTTGCTGGGTCTAGGCCTGCCACTGAGATGAATCAACAGAAAAGTCAGTACATTGGGTAAGCATAAGGTGTTAAAAGTAAATTTAAAGCATAAACTCACCCAGGAACTGTCTTGAGGGTTGGAAGTTGTGTGGCCATCGACTCGCCATATGATGAATGAGGTGTTCCCTGATAGTTTAATCAGACAGATTAAGAGGCTGTCGGAAATGACCTGCTTTGGGATAAGAAACATCAGGAATATATGAGACCTCTGATCGACGTTTCTGGATCAGAGTGTTTGGTAAACCGGCTGAAGTAACTACTTGGCCACTATGCCAGGTTGTGCGGCGAGCTTTGTGTTGTTGTTTCTTCAAAAGAAAGTTTGGGTCCAAGTGAGCTAGGGGGTGAGAAAATCTTACTTTCCGGTTTGCTTGATGGATTTTTTGGGTTGGCAGAGGATCTGAACTGAAGGAAAGGATAATTACCTCTACATCATCGGCCTGGCTGCTTTCAGCATCATCCTGATAATAGTCATTGTCAATGAGGTGTATGAAAAGGGAGCCAAGAGAGTCAAGTTCTACCTCTGATTCCGGTTTATCCAGAGCATCATCAACAGTTAATTCGAAGGACTCAACGGTTTTCTTTTTGGCAGGTTTCTTGGTAACCTTAGTCTTGGGGCGAGATATCTTTGCCGGTTTATCTTCTGACTTCTTCTTCCAGAACGGATCATCACCCTGTCAAAGATTGATGAAATTTAGAGAGGATATTTAAAAGAATCCAATTAAAGCAACAAGTTATAGGGTCCTTACATGGCAGTTTATTGGAAGCATAGAAGGGATTCAACCCTGTTTTGCTGCAGATAGCCACCGGTTCATCCAGTATCTTCTTAACAGATTCAGTAATTTCATTTTCGGGTAGTTGAATGTTAGTATGTCGTTGAGGATCTTTCAAATCCCCTGTCTACTCACACATTAAACCGGGGCGTCGGCTCAGAGGCAGAATGCTCCAGGAGATCCAGCAACGAACAAAATCGACGCATGTTAAACCATTTGCAATGAAGGCGCGGAGCTTTGAAAGTTGTGGTGCATATTTGGATCGTTCCTTGGCGCTAAGCCGTTGATGAAAAGGATGGGTATTGGTAAGCCGGTGAGGACGATAACCCGACAAAGTATTCTCGTCAGTTGGAGACGTATCTTGGCAGTAAAACCAAGTCTGATTCCAGTCCTTGGGGTGACTATGATGCTTGGCGTGAGGGAAACTGACATCCTTCCTCTTCTGGATTGCCATCCCGCCAAGTTCAGTATTGGGACCGTCTGTAACTTCTCTACGGCGGTTCAAGTGGAAGAAATCCCTAAAGAGTTCAACTGTGGGCTCCTCTTGCAGGTAAGCCTCGCAAAATACTTGGAAGTTGCAAAAACTGGACACATAGTTTGGTCCAATATCTTGAGGGTGGAGTTGGAAGCTAGCAAGTACATCACGGATTTTTTTGATCCAGGAGGGCTAAACCCTCGGGCCAGATGATCAACGAACACAATCACTTCTCCATCTTTAGGTTCAGGAGGATTTTCTGGACCAGGGACTCTCCAGTGAATGACAACCTTTTTTGCTAAAGCAGCAATCTCGACTAACCCATTCAGCTGTTCCTCAGTAACCGGGGACGGAACCCAATTGTAGGAATAAAATTGTTTGCCATTTCAATGAAAAGCTAAAATTACAAATAAAATGCCGGGTTATGAATCATGACTAACAAGTATAAAGCGTCGCAAGGTCAGCAGGAGAAGATGTTCAGGCATATACACATTGTTGAACCGGAGTCAGACATTGGAAGGGTTGCCAGGATAACTGAGGCGGCGGTTTAAGAGGGGACTAATGGTATCTACCGGATTATCATTTTCTAAGGATAAACCGCCTATGCAGGTATGGAAGTACAGATCTGAAATAACCAAGTGATGGAAAAACAGGTTTCACAAATTGATATGATAATTTCAGATCTACAACATGTTAATAAATCAAGGTATATTCAGACCTAGGATACATGTACTTAAGCAGTTCATCAGATCCAGATGGGGTTATTCTATAAAGAGGATGCGCTAATAACGAGAAGGGGGATTATAGCTACAACCGCATAGGAAAACATTAGATTTATACTCGCCATTTATGCAACGGAGAAGAACCGGGAAGAACAACAATAGAGCTTCGATGAACTCGTAGAAAATCCTAATGGGATCTATGGGATGAGCAAAGAAAAGACTTACCAGGGCTGTTGAACGCGGAGGCGCGCCGACGGAGCTCTGGTCGAATCAGGTTGATGCAGCGGCCGTTGTTGGGGCAGAGGCGAAGGTCGACGACGGCGACAACGCTCGGGCACTGAGGCGACACAAGGTGTAAGAAAGGCGAAGAGGCAAAGGGAGAAAAAGAAAGGTACCCTTGGCCCTATTTATAAAACGAAGGGATAAGCGACATGCGCGGGAATCAAGGAGCCCAAAAAATGGATATGTGACAGCGCTGTCGCCTCGGTTTTTGGGAGGCTCGTTAATAAAACCAAAGCATATACGGGGTTTTAATGAATAGGTGATGTCATGCCGGTTTACTATAATCCTGGAGATGACATCATGGCAGATTACAAGGTTTACTCGAAGGCGCTGAAGAAGAAATTTTCCTTAAGTGTTGAAGATTGACATGAACAGGTTCAAATCAATCGGGGGCCTAATGTTGGGGATATAACTATTGAGTATAAACCGCCCAGGAGGGGCCGATTATACCTGTACTGAATTATCCATATTGAAGACCATGAAGACAAGGAGTATGGCGTTTTACTAAAGCCCATGGCCCAAAGACGGATTAGGGTAAACCGCCGTATGGTGTGTAACTTGTGATGTAAGATAGGAAAGGATAGAGACCGAGCCGGACACGTTTATGAGCCGGCCTCGGGATTCTGTAAACCGCCGGGCGTCAACCTGTGTATATAAAGGGACGACCCGGCGCCGGTTCAGGGACAAAAAACAATAACTCAGGAGCCAGGCAAAGCGGATTCGCTCCCTGGTCATCGAAATCCTAGCAATAGCACAACAACTAGAGTAGGACTTTGCCTTCACTGCAAGGGGCCGAACTAGTATAAATTCCTTGCGTCCTTTGTCCGCTTTAACTCCTTTAAGCTAACCCGTCGCGATGGCTCCACAACTAAGTCCTCACACTAGGACATCTGTCGTGACAAAACCACGACACATACCATACTATCTTTCGCCCTTCTAACGACCCATTTATTCTTGGGCTCATTTCTAGCCCTTGATCACATACGGTCAGTTACTGGCCAGTTCCTCTGATGGGCCAAATTTAGTCTGTGGTCACACTCGGCCCGTCTGTGGTCACACTCGGCCCGTCTGTGGCCCATCAACAAATTGGGCCTCATTCATCCCGTCATGTATTACGGCCCATTAACGACCCGTTATGACTCTCGATAGAATTAGGCATGTGATGTCTTTCGGGCTGTTACCGGCCCATGATGACCTAAGCCCACAAACATTCGGGGTCCGATTTTGGACCATTTATGACCCAAATCACGTTCCAACTTTGATCCATGATCGGTATGGCCCAGATCCAGCGCCCAATAAGAAGCCCATGGTTGGTAAGGCCTGTAACAGGCCCATTTATCGTAAGGTCCATAGGAGGCCCATGGAGCGTACGACCCGTAGGACAATGGATCCTATGACCTGTAGGAGGGCCGTGGGTACAATGGCACATATGTGGACCATTGTTATTGCAGCTAGTAGGAAACCGAGCAAAAAGAACTGCAGCACTACAAGCAAACAAATAAACAAGATTAAGAAAATAAATAAGCAAGAAAGTAACGCTAGGATATTTGATAACCCACAAGTATAGGGGATCGCAACAGTTTTCGAGGGTAGAGTTTTCAACCCAAATATATAGATTGGACACAAGGGGAGCCAAAGAATATTTGTAAGTATTAGCAGCTGAGTTGTTAATTCAACCACACCTGGAGATTAATTATTAGCAGCAAAGTGATCAGTAGCACAGTAATATGATAGTTTTGATAGTAGTGTTAGCAGCAATGGTAGCGGTAACAGTGATAGCAATAGTTTTGTAGCAAGTGCAGCAGTAACGATAGCAGTACTAACTTAGCAAGAACAATATAGGATACATTCATAGGCATTGGATCGGTAATTTGTTGGATGATATTCATCATGTGACAGTCATAACCTAGAGCGATACGGCACTAGCTCCAGTTCATAAATATAATGTAGGCATGTATTCCGTAAATAGTCATATGTGCTTATGGAAAGAACTTGCATGACATCTTTTGTCCTACCCTCCCGTGGCAGCGGGGTCCATATTGGAAACTAAGGGATATTAAGGCCTCCTTTTAATAGAGAACCGGAACAAAGCATTAACACACGGTGAATACATGAACTCCTCAAACTACGGTCATCATCGGGAGTGGTCCCGGCTATTGTCACTCCGGGGTTGCTGGATCATAACACATAGTAGGTGACTATAACTTGCAAGATCGGATCTAGAACATGAATATAATGGTGATAACATAAACGGTTCAGATCTGAAATCATGGCACCTGGCCCCAAAGTGACAAGCATTAAGCATGGCAAAGTTATAACAACATCAATCTCAGAACATAGTGGATACTAGGGATCGACCCTAAGAAAACTAACTAGATTACATGATAAATCTCATCCAACACCTCACCGACCAGCGAGCCTACGAAGGAATTACTCACTCCCGGTGGGGAGCATCATGGAATTGTCGATGGGGAAGGGTTGGTGATGACAAAGAACGAAGATCCCCCTCTCCGGAGCCCCAAACGGACTCCGGATCTGGCCTCCTGATGAAGAACATGAGGTGACGGTGGCTCCGTCTCGTGGATCGCGATAATTCTTTCTCCCTGATTTTTTTTTGGAAAAATAGGATTTTATCGCATTGGTTTCAGGGTTATCGGGGCCACCAGGTGGGGACAACACACCCGGGCGCACGAGGAGTGGGGGGGGGGGGGCTGGTGGGTTGTGCCCACCCAGGTGCCTGATACGTCTCCAACGTATCTATAACTTTTGGTTGTTCCATGTTTTTATATTATCATTCTTGGATGTTTTACAATCATTTTATAGTCATTTTATATCATTTTTTGGTACTAACCTATTAACATAGTGCCAAGTGCCAGTTGTTGTTTTCTGCATGTTTTTTACATCGCAAGAAATCAATATCAAACAGAGCCCAAACACCGCGAAACATTTTGGAGATATTTTTTGGGCAAGAAGGAACACATTGGACCCTGGTGGCACCAGGGGGAGTCCCGAGGAGGGGACAACCCACCAGGGCGCGCCAGGAGGCCCAGGCGCCCTGGTGGGTTGTGCCCACCTCAAGTGCCCCCGTACCACCTCTTTGTTCTATAAATACCCCAATATTCTAGAAACCCTAGGGGAGTCGACGAAATATTCATCCAGCCGCCGCAGAGTCCAGAAACACCAGATCCAATCCAGACACCATCACAGAGGGGCTCACCACTTCCATTGGTGCCTCTCCGATGATGCGTGAGTAGTTTTTTGTAGATTGAAAGTGCAACTATCCCTGGGTGGTTTTGGTAATTCCTAACAATATATATATATATAGCCCATTGAACTAATGCTCTTTCAAGATGATCATTTCAGAAAGTCCAATAATTGGCATGGTATGGACTAGGAATGGGACCCCTCAAAATGCTAAGGACACATATTGGCTCAAGCTCAAGACTCTACATTTTCATTTTAGTGATCCAAGATCACATTGAGTCCATATGAAAAGCCAATACTATTAAAAGGGGATGAGGTGTTGCTTAATGGCTTGCTTGCTAAAAGTGCTTAGTGATATGCTCTAAAAGCCCTCAACAACTTTCTCACATCCACATATGTCCCAAACCAAAAGTCAAACTCGGACCCACCGATTTGATCTATCCGGCGCCACCGAGTTCAGTTGACATAGCCATAGCCAGAAACCCTAATCAGTTCGGTCTCACCGATAGGGATCTCGGTCTCACCGAGATAGGATTACAAAATCTTCGTTTGCCTTCGTAACGTTTCAATCTCATCGAAATGAGCGATCGATCCCACCGAGTTCGCAATTCAAACTCTCTATTTCCCTTTCATAACATTTCGGTGTCACCGAAATGAGCGAATCGGTCCCACCGAGTTTTCCTGACCAACTCTCTTTTCCCTATTACAGAAATCGGTCTCACCAAGTTGATTTGATCGGTCTCACCGAGATTACGTTATGCCCTAACCCTAATGAAATCGGTCCCAGCTAGTTGATCATATCGGTCCCACCGAAAAGTCTAACGTTCACATTTTGAACTAAATCGGTCCGACCGAGTTTCATGATTCGGTCCCACCGAGTTTGGTAAATTGTGTGTAAAGGTTAGATTTTGTGTGGTGGCTATATATACCTCTCCACCCACTCTTCACTCGTGGAGAAAGCCATCAGAATGTGCCTACACTTCCAACATACATTTTCTGAGAGAGAACCACCTACTCATGTGTTGAGACCAAGATATTCCAATCCAACCACAAGAATCTTGATATCTATCCTTCCCCAAGTTGCTTTCCACTAAAATAATCTTTCTACCAAATCCAAATCTGCAAGAGAGAGTTGAGTGTTGGGGAGACTATCATTTAAAGCACAAGAGCAAGGAGTTCATCATCAACACACCTGTAAGGGCATAGTTTTCCCTGGTTGGTTTTGGTGATCGATGACAATACTTTTGCGGAGTAATCGTGTGCATTAAGCTTTTTCAGGTTATCTAATATAAGGGCACTACACGATTGTTTCCCCTCAAGGACTTCTCTATAGATGAATTATTTTCATTTGTTTCTTTTCGGTGGAATTGAGTCATAGGGATAACCGTACTATCAAGAAGGGGTCCGTATCGGACGAGTATGGGTGGAATCATCACGTACACACTTTCCTTGCACCCTTGCCTTCTTTCTGCTCCTCTGGAGTATCCTTGTTATGCAAATCGAGGGGTGTTGTGTGCTAAGCAGTACTACAGTGATCAAAGCGGGCTGTGGTCTCGATCTTTTCATGTCGGGTTTCCGTAAAGGACCACATAGGGAGCGGTAGTAGGGACGACAGTAGGGCGCGGTAGTACCGCTTATAGGCGGTAGTACCGCTTCTAGTACCATTCCAACTGCTGCTCGGCCACGGCACTCCTCAGCTCCCTAGCGGCAGTAGGGAGCAGTTGTATCGCCTATAAGTGGTAGTACCGCCCCCGTGGCGGTAGTACCGCTGTAGCACATGTACTCCTCCTTCCTCTGTCTTGTGTGCCCTATGCCTGCTTGCCTGGGCGGTAGTACCGCTGTGACAGTGGTAGTACCGCCCTGATGTGGGCTGTAGGTTGCATAACAGTTGGATTTGTTCACCCACTATATAAGGGGGTCTTCTTCTCCAAGAAGACTTACCTCTTCTCCCCCAAGCTCCATTGTTGCTCCAAAAGCTTATTTTCGCCCGATATCTCTCCCTAGACAATCAAACTTGTTGATTTTCTAGGGATTGGTTGAGAAGGCCCAGATCTACACTTCCACCAAGAGAAATTTGATTCCCCTCACTAATCCCTTGTGGATCTTGTTACTCTTGGGTGTTTGAGCACCCTAGATGGTTGAGGTCACCTCAGAGCCATATCCATTGTGGTGAAGCTCTGTGGTTTCGTTGGGAGCCTCCAATTCAGTTGTGGAGAGAGCCCCAACCTTGTTTGTAAAGGCTCGGTCGCTGCCTTCAAGGGCACCAATAGTGGAATCACGGCTTCTCGCATTGTGTGAGGGCGTGAGGAGAATACGGTGGCCCTAGTGGCTTCTTGGGGAGCATTGTGCCTCCACACCGCTCCAACGGAGACGTACTTCCCCACAAAGGGAAGGAACTTTGGTAACACATCCTCGTCTTCATCGGCTCCACTTTTGGTTATCGCTCACCTTTACTTGTGCAAGCATTTATTGTGTAGTCCCTTCTGCTTGCTTGTGTGCTTCCTATTGTTGCATCATATAGGTTGCTCACCTAGTTGCATATCTAGACAACCTATATTGGTTTAATTTGGTTAAGAAAAGCTAAAATTGTTAGTTGCCTATTCACCCCCCTCTAGTCAACCATATCGATCCTTTCAATTGGTATTAGAGCCTCGTCTCTTTATAAGGACTTTACCGTCCAAAGAGTATGGGTGACAACATAGTCGAGACGGAGGGACACTCCGATGGAACTCCGTCCTTGCCTACGTCCGATGGGGGGACCTCGGTCTCTCGTGAGGAGTTCAATGTTGCTTTGGACACATTGAAAGACTCATTGACAACCGAGGTCAAAGGCATGTTCAAAGAATTTCTTGAGGGACTTAAATTACCCACCGCACCGTTGGAAGTGGTTCGTCCAGCTACCAATGTGTCGGATGCTATTCCCGACAAGGGAGAAGCTAGTAGTGAGCAAGTCCCGGTGACTAAGAATGGGAGTGGCATTTTTGCTCACTCCGCTCCTCCCATCAACTATGGAGGACCAGTTCCTACTCCACATTTAAATTCAGTTGGTCCTCCTCCTAAGTTTGTGAAAAATTCTAATTTTCCTACTTGGACGTTTCGTTTTAAACGTCATTTAAATCATTGTTCTACTAATCTTTAGAGAATCACTGAGCAAGGTTTATACCCGCATGATCCTTACAACTTTACTCCAAGAGAAGCCGCGGATCATCAATTCAACGAGTCCGTTCTTTGCATCCTTCAAGAGGCGATCCCTCTCGAAGACATTGCACATCTTCGACCCTTCTCCATGGACAAGGAAGCATGGGAGCATGTTGATTCCTTGTACAAGGGAAGCGCAAGCATTCAACGCTCAAACTATGAAGTTATGCAAGATGAAGCCGATGAGTTTGCCATGATCGAAGATGAAGATACGCGTGAACTTTATCGGAGATTAACCACTCTTGTGGTCTCACTTCGAGATCATGGGAGCAAGTATATAGATGACAATTAGATCAAGCGCAAGTTTCTCAAGGCCATGATGCCTTATCACAAGGCCATGTCCTCCATCATCCGCCAACGACTGGACTTCCACACTTTGTCCTCAAGTGAAGTGTTGGATGAGTTCGTTGCCATGAGGATCTTGGATAAGACCGTCGACAATGCGGTGTTGCGAGCTCAACGATCAAAGAAGCCCAACCTTGCTTTGAAGGCCAAGGCTTGTGTGGAAGAAGAGGATGAAGAGGATGAAGACGAGTGTTGCCCCGAGGACACCAAGTATGCTTATCATGAGCACATGACTCTAGCATCACGGCAATTTTGGGCAACAAGAATAATTCTAGGCCCAACTTCAACAAGAACAACTCAAGTGTCCTCAAGGGCAAGCAATGAGTGAGGACGTGGTACAATTGTGGCAATGTGAGTCACTTTGTTGTAGATTGCCCATATGATAAAAAATAAGACAATGGAGGCAAGTTTATCCGAAAGGACAAGGCCAAGTCTTATCCCAACAAGAACAACTTCACCAAGAAGACTCCTCCCAAAGGATTGGTGGCCCAAGAAGAATATGATGAGGATGATGATGATGAAGAAGATGATGAGATGGTTACTATGGCCACCATTGCCATTGCAACAACTCCACGATCACCCCTCTTCGACTCACCAAAGGAGAACATCTCCGCCAAGTTCCTCATGGCTAAAGCCACTAACAAGGTAACCCCCAACATCAATTCTACCATCACCTCTAATCCTTCATTGATGGATTGCATTGATGAGAGTGAGGGGGCGGAGGAGGAGGAAAATGAATTTGAGTTGTTCATGAGTAAACACAAAGGTAAACCCAAGAAGCACTTCGTTGCTCTCTTGGAACAACTTGGTGAAGCCAATGATATGATAGAGGCTCACGAGGAGACCATCTCTAAGATGGAAGGTCATAGTCGAGACTATGCCGATGAGATATCGGATCTCTTTAATGCTCTTGAGGAAGAGTGTGTTCTTCGTTTGACTCTTGAGGAGTCACACAATGATGATCATGCTAAATTAAAGAAAGATCTTGAGCATGCTTTAGTTGTCCCCCGTGTGCTCAATTCCGAGAAGGAAAAACTTGTAGTTGGCCATGCTAGACTCAAGGAGGAGTTTGATACACTTGACAAGGCTCACAAGGTCTTGAAGAGTGTACATTCTAGACTCAAGGAGTCTCATGATCAACTTCAAGTTTCGCTAACTAAGGAGAAAGCCACTTTTCCTCACGTGGTTTTAATTGATAATGCAAATGCTACTGACCCATGTTGTGAGCATGTGCATCTTATTGAGAAGAATGCCAAGTTGAAGAAGCAACTTGATAAAGGCCTTGTGTCGTGCATACAAGGTGAGACGAACCTCAACGACCTTTTGAGTAATCAAAAGGAAGTTGTTGCCAAGGAGGGGATTGTGTTTGCACCCAAACCCAAGAAGAAGAAGAATGACAAGACCAAGCAACCTCCTTCTCTCTTGCAAACCTTTGTGATGGAGGGAGAGGGTACTTCTAAGGATAAGAAGAACAATGTGAAGGGTGGTGGGGCCAATAGGGGCAACACCACTCCTTCCAACAAAGCCGGCAACTTTAACCCTTCTTATGTGCTATGCCATCCTAGTGATGGACATATTTATGTTAAATTTGTTGGCTCTCCTTATGAGTACATTGAATGGTATATTTTGGTTCCTAAGACCCTTGTTGCTAACATGAAAGGACCCATTTACAAAATGGGTACCTAAAACCAAGCATTAATTGATTGTAGGGGTTTGCTTCTGGTGGGAGATCATGGTTGCTCGATAGCGGAGCAACAAATCATATGGCCGGAAGCAAGGAATTGGTGGTGGACGTTCACGAAGGTACATCTATGCCCATCAATGTCGAATGGGGTGATGCTTCGTCTTCTAAGGTATTGGGGCTTGGCAAGGTTGTCGTTTCTCATGATCTCACGATCGAGAAAGTCATGCTTGTTGAGTCCCTTGCATACAATTTACTTTCCATTCCTCACCTTGCACTCATGGTCTTTTCTACATTCTTTGATGTTGATACCGTGGCCCTCTTGTGGAGCAAGACTCTTAAGGTAGCCTTTGTTGGGCATGTCGAGAACGGTCTCTATGTGGTTAACTTCTCGGAGCGACCCAGTAAGACCGCGACATGCCTAATGGCTAAAGTTGATGTGGGATGGCTTTGGCACCGCCGTTTAGCCCATGTCAATATGAGATCTTTGCAAAGTCTTCTCAAGGGGGACCATGTCCGTGGACTAACAAATGTTAGTTTTGCCAAAGATCATGCTTGCAGTGCTTGTATCAAAGGAAAGCTACATGAGAAGGCTCACCCTCCCACCACTATCATCTACTCGACGAGACCTTTAGAGCTCCTTCACATGGATCTCTTTGGGCCTCCATCCTTTGATAGTCTTGGTGGTAGAAAGTATTGCTTGGTGATTGTAGATGATTATTCAAGATACACTTGGGTATATTTCTTCAATGGGAAGAGCGAGACCCAACAAACCATCATCAACTTTGCAAATGAAGCTCAACATCAATATGATGCAAATCTTGATGATTCGAAGTGACAACGGCACCGAGTTCAAGAATTACACCTTGGATGAGTTTCTTAGTGATGAGGGGATCAAGCATCAATATGCCGCACCTTACACCCCTCAACAAAATGGTGTGGCGGAAAGGAAGAAATGGACCTTGATGGACGCGTCAAGGACCATTATGGCGGAGTTCAAGTCTTCGTACAACTTTTGGGATGAAGCCATCAACACCGCCTGTCATGCATCCAATCGGCTCTATCTCCGCAAAGGCTTGAACAAGACTCCATATGAGATTCTTACCGGTAACAAGCCCAACCTCAAGTACTTCCAGGTGTTCGGTTGTAAGTGTTTCATACTCAAGAAAGGTGTTCGTTTGTATAAATTTGAAGCTAGAGCTCGTGAGGGCATATTTGTTGGTTATGCTACAAAATCTCATGCTTATCGTGTCCTCAATAAGTCCAACAAACTCATTGAGGAGACGTGTAACGTGGAGTTTGATGAAAATAACGGCTCCCAAGTGGAGCAAAGTGGTACTTGTGATGTAGGTGATGAAATTCCTCCTCAAGCCATAAGAAGAATGGGTTTTGGACATATCCTACCCATTGAGGAACCCCTTGTGGCCGAAGGAGAAGGACAATGTTCCACTCAAGTGGAACCATCACCAACCCAAGACCCACACGCTTTCGAAGAACAAAGAGAAGGCCCTCAACCCGATGAACAAGGCCAAGTGCAGGATCAACCGCAAGATGGTGATGATCCATCAAGTGATGCACAAGGCCAAGTTCTCTCTCCCGAGCATCTTCAAGATCAGGAGCAAGCTCAAGATCAAGAGCAAGCTTAAGATCAAGATCAAGCTCGTGACGACGCTCAAGATGATCAATTCATAGCTCTTCAACTATCACTTGAAGAACAATTGGAGCATCGTGCTGCTAAACTTGCTTCCAGGCTCGCTTCTAGAGAGCATCACATGGAGAATATACTTGGAAGCATCACAAAGGGGGTAAGCACTCGTAGACAATTAAAAAATTATTGTGCTCATCAAGCGTTTGTCTCTTATGTTGAACCTCAAAAGGTCTATGAGGCGCTCGAAGACCCCGATTGGCTCAATGCCATGCATGAAGAACTCCATAACTTCGAGCGCAACAAGGTGTGGCGTCTAGTGCCAAGGCCGAAGGAGAACCATAATGTCATTGGAACCAAGTGGATCTTTAAGAACAAGCAAGATTCTCACGGAATTGTCATCCGCAGCAAGGCTCGTTTGGCGGCTCAAGGCTACTCCCAAGTCGAGGGTATCGACTATGGGGAAACCTTTGCCCCCGTTGCTCGCCTTGAATCTATTTTTTGTTGCTTGCCTATGCTTCTCATCATAACTTTAAATTGCAACAAATGGATATGAAAAGTGCTTTTCTAAATGGTCCTCTTAATGAGTTGGTGTATGTCAAACAACCCCCGGGGTTTGAGGATCCTAAGTTCCCCAATCACGTGTATCAACTCTATAAGGCGCTATATGGCGTTAAACAAGCCCCACGTGTGTGGTATGAGCATCTTACCGAGTTGTTGCAAGACCGTGGGTTTGAAGTTGGGAAAATCGACCCCACTCTTTTTTACTAAGAAGGTCAACGGGGAGTTGTTTGTATGCCAGCTATATGTTGATGATATTATCTTTGGTTCACCTAACAAAGCTTTCAATGATGAGTTTTCCACACTCATGACCATAGAGTTTGAGATGTCCATGATGGGAGAGTTGAAGTTCTTCCTTGGGTTTGAGATCAAACAAAGAAGATAAGTAATGTTCATCAAACAAGCCAAATACACTCAAGACATACTCAAGAGGTTCAATCTAAGTGATGTCAAGCCGGCTACTACTCCAATGCCCACCAAGTGCCAACTTGACATTGATCCCAATGGTAAATCGGTGGATCAAAAGGTATATCGTTCTATGATTGGATCCTTGCTTTACCTTTGTGCATCTAGACCGGATATCATGTTGAGTGTGGGAATTTGTGCATGGTTTCAAGCCTCACCTAAGGAAAGTCACTTTGTGGCAGTCAAGCGAATCTTTCGATATTTGGCTCATACCCCAAACTTTGGCTTATGGTACCCAAGAGGAGCAAAATTCAACCTTGTAGGATTCTCGGATTCGGATTGGGCGGGAGACAAAGTGGATAGGAAGTCCACTTCCAGAAGGTGCCAATTCCTTGGTTGCTCTTTGGTGAGTTGGTCTTCTAAGAAGCATAGTTGTGTGTCTCTCTCGTCCACCGAAGCGAAGTATGTGGCGGATGGTAGTTGTTGTGCACAACTTCTATGGATGAGTCAAACTTCAAAGGATTATGGTGTCAATTGTGACAAAGTGCCTCTTTGGTGTGACAATGAAAGTGCCATCAAGATTTCTCTCAACCCGGTGCAACACTTCAAGACGAAGAATATTGTTATTCGGTATCACTTCATCCGGGAGCATATTCGGCGAGGGGAAATTGATCTTCACTATGTCAACACTCATGATAACCTTGCAGATATCTTCACAAAGCCTTTGGATGAAGCCAGATTTCGCGAGTTAAGGCATGAGCTAAATATCATAGATTTGAGCAATGTGGATTGAAACTAGGCACTCCTCCCCATACGCATCATGTTGTCTTGTGTAGATGTTGGCATGAACATAGGGGGAGTGTTGTTCTCTCAATGAACTCTTCCTCCCCCCATTATGCATAAATTGATCAAGTCTTTCACATTTGCCATTTTTGATGGTACTTGTGCTTCAAAGATGAGTGTTGGTCATGGGCCCAAGGTTAAAATCTTCGCAGTGCCATACCATATAGCTCAAACATAGGTGGTCTCGACCACCGCCCTCTCTTCTAGAGGGTTTGTCTGTGTGTTGTTTTCGTTTGCTTGTGTTTTCTCTTCGGAGTTGATGTGCTTTGGTGTTGTCGTGTTCCGGTTTGTCTTGTTTTGTCTCTCGTAGTTTGTGTTTTTCTTGGTTTTCCGTTAGTTGTGCATAAGCCACTTTTTCCCCCTTGATCCTGCTTTGGGGCGCCTGAGCGGTGCTACCGCGGCAGCAGAGCGGTACTACCACTGAAGCGGTACTACCGCCCTGCCGACACAGTACTACCGTGGAGCGGTACTACGGGGCACTTTGTGCTCTAGATCTGTACCCAAGCGGTACTACCTCAGCTTGCGCGGTACTACCGCTTAGGGCTAGGGGCATGGGATATGTATCGGGCAGGGGGAGTTACCACTCCCCCACACCTATTCAGTTTGCACCATCTCCTCGTCCTCTCCTCTCTCAGGCGACTCCCCAAGCACCGGAGGTCCGCCGCCGGGCCGCCGGATCCAGGCTGTCTCCCTCCGCTCCAACCGGTGGGATCGATCCCCACCTTCTCCTCTTGCCATGGATGCCAGTATTGCCCCCGTTCTTCTCTCCCTTGATTCTCTTTCTTGAATCAAGGTCTTTGGGGTATATTCATTGCATTCATCGATTTATATGACGAATCGCGGCTTAGGAAGGACTTGGGAGACTGCTAGACTAGGTAGATTGATGATTAGGTATAGAAATATGGATTTTTGCATCTCCGGTTGTACCGGATCTTGCCGCGGCAGGTGTCAGTCCGCTGACAACCGCTCTTGCGGTACTACCGCTGCACCATAGCGGTACTACCGCTCTGGTGTGCGGTACTACCGCTCTGAGATGCCAATGCCCATACTTCCATGCCTAATTTTCCATCTTTGGTGCTTTGTCTTTCCTTGGCTTATGCACTCTTGTTCTTGTGGTTCTTGTGTGTGTGTTTCAGGTGGTAGTAGCTCCAGGCATCAGGCATGCCGCAAGAATCCATACCGTGCGACAGGTTCCAAGCGTTATTGCTCTTCAGATGAACCAAAGGCTGCTGCTACTGCTACTGAGGGTGGCTCGTCTGAGCCACCAAAGCGCAAGGTCAAAGTTCCAACGTCGAAGATCTCCGCTGGGCGTAAGCGTGCTCATCAGATGTCTGGGATGGAGTTCTGTACCAAGAGGAAGCTCAATCCATACCGTGTTTCCCAAGAGCCTGCTCTTCAGAACAGTCCTTTCTGGACCAGGTTTCAGCAGTCCATCTATCACGATGTCTTGAAGGAAAAGAAGAACTAGTTTGTGAAGGTCAAGTCCGTCGATCTCTCACACATGGAGAAGGACTAGCGATACTTTGAGAATGCTCTGCAGAGATGTGAGGACTTGGATATCAAGAGGATCATTTCTTTCAACAAGGATTTTGATGCCGAGCTCGTGGCCCAGTTCTTTGCCACCATTCACTTTGGGTGTGATGAGGCCCGCACTCTAACCTAGATGACCAATGGTCGTTGTCAGGGATATTACTACCAGATATAAACCGGCCAGGAGGGTCCGGTTTAAGTTATCAAGATTATATTATCAAAAGCCCAGTGGAGTATGGAGTAGAAAGTTATAGCCCAAGAGGCTTAGAGCCCATATGATAGGGCCCATGACTTGTAAACCGTCATACTATGTAAACTTGGGATGTAAGGTAGAAAGAACACAGACCGAGGCGGACACGTTTATGAGCCGGCATCGAGACTCTGTAAACCGGACCGGGTGTCACCTCTTATATAAAGGGACGACCCGGCGACGGTTCAGGACAAGAAACAATAGCTCGAGACACAGGCAAAGCGGATCCGCTCCCTGGTCATCAAAGCCCAAGCAATACCACACCAAACTAGACGTAGGCTTTTACCTTCATCGAAGGGGCTAAACTAGTATAAAACCCCTATGTCCTTCGTCCACTTTAACCCCTTTGAGCTAACCCAAGCGATGGCCTCACGTGTAATGCCCAGGATGGAGTTATACCTCCTACGTGTCGAGGCACGACTTAAAGGCATAAATCCATCCTAGAATGATCTCAAGTTTGGTATCTTTGCACGACTCATGTAAAAGAGGGATTAAAATGCAAAAGGAGATAGTTGGCTTACACTCGCCACTTCACACAATACAATACATAAGCAATACATCATTCAAAACATCACAACCCGACTACGGGTGAAGATCCAACAGAAAGATACCAAAACAACATAAAGCCACAGGACAGGATCGAATCCTAGTAGAAACCACTACTGAACATCGAAACGTCTCAAGTAAACGGCCACAAACTTCATCGAGCTCCCAGTGAAAAAGTTGGACCAGCTCCTGCTTCAGACTCGGCTGAACCTGCATCTGGTGTTGTAGTATCTGTGAGCCACGAGGACTCAGCAATCCCATAACCATGGGTAACAAGACTAGCAAAGCTTTATGGGTAGGAAGAGGTAAAGTGGTGAGGTTGCAGCAGCGGCTAAGCATAATATGGTGGCTAACTTACGAGTACCAGAATAAGATGAGAAGCTACGCAAACGGTCGCAAAAGAGGTGATCGCTAAAGATCCTAACTACATACGGTCAAACATAACCCCACCGTGTTCTCTTCTCAAAGTGAAAAGAGACAGTCACGCTTACTCACACAGTTGTGTGTTTTACTTCGGATCCTCTGTCAAGTTTTCTACAACCGGTCATTAACAAATTCCAATCTGCCACATAACCGCGGGCACGGCTTTCGAAAGTTCATAACCCTGCAGGGGTGTTCCAACTTAGCCCATCACAAGCTCTCACGATTAGCTGAAGTGATAAATATAATATCATCACCCCTTATCTTAGGGAAAATCCGATCAGGCTCGGCATCCCGGTAGCACAAGTCATTTCGACAATGGTAAAACTAGTCCAGCAAGACCTCCCGGTGTGTCGACACCCTGATAGTAGCCGCGCGTATCTCGTCTCAGGACACTACCGGATGGGTGATCCTACAGGTTATACCAAATACCTCGGGTTTCCCCAAGGCGGCCCCGCAGTCTCCCCGTTTGGGACCAACACCATCAGCACTGGCCCCCCCTGCTATGTAGAAATAAGAATCCTCGGGTAGCGCTACCTCCCTATGCAATTTAATTAATTAATTAAGTTGTTATTATGAGGCAAAATAAAACCAATGTTGGGCCTTGCTGGAGGAGTTTTATTCAAAGTCGAACTGTCAAGGGGTCCCCATTACACCCATCGTGTTAGGAACGCAAAAATCAAGGAACATAATGCCGGTTTATCGGCGCCTAAGGTGGCATGAGTGGAACAAAACACCGAGCAAAAGGCCAAGCCTTCCACCCATGCCCAGTATATAAGGTGTGTTAATAATAATTATAGATATTGTGATATAACCAACAACAAGTTCCCTCCTGGAACGGACTTCATCTTCACCTGCAACTAACAACGCTATAAGAGAGACTGAGCAAGCGGGGCTGAGCAAGCGGGTAACATAGCCAAACAGTGGTTTTGCTAGGAAGGTGTCAAGGTTAGAGGTTTCATGGCAACAAGGAGAGGCTGACATAAAAGATGGGTATCGCGACATGTAACGATAGCATCGAGACAACTAAGCATGGCAATGGTAGTAAAGGTATCCAAGGGTATGATCATCTTGCCTGGGATTCCACAAGGGAGAAGAACGGATCCAAGAGGAAGACGAAGCAGCAGTCGAGCGAATCCTCACAACTCCGAAACGAAACCGAAGCTAACAAGCAACCGGAAAGAAGCAAACAACATAGTAAACACACATAGTAAACACACATCATAAACATGGCAATGATGCACATCCAAGTATGATGCATGTCCGGTTTAATTATGCAAGGCATGGCAAAGTGCACAAACAACACTACAAGTTAAGTGGAGATCAATATGCAACGAGTTGCATATTGACGAAACACCACATATTAATTATTTAGTTGACTCTCATTATTTACAAGACAAGATTAAATGTTTTTAACATGGCAAGAGGTGAAGCATAAAGAAACTACACTAACTAGGCAATTTAAATGAGGCCGGAAATAACAACAACATATCCGGAAAATCCCCATGAGCATGTTTAATAATTATAAGCAAACAACAACCACACATTATAATGTTGTTAATATGATGCGGATGACATGATCAAGTTTATGCAAGTTTTTATTAGAAGGTTGACATGAAGAAGTTATGAAGCAACGTCACCGTGGTGGAAAGAAAAGAGTGCCACGGCAACGATCCGAAAATGATGCCATGGCAACATATCGGTTCCGGTAACTCGTTGAGAGTCCGGTGCAAAAGATGACGGAGAACGAGTCAAACGAGATGAAAGTGGGGTGATCCCGTTACCGGGTTCCCACGAGTCGGTGACGAGGCAACCGAGGAACATGACAAAAGGTCGGAACGGGCACGGAGCACACACGGGAAACATTGCATACAACCACAACAAGCAACACACGGGTCACGTCTCGGGGTTATACCTTCGAAGCGTGCGTTTCGGGGCGGTTCGAGTCGTAGTGGAAGAAGTCGTTCCGCGAGTCGGGGAACACGTTAACGGAGAGGAAGTAGTCGTTCACGGGGTGTCATGGTACTTGGCGAATTCCTCGTTTCCGGGCGACGGTAGATGTACTCGTTTCGTTGGCTCCGGCGTCGGTAGTGGTACTTGTCGTTTCGCCGTGTAGGGGTACTTGTCGTGGCGTCGGATGTAGTGGTACTCGGCGCATCGTCGTGGTACTTGGGGGTTCTCGATCTCGCGACGGTAGTGGTACTTGATCCGAGTAGTCGTTCGTTCGTAGTCGTTCATGTCATCGATGTCGGGGTACTTGTCTCGAAGAGGTACTTGGTCGGGTCGCCGGTAGACGTTCGGGTCCAAAAGAAGATAGACTTGTTGTTTTCCTGGTTATCTGAGATTAACAACACAGCAACAAAACAACAAAAACCAAAACTACAGCAGCAACTTGGCGTGAAGGGCCACGAGGCCACGGCAGCAGCACGGCACCGAAGGAGGCCGGCGACGAGGTTCCGGAGGCGAGGCCTTGACGAACAGCCGGCGAAGAGGAGGCAGGGGCCCTCGACGCGGGAAGGGCCAGCGGCCATGGCGCGGACGGGACGCCTCGAAGGCAGGGGCGTCGAGCTTGGGGCTGATGCGGAGGACGGATCCCGCTGGACGGAGGACGGGGGGGACGAGGGCCGGGCCCTCGGCCTTGCTGGAGGAGGAGAAGGCGCTCGGGAGGCGCTCGGCTTGGGGGCGGTCGCCGGCTGCTGGCGAGGCAGAGGCCTCGCGCTGAAGATGGAGGAGGGCCGCGGCTTGATGGACTGAGGCCAGATGCGGCGGTCCTGGCCCGCGGGGCGGTGAGGAAGAAGCCTGGCCGCGGCTGCTGGAGCCAGCTGGGGCGGCGACGAAGGCGGGCGCCCGGGGCGCGGGCCGGCTGCTCGCGGCGGACGGCGACTTGGGGCGGTCGGCTGGGTGAGGGCCGGCGCGGCGGGGTCGTTGCCCTGGTCGAGGAGAGTGCCTGGCGGAGGCGCTTGGAGGAGGGCGCGGACCGGACTCTGGCCCTGGGCGACGGGGCTGCAGAGGCGAGCGGGCGAGGGGAAGAAGGAGATGGGATCGAGGGACTGCGAGCGAGGGAGACAGGGAGCAAGGAAAACGGGAATCGGGCTCGAGGACGGGATCGAGCGACGAGGGAGAGGGTTCGAGGGGAGGTGAGTGCGGCGGCGGTAAGAGGGAAAGAGAGGGAGTGCGGGACTGGCTCGAGAGATCGCTAGGGTTAGGGGGGAGAAACCGGGCCTGAGCCGGTTGGGCCTTAGGGAGAAGGGGAAGGAGGCTGGAGGGAAGGAGGAGGCCCAGATGGCCTCAGGCCTGCTGGACTCTTTCAAAACTGCTGCTGTTCTTCTACTCTTAGAATTACAGAAAAGAAATAAGAAGAAAGAAAAGAGAGGAGAAGGTTAGGAGAGAATTAGGGCATGAGATCAATCTTACTGGATTCACCAAAAAGTCAGGAATTTAAATAAAATAGAAGGAGGGTTTTTGGAAGGACCTCGAAACACTGAAAAGAATTATTGGCAAGGATTTTTGAAGGAGAAACTCGAAGTAGGAAAGCATGGGGAAATTATGCAAGTGTGTTATGGTGATTCCGAAGCAATGGAATAATTAATAAATATAGCTCCCTAAATATTGAGAGGCTTTTATATGTTATAAAGAGAAGTCACCTTCCCTCGATTTAAATGGACCGAAGGTCCACACGATTTATTAAGGTTGAGATGCAAAGATTAAAATATGACATGATGGCATGATGCAATGCAAAAATAAATAAAGCAAGCACAAAGAACACACGGGCAACCCGGAACATCTGGAATCTTCTGGAAGCTTCTGGAAACTTCTGGGACGTCGGTCTTCGGGCGTCACATCACGACTAAGTCCTTTTGCTAGGACATCAGCCGTGCTAAATCCACGACAATTGGCGCCCACCGTGGGGCTATCGCACGATGGTTTCGAGTTCTTGAAGGGCAGCTCTGAAGGGATCAAGGACTACGCAGTGGGCCGGATGACTAAGAGTCGTCGCGGCCAGATCTACATCGACAATGCAGGCTGGGGCCCCGAGGCCGATTCAATCGAATACGGGTACCGGGTCCCCTTCGGCGGCATCCACGTCTTCATTGGCAAGATCAGCGAACCGGGCTCTGAGCCGGACATCTTCCCCAACATCGTCGAGTCGGCTCAGCGTGCGAGACCTGCCCGGATTTGTCCCGTCGTGAAGCACGTCTTCGTTGGAGCAGTACATGAAGTGCAAGCCGAGGATGGATCGGACTCTGGCGGTGAGACTGTTGTTTATTCCGGCGATGAATCTTCGTCCGGAGAGACCTAATCTTTGTATCTGCTGCAGGATGGCCGGTCTGAGGGTTGTTCCAATGGTGACAGTATTCCGGACCCCCTCGATCCGCCAAACAGGGTTGCTATTTTCATGGACGGATCACAATCCATGCAGCAGCCCTCGATGACTCGGGTGTTAACATCAGAGGCAATGTGAGCTAGAGCTGGATACCTTCCCCCGTCGCCTTCGGACGCTCTATCCACCTTGGTCGACACTTTTACAGTGCTTGTAACAGCAGAGGTAGCCTAGGCCGACAAGGAGCAGCATGATGCATAGATCAGTCAAGTCAAGATCCAGATTGAACAAGCGAAGTTGGACCTAGCTGCTGAGAAAGCTAGGATGGCTACAAGGCAGGCGGAGCTAGAGGCTCAGGCCTATCGGATTATGTTAGACCAGACCTCCTCGCAAGGAGTAATGATGAGGAGACAACGATCTCGCCTACCGACGATCTATGAGGCAATAAATCTTTCCAGCACACCGGGCGCAGGAACCAGTAACCAGCCAGAGGTAAACCGGGGAGGAGCACCAGGAACAGGCGCGTCGGTTCAGCCACCGGCCGCAGAGCCGAATCACCAAGTTATGCCGACCCAGCATGTACCGACCCCTCTTGTCATTATTCTAATCCGTTGGACAACATAGGTTCTGTCGCTTCACGACTGGCCGCCCTTCCCATTGAAGGTACCTCCCCCATAGAAGTGGAGGCACGACGGGCTAAGGAGTTGCTGGACACGGTGTTAACTCAACATCAAGCTTATTCATATAGCCGGGATAGGATTCATTCAACCCCTCGCCCGATCCGGAGTTATACGAGGCATCTGGATGAACCGGCTGTATCAAGCAGCGCACGGAGGCGTCATCGGCAGAGGCAGGATAATCTGGCAGGAGAGGAAGCACATGCGCAAGAGGTGGTGGATCAAACGAGACACGCTGCCCAGTACGAGGCCCGTCAGGCGACGCCGGTTCATCCCACCGCCACAGTTGAACCGGGGGTCATGTCCAGTTCCCTGGGCGTACAGTGTCTCATCCCCGATTTACGGAATGTGAAACTACCCAAAGATTTCAAAGGTCCACGTAAGGTGCCCAACTACACGGCGGATCTTGCTCCAGAGGCATGGGTTGAGAGTTATGAGATGGCAATGGAGATGCTCGACGTGGACAAAGCGGCGTGTGCTAAATACTTCACAATGATGCTTGAGGGCACGGCCCGGACATGGCTAAAGGGTTTGCCACCTAATTCCATCAAATCATGGGGTGAATTGCGGCGCCGGTTTATCAATAATTTCAAGGACACATGCAAGTAGCAGATGTCTGTTGTCGATTTAGCTGCATGCGTTCAAGGGGAGCAAGAGTCCACAAGCAGTTGGGTGCATCGAGTGTCCGAAATCTTGCACTCCTCCAATAGCATCAATCCAAGTGCAGCAATAGTAACCTTGGAGGGCAATTGCAGGTTTGAACCTTTGAGGCAGAAGTTGGGACGGCTCAGACGTGATTGCAATGTCATGGGAACACTCATGGGTGCTTTGGTGAAATACGGAGATTCTGAAAACACCAAATATCCATACGAAGATGGAGACAAGTCAGGGAAGGCGAGCAAGAACGGTAAACCGCCGCAGGCCAATACGGCTGGTCAAGGATACAATGGTAAGCGTAAAGCGGAAGGCAGCTCAGACTTTGTGGCCAATACCAATGCTCAGGACAATGGGTAGCGCCGCAAGGGTTGACCGCCCCCATGCAACGGGAGGCCGCCTATTAATCTAGAGCGCCAGTTGAACGTGCCTTGCCCAAAGCACGGTACGGCGGAAAACCCGGCTACACATCTCTGGAAAGACTGTTTCATTATGCAAGAATTTATGAAGCAGACTAAGTATGATCACGGGCCCCGCGGCGGATCAGGCCCCGGTTTTCAAGGTCCGAGTTATCAAGGCGGCGGATCCGGTTCAGGATACCACTGCGGTAACGGCAACCACAATGGCAACAATCAGCATCAGCATAACCAGCAACATGGTCAGGGCGGATACAACAACCAAGGAAACCAACAGCGTCAGCAGCAGCAGCAATCCGGATATCAGAATAATCCGAAGGAGATGAGCAGTGGGCAGTATCACGTCTTCACCACGAGTTTATGCAAACGAGATCAAAAGGTTCTGAAGAGGGCAGTGCATTCTGTTGAACCGGCGATACCATGTTTTTTGCGTTGGTCTGAGCAACCCATTGCGTGGAGCAGAGAGGATCACCCACCCCGGGTTGATAATCCGGGTCAGTTGGCTCTGGTGGTGGCACCACAGGTGGGTGGTTATAAGTTCACCAAGGTGCTTATGGATGGAGGCAACATCATCAACATCCTATATTATGAGACTTTTCGGCGCATGGGGCTGACAGATAAAAAGCTTCGACAATCCAATATAGTGTTCCATGGGGTAGTACCCGGTAAATCAGATTATCCAGTTGGCAAGATTAATTTGGAGGTCACCTTTGGAGATGAGCATGACTCTAGATCAGAGACTATGACCTTGGAGGTTGTAAAGATCAGGAGCCCATACCACGCCTTGTTTGGGCGGCCGGTTTACGCCAAGTTCATGTCTAGGCCGTGTTATGTTTATTTGTAGCTTAAGATGCCGGGTCACAAGGGGACTATTACGGTTCATGGGAGCCGCAAAATTGCATTGGAGTGCGAGGAAGGAGATGCAGCTTATGCTGAGGCAGTTTGTGCCACAGAGGAGTTGAAGTTCTATAAGGACAAGGTTGATCCGGCGGATATGTCCCCGCTAAAGAAGCCAACCACAGAGCATGATCCGGCGTTGAAATTCAAATCGGCTGAGGAGATTAAGCAGGTGGACTTTGTTCTGGGCGATTCATCCAAGCAGTTCACTATCAGCGCTAACCTAGATCCGAAATAGGAAAGCGCGCTCATCGAGTTCATCCGTGAGAACCGGGATATCTTTGCATGGAAGCCTTCTGACATGCCAGGTATACCGAGGGAACTCGCTGAGCACAATCTCAATATTGATCCTAAGTTTAAACCGGTCAAGCAGTATTTGCGCCGCTTCAATGAGGAAAGGCGCAAGGCTATTGGAGAAGAAGTGGCCAGGCCCTTGGCTGCTGGCTTTATAGTCGAAGTGATTCATCCAGAATGGTTAGCTAATCCGGTGCTAGTGCTCAAGAAAAATGGAACTTGGAGAATGTGTGTTGATTACACAGATCTGAACAAGGCTTGCCCAACTGATCCTTTTGCTCTCCCCCGTATTGATCAGATCATTGATGCTCCGGCAAGATGTGAGCGGCTAAGTTTTTTGGATGCATATTCAGGTTATCATCAGATCAAGATGGCAGTTAAGGACTAGGAGAAGACAGCTTTCATAACTCCCTTTGGAGCCTTATGCTATGTATCTATGCCATTTGGGCTCAAGAGTGCCCAGGCAACCTACCAGCGTTGTGTGCAGAACTGCCTACAAGGGCAGATTGGGCGGAATGTTCATGCATATGTTGATGACATTGTGGTGAAATCCAGGAAGGAGGAAACGCTGATAGATGATTTGAAGGAAACTTTTGATAATCTCTGTACTTATAAAATGATGCTTAATCCAGAGAAGTGCGTTTTTGGTGTTCCGGCAGGCAAGCTCCTGGGATTCTTAGTGTCAAACAGAGGGATTGAGGCTAATCCGGAGAAGATCAAGGCGATCACGTCCGTGGCTAAACCGGCGTGCATCAGTGATGTCCAACGCGTGGCGGGCCGTATTGCATCACTGAGCCGGTTTATCAACCGTTTGGGGGAGAAGGCAATCCCGCTTTATCAGATGATGAAGAAGACAGACCGGTTCGTCTGGAGCGTTGCTGCTGATGCTGCGTTCGAGGATTTGAAGAGGCAATTGGCAATGCCACCGGTCCTTGTTGCCCCGGTTGATAATGAGCCGCTGCTGCTATATGTGGCTGCCAATGCCTGTGCAGTAAGCGTCGCCATTGTGGTAGAGCGGAAGGAAGCAGGCAAAGAATATCCGGTTCAGCGGCCGGTTTACTACGTCAGTGAGGTGCTCATTGAGTCAAAACAGAGATATCCACATTGGCAGAAACTGGTGTATGGAGTGTTCATGGCAAACCGGAAGCTGAAGCACTATTTTCAGGGCCACCCAATCACCGTTGTCAGTTCAACTCCGTTAGGGGATATAATCCAGAACAGAAAAGCTACCGGTCGGGTTGCAAAATGGGCCATTGAGCTTAGCCTGCACGGATTAAAATATGTGCCCCGTGCTGCTATAAAATCCCAAGCGCTGGTGGATTTCATTAATGATTGGATAGAGTTGCAAGCACCTGAGGAGAAGCCGGATCATACGTACTGGACTATTCACTTTGACGGTTCAAGGCAGTTGGAGGGCTCGGGGGCCGGAGTCGTGTTAACTTCCCCACGACGTGATAAGTTCTGCTATGTCCTCCGTTTAATGTTTCCTTGTACTAACAACGCTGCTGAGTATGAAGCTCTCCTCCATGGTTTGCGGATGGCCAAGGAGATGAACTTGAGCCGGGTTAAATGCTTTGGCGATTCAGATCTGGTAGCACATCAAGTATCTGGCAAGTGGGACTCCAAGGATCTGCTTATGGCAGCATATCGACGAGAGGTGGACGCTGTCGCTGGTCATTACAAAGGATATCAGGTGGATCATGTAGACCGGCGAAAGAATGAAGCGGCCGATGTGCTAAGCCGGCTGGGTTCCCAGCGTAAACCAGTTCCACCTAATACTTTCTTGGATGAATTGCATAATTCGTCGGTGCAGATACCTTCAGAAGAGGATTTGGTTGTTCCTGATCCGGAAGCACAATTGGTTGCAGCACTTCATGTCATTCTGGATTGGACACTCCCTTACTTGGCATACCTGAACCGAGGTGAGTTACCAGAGGACGAAGTCGAGGCCCGGCAGATAATCCAGCGATCTAAATCTATGACTATTGTCAATGGAGAACTTCATCACCGCATCGTTTCTGGAGCGTTTCAGCGGTGTGTGTCATCAGAAGAAGGCTGTGATATTCTTAGAGAGATTCATGAAGGGGATTGTGGTCATCACGCTGGTTCAAAATCCTTGGTGACTATGGCTTTTCGTCATGGGTTCTACTGGTTGACGGCTCACGCCGACGCAGAAGACTTGGTCAGAAAATGCGATGCTTGCTAGAAATTCTCACGACGTGCTCATATACCGGCGCAGGTGCTGCGGATGATCCCAATTACTTGGCCGTTTGCGACTTGGGGGCTCGATATGGTTGGACCCTTCAAGAGATCCCAACACCAGAAAACCCACCTGTTGGTAGCAGTGGATAAGTTTACAAAATGGATTGAAGTGGAGCCTGTCAGTAAGTGTGATGCAGCAACAGCGGTTCAATTCATCAAAAAAAGGTGATTTTCCGGTTTGGCTTTCCACTCAGTATTATAACTGATAATGGCACCAATCTGTCTAAAGGAGCTATGGAGGAATTCTGTCAATGTGAGCATATTCGTCTTGATGTTTCATCAGTAGCTCACCCTCAGTCTAATGGCCAAGCTGAAAGAGCCAATTGAGAGATCTTGAGAGGCATCAAACCCCTACTTATGGTTCCTTTGCAGAGAACACCAAGTTGTTGGGTAGAAGAATTGCCTTCTTTCTTATGGAGCATCAACACTACACCTAACAGATCCACATGGTACATGCCTTTCTTCATGGTATATGGAGCTGAAGCGGTCCTCCCTAGTGATATCCGGCACGACTCGCCGCGGGTGGCGGCTTATGTTGAAGCGGATAATGAACAAGCAAGACAAGACGGCTTGGACCGGCTGGACGAGGAAATGGACACGGCAGCAGCTCGATCGGCAATTTATCAACAAGACCTGCACCGGTACCACAGCCGCCGGGTTAAGACCAGGACGTGTCAGGAAGGAGATCTGGTGCTCCGGCTCATCCAGGACCAGACAGATATGCACAAGTTATCCCCACCTTGGCAAGGACCCTTTGTGGTCAGCAAGAACCTGCAGAACGGATCATACTACCTCTTCGACGTTCGAGAACATACGGACTCACGTACGGCGGAGGAGGAGACCAAGCGGCCGTGGAACATTGCTCTTCTTCGACCTTACTATACTTGAGCGATCGGCTCCGCTTTATGTACAATGTATATATTATGATTAATAAAATGAACCGGCGCCCCCGGTAAACTGAGGAATCAGCCATCCTTTTCACAAGAGTATCACATGGGGGCTTCCGTGCAAGGAAGTTTTCCATGGCCTCTTAAACCGGCGCCCTTGATAAAATCAAGGAATCAGCCGTCCTCTCTGTACAAAAAGAATCACATGGGGGCTTCCGTGCAAGGAAGTTTTCCATGGCCTCTTAAACCGGCGCCCTTGATAAAATCAAGGAATCAACCGTCCTTTCTATACAAACAAGAATCACATGGGGGCTTCCGCGGGCAAGGAAGTTTCCCATGGCCTCTTGAACCGGCGGCGATATGAAGCCCATCATAAGAGCACTGCTCTGGTTGCTTCGGCAATTTCCACATGATGATGAAGGGGCAAAAGAGGGTTTGATGCCTAGCATGACTCAAACATATGCCCCGACGAGCAATGCTCACACGCTACCTGGGGGCTCCTGATGCAAGGTCATCAGCGAGTTGAAAACTCCTGTAGTGAACACGGCTTGGAAGCCTATTGTATACACCTAAAACCCCGGATTAACCTGCCTGCATCAAGTAAATCGCACCGTCCAGGTAAACCTGGTATGACCCGTCGAACGTATCACAAGTCAATCCTTCGGGACCCTGAACTTGGTCACGTTAAATTGACGATCATCAAGTGATTACCCAAGCCAAAATCTTTATGAGATTTTGAACATTGGGTAGCTGTTGACATTGATGATTTGGTTAAAGATTGCGGATCATCTCAACAGGCTTTTATAAAATGGTTAATGACAGTAGCCTGGCAGCTCATAAAAAGCCTCGAATTTGGAGCCTGGCAGCTCGTAAAAAGCCTCGACTACATGGTCTTATTTGCCCAAAAACTTTACTTTCCATTTTTTATGTTTTCACAAATCTTTATCTCCAAGGTCATTGGTTTTTCAACCAAGTCCATTGATTCAAGACCAGACAAATACAAAGTTGTCACTGCATCTGTATCTACAGAGCTATAGTCTAGGTCATGAACACCAGCACTAGTTTACCGTTAAACCGGCGCTCATTGTAACCCGGATTGGCTTCATAAAAAGCCAACAGAGAGCCAAGGGAGTCATCAACACTCACGTCTTGGATTACTCGTGCCAGATTAAGGTTTGTAGATACACTTAATCACAGGTATGATATATGATTCTATCTTATACACGGTTCAAGTTATTAACTTAGATCATGTGCTTGGGCAGTATAACCCGTCCGGTGGTAAACCGCCAGGACATTATTAGCATTGTTTATGCAGATACAGGTAAATATAAACTGTTGACACATTACAAGCAGGAGATAATTTAGGAGTTGCCGGATAAAGTAATGCCATAAAAGATAGAGTGGAACGAAGATAATATCTCAACAATTCTATTACGAGGCACTGGCAGGCCCAAAAGAATATCAGTTTTCTCGCAAAGTGTTCAAATACATAGAACTAAGCCGGCACCAGTTTAGGATTCTTCTTCGGCTTGCTGTGAAGACTGAGGGTCAGCTTGCTTCGGATCTTCGACGACTTCTGGCAGCTGCTGGAAATCAGGGGTGCTCCAGTCAATCTTGGCAAGGACGCAGAAATATACTTCATCGTTTATAAGTTCTGACGGTTCAATGTCAGGAGCGAAGGTATGCTTACGAACGGGTGGAATCAGATTTTTGATGTCATAAGTCGGCCGCTCCACCCGCACATTCTCTAGATCATAACCCGGATGATACCTTGTTAAGTCCGCTTCATCAGCAAGCTTACTGGCAAGAGGGCGCATGTCTTTGGTAAAAGCGCGAAGATCTTCAGCGGAGAAGGCTGACCCGTCTTCTTTCATACTGGGATAACCATTCATGGCCTCCACCGGATCAAAATCGGGAACCCATGCCTTGGCTCGGGTTAACGCCATGATGGAACCAGCTCTTGCAGAAGATTTCTTCACTTCAACAATTCGGGTAGGCAGGATGGCTAATTTCTCCAGAGTACCTTGGATGGTGGTCGGCGCCGGTTTATTGTGCGAAATAGCACCGATGGCCCTCTAAGCACCGGCATAGAGATGTTCCACCAAGGTATAAGCAGCCGTCAGCTTCCTTCGTACATCATCCCCAAGATGAGTCACGCGCCTCCTTGTATACAAGTGACGAGTTAAACCGGAGAAGTATAAGATTGCAATGATAAAGCATATGAAAACAAGTATTTACCGAAGATGGCAGATGTCATATCGTCTATATGCTGCCTTAACCCGGATAGCTCCTCCGTTACCAGGTTAAGAGCAGCCTCCGCATCCTTGGCTCTTTTCTCTAAAGCAGCCTTCTGTACCTCCCAAGTGGACCGCTCCGCTTCAAAGTCTTTCTTGAGCTTCTCCATACTAGCTAAAGCAAGGGCAAGTTCCTCCTTGGCTTTAGTTGAAGCAGCCTCCTGGAAGGCCAAGTTATTCCAGAGCTCAGTTGCCTCCAAAGCCCTCCGGTTCAAATCAGTCTGCAGAAGATAGAGAATATCAGATATTCATGAAGATAGATCAATCAAAAGTCTCAAGCACATAACAAGTTATGCACTCGACACTTTGGGGCTAATGTGCAATTGAAGTGGAAGAAAGCAACTTTTTAAACAAGTCCCAAAGCACATAACAAGTTATGTCCATGGCACTTGGGGGCTAATGTAAGGCCATTCTCAAACATACAAGAAGTCCCGATTCACCCACAATGGAGTAAACCGGCCCTTGGGGGCTACAGGTGCAAATCAAGCTATTCCAGTTAAATCTACCAAAGCCCCGATTTACCCTGAAGGCTAAAACCAGCGCTTGGGGGCTACAATGGACTAAAGGTACAACTACAAGTCACAAGCAGAAATGAAAGGCAAAGGGAAAGAAGTTACCTCATATTTTTCCTTCATCAAGTTTACCAAACCGGCCTCGTGGTCGCGGCTGGTGAAGAGCCGGTTTAGATACCCAGAATGGAGCTCTTGGGCACTAAGCTGGGCATAACTAGACAAGTCGGTGCTCCACTTGCCTTTGTCTTTCTGAAGAATGTCCTCCTCGAGAGTGTGTCTGGCCAAGATAACAGGTTCTGCAGGAGCAGTAAAACCTATCCCAGTAATCTTGACATCTTCTGTCGAGACAACAGTTGGCCTGGGGGGATCGTCAGTGATAGCAGGATCGGTGCATACTGGACTAACAGGAGCCGGACTAGCCCGGGGAAGATTAACCCGGACAGGGCTGGCCGGTTCAGCAGCGTTATCCATAGCATCACCCCCTGGAGGAGCAAGATCTTCGTGGTCCATTGGGGAAGGATCATTGAGCGGAATTTCAGCGTTCTCTTCCAGAGGATTGGCAGCATCAAGATCCTCTGCCGGTTCAGAAGCGTTTCCGGCTGCCGGTTTATTCAACTTTGCCTTCTTGCTAGGCTTGGGCATACTGAAAAGATTAAAGGAATAATGAAAATCACAAGTCAAAAAGGAAAGATAAACCGGACATACTGAAAGATGACTCACCCAGGAACGGTCTTAAGCACCGGGACTTGGGTGGCAGTTGACTCGCCGGAAGAAGACAGAGGAATTTCCTGATAGTTTGGATCAGACGGTTTAAGAGGTTTGCGAATAAGACCTGCTTTTGGATGAAGAGTGGTTGGAGTAAGCAAAACATCTGAGCGGCGTCTTCGACCCGGCGTGTGGGGTAATACGGAGGATTCAACCACATGACCACTGTGGCGTGTGGTCCGGCGAGCTTCATGCTGCTGCTTCTTCAAAATAAAATTGGGATCCAATTGAGCATAAGGGTGAGAAAATGGATACTTCCGGGCTACCCGACGAATTTTGGGTGGCAACGGTTCTGAATCAGAGGAGAGAGAGATTACCTCGACTTCATCTGCTTTACTCCCTTCCGCCGGATCCTGGGAAAGGACATTGTTACTATGAACACAGACAAAGGAAAGTTAAGAGACATAAGAGCCAAGCAGTACCTCAGAAGCCGGATCATCTTCTTCGGCGTTTGAACTGGAAGCAGCGGCAGGTTTTTTCTTATGTTTCTTTACGGCCAAGCTCTTCTTGCGAGTTGGCTTCGCCGGTTTGTCCTGAGCCTTCTTCTTCCAGAAGGGGTCATTGGCCTGTGTAAAGGAGTAAGAACATATTGAAGACAAGCAATATGGACGGATTAAAGCAAAGAGAAAAGGACAAAAGAGTCTTACTGATGGCGGTTTGTTGTTCACATAGAAGGGTGCTAAACCGGTCCGGCTGCACTCCTCCAGGGGGATATTCAACATCTTCTTAGCAGACTAAGTAACTTCATTGTCTGGAAGCACTATAGTTGTGTGACGCTGAGGGTCCTTCGGATTACCGGTATACTCGCACATTAAGCCGGAACGCTGGCTTAACGGGAGAATGCTCCAAGAGAGCCAGCAGCGGACAAAATCAACCCCGGTTAAACCGTTGGCTACGAAAGCCGTGAGTTTGGAAAGTTGGGGGGCATATCGAGGCTGGTCTTGGGCACTCAGACGCTGCGGGAAAGGGTGATCCGCTGTCAAACGATAAGGGCGGTAACCCGGCAGTGGATTTTCTCCCTCTGGTGAAGTGTCCTTGCAGTAGAACCAGGTCTGATTCCACTCCTTGGGGTGGCTGTGAAGAGTGACGTGAGGAAAGCTGACATCTTTCTTCTTCTGGATGCTCATACCGCCGAGTTCAGTATTGGGCCCGTCGGAGAATTCAGTCCGGCGATTCAGATGGAAGATGTCCCGGAATAGCTCTACGGATGGCTCCTCTTGCATATATGCTTCTGAGAAGACTTGGAAGTTGCAGATGTTTGATATGGAATTGGGACCTATGTCTTGTGGATGGAGTTGAAAATCGGCGAAAACATCGTGAAAGAACTTTGAACCGGGAGGGCTAAAGCCCCGGGCCAGATGATCGAAAAAGACGATGATCTCTCCCTCCTTAGGCTGAGGAGGGCACCCTTTCCCAGGGGCCCGCCAGTGCAGAACCTCTTTCGGACCTAAACCGCCTATTGAGGCCACCTTTACCAAGTCATCCTCGGTAATCCGGGATGGGACCCAGTTGCAAGCAACGAAGTGTTTAGCTGCAGAAGTCATCTTTTTCAAGGGGGGAATGCTGAAAATACAATACAAGACCCGGTTTACGATCCACTAGATATAAACCGGCATGTTCTATGAAGATATTGACCTAATCGACGGTTTAAGCAAGGGACTAATGGTATCTACTGATCCGGAGCAAGCATGAACGAGACAGCTATCGGTTTATGAAGCTTAGAAGTGAAAAATTAAACCGCCAATTACAGGATGTAAACCGTCAGTATAGGCATATAAGGCACAGGTTACAATTGAACCGGTGACATAAGCAGACAAGTTGCAGATCTAAAGTGTGAGAAACAACTTTCACATGAGAAGTGGTAAAATATGGATCTACAGCACAGGGAAAAATCAAGATAATTCAAGTCATATTCGTTGAACGCAGCGAAGGTTTTTCAGATCTAGTTTTACTAGCAATATTGGGGGAACTAAGATTGTAAAGATAGAGCAGGGTCGCGCATACAAGAGTTGACCTAAAAAGATTTAACATCTACGGCTAAGAACCACCTATGGTGATGAACAACGAGGAGCGGAGGTTCATCTGCGAGCTCTCGAGAAACCCTAGAACTAAGGTCTATGGGGAAGAAGAAGTAACGCACCCGAGGAAGAGGAAGGATGACGACGAGTCTCTGGACACGCTCAGGTTGATGCAGCGGCCCGGCTTGGTGAAGACGACGAGCTCGAAGGACAGCGGCGGAGCTTGAGCGCTGGAGGACAGAGGAAGACGAAGCAGAGGGGCTAAAGAGATGGCCCTCGGCCCTATTTATAGGCCGAGGAGATAAAACAGCAGGCACGAGAATCGAGGAGACCAAAAATCGGATATGGAGTGAGCTGTCGCCTCGATCTTCGGAGCTTTAATAAGTAAAGGCAAAAAACAGGTGCAGGCATTGAATGCGCGGATGATGTCACGATGGTTTAAAGCGACACAGAGGGACGACGTCATGCCGGTTTACCAAGCATACTGAAGCTGCGGAAACGAAAGGCTGTACAAGACTTTGGAGATTGACATGAACAGGCTCAAATCAATTCGGGGCCTAATGTCAGGGATATTACTACCAGATATAAACCGGCCAGGAGGGTCCGGTTTAAGTTATCAAGATTATATTATCAGAAGCCCAGCGGAGTATGGAGTAGAAAGATATAGCCCAAGAGGCTTAGAGCCCATATGATAGGGCCCATGACTTGTAAACCGACATACTATGTAAACTTGGGATGTAAGGTAGAAAGAACAGAGACCGAGGCGGACACGTTTATGAGCCGGCCTCGGGACTCTGTAAACCGGACCGGGCGTCACCTCTTATATAAAGGGACGACCCGAGGTTCAGGACAAGAAACAACAGCTCGAGACACAGGCAAAGCGGATTCGCTCCCTGGTCATCGAAGCCCAAGCAATACCACACCAAACTAGACATAGGCTTTTACCTTCATCGAAGGGGCCGAACTAGTATAAAACCCTTGTGCCCTTCGTCCGCTTTAACCCCTTTGAGCTAACCCGAGCGATGGCCTCACGACTAAGTCCTTTTGCTAGGACATCTGCCGTGCTAAATACACGACAGTCGTCTTCTGTCTGCACCGTGGAAAGACTTCATGGTCAGCTTATCATACAATGATGACGGTACCCAGACCCCACTTGGGTTTCGCCCTCATAAGGAGAGTGCTGCTACACATAAGGAAAAGCTTTGGCCCTATTCTACCAGGAAGGTGTCTGAGCCTGGAAAGGTTACTTATGAGCCCTGGCCCTTCCTTGACATCATGCACCGGATCTTATGGAACTCTGTGTTTCCTCGGGTCAGCAACTTGGATCAGGTGCCTCTTACCTTGTTGACATGCTTTTATTCTGTCAGGAAGGGCAGGGCACTCAACAGGTGCTAGATGTCACACATGTGATGTGGTCTGAACTTTATTCTGCTGTCATGGAGCGCAAGTGCATCATTTATGGACCCTATCTTATGCTGCTTATCGAGGACACTTGGGCAGCCAAGTTTCCAAATGAGTAGCTTGTCATAGACAACATGGTTTCTCATGACTCTATCGAGCTGCGTTAGAAGGAGAAGTGGAGTACGTCTACTCCTGCACCTCCAGAGCAGGAGACTGTCATTTCTGATGATGATGGTGAGGACGGGGATGGGGAGGAATATGTGCCCCCATCTAAGGAGCCCTCTTGGGCGAAGAAACTCAAGGAGAAGATGAAGCGTCTGTTCTGCTTTCAGGTCAAGGGCCAGTATAAGGCTCACAAGGAGGCCAAGATGGCTCATCGTCATGGCAAGGCCGTTATGAGATAGGTTGGCCTTGAGGTTTCTAGTGGCTCTGAGGAGCGGATCACTGATGAGGAGACTTGGACCAGACTGCACTGCCCATTGTCTAACACTGAGGAGGACACCGGAGCTCGTGCTTTGTGGCACCCCGGATCAGAGCGACCGGTTTACCATGCATTGCCAGCCCAGAGACCTTGTCTTATGGCAACACACAACATCTTGGCACAGAAAACAGCCGCTTTATTGATACTAGCGGACCAAAGTTTTACATTACAACAGTTAACGAGGCCAAGCGGCACACACGGTGCGGCTAGACAATATGTACATTATTTAATGAACATAAAAGGGCCTCGGGCGTAAACTACGCAGCAGCGGAACATCGTCGTAGCGGAACTCCATCTCACAGGGACACCGATGTGGATACAGACTAGACTCAAACGGCACTCCTTCCCAGTAGAACTTTCCTGAAATCTGGCATGACACGCCAGGTCAGTACTTTGAATGTACTTGCAAGCTTACAGCAAAACAGAATCATAATGACACTCAATACCATGATGATTAGTTAATATTAAATATGCATCAATAGACTTAAAATAAATTTTAATACCATGCTATGCTCATGACTGTGCATAAATAAAACCTCAGTCTATCTTACTCATGATAATTTATCATAACCACCAACTTGTTCAACTTAACCAGATATAACTCGTGATCCTTCCGGCAATCGCAACCCTGCCCATACTGGGTCTCAAAACAGCTCGGAAGCTCTTAAAATCTTATTCTCATATCACTCGTGATCCTTCCGGCGATCACAAACCCACCCATACTGGGTCTCAAAGCATCTCATAAGCTCTTCCATCAACTTATCATAGTACCAGAAATTTTGAACTTAGTAAGCAAAATTTTATTATTTGCTGACCCATGGTGTGACCTACTTTCGAGCGTGTCCGTGACCGTGGACTCGGCTATCGATAGATTAATACACTCCTCAGAGGTAGTGCACTGTACCCACACCACGGAACCCATGGCCTCTTTATCCCATTTGGGTGGACCAACGGCATTCCGACGAAACCCGTCCATTGCCATGACACTCCTCCGGCCACTCCAACTCGTTCCCTCACTGGAACAGTCCTAGGTGGCCCCTGTGTCTATCCAAGACACACCCGCCACCGTCGTGGCCAAACAAAAATAACTGTTCCAAACGGGAACTCAGTAACATAAAACTAACTACGGGCACACAAGGTTATGTCTGCTTACCGGGCCAGGGTAATTGCACGCCCATAACCTTCCCTATCTGGAGGTACCGACAGGAGGCATGTCAATGGACCAAATCAAGACCTTCCCATAAAGGTAAATGTGGTTGCACTGGGAAAGACTCAATTCAGTGGCACCATGACCCGGTCAACTATTTATTCAAGTTGAGTTATTAACAGTTTCAACTTAGAAAGAAATAAAGTAACCGGTGTCATACAATGCCATGCAATATACCAAAGTGCAGTACAAAAGTAAAATGCCATGCAACAATAAAACTGAGTCAGCTACCATCTTATCTTCAATATTACTCTGGTTATACTTGACTTCCAACAACATATAACTTAGCAAAATTTTATCATAGTTAATTAATGCAAGAGAAAATAACTTCGCGTATGTATGTCCATAATCATTCACAACATCCCAACTTTATTTTAAGTATCTTAATGACTTAAATCAAACTCCAACTTTCTGTAAAGTGAAATGAAACCAATAACTACAGCAACCAAAAGAACTATTTAACAAAATATTTAACATGCATAATATAAATCATTTGTTCAAGTTGGAAAAATCACAAATATTGAAATGGCATTATGAAAATGTTGCTGTGGCTTGCCTTAGTCCAAATGAGGCTCACAAGCCTCCTGGTGATCCTCAAGACAAGTCTCTGCTTCTGAAAACAAATAAAACTTCAAAAAGAAATCATCAAGATTCATTCAAATATTCACCAGAAAATCTATACAGCACCAAATGGTTTCATTTTTGGTGTGCTGCAAGATTACTTCACCAGAAACACAATGCAAAAAGAATCAATTCATTTGGACTTATGGTTAAAAAGTTACAACATTTTGAAGTTCTCTCGAATTAATTTAAATTCAGAAGTTAAATAAAAGAATAGGGGGGGTGACGTCGAAGGCGTAAACGCCCCGAGCGACACCACTTATACCGCTTCACGCAGGGGTGGAGACACTGACTAGCGGTGCTTTGGAGGCTGTCATGAGTAGGTTTCACGCAGGGTAGGTTTCACGCAGGCCTGGTAAGTTTCTGGACAGAAACTTTGAGAGCTTGCTGTGGTAAAATGGTGAATAGTTGGAGGCTGTGCTTTGGAGGCTAGTCATGAGTTACTAAGGTGAATATGCACAAGAAGTTTCAGGAGGATTGGAGCAAGTAAAATGGTAGTTGCTGTAGAAACTACCATTTCTGCCTAGAATGGAAAAGATTTTTTGTGGCAAAAATATCCCAAAAAGTAGTGCAATATTTTTGCTCAGGAATGTGCCTTAGGGTCCAAAGAATATTTAGGAATTTCCTCATAATTTGTGGAGTCGGAAAAATAGGGGTTGCTTTGGAGCACTAAGAGTTTAGCTAGGGTTTTAGGGGGGAAGATGAATATTTTTCAAATATGAAAAATATTCCAAAGAGTATATTGGGGTGATCCAGAGATAGATAATGGTTTGAGATGGATGGGAGGCACTTGGGTGAAAGCCCAGGGTACCCAAGTGGTTTAAGTCCATATGAAATGATTCAAAAACACCAAGGTTTGAAATAAACTCAAATAAATCTTTGGCAAATAAAAGAGGGCAAAAATCAGGCTATCACAAACCTCCCCCACTTAGAATGAATCTCGTCCTCGAGATTTGGTTGCTTGGGAAAACCATTCCGGATAATATGTTTGTAGGAACTCTTCTTGTTCCCAGGTTGATTCTGACTCAGTGTGATGCTCCCACTGGACTTTATAAAACTTATGTACTTTACTGCGGGTGACTCTTTCCATTTGATCTATAATTTTGAACGGCCTTTCTGCATACGTTAAATCTTCTGCCAATTCTATGTCGGTTACTGCAGTCTTTTTCTCAGGTGGGGATATGCATCGCCTCGCCTATGAGACGTGAAACACGTTGTGCACATTTGACAATTCCGGGGTTAACTCCAACTGGTAAGCAACAACGCCTACTCGAGACATAATTGGGAAGGGGCCAATAAATCTGGGTGCCAACTTCCCGCGTGTTTGGAATCTCTTGACTCCTTTCATAGGAGTGACTCGAAGGTATACGTGCTCTCCAAGTTCAAAACTGATCTGTCGGTGCCTCGCATCATAATATCTCTTTTGTCTAGACTTGGCCAACTGTAATCTGTCTCTGATTTCCTTGACTTGTTTCTCGGCTTCCATCATGAGGTCCATTCCGAAAATACGGCTATCTCCCATCTAGGACCAGTTTAACGGGGTACGGCATTTGCGACCATATAAGGCGTCGTATGGTGACATCTTTAGACTGGGTTGGAAGCTGTTGTTGTAGGAGAACTCGACTTATGGTAGACAATCTTCCCATTTGGATCCTTGGGCCAAGATGCAAGCTCGTAGCATATCTTCCAGTATTTGGTTTACTTGCTCTGTCTGTCCATTTGTTTGAGGACGATAGGCGGTACTATATCCGAGGGTTGTTCCCAAAGCTTGATGGAGACGTGTCCAGAAAGCGGATGTAAAGAGTGAACCTCGATCAGAAGTGATGGTTTGAGGTACTCCATGTAGTCTGACTATTCTGGACACATACACTTGTGCGAGTTGGTCTGCTCGATAGGTAGTCCTGACCGGAATAAAATGGGCTACCTTGGTTAGAGTGTCCACGATGACCCATATTGCATTATTGCCCCGCTGAGTCTTGGGTAATCCCGTGATGAAATCCATGCAAACATCATCCCATTTCCACTGTGAAACTGGCAGCGGTTGAAGAAGTCCGGCTGGCTTCTGGTGTTCTGCTTTTACCTTGTTGCATATGTCGCAACAGGCCACAAAATAGGCAATATCCTTTTTCATGCCATCCCACCAGAATAGTTGGCGGAGGTCCTCATACATTTTTGTTCCCCCAGGGTGAATAGAATATGAGGACTCGTGGGCTTCTGTCAAGATCTTCCTTTTTAGGTCTGACCGATTTGGTACACAATTCCTTCCGCGAAATCGGAGAGTCCCATGGTGATCTTTTGAGAAGTCCGATGCACGCTCTGTCTGCAGGTCCTGGGCATGCTTTTGTAGGACAGCATCATCTGGCTGGGCCTTGCGGATTTCTTCTTCAAGTGTGGGGTAACTTCCAGTGTGTTAGCGAGACCAGCCTCAATGATGTTCATATGGAGTTGAGCAATCTCATTTTGAAGTTCTATGGGCAAGGAGTTTAATATGATATTCAGACTGACCGGCTTTCGACTGAGTGCATTAGCTACCACGTTGGCTTTACCCGGGTGGTAGTTTATTCCCAAATCATAATCTTTGACCAGTTCAAGCCACCTTCGCTGATGGGAGATTCAAGTCAGGTTGAGTGAAGATATACTTAAGGCTTTTGTGATCGGTAAAAATTTGACACTTCTTCCCAATGAGGTAATGTCTCCATATTTTTGAGAGCATGCACCACTGCGGCCAATTCCAGATCATGCGTAGGGTAATTCCCCTCATGTGGTCGCAACTGTCGTGATGCATAAGCCACCACCTTGACGTCTTGCATGAGTACGCAGCCAATTCCTTGCCTGGATGCGTCACAGTAGACATCAAAACTGTGGTATATGTGTGGAAGAGTTAATACGATAGCGGTCGTCAGACGTTTCTTTAGCTCACGTAAGCTTTGCTCACAGTCTTGTGTCCATTTAAACTTCTTGTCTTTTTTGAGTAGCTCGGTCATGGGCTTGGCGATCTTGGAGAATCCTTCAATGAAACGGCGGTAATATCTCGCCAGTCCAAGGAAGCTTCGGATCTGAGATACGGCTGTGGGTGGCAACCAGTTGAGCACATCTTTTACCTTGCTGGGGTCTACGGCTATACCTTCGGCGGATAGCACATGTCCAAGAAATCCGACTTGTTTAAGCCAAAACTCACTTTTGCTGAACTTGGCGTAAAGTTGATGGTCTCCGAGTCGTTGCAATATTGCTCGGAGATGTCCCTTGTGATCTTCTTCACTTTTTGAATATATGAGTATGTCATCGATGAAGACTACCACGAACTTATCGAGGAAATCCATGAACACTTCATTCATCATGTGCATGAACAAGGCAGGGGCATTGGTGAGACCAAAGGATATGACCATATATTCATAAAGACCGTATCGAGTGGTGAATGCGGTCTTAGGAATATCTTCCTTTTTAATCTTGAGCTGATGGTATCCAGTCCTTAAGTCAATTTTGGAGAATACCTTGGCAACACTGAGTTGATCGAACAAATCATCAATCCTTGGTAGCGGGTATTTATTTTTGATGGTGATGTCATTCAGCTGCCGATAATCTACACACATGCGGATGCTGCCATCCTCTTTGTTTACAAAGAGTGCAGGCGATCCCCATGGTGAGGAACTAGGACGGATGTACCCTTTCTGGAGCATTTCATCGAGCTGCTTCTTTAATTCCACCAACTCTGATGAGGGCATCCTGTAATATTTCTTGAATAACGGTGTGGTTCCAGGTACCAGATCTATTGCAAACTCAAGTTCTCGGTCTGGCGGCATGCTTGGTAGCTCTTCCAGAAATACATCAGGAAATTCACTGACCACATGAATTAATTCCAATTCAGGCACGGCGGTAAACATCATCCCCTTCTTCGGTATGCTTTTGCGCGAGTAGAATATTGTAACCTGCCCTTCTTGATTGGTCAAAGTGACTTCTCGGGTTGCACAATTTATGCATACTTGGTATTGAGTCAGCCAATTCATGCCCAAAATAACATCCAACTATGTTGATTCGATGAGTATCAAGGATGTTGGAAAGCTTATTCCGTTGATATTGATTTCCAAATTACGACAGACCAGACTGCTCTTGATTAAAGATCCCGGAGTTTGTACCAGCATATTTTTGCCCAAGAGAGAACAAGAAAAATTGTTTTGGGCAACAAAACTCCGAGAAATAAAAGAGTGGGAAGCCCCCGAGTCAAATAAAATTACTGCAGGTATGCTATTAATAGAAAACATACCGATGACCACTTTGGGGTTTTCTTGGGCTTCATCTACGGAGAGGTGATTGACGTGATCGATGATGTTTTGCTGGTCCGGGTATGATCCCATGAAGTTGACTTGTGGCCGGAATAAGGCTTTTGCCTTGCTGTTCTTGGGACACTGACGGGCATAATGTCCACTTTGCCCGCAACTGAAGCAGGAATTATTGCGCTGGCGCTCCTCATGTACTGGGTTGGTAATAACATTCTTGACTTGGGTAGTAGTCTTGTTAACATTTTGTTGCCAATTGGGCTTGTAGTCTACCCGAGTTTGCTGCCAGGTTCGGGCCTTCTGCACCGGTGGTCCTTCCTTCCTTGGTTCAAACTTGCGTTTGTGCTCGTTATTAGCGGGCTGGGTGTCCAGTACGAGCTTGTGTTCTCTTTCCGCAATAAAAGCTTTATTCACGAGAGTTTGGAAATCTCGGAAATCGAGCATACTGAGAGTGCACCTGAGTTGCGAGTTTAATCCTCCAAGAAATCTGTCAAATTTTCTCTCTTCTGTGGCCACGTCATACAGGGAATAACGGGACAGATGGTTGAATTGCTGCAGATATTCTCCCACAAATAGATTTCCTTGGTTGAGGGCAAGGAACTCACGCTGCTTGGTCTTCATTACTCCAGTAGGGATGTAATATTTCTGGAACTGCTCCTTGAATTCGGTCCAGGTGAGTGCATCATCAGCAGGCCACATGGCTTTTGTATTTTCCCACCATACGGCAGCAGCGCCTTCAAGATGGTGGGTTGCATATGGAACTTTGTCATCTTTGGCTGTACGGGCAATTTAAAGCTTCGTCTCAATGGTTCGCAATCAATCATCAGCATCCAACGGGTCAACTGCCTGACTGAAACTGGGAGGTTGAGTTCGCTGAAAATCTGATAGCTTGGAGAAATGACCATTCTGCTGCCCATTTTGACCAATCATAGCTTGAACACTTTTCAATACTTCCAGCAGATCATTATTTCTTCTTTCCTCAAACATACACATGAATTGTTCGATGGTAGGCGGATGTGGTGGTGGAGGCGGTGGTACCGATGGCTCGGGAGAGTGTCCTGCCTGTCGGGCGGAGCGACGAACAGGAACATCCTCGTGAGCGCTGCTACTGTTGCCTCCCCGCGTCATCCTATATTGGATTTTTTCCAAGACAACGCAACCGAGATGAGAAGCATTCAAAAGCAGAAATAAGTGGGGAAAAGCCAGCAACAAAAATCGAGGGAAAAACAGAATTGTGAAGAAGACAGCGAGTAGAAAATACACAACTTCAGCATAATTATACAAGGACGCTGTAATGCCCAGGATGGGACTATACCTCCTACGTGTCGAGGCACGACTTAAAGGTATAAGCCCATCCTAGAATGATCTCAAGTTTGGTATCTTTGCACGACTCATGTAAAAGAGGGATTAAATTGCAAAAGGAGATAGCTGGCTTACACTCGCCACTTCACACAATTCAATACATAAGCAATATATCATTCAAAACATCAAAACCCGACTACGGGTGAAGATCCAAAAGAAAGATACAAAACAACATAAAGCCACAGGTCAGGATCGACTCCTAGTAGAAACCACTACTGATCGTCGAAACGTCACAAGCAAACGGCCACAATCTTCATCGAGCTCCCAGTGAAGCACTTGAACCAGCTCCTGCTTCAAACTCGGCTGAACCTGCATCTGGTGTTGTAGTATCTGTGAGCCACGAGGACTCAGCAATCCCATAACCATGGGTAACAAGACTAGCAAAGCTTTGTGGGTAGGAAGAGGTAAAGTGGTGAGGTTGCAGCAGCGGCTAAGCATAATATGGTGGCTAACTTACGAGTACCAGAATAAGAAGAGCATCTACGCAAACGGTCGCAAAAGGAGTGATCGCTAAAGATCCTAACTACATACGAGTCAAACATAACCCCACCGTGTTCTCTTCTCAAAGTGAAAAGAGACAGTCACGGTTACTCACACGGTTGTGTGTTTTACTTCGGATCCTCTGTCAAGTTTTCTACAACCGGACATTAACAAATTCCAATCTGCCACATAACCGCGGGCACGACTTTCGAAAGATCATAACCCTGCAGGGGTGTTCCAACTTAGCCCATCACAAGCTCTCACGATTAGCTGAAGTGATAAATATAATATCATCACTCCTTATCTTAGGGAAATCCGATCAGGCTCGGCATCCCGGTAGCACAAGTCATTTCGACAATGGTAAAACAAGTCCAGCAAGACCTCCCGGCGTGCCGACACCCTGATAGTAGCCGCGCGTATCTCGTCTCAGGTCACAACCGGATGGGCGATGCTACAGGTAAAACCAATCCTCGAGTTTCCCCGCGGTGGCCCCGCAGGACCCCCGTTTGGGACCAACACCATCAGCACTGGCCCCCCTGCTATGTAGAATTAAGAATCCCCGAGGGAGCGACCCCCTATGCAAATTTAATTATTTAATTAAGTTGTTATTATGAGCAAATTAAAACCAATGTTGGGCCTTGCTGGAGGAGTTTTATTCAAAGTCGAACTGTCAAGGGGTCCCCATTTCACCCATCGTGTAAGGAACGCAAAATCAAGGAACATAATGCCAGTTTATCGGCGCCTAAGGTGGCATGAGTGGAACAAAACACCGAGCAAAAGGCCAAGCCTTCCACCCATGCCCAGTATATAGGTGTGTTAGTAATAATTATAGATATTGTGATATATCCAACAACAAGTTCCCTCCTGGAACGAACTTCATCTTCACCTGCAACTAACAACGCTATAAGAGGGGCTGAGCAAGCGGGTAACATAGCCAAACAGTGGTTTTGCTAGGAAGGTGTCAAAGGTTAGAGGTTTTAGGGCAACAAGGAGAGGCTGACATAAAAGATGGGTAGCGCGACATGTAACGATAGCATCGAGACAACTAAGCATGGCAATGGTAGTAAAGGTATCCAAGGGTATGATCATCTTGCCTGGGATTCCACAGGGAGAAGAACGGATCCATGAAGTAGGAGCAACAGTCGAGCGAATCCTCACAACTCCGGAACGAAACCGAAGCTAACAAGAGAAGCAACCGGAAAGAATAAACAACACGGTAAACACACAAGCATAAACATGGCATACGATGCACATCCAAGTATGATGCATGTCCGGTTTAAATATGCATGGCATGGCAAAGTGCACAAACAACACTACAAGTTAAGTGGAGCTCAATATGCAATGAGTTGCATATTGACAAAACACCACATTTAATTATTTAATTGACTCTCGATTATTAACAAGACAAGATTAAATGTTTTTAGCATGGCAAGAGGTGAAGCATAAAAAAACTACACTATTTAGACATTTTAAATGAGGCCGGAAAATAACAACAACATATCCGGAAAATCCCCATGAGCATGTTTAACAATTATTAAACAAACAACAATTAAACATATTAATGTTGTTAACATGATGCGGATGACATGATCAAGTTTATGCAATTTTTATTAAAAGGTTAACATAAGAGATATGAAGCATTTGTCCCCGTGGTGGAAGGAAAAAGGTGCCACGGCAACAATTCCGAAAATGATGCCACGGCAACATATCGGTTCCGGTACCTCGTTGAGAGTCCGGTGCAAAAGAAAGAAGGCGTGAGCGAGTCAAACGAGATGAAAGGTGGGGCGATCCCGTTACGGGGTTCCCACGAGTCGGTGACGAGGCAACCGAGGAACATGTCAAAAGGACGAAACGGGCACGGTGCACACAAGGGAATCATTTCATATAACACAACAAGCATCACACGGGTCATCCACGGGTTATACCTTCGGAACAATCGTTTCGGGGCGGTTCGAGATCGTAGAGGAAGGAGTCATTCTCACGAGTCGTAGAGGAAGTAGTGGTTCACGTTTCCGAAGAGGAAGTAGTCGTTTCGATATCTTGTCGTGGTACTTGTGGCGTCGGACATCTTGGGGCGACGGTAGTGGAAGTAGTGGTACTTGTCGCATCGCCATGTAGTTGTTCACGTTCATCGGAGAGGTACTCGCCATCGTAGCCGTTCGGTCGTTGTGGTACTTGGTCGTGGTACTTGGCATCGGTAGATGTACTCGTTCCGTTCGGTCTTGCCGGTCGCGTCTCGAGTCGTAGTTGTACATGTCGTCGAGGTACTTGCCGCATCGATGTGTATGGGTACTTGGTCGTGGTACTTGGCGTCGGTCCGGTCTTGGCGACGAAGGGGTACTTGGCGGTCTCGGGGTCCCTCGTTCGAAGCACTCGGCATCACGGCAGCAAGCAAAAGAGGCGCGGCATAAGATGGCAGCAAGCAAAACAGCACGGCACGGTCACGGTCTTGGAGCAGCAGCAAGGAGGCAACACGGCAGAGGCAGGGGCCGCGAGATCCGGTGGCCGGACGCGGGGCTCGTGATGGTCTTGCTGGAGCAGCAAGGGCATCGGGGAGGAAGGAGGCCGCGGGCGACCTAGTGATGGAGAGGCGCGGGAGAAGGCGCTGGGCGTCCTGGCGGCGGAGGGCCTGAGGGCCGGCGCCCTGGTAGTTGGCCGCTAGAGGGGAGGCAGAGCGGCGAGGCGCTGGCGATGCGGCCTGGGCGCTGGAGGGGGCGACGCGGCGCTCGAGGAGGAGGCCAGCGGGTGCGCTGAGGTCGAAGCAGGGCGCCGCTCGGGGCTGGAGGCAGAGCAGAGGCGCGCCGGGGCGCTGGTGAGAAGGCAGAGGCGCGGCGAGGACGGAAGGGCGCTCCTGGCCGCGGTCCTGGGGCTCGAGGCCTGAGAGGGCGTCGAGGGAGCGACCTTGGCGCTTGCGGGAAGGAGAGGCGAGGCGCGCACTGGAGATCGAGGGAGATGGCATCGAAGGGAATCGGGCTCGAGGGCAGATCGATGCAGGAGGGTTCGTGCGCTCGAAGGGGAGGAGGGCTCGAGTAGAGAGAGCGAGGGGTGGCGGCGGTCGGGAGGGAGAAAGAGGAGCGAGTGGGAAGAGGGAGCTGCGCTAGGTTAGGCTAGGGTTAGTCGGTCGGGCTGGTTGGGCCAGGGAGGAGAAGTGTGGGCCGGCTGGAGGGGGATGGCCTTGGCCCAAGAAGGCCAGGAGGAATTGGAAGGCTGGTGGCTTTGGAGGCCCAAGAGACTGGTTCTCTCTTAATAAAAGAGAGAAAAGGAAAAAAATAGAGACAAAGAAGGAAAAAAGATAGAGGGGGTTAGGAGCAGAATTTGCACAAGAGGTCAATTTTCCTGGACCCGCAAAAATGTCAGGAATTTAAATAAAATAGTTGGGGGGGGTTTTGGAGGAACCTCGAAACACGGGAAAAGAAAATATAGGGAGGTTTTTGATGGTGAAACTTGAAGTGAAAAAGACATGGGGAAATATTGCAAGTGTGTTACGGTGATCCCAAACAATGGAATATTTTAATATAGCTCCCTAAATATTGAGAGGCTTTTATATGTTATAAAGAGAAGACATCTTCCCTCGATTTAAATGGACCGAAGTTCCACACAATTTATTTAAGTTGAGATGCAAAAGAAAAGACATGATGGCATGATGATATGATGCAATGCAAAATAAATAAAGCAAGCACAACTGAAACACACGGGAGAACCCGGAACATCTGGAATCTTCTGGAATCTTCTGGGACGTCGGTCTTCGGGCGTCACAGACACATACATGAAAAGAAAATCAACATGCCCGATTACACTACTCTCATACATAAAACATCACGACTCGTACATTGTACAACAGTCTAACAACTGCTAATACTCTGGAGCCCTACTGCTCTGCGGGTGCTGCGGGGTTCTCTCCTGAAGTCGACTCGGATCCCGAACTAACGAGATTAATGGAAACCTCAGGGTCAAAGGTAACACGGCGACGCTGCCTCGGAGGCTCTCCTTCCGGGGCAGGAGAAGGGTGGATCATAGGGGCTACAGGGGTAGTGAGGAGGGAGATCCACTCGGCAGGGGCACTAAGAGGAGTTATGGTCTAGGTGCCCGAACTACTAGGAGGGGTTACTCGCGAATTAGGGGAAACGGAACTGGGGACGTACGAGGCAAATCCCAAGGAAGCGGGAATGGTGACTGACCTAGTAGAGGCTAAAGGAATACGAGCGTGAGTCAACTCGCGTGCTAGCTCGTGGAGTGTGATGTAACTGGCAGTGATATAACGGGAAAGATGGCTAGTAACACTATCAGACTCCGGATCAATTTCAGGGAAAAGAATATGACCGTTGTCATTCAAAGAAGGATAGTATTGGAAACCTGGGTGGTCCTGCATGTGGACCTCGCTGTGGCGGAGCCCAACGAGGATCTCGAACGCAGCAAACTGGACGGCTAGTGAACCGGTAGAAGCATGACCGCTTCGAGAAGTACGAGAATAGGAGCTGGAATTATTACGAGCACGCAGAGTCACCACTGCCTGATATTCATAAACTGAGTCTGCAAGACGCTCCCGGTACACACGATAAACTGGGTCGTCTCCATGAGGGTACAGCCGACGCCACACGTTGCGGAGGAGGTGCGGCGACGTGTACGGCATCAGCTGCAACTGGCACGGATACAGCACCGGAGCCATCTACACTCACAAGTATTAGTGGGTTAGCATAAAAATAACACAGGTATAGATAAAGCAATAACCGACTAGACAGACTACCGGCACTCAAACTAAACGTGTATCTAGCGTTTAAAAAGGCGCGTCTTAGTCTAGCGCATCCTACAGTCAGCACGACTCTGATACCAAGCGTTGTGGCACCCCGGATCAGAGCAACCGGTTTACCTTGCATTGCCAGCCCAGAGACCTTGTCTTCTGGCAACACACAACATCTTGGCATAGAAAGCAGCTGCTTTATTGATACTAGCGGACCAAAGTTTTACATTACAACAGTTAACGAGGCCAAGCGGCACACACGGTGCGGCAAGACAATATGTAAATTATTTAATGAACATAAAAGGGCCTCGGGCGTAAACTACGGAGCAGCGGAACGTCGTCGTAGCGGAACTCCATCTCATAGGGACACCGATGTGGATACGGACTAGACTCAGACGGCACTCCTTCCCAGCAGAACTTTCCTGAAATCTGGCATGACACGCCAGGTCAGTACTTTGAATGTACTTGCAAGCTTACAGCAAAACAGAATCATAATGACACTCAATACCATGATGATTAGACAATATTAAATATGCCGCAATAGACTTAAAATAAATTTTAATACCATGCTATGCTCATGAATGTGCGTAAATAAAACCTCAGTCTATCTTACTCATGATAATTTATCATAACCACCAACTTGTTCAACTTAAACAGATATAACTCGTGATCCTTCCGGCGATCACAACCCTGCCCATACTGGGTCTCAAAACAGCTCGGAAGCTCTTAAAATCTTATTCTCATATACTCATGATCCTTCCGGCGATCACAAACCCACCCATACTGGGTCTCAAAGCATCTCATAAGCTCTTCCATCAACTTATCATAGTTCCAGAAATTTTGAACTTAGTAAGCAAAATTTTATTATCTGCTGACCCATGGTGTGACCTACTTTCGAGCGTGTCCGTGACCATGGACTCGGCTATCGATAGATTAATACACTCTGCAAAGGTAGTGTACTTTACCCACACCACGGAACCCATGGCCTCTTTATCCCATTTGGGTGGACCAACGACATTCCAACGAAACCCGTCCATTGCCATGACACTCCTCCGACCACCCGACTCGTTCCCTCACTGGAACAGTCCTGGGTGGCCCCTGTGTCTACCCAAGACACACCCGCCACCGTCGTGGCCAAACAAAAATAATTGTTCCAAACGGGAACTCGGTACCATAAAACTAACTACGGGCACACAAGGTTATGTCTGCTTACCGGGCCAGGGTAATTGCACGCCCATAACCTTCCCTATCTGGAGGTACGGACAGGAGGCATGTCAATGGACCGAATCAAGACCTTCCCATAAAGTTAAATGTGGTTGCACTGGGAAAGACTCCATTCAGTGGCACCATGACCCGGTCAACAATTTATTCAAGTTGAGCTATTAACAGTTTCAACTTAGAAAGAAATAAAGTAACCGGTGTCATACAATGCCGTGCAATGTACCAAAGTGCAGTACATAAGTAAAATGCCATGCAACAATAAAACTGGGTCAACTACCATCTTATCTTCAATATTACTCTGGTTATACTTGACTTCCAACAACATTTAACTTAGCAAAATTTTATCATAGTTAATTAATGCAAGAGAAAATAACTTCGCGTATGTATGTCCATAATCATTCACAACATCCCAACTTTATTTTAAGTATCTTAATGACTTAAACCAAACTCCAACTTTCTGTAAAGTGAAATGAAACAAATAACTACAGCAACCAAAAGAACTATTTAACATGCATAATATAAATCATTTGTTCAAGTAGGAAAAATCACAAATATTGAAATGGCACTATGAAAATGTTGCTGTGGCTTGCCTTAGTCCAAATGAGGCTCACAAGCCTCCTGGTGATCCTCAAGACAAGTCTCTGCTTCTGAAAACAAATAAAAGTTCAAAAAGAAATCATCAAGATTCATTCAAAAATTCACCAGAAAATCTATACAGCACCAAATGGTTTCATTTTTGGTGTGCTGCAAGATTACTTCACCAGAAACACAACGCAAAAAGAATCAATTCATTTGGACTTATGGTTAAAAAGTTACAACATTTTGAAGTTCTCTGGAATTAATTTAGATTCAGAAGTTAAATAAAAGAAATAGGGGGGGAGACGTCGAAGGTGTAAACGCCCCGAGTGCCACCACTTATACCGCTTCGCGCGGGGGTGGAGACACTGACTAGCGGGCCCCGCTAGTCAGGTGAGAGGGAGAGAGAGAGCTGGGCGGTGGCGGCCGTCGTTTCGCCGGAGCGTACGCCGGCGACGTTGCCCCTTGGCTCAAACGGAGAACATAGGTCGACGAAGAAGGTTGAGGCGCACCTGCCTGTACCCGTGGGGTGGCTGGAGGTGGACGGACAGTGACGGAAAGGAGCTCGGAGGCGGAGGCAGTACGGGGGAATCGCCGGAGTTGGGGAAGACAACGAGCTCCGGCACCTCCAGTGGCTCCAGCTAGGCGAAGAAGCTTCACCAGAGAGGGGCAGAGGCCCTGGTGCAGTCGCCTTAAATGGAGGGGGTCGGGAGCTACCTCGACGACCCGAGGTGGATCGCTGGTGAGCTCGGCTCGGGAACGGTGGCCTGAGGCCTGTCTGGCTGGGCCACGGGGTTCTACAGTATCTGGAGTCGTGTAGGAGTGGAGCGGTGTGCTCGAACTAGCTGGGGAAGGGCCTATTTATAGGCGAGCAAGAGGTGGGAAATCGGTGCTCCGCCGGCGACACCTGGCCGCGCCCGACAACGAAAGGGCGCCAGTGAGAGGGGGAGGAAGAAGACGGGGTTACAAGGGGGTTGTGCCTGTGCGGAGACGAACACAGGGCCGCTGGAGATGGCGATGAGCACAGTGCGCACCGCACTGTGCTTGGCCGGACCGTGACCGTGCTCGCTGCGGCGAGCTCCGGCGTCGGCGAGCGCCAAGGATGTACTGTGAAGATGAGGACCACGATGGGGGGGGGTTTGGCGTGGTTGGCCAGGCTCGGGAGCGAGCACGCGCTCTACAGAGTGCTGGCAACATCCAGAGCGCGCCGGCTGCATGCCATGGCACGACGCACACGCGTGGTCACCGCATGAACCAGTGTCTGTGGGTTGACTTGGTGCCAAAAACCTTGTCTGGCATGTTGTTCGTGGTAGATAGGTAAGTTACCCAGGGTAGGTTTGACTCCAGACGCAGTAGAATGAGATTAACTAGCCTGGTAAGTTTCTGGACAGAAACTTTGAGAGCTTGTTGTGGTAAAATGGTGAATAGTTGGAGGCTGTGCTTTGGAGGCTAGTCATGAGTTACTAAGGTGAATATGCACAAGAAGTTTCAGGACGATTGGAGCAAGTAAAATGGTAGTTGTTAAAGAAACTACCATTTCTTCCTAGAATGGAAAAGATTTTCTGTGGCAAAAATATCCCAAAAAGTAGTGCAATATTTTTGCTCAGGAATGTGCCTTAGGTTCCAAAGAATATTTAGGAATTTCCTCAGAATTTTTGGAGTCAGAAAAATAGGGGTTGCTTTGGAGCACCAAGAGTTTAGCTAGGGTTTTAGGGAGAAAGATGAATATTTTTCAAATATGAAAAATATTCCAAGGAGTATATTAGGGTGATCCAGAGATAGATAATGGTTTGAGATGGATGGGAGGCACTTGGGTGAAAGCCAAGGGTACCCAAGTGGTTTAAGTCCATATGAAATGATTCAAAAACACCAAGGTTTGGAATAAACTCAAATAAATCTTTGGCAAAAGAGGGCAAAAATCAGGCTGTCACACGCTTCTCCCCGCGCAGCTGAGGATTCTAAGGAGGAGGAGGAGCATGACTGGTGATGCAATGGAGTTCTATTACCACCGTTGTGTCTAGGTGTCGTTCCTTCCCATTTGGTGTCTTGATGCCAAAGGGGGAGAGTTAGGGATTTGATTTGCATTTGGAGTTTGTGTTTGTGTTTGCGTGTTCGTTTGCTTTCGTGTTTGAACTCTGTTTGGTTGTGAGTGAGACCATATGGTGTAATACATATGAGAACTACCCTATCTTATCTACTTAAGTACCCTATTATCATGTGAGATGCATCTTTTTTTTCCTTATAATATTGCTCACATGCTTATCCTTGCTTAGCTACTTATGGATGTTCTTATATACAAGGATGTTGCCTCTCTATAAAATATAGGGGGATTTTTTATCCTAAATATGTGCACATAGCCTTTCATGCTATAATATCCTTGGTGCAAACATCTAGGGGGATCATGTCAATATTTTGTAGGGAGTTGGTTTTCTTAATTTAAAGTGACATTTTTTTGTGCAAATCCCGTGTTGTCATCAATCCACCAAAAAGGGGGATATTGTTAGGGCATAGTTTTCCCTGGTTGGTTTTGAGATTGATGACAATACTTTTGCAGACTAATCGTGTGCATTAAGCTTTTCAGGTTATCTAATATAAGGGCACTATATGATTGTTTCCCCTCAAGGACTTCTCTATAGACGGATTATTATCCTTTGTTTCTTTTCGATGGAATTGAGTCGCAGGGATAACGTACTATCAAGAGGGGGTCCGCATCGGAAGAGTATGGGTGGAATCATCACGTACACACTTTCCTTGCACACTAGCCTTCTTTCTGCTCCTCTGGAGTATCCTTGTTATGCAAATCGAGGGATGTTGTGTGCTAAGCTGTAGTACCACGGTCAGAGCGGTAGTACCGCCTATAGGCGGTAGTACCGCTGCCTAGTACCACTGGTACTACCGCCCCTGCTATGGTCTCGATCTTTTCGTGTCGGGTTTCCGTAAAGGACCACACAGGGAGCGGTAGTAGGGACGGCAGTAGGGCGCGGTAGTACCGCTTCTACTACCGCTCCAACTGCTGCTCGGCCACAGCACTCCTCTGCTCCCTAGCGGCAGTAGGGAGGAGTAGTACCGCTATACAAGCGGTAGTATCGTGGTAGCGCATGTACTCCTACTTCCTCTGTCCCGTGTGCCCTATGCCTGCTTGCCTGAGCGGTAGTACCACCCTGATGCGGGCTGCAGGCTGCATAACGGTTGGATTGGTCCACCAACTATATAAGTGGGTCTTCTTCTCCAAGAAGACTTACCTCTTCTCCCCCAAGCTCCATTGTTGCTCCAAAAGCTTATTTTCACCCGATCTCTCTCCCTAGCGAAACAAACTTGTTGATTTTCTAGGGATTGGTTGAGAAGGCCCATATCTACACTTCCACCAAGAAAATTTGATTCCCCCCACTAATCCCTTGCGGATCTTGTTACTCTTGGGTGTTTGAGCACCCTAGACAGCTGAGGTCACCTCGGAGCCATATCCATTGTGGTGAAGCTCTGTGGTTTCATTGGGAGCCTCCAATTCAGTTGTGGAGAGAGCCCCAACCTTGTTTGTAAAGGGTCGGTCGCCGCCTTCAAGAGCACCAATAGTGGAAATCACGGTTTCTCGCATTCTGTGAGGGCGTGAGGAGAATACGGTGGCCCTAGTGGCTTCTTGGGTAGCATTGTGCCTCCACACCGCTCCAACGGAGATGTACTTCCCCTCAAAGGGAAGGAACTTCGATAACACATCCTCGTCTTCACCGGATCCACTTTTGGTTATCTCTCACCTTTACTTGTGCAAGATTTTATTGTGTTAGTCCCTTGTGCTTGCTTGTGTGCTTACAATTATTGCATCATATAGGATGCTCACCTAGTTGCATATCTAGACAACCTATATTGTTGCTAAGTTTAATTTGGTTAAGAAAGCTAAAAAAATAGTTGCCTATTCACCCCCCTTTAGTCAACCATATTGATCCTTTCAACACCATCTATTACCTTTTGGAGAGTGGTGTCTCCTAGATTGGTTAGGTGTCACTTGGGAGCCTCCGACAAGATTGTGGAATTGAAGCAAGGAGTTTGTACGGGAAAGGAGATCGCCTACTTCGTGAAGATCTACCCTAGTGAGGCAAGTCCTTCGTGGGCGGTGGCCATGGTGCGATAGACAAGGTTGCTTCTTCGTGGACCCTTCGTGTGTGGAGCCCTCCATGGACTCGCGCAGCCATTACCCTTCCGTGGGTTGAAGTCTCCATCAACGTGGATATACGATAGCACCACCTGTCGAAACCACACCGAAAATCTCCGTGTCTACTTTGCGTTTGCTCCCTCTAAACTCCTCCCTTTACCTTCATATGCAATGATTTACATTCCGCTGCTATACTCTTAGAATTGCATGTGTAGGTTGATTGCTTGACTTGTGATAAGTTGCTAAAATCTGCCAAGACATAAAATTGGGAAAAGGCTAGATTTTTATTTGGTCAAGGAGTCTAATCACCCCCCTCTAGACATACTTTCGATCCTACAAGTGGTATCAGAGCTTTGGTCTCCATTTGCCTAGATTTCCGTAGCTTTGGTGATCATAGCCTTGGTTTCACAACCTAGGAGAGTATGGCATCTAGCGAGGGAAGTTACCACCGTAGAGGTCCTTAATTTGATGGTACTAATTTTGCTAGTTGGAAGCATAAGATGAAAATGCATATTCTTGGACATAACCCCACCGTTTGGGCTATTGTGTGTATTGGTTTGCAAGGTGAATTCTTTGATGGGAAGGAACCGAACCGTGAAGCCTCCGCTGAAGAATTGAAGATGTTGCAATACAATGCTCAAGCTTGCGATATCCTCTTCAATGGATTATGCCCCGAAGAATTCAACAAAATCAGCCGTATTGAGAATGCAAAGGAAATTTGGGATACTTCGATTGATATGCACGAAGGCACCGACTCCGTCAAGGAATCCAAATTGGATGTGCTTCAAAGTCTACTTGACAATTGCAAGATGAAAGATGGTGAAGGTGTCGCTGGAATGTACTCTAGGCTTGCTCCCATCACAAATGAGACTGTCGGCTTAGGAAGCGAAGAAATGACCGATAGATTCATCATCAAGAAAATCCTAAGAGCCTTGGATGGAAAATATGGCACCGTGTGCACATTGATCCAAATGATGCCCAATTACAAGGATCTCAAGCCAACTGAAGTCATTGGAAGAACTGTTGCTCATGAGATGTCACTCAAGGATAAAGAAGAGCTTCACAACAAGTCAAGTGGTGCTTATAAAGCCTCATGTGATGCTCCTACATCATCAAGTGAGAAACAAGTCTTAAATGAAGAATTGAGCTTAATGGTGAAGAACTTCAACAAGTTCTACAGGAATAGAAGCAAAGAGAGAAGTTCCAAGTCAAGGTCCTACAGTGACAAAAGATCTTCTAGTCATGAACGCAATTGCTAAAATTGTGGAAGACCCAGACACTACTCCAATGAGTGTATGGCTCCCCACAAAAGAAGGGAAGACTCACCTAAAAGGAGAAGTAGAAGAGAAGAATCACCACCAAGAGAGAGAACGAGTAGAGATGATCGTTATGAACGAAGACCCTCTCGAAGAAGCAAGGATTCGGAAAGGAAGGTCAAATCATCAAGGAGCTATATAAGAGGAATACATCAAGCTCATGTTGGTGAATGGGTATCCGGTTCCGACTCCGATAACTACTCCGAGAGAAGCTATCACTCCAACTCAGAAGATACTCAAGATGAAGGTGTTGCCGGAATTGCTCTTGTGTCATCCAACTCCTACGACATATTTGACTCACCAAATGAAGGAATTGGAAGATGCTTCATGGCTAAAGGCCCTAAGGTATCACACCCCGAGTATCTTGATTTCAATAGTGATGAAGATGACTTGCTAGGAGATGATGATTTACTTGTTAGTAGCAATAGCAATGAAACCTATGATGAAATTGCTATTAATCATGCTAATCAAGATAAAACAAATGACGATGATAACAAGGAGATTGAGCGTCTAACTAAAGAACTAAACACTCTTAAGTTAGCTCATGAAACTACCTTAGAAGATCATCGAGAGCTTTAAAAACCTCATGAGAAGCTCGCTTTAAAAAGCTCAACCTTGAGCAAGAACATGGTTTTTTAAAAGCAATCAATGATGATCTTCGTAAGAAAAGTTCTTCTTACATTGCCAATCGTTTACTCTCGTCTACTTACATGCCACAAGTAAAATCTAGCAACAAGAACAAGAAAGATTATTCTTCTACTAGTAACAACAATCATGCTAAATCCAATATTGTTGCTTCTAGTAGTTCTCTTGATTCCACTAATTATTCTCTTAGCCAAGTTACACTTGAGCAAGAAAATAGCTTAGTGAAGGGAATTATAGAGAAAGGTGTTTACAAGAGTCTTGCTGGAAGTAAGCAAGTTGAGGAAATTGTACGCAAGCAAGGAAGGCACCGGAAGAATCAAGGTGTTGGTTTTGAACGAAAGTTCAATTCCAATGGAGTTGAGTGGGAAGAAGATCAATACCCCAAGACAAAGTTTGTTCCTCAACAAGGGAAGTATGATCCTACTTCTTTCAAGGGAACACAAGCTCAAGATGATCTTCCACCACAAGACCACAAGCAAAAATGCAAGTACAAGCTTCAAGAAGAGATTGATGCATTTGAAGAAGCTCCTAAGGCCTTGGTCAAGTGGGTTCCCAAGACTACATCAAACTCTACTTCATCAAGTACGACTACAACTCCAAGGATTCCCATCAAGTTGATGTGGATCCCGAAGAATAAGAACTAGAGAGTTCTTGAGGGTGACTCCACCAACATACTTCACTCATATCATTTTGGCGAGGACAAGTGCAAACAACATCCACATATTGCACTAGTTCAAGGAGTCACAAACCCTCTTGTTGGTAAGACAAGGAAAAAGGTAATCTAATGCCTGCATGGACATCATCTTATGTGCAATTCACTCTATGTCCATGGATATCTCTGTTTGTTCCTTGTGGGAGTAACCCGTGTAGGTATTGAAAGTGCAACTCACTCTAATGGATTGCTCCAAATGATCTACATCAACATTGAGCATCCACATCTTCAACATCTACATGAAGTCATCATCGACAAAACCCAAGGTTAGTTCATCCCTCTTAGGGGGGATATCACGTCTAGGGGGAGCTTTACTCTAAAAGATTGAGCTAAAGCAACTCTAATGGTGTGAACACAACAATGCTTTATGTAAAAGTGGCAACACCACTTGTGCTTAAACAATGAGTATGACCTATATCAAATGTTCTCATTTGACTCCTAAGTCAATATACTCATATATAGATGACCTAGTCATCGCCAACTGCTTGATAGATGCTAGAATGGTTGTGCATGCTTTGCCACATGTTTCATTTGCTATCTTATTGTGTGAGCATGTTGAATGCATATTTTTCTCATTCGAGGACATCCATTTGTTGCTTTGATTGTTTGGCTCTTTATCTTTTGCCAAATGGATGGACAAGAATGGCTAAGAACCTCCTCTAGCTATCTATGCTCTTCTTGTCTCAAACTCTATTCATGCTACCTCACGAAGTTTGATCAGGTCAGATTCGAACACTCGGTGTGAGGAGCTCTCAGAGTTCCTGATTCGTCATAGACTTAAACTTCCGAAACCTCTCTGTGCACTTCGGTCTGACCAATTAATCCTTTCGGACTGATTGAGTTCACTGAGTAGATCTAGGTTTTCAATCTCGGTGCAACCAATTAGAACAATTCGGTCTCACCGAGTTGCAGTAACTGCTAGCAGTTTTGCATCTTGGTGCCACCGAGTCGTTCCACTCGGTCACACCGATAGGTCTGGTTATATATACCCACAGGCTGAAACATGGAAAGTTTCCCGAAATCTTTCGCCCGCGCCTAACCAGCCTTGCCGCCTCAGGTCTCCGGATCGTCCTCTCATCGCCAGCGACCTCCCGCCGCTGGTGCCATCAACGGGATTCTGCCCCGCCCTTGCCGACGTAGCGAACTCACCGCCGAACTAGGGTATAAGTTCGATCTTTTGTGCTAATTCCCTACTCCGATTCTTAGCACATTTCTTTGCCATGTTATTTACCATGTATGAAATCAATCCATCCAGAGAAATCATCCTTTAGATTAGTTTTGATTCAAAGTTTTAGGGTTAGGTTTCCGCCAAACTTATCTCGGACCGACCGAGTTATAGAAATCGGTCCCACCGATTTGGCTTTGGCCATTGCACACGTAAGGTTTGGTCTGATCGAAACCTGCAAATCGGTGTGACCGAGTTCAATTCTTAGTGAAACCCTAGCAAACTCAGAGTCACCAAACAGTGTCTTAGTCTGACCGATTTCACTAGTTTAGACTCCAAAGTTGCTTCGGTGTCACCGAGTTTAACAAATCGGTAGCTCCAAAATGCTTTCTGTAGAAACCCAAAACTAAGATTTTGACTCATTTGTTTTGCAAAAACTCTACACTTTGTGATGCTCATCCACTCTATCTCATCTACATCTATTCACAGGGTCAGATTTCTGTGTCAGCCATGTTTGATCAAAGTGACAGTCAGAACAGGTCAGAGGAGCAACACAGTTGAGTGAGGGCTCTAGTCCCTCAAATAGCAGCTACTATGAGAGTAGCAGGAGCACTCCAAGTAACCTTCCAAAGGCTGTTACCAAGTCAGGGAAGAAGAAAACTTCTGACAGTGAAGATGAGAATTTTGTGGCTGATGAGGCCACTTCAAAGAAGAAAGTGACAAAGGAGTATGACACAATTGCTTCAACAAAGCCTGGACTGAACAAGAAGGCCCATGCCAAAAGAGCTCTAATGTCAAAGGCCAGAGCATCAACTCAAGAAACAATGGTGTTCACTCTTGAAACCAGAGATGATGAGCCAGCAGGAACAAAGAAGAGAGCTAGAAATACCACAGCCAAAGTGATTGGCAAGCCATCTATGAGAGATGATGATGATGAAGAAGCTGAAGAAGATACTAAAGAGCCTGTTGCACCAGCTGCAAAGACTCAGAAGTTGATGGGGGATGCCATCAACACCAGGGCTGCTCCATCTAAGCCCAAAGCTTCCCCCAAAGCTACTGCACCCAAGAGGTCCACTAGAGACATTCCAGCAGCTGAGAAGAACAAGGCCCCAGTGATAGATGTTCCTGAGGGAGAGGAAGATTCATATCAAGAATCCTCATATGATGATGAGTCTATGATGCCCATAAGACTCAAGCCAAAGATTCCAGATCACAATGATGTGCATCTTATTGCTGAGAACATGAAACTAAGAAAGGCTGCAGGTATGAGAAGATGGAGACAGACTGATCCGTATGCCACAAGGAGGAAGATTGTCGTGGATTACAGGTTTCACACCAAGGAACAGGAGGACTTCTATGAGATAGTGCTATTGGACAAGAAGCCCATGTGTGTGACATGAAATGGGTTGACTGGAAGTACATCGATAAACATGCTGACTTCTTTCCAGGTGTTCATGAGAGCTTCAGGCAAAATGAAGTTGACAAGTTTGTGGGAAAGAAACTGACTCGATGGAACGATGAGATGATCATGCAATTCTACTCCACTACTCATTTCTATCCGGATGGTAGGATTGTATGGATGACTGAGGGTACGAGGTACCAATCAACTATGGCTGAATGGGCAAGTTTGATCAATGCCCCCCAAGGAGAATGGGAATGACACTGATGTATATGCCAAGTCCAGGATGGATCCAAACTCTATGGCAAATATGTACAAGCCTATCCTGACAAAGAAGTGAAAACTCACAAGTTTGGCCCCATATATCATCTGTTGTTTGGATTGACCACAATCAACACTATACTGAGGCATACTTTGCTGCCCAAGTCAGGAGATCATAGAATGATCCGAGGTCACTTCATCAACTTGCTCCACATGTTTGACATTCCCGAGAAGTTCAAGGTTATGAGTTTGATTGTAGAGACAATCAAGAGGACATCAGCTGACCAGAAAAGGTCTTGTGGATATGCCCCTCACATTCAGATGCTAATCAACTCCAGGGTGGAGAAAGGGACATATCTGCTTGACAAGAGGCATCTTTGTCTTAGGCCAGATTTCGAGGACAATGAAGTTGTCATGGATGCATCTCATCCTACTCCAGTTGAGGGCCAAGAGAAGATTGGTCAAGCAAAGGCAGCCGAGCAAGCAAGTGCTTCTGGAGCTCCTAAGACCAAGCAAGATCAACTCAATCATCTAGTTGAGGCCACTCTGAGGATTGAGAAGAGTTTGGCGAACTTGACTCAGAATCAAGCAAGCATGGAGAGGATCATTGAGGAAAAATTCTATGATCTAGATGTGAAGGTCACGAAGATCCAAACTACTATTGAGAAGCTCAAGCAAGAGGCTGAGGATAGAGACACGACAGATGCTTTTTAGAGAGTGCCTAGAGGTCAGAGGTCTGCTGCAGTGCGCATACTTGACACTCGAGCTACTACTTCAGCACCAGCAGCAACAACTTTGGTGCCACCTCTAGTTGGCACTCCACCAGCTCCAACAACATCTACAGATGCCTTCATCCTTGGAGTCCTCTTAACACCACCTCCCGAAGATCAAGCCTAGAGAGACGCATAGCACTATGCATTTTCAAAAAAAATTGTAACTTGTTGCCAAAGGGGGAGAAATGTATAGATCATAGGCTTCAAGAGAGTGTGTTTTGCTTTTTTCTCTCTTGCTATTTACTTGATACTTTTTGTGTGTGCTTGTTTAATACTCTTTATGTCTGTGTGTGAGATACTTGTATGATCATGTGTTTGATCATATCATACCTTAATGCTTGCTTAAATGATGCTATTATCTATCTCCCGTATATGATCATTCACTTTGCCTTGGTGATGAGTGCATATTTTTACTCTCTATCATTTTGAGCGCTCCACCAAGATGTATGTGACATGGAAGAGTAACCCATGATCCTAATCGATTGTGCATTTGCATTCAAAAGCAGATTTTAAATAATGCACAAATTTAGGGGGAGCTCTTGCTTATCACATACTTCTCAAAGCAACGATGTATTTCAATCTTATTATCATTTGTTGAAGCTTTGATCTATATGTTGTCATCAATTACCAAAAAGGGGGAGATTGAAAGTGCAACTATCCCTCGGTGGTTTTGGTAATTCCTAACAACATATATATAGCCCATTGAACTAATGCTCTTTCAAGATGATCATTTCAGGAAGTTCAATAATTGGCATGGCATGGACTAGGAATGTGGACCCCTCAAAATGCTAAGGACACATATTGGCTCAATCTCAAGACTCTACATTTTCATTTTAGTGATCCAAGATCACATTGAGTCCATATGAAAAGCCAATACTATTAAAAGGGGATGAGGTGTTGCTTAATGGCTTGCTTGCTCAAAGTGCTTAGTGATATGCTCCAAAAGCCCTGAACCACTTTCTCATATCCACATATGTCCCAAACCAAAAGTCAAACTCGGCCCCACCGATTTGATCTATCCAGCACCACCGATTTCAGTTGACATAGCCATAGCCAAAAACCCTAATCAGTTCGGTCTCACCGATAGGGATCTCGGTCTCATTGAGATGGGATTGCAAACTCTCTGTTTACCTTCGTAACGTTTCGCTCTCACCGAAATGAGCGATCGGTCCCATCGAGGTCGCAATGCAAACTCTCTGTTTCCCTTTCATAACATTTCGGTCTCACCGAAGTGAGCGAATCGGTCCCACCGAGTTTGCCTCACCAACTCTCTATTCGCCTATTATAGAAACCGGTCTCATCGAGTTGATGTAATTGGTCTCACCGAGATTACGTTATGCCCAAACCCTAATGAAATCGGTCCCACCTTGTTGATCATATCGGTCCCACCTAAAAGCCTAGCGTTCACATTTTGAACTAAATCGGTCCGGCCGAGTTTCATAATTCGGTCCCACCGAGTTTGGTAAATTGTGTGTAACGGTTAGATTTTGTGTGGAGGCTATATATACCCCTCCACCCACTCTTCATTCATGGAGAAAGCCATTAGAACGTGCCTACACTTCCAGCATACATTTTTTGAGAGAGAACCACCTACTCATGTGTTGAGACCAAGCTATTCTAATCCAACCACAAGAATCTTGATCTCTGGCCTTCCCCAAGTTGCTTTCCACTCAAATCATCTTTATACCAAATACAAATATGTGAGAGAGAGTTGAGTGTTGGGGAGACTATCATTTGAAGCACAAGAGCAAGGAGTTCATCATCAACACACCATCTATTACCTTTTGGAGAGTGGTGTCTCCTAGATTGGTTAGGTGTCACTTGGGAGCCTCAAACAAGATTGTGGAGTTGAACCAAGGAGTTTTTACGGGCAAGGAGATCGCCTACTTCGTGAAGATTTACCCTAGTGAGGTAAGTCCTTTGTGGGCGATGGCCATGGTGGGATAGACAAGGTTGCTTCTTTGTGGACCCTTCGTGGGTGGAGCCCTCCGTGGACTCGCGCAGCCGTTACCCTTCGTGGGTTAAAGTCTCCATCAACGTGGATGTACAATAGCACCACCTATCGGAACCACGCCAAAAATCTCCGTGTCTACATTGCGTTTGCTCCCTCTAAACTCCTCAATTTACCTTCATATGCAATGATTTACATTCCACAGCTACACTCTTAGAATTTCATGTGTAGGTTGAATACTTGACTTGTGATAAGTTGCTAAAATCTGCCAAGACTTAAAATTGGGAAAAGGCTAGATTTTCATTTGGCCAAGTAGTCTAATCACCCACCTCTAGACATACTTTCGATCCTACATAGACCTACGGGTCCGTAGTTAGTAGCTAGATGGCTTCCTCTCTCTCTCTCTCTCTCTCTCTCTCTCTCTCTCTCTCTCTCTCTCTCTCTCTCTCTCTTTTGATTCTCAATATAGTGGTCTCTTGGAGATCCATACGATGTAACTCTTTTTGCGGTGTGCTTGTTGGGATCTGATGAACTTTGAGTTTATGATCAGATCTATCTTTTTATATCCATGAAAGTTATTTGAGTTTCTTTGATCTCTTATATGCATGATTGCTTATAGCCTCGTATTTCTTCTCCGATATTGGGTTTTGTTTGGCCAACTTCATCTCTTTATCTTGCAATGGGAAGAGGTGCCCGGTAGTGGGTTCGATCTTACGGTGCATGATCCCAGTGACAGAAGGGGAACCGACACGTATGTATCATTTCCACTAAGGATAAAATGACGAGATCCATATCTAACGACATAGATAAACAGATCTTGTCTACATCATGTCATCGTTCTTAATGCATTATTCCGTTTTCCATGAACTTAATATAGTAGAGCATGTTGGATAGTGGTCGATGTGTGGAGTAATAGTAGTAGATGCAGGCAGGAGTCGGTCTACTAATCTTGGATGTGATGCCTATGTAATGATCATTGCCTGGATATCGTCATGATTATTTGAAGTTCTATCAATTGCCCAACAGTAATTTCTTTACCCACTGTTTGCTATTTTTCTCGAGAGAAGCCACTAGTGAAACCTACGGCCCCCGAGTCTTCTTTCTCATATATTTGCCGTTGCGGTCTATTTCCCATTGCTTTTATTTTCAGATCTATTAAACCAAAAACCCAAAAAATACCTTTCTGCAATTTATCTTATTTATCAACCAAACTACCAATATTTATATCTCTCTCATGTTCGTTACCCAAAAGGGATTGACAACCCCTTTAACACGTTGGGTTGCGAGGTGTTGTTATTTGTGTGCAGGTGCTGTTTACGTTGTGTTGTTTGGTTCTCCTACTGGTTCGATAACCTTGGTTTCACATCTGAGGGAAATACCTACCGCCGTTGTGCTGCATCATCCCTTCCTCTTTGGGGGAAAACCGACGTAGCTTTAAGCGACATCAAAAGGAATTTCTAGCGTCGTTGCCGGGGAGGATCTTCAACATATACCAGGTTCCTAATCACAAATCTCATCTCCTCGCAATTTACATTATTTGCCATTTACCTCTCGTTTTCCTCTCCCCCACCTCACTAATATTTGCTTGGAATGTTATAATAAATAGATAGATTTGATTACTTGTTTGATGTGCTGAGTGAAATTGAGTGAAATTCGAAACTTTTGAAAATTAAATGAGAGGGAATAAAATGACTTTCCCAAAACTTTCACTTTGCATTTTGATCTCCGGGAATTCAAATTCTTTTCAACACAAAACCCTGGAGTGAAGATAATATGACTTCTTCCATTTAATAAATGAAAAGGGTTTTGAAAAGATTTGAATTCTATTTTCGAAATATTTCAAATTCAGAAACTTTAAGCAACTCAATGATTTTCCCGAGAGAATATAAAATGACTTATTCAAGTTATAGGAAATATGAGTAGGAAGTTTTTCTGAAATTTTCTGCAACTCAATTTTAAATATTGAGTTATTTGGTTTTTATTCAAATTATTTTTCTCCAAAAATAAAATATATGGAAAATAGGGTAACATGGTTCCCTACAGCAGAAAATTGGAGATAAATAAATTTGAAATCTTTTTGGTATTTTTAAAATGATTTTAACTGGTTTGTATTGCAATAGTAGCACCTTTTGATTTATTAGAATTTTTTTAGTATTCTATTTGATAGTAGAAAAATGTTCATCTTGTAGGAAAAAAATTCTGCAAATTTTGATATATAATATGCCTATAGTATATTATATATTATTTAGTTTTCTTTTTGTTTTCTCTGTCTGTTAAAAAAAGTTCTCTGGACCGAACTGGGCCGGCCCAGCCAATCGGGCCAGGCCAAGGCCCAGCCCAGCCACGCCGCCTCCTTCCCTGAGCGGGAGTCCCGCTCGGGCACGTCGCCGCACCGCCATGGCCGCCGTGCGCCGCCCGGCCTCTCCCTTGCCCCTCGCCCATGGCACCCCTTCCCCTCCTCCTATAAAAGGGCACCGCCCCGGGCCCGTTTCGCCCCTCGCTTCGCCGCCGCCGCCGCTCAACCGCCGCTGCCGCGAAATCTGCCGCCGCCGCTGTGCTCTCCGGCGCTGCCTGCTACTGCCTCGTCGTCGCCCGCAGCCGCGCCTCCCCTCGCCCCGCGCGCCTTGCCTCGCCTCACGCCGTGCCGCCGCCCCTCGCCTCGCTGGAGCCGCGCCAGAGTTCGCAGCCGGCCGGTTCGTTTTCCCGAACCCGATCCGCTTAAGACCCGATCTAACTCGCGGTTTCCGAAGAAAAACCGCTAGGTAA
>LR738713.1:391751961-391771251 GCA_902687465.1 Secale cereale | reverse complement strand
CCCCCCCCGGTTCTCTGTTTCTTTGGTTTTCTTCTTTTAGATCGGTTTTTATTAGCTAGATCTATTATGTGAACGTTCTTTGTTTAGGTTCTGTTAGCGAGCGTTCGCTCGGTAGCCTTTTTCTTTTTCTTTTTCCTTTTCTTTTAGTTTCAGTCAGGGACCCATCTGTAATTATTTCTTTTATAGATTAGTCCCTACACTTCAAACGACCATAAATTTTTACTCGTTGGTCCAAATCCAACGAAACCAACGCCCATGTCTTCGTTACGATCCCCTCTTTCCAGTAAAACAACTTAAACATGTTTTTGAAAGTTTTAAAATTTGAATTCAACTAGTTTAGATTCAAACTTATTTTGTTCATAACTTGAGTTTCGTAATTCCGTTTGAGTTGATTCTTTTTGCAAATCGAAACTCTTGACCTAAACTTTCCGATAAGGCGGAATTCACATAATTTTGGTACTGTTGGAAATTGTTTTATGTTTCAAGAGTCATTCGTTTGTTTTCGAAGTTTTCCTAAGTGTTTTATTCGATCTTTCTGAGTTGCTGAGTGATTGCTTATGTGTGGTTACTATTGTTTGCTTACGATAGATTGATCGAAGTGTGACGAGTAGATCTATCACGAGTTCTGAATGCGAATCATCTACATCGTTAGTACAAGGCAAGTTCACACTTTGATCATACTTTCCAATACCCAGTTTTCATTGCATTAGTTATATCCTCAAACACTTGCATGAGTAGGACTGGTTACTTAATATGATGCTTTGTAGTTCATGAGGTAGGAACCCAATGACCTGAGATCAACCAAGGGGGGTATACGCTTTGTTACTTATTTCTTAGCCATGCTTGTAGACGTGGATTGGTATGAGAGTTTCATGAAAGATGTGAGTGTGGTTTAAGGGAAACTTTAAGGTGGTAATTTAATACACATCTGGGTGGATTGGTTGGGGCACCCTGGGGATGAACCAGTGGATTCCCCGGACACCTGGGGTTGCCAGTGTTGTCCTAGGAAATCCCGGGGTTTCCGTGTGATTGTCCTATTGGAATGCCACCCAGGCTCAAAGGGATCATATAATATTTGCATGCCTAGAAACTTCCATGTGCAGCCACAAGCCATTATGGGCTCTGGCATAGTATGAGTAGGTTGTGTGACCTCTTTCAGTGGTGGACTAGCAGATGTAGAGGATGTAGGTGTACCGTTCCACCCGGGGTAAAGAGTTAATGCTTCTGAAAGACTGTGTCTCGGTCATCCGTTTCCCAAACACCATGCAGTGTGAGAAATTAAACGGAGGCGGTCGAGTCTTGTGGGGAAAAGTGCACAAACCTCTGCAGAGTGTACAAACTATTCATGAGTAGACGTGTCCCCGGTAATGGACATCTTTGAGTATCGAGAAGTGGACTATTTGTTGATCTCAACACTCTATTCAATTAATTTGTTGGGTTAATAATGACTTTGGTTTCGGATTAAGATGGGGGTACCATTCTCAATTGTTCATGTTTTAAATTTAACAAAGTAGTTAAATAAAATGCATTCCTTTGTGGTAGGGAAAAAATAGCTTTATGCAAAAATAGCCTTATAGCCTCCACCGGCCAAATATGCATGTAGTTGCAAGCATTGTTCATCATTACTTCTAAAGTGTGAATTTGCCAGTACATTCAATGTACTGACCTACATGGCTGCAACGTCTCATGTTACAGGAATTATTCAATGAGTAAGTGTTACGTTAGGGTTGCGCTGTCTACACTCAACTTTGTCGTTGGTGTTGATGGAACTCCACAACCTTGTTGCTTCCGCTATGATTGATTGAGGTAATAGTATTTACGCTACTTAATACATGTGATTTACCTCTGTTATAAATCCTCAAGTACTGTGTGTGTCAGCATACTGATCCAGGGATGACACTTAAGCACAGAGACTTGATCCATTCGGGTCGGGTCGCTACATCGCCCTTCTTTTTCCATCCGTTGTTCTCTCTTCAGATCTATTCTTTGCTTGCAATCATGACTGATTTCGGTATGGCACCAACAGATGATGGTCGTACTCCTAAAATTGGACATACATGCAACCTGGATGCTAAAACTTTTATATTGGGGCAAGGGGACGTTATGGGAAAAGAACGTATCCAAGAATTTTTCAATTGTGTGGAAATCTGAGCCATGATGATGCTCCTATACTTAAAACTACTAGATTTTATGCGGATGCTATTTCAGCACTAGTTCTGAAACTTGAAAGTAAATTTATCCACACTCATCCTACTTTGCAAAGATTGTTTTTTGAGCTTCCCGAAATAAAGAATCCTAGAGCTAAAAAGTTAGCTACTCTAGTCCTTATGAATGAATTCGATTACATAATATGGGAAGCTATAGAAATCTTTGATTTTTATGGTATGAATCGTGAAAAACCTGTGATAGATGAAATTCTTTACAATAGTGATTATGCTTTAAGATATTTGCTTGGGGATAATAGAATCTGTGATGATAATCATAAGAAAGAAGTCCCCATTTTAGATATAATCCAACAAGTTTTCAATAATGTTAACCAACATTACTCTTGGATTGTTGCTGGAAATCAAAGGGGTTATGATTAAAATCAACTAAGGATTGCTAAAGTTTCCATGGATAATATGTTTTATGTTGTCTTTACAAAACCCCATGATAAGGATAACCCTAAGGAAATTAAAGATAAAGATGACAATACTTGAAATCTTGGTATTATGCCTAGCTAAGGGCGTAAAACGATAGCGCTTGTTGGGAGGCAACCCAATGAAAAAAAATATTTTTGCTTTTTGCTTGCTTTTTTTTAGTGTTTACAAAATGATGCTACTGGTATGATTTTGTTTTTTGTGTTTTAATTAGTGTTTGTGCCAAGTAGAACCGATAGGATCTTCTTGGGTGATAGTCGTTTGATCTTGCTGAAAAGACAGAACTTTCACGCTCACGAGAAAAGTTCTCATTTTTGACAGAAAGGTGCTTTTTAGTTGATTATTTTTGAAGAAGATCAATATACAAATTTCTCACATCGCCCTATTTTTTTCAAGATGTTTAGAGGTCCAGAAGTTTTCAAAACTTCCAGATTACTACAGATTGTTCTGTTTTTGACAGATTCTATTTTTTGTGTGTGCTTATTTTGATGGCTCTATGGTTTTCTCTGATGAGTTTTTGCCATAGAAAAGTTGGAATACATTAGATATAATACAAAAATAAATATGAATTGGTTTGATATAGTACTTATAGTAGTGGTTTACTTTCTTACACGAACAGATCTCACAAAGGTTTTGTTGAAGTTTTGTGTGATTGAAGTTTTCAAGTTTTGGGTTATCTTACGATGGATGAAGGAAGGATGTAAGAGCCTAAGCTTGGGGATGCCCCGGCATCCCAAGCTATTAATCCAAAGATGAGCAACCAACTGCTTGGGGATGCCCCCGAGTGGCATCCCCGCTTTCTTCCAACAACTATCGATATTTCACTTGAAACTATATTTTTATTCGTCACATGATATGTGTTTTGCTTGGAGCTTCTTGTATGATATGAGTATTTTCTTGTTTTGTTTTGCTTTTTAAGTCATCAATCCTTGTTGTACACACCTATTTGAGAGAGCCAAAAGTATGCCATGACTTGATAGAATAGCTCTCTATGCTTCACTTAAATTTTTATGAGCTAGGACTTGCCCTAGTGCTTCACTTATATCTTTTTGAGCATGATGTGCTTAATATTTTTTAAGAAATACTCTCTTGCTTCACTTAGATTTATTTGAGAGTTAGAAAGTTTTAAAAGAAATTATCTCTTGCTTCACTTATATTATTTTGAGAGAAAGAAAGAAAGAAAGAAAAATTATGCTCATGATCTTCACTTATATTTGTTTGAGCTTATCAAAAGCAACACATGAAAATGAGTCCCAAAGTGATAGATATCCAAGAAGGATATAATAAAAACTTTCATGAAGATCACTGGACAAAATAAACTTGATTCCTTGTAATAGTTTTGAGACATGATGATATGATATGTGAGTCATGTTAATGAGTAATTATGCCTTAGTAAGAATATTCATGTTAAGGTTTGTGATTCCCGAAACATGAACATATGGTCTCTCGTTATGTCGGGAAGTCTGAGCACAATTTATCCTTGATTGTCCTATCTTTGTGTGAAGGTCAGGGGCACGCGATGGTTAACTCCTACCAACCTCCCCCCCCCCCTAGGAGCATGCGTAGTATTACTTTGCTTCGAGGGCTAATAAACTTTTGCAATAAGTATGTGAGTTCTTTATGACTAATGTGAGTCCATGGATTATAGGAAATCTCACCCCTTCATAATTGCTAGCCTCTCTCGTGCCGCGCAACTTTCGTCGGTGCATAAACTTTATTAAACCTTCCTCAAAACAGCCACCATACCTACCCATTATGACATTTCCATAGCCATTCTAAGATATATTGCCATGCACTTCCATCATATAGTTAACTTGAGCATTCATTTTTATCATATTGAGTCATGTTATGTCATAGGTATCGAGTTGTAATTTTTATCTCTTTTTGAGTTATAAGTAAATAGAAGTGTGATGATCATCATTATCCATTATTAGAGCATGTCCCAGTGAGGAAAGAATGATGTAAACTATGATTCCCCCACAAGTCGGGAAGAGACTCCGGACAATGAGAGAAAGAAAATAAAAATAAAATAAAAAGGGTGAGAAAAAGAAAAAAAGGAAAAAAAAAGAAAAGAAAAGAGAGAAGGGGCATGCTAGTTCCACACTTGTGCTTCAAAGTAGCACCATGTTTTTCATATAGAGAGTCTCCTATGTTGTCACTTTCATATACTAGTGGGAATTTTTCCGTAGAGAAGTTGCATTCATACCCACTTAGTTTCACATTGAGCTTTCATACACTTATAGCTCGTAGTGCATCCGGTGCATGGCAATCCCTACTCTTCACATTGATATCGATTGATGGACATTTCCATAGTCCATTAATTTGCCTAGTTGATGTGAGACTTTCTTCCCTTCTTTTGTCTACTACCACCACATTCTATTCCACCTATATTGCTATATCCATGGCTTACGCTCATGTATTGTGTAAGAGTTGAAAATGCTGAAGCACGTTAAAAAGTATGAACTGATTGCTTGGCTGACACCGGGGTAGTACATGATTTATACTCTGAGCGGGGAAGACAGAGCATCACAAGACTATATGATTTTGTAGGGATAGCTTATTTTGGCATTGATATTTTGAAAGACATGATTGCGTATTGATATGCATGAGTATCTAAATCATTATGTCAAAACTAGACTATTGCTTTGAACCATATAAAAGTTCAAATGTCCATGCTATAAAGAAAATAATATGATATGACATGATAGGCAACATTCCACATAAAAAATTCTGTTTTTATCACTTACCTACTCGTGGACAAGTAGGAGTTAAGCTTGGGGATGCTGATACGTCTCCAACGTATCTATAATTTTTTATTGTTCCATGCTGTTATATTATCATTCTTGGATGTTTTACAATCATTTATTGCCATTTTATATCCTTTTTCGATACTAACCTATTGACATAGTGCCAAGTGCCAGTTGTTGTTTTTTGCATGTTTTTTACATCGCAGGAAATCAATATCAAACGGAGCCCAAACACCGCGAAACTTTGGAGATTTGTTCTGGGCTACAAGAAACACTTTGGGCCCTGGTGGCACCTGGGCCGAGTCCCGAGATGTGTAACAGTTAGATTTTGTGTGGAGGCTATATATACCCCTCCACCCACTCTTCATTCATGGAGAAAGCCATCAGAACGTGCCTACACTTCCAACATACATTTTCTGAGAGAGAACCACCTGCTCATGTGTTGAGACCAAGATATTCCAATCCAACCACAAGAATCTTGATGTCTAGCCTTACCCAAGTTGCTTTCCACGCAAATCATATTTCTACCAAATCCAAATCTGTGAGAGAGAGTTGAGTGTTGGGGAGACTATCATTTGAAGCACAAGAGCAAGGAGTTCATCATCAACACACCATCTATTACCTTTTGGAGAGTGGTGTCTCCTAGATTGGTTAGGTGTCACTTGGGAGCCTCCGACAAGATTGTGGAGTTGAACCAAGGAGTTTGTACGGGCAAGGAGATCGCCTACTTCGTGAAGATCTACCCTAGTGAGGCAAGTCCTTCGTGGGCAATGACCATGGTGGGATAGACAATGTTGCTTCTTTGTGGACCCTTCGTGGGTGGAGCCCTCCATGGACTCGCGCAGCCATTACCCTTCGTGGGTTGAAGTCTCCATCAACGTGGATGTACGATAGCACCACCTATCGGAACCACGGCAAAAATCTCTGTGTCTATGTTGCGTTTGCTCCCTCTAAACTCCTCCATTTACCTTCATATGCAATGATTTACATTCAGCAGCTACACTCTTAGAATTGCTTGTGTAGGTTGATTGCTTGACTTGTGATAAGTTGCTAAAATCTGCCAAGACTTAAAATTGGGAAAAGGCTAGATTTTTATTTGGCCAAGTAGTCTAATCACCCCTCCTCTAGACATACTTTCGATCCTACATAGACCTACGGGTCCGTAGTTAGTAGCTACATTTTTTTAGAAAGGAGGATGACCCCCGGCCTCTGCATCTGGGTGATGCATACGGCCACTTCATTAATTATTCTCACAAGACCTTACAAAGTCATACAACAGTAAGACTAAAGCCACCGTCTTAGCAACAATTGTCGCTACTCCTATCCAATTGATGAAGGGGTGCTGATAGTCTAGGCCTAATACCAAACAGACATCACAGCCAAACCTAAACATCTAAAACCTGAGGTCCCAACCAGGACGCCTACCGGGTATATATGGGGCACCTACCAGTCCGGCGCACTCCTCAACCAGGACGCCTGCCGGGTATGAGGCCGCCACAGCCACCTGCCACCAATCCATCTTCAGTGCTGTACTACTGGACCACCTTGCCCGGCCTCTCTGCCATCGACGCCACCACAACGCCTGATGACATCACCCTCCTGCGCGAGTCCCTCACCACATATCGGGCACCGAGTCTCCGCTGCGCCACGCCGCCGAGATACGCCACCATTAATGTGTAAGATGAATCACTGCTCCACCAAATATTCCTTCCACTGGTCCCTCGAGCCCGTGTACACCTCCAAGAATGATGCCACAAGAGGGAAACGGCACAAAAATGCCGTCGTCATCCGGTCTAATGATCTAGGGTTTCCCCCGAAGGTAGCAGATAGTGGACTGGAACATCTCAACAAGGGAACGACACTAAATAGTGCCACCATCACCGGCCTCGGCAGCAGCCTCGAGCAGGTCTTCACCCAGATATGGTCCACTGGCCTCCATCAAGCGTCTTGTGCATGGATCGACCACCACTGCAGCCGCCACGTCGCCCGTCGTGAGTCTACAGCTGCCGATACATCCTCCGCCGTACGGGGCCGCCGCCTCGGGATCCAGCCCTTACTGGCCGCCGGAACGAAGCCACCGAGCCCCATCGACGGCGGCCAACGGGGGCGGAGAAGTTAGATCCGGCCAAGCCCGGCCAGGATCGGGCCTCTCCCCGCGCTAAAGCCACTCCCACGGCCCTGCATCTCGCTCGCGCCCGAGGCGATGCAGGCAGCATCGCACACAACGCCGCGGAGAGGAGGAAACGCCCCGCCGCCACCTTCCCTGGGGCGCACGCGGACTTCACTGGAGGCCCCTCCAGCGGCGGCGAAGCGAGGGAGGGGCGAGGGGGACCTAGCGGCGGTGGCGCTAGGGTTCCCCCGAGTCGCCCATGGCGACGCGGGGGCGGGGGCAGTGCCTTGTTCTCTCCAGTTAGTAGCTAGATGGCTTCCTCTCTCTATTTTGATTCTCAATACAATGGTCTCTTGGAGATCCATATGATGTAACTCTTTTTGCGGTGTGATTGTTGGGATCCGATGAACTTTGAGTTTATGATCAAATCTATCTTTTTATATCCATGAAAGTTATTTGGGTTTCTTTGATCTCTTATATGCATGATTGCTTATAGCCTCGTATTTCTTCTCTGATATTGGGTTTTGTTTGGCCAACTTGATCTCTTTATCTTTTGGTTGATCCCAGTGACAGAAGGGGAACCGACACGTATGTATCGTTGCCACTAAGGATAAAACGACGAGATCCATATCTAACACCATAGATAAACGGATCTTGTCTACATCATCTCATCGTTCTTAATGCATTACTCCATTTTTGCATGAACTTAACACACTAGATGCATGCTGGATAGCGGTCGAGGTGTGGAGTAATAGTAGTAGATGCAGGCAGGAGTTGGTCTACTAATCTTGGACGTGATGCCTATGTAATGATCATTTCCTGGATATCGTCATGATTATTTGAAGTTCTATCAATTGCCTAATAGTAATTTGTTTACCCAGTGTTTGCTATTTTTCTCGAGAGAAGCCACTAGTGAAACCTACGGTCCCCGGGTCTTCTTTCTCATATATTTTCCTTTGCAGTATATTTGCCATTGCTTTTATTTTCAGATCTACTAAACCAAAAACCCCAAAATACCTTGCTGCAATTTATCTTATTTATCAACCAATCTACCAATATTTATATATCTCTCAGGTTCATTACCCGAAAGGGATTGACAACCCCTTTAACACGTCGGGTTGCAAGGTGTTGTTACATGTGTGCAGGTGTTGTTTACGTTGTGTTGCTTGGTTCTCCTACTGGTTCGATAACCTTGGTTTCACATCTGAGGGAAATAGCTACCGCTGATGTGCTGCATCATCCCTTCCTCTATGGGGAAAACCGACGTAGCTTTAAGCGACATCAAAAGGAATTCCGGGCGCCGTTGCCGGGGAGGATCTTCAATAGATACCAGGTTCCTAATCACAAATCTCATCTCCTCGCAATTTACATTATTTTCCATTTGCCTCTCGTTTTCCTCTCCCCCACCTCACTAATATTTGCTGTTTTATTCACCCTTCCTTTTCCATCCTCCGTTCTCTCGTCAGATCTATTCTTTGCTTGCAATCATGAGTGATTTCGTTATGGCACTAACAAATGATGGCCTTACTCCTAAAATTGGACGTACATGCAACCTGGATGCTGAAACTTTTATCTTGGGGCAAGGAATCGTTATGGGAAAAGAATGTATCCAAGAATTTTTCAATTGTGTTGGAAATCTGAGCCTTGATGATGCTCCTATACTTAATACTACTAGATCTTATGCGGATGCTATTTCAGCACTAGTTCTGAAACTTGAAAGTAAATTTATCTGCACTCGTCCTACTTTGCAAAGATTGTTTTTTGAGCTTCCTGAAATAAAGAATCCTAGAGCTAAAAATTTAGCTACTCTGGTCCTTAGGAATGAATTCGATTACATAATACGGGAAGCTAGAGAAATCTTTGATTTTTATGGTATGAATCGTGAAAAACCCGTGATAGATGAATCTTTACAATAGTGATTATGCTTTAAGATATTTGCTTGGGGATAATAGAATATTTGATGAGAATCTTAAGAAAGAAGTCCCCATTTTAGATATAATCCAACAAGTTTTCAATAATGTTAACCAACATCACTCTTGGATTGTTGCTGGCAATCAAAGGGGTTATGATGAAAACCAACTAAGGATTGATAAAGTTTCCAGGGATAATATGTTTTATGTTGTCTTTACAAAACCCCATGATAAGGATACCCCTAAGGAAATTAAAGATAAAGATGACAATACTTGAAATCTTGGTATTATGCCTAGCTAAGGGCGTAAAACGATAGCGCTTGTTGGGAGGCAACCCAATGATTAAATTTTATTTTTATTTTTTGCTTGCTGTTATTGAGTGTTTACACAATTATGCTACTTGTATGATTTTGTTTTTGTGTTTTAATTAGTGTTTGTGCCAAGTAGAACCAATAGGATCTTCTTGGGTGATAGTTGTTTGATCTTGCTGAAAAAGACAGAACTTTCGCACTCACGAGAAAAATTATCATTTTTAACAGAAAAGTGGGTTTTAGTTGGTTATTTTTGAAGAAGATTAATATACAAATTTCTCACATGGCCCTATTTTTTTCAAGATGTTTAGAGGTCCAAAAGTTTTCGAAACTTCCATATGACTACAGACTGTTCTGTTTTTGACAGATTCTGTTTTCTTTGTGTTGTGTGCAGGTGTTGTTTACGTTGTGTTGCTTGGTTCTCCTACTGTTTCGATAACCTTGGTTTCACATCTGAGGCAAATACCTACCGCCGCTATGCTGCATCATCCCTTCCTCTTTGGGGAAAAACCGACGTAGCTTTAAGCGACATCAGTGCCCCCCTCTGGTGGTTCTTGGCTCCAGTATTTTTCTGTTATTGTATAAAAATTCCGCGCAAAGTTTCATTCCATTCCGAGAACTTTTATTTCTACACAAAAATAATACCATGGTAGTTCTGCTGAAAACAACGTCAATCCGGCGTTAGTTTCATTCAAATCATGGAAATTAGAGTCCAAAACAAGAGGAAAAGCGTTAGGAAAAGTAGATACGTTGGAGACGTATAAACTCCCCCAAGCTTGAACCTCTGCTCGTCCTCAAGCATTTCAGTTGATAAACTCAAAGTGAGGAAGAAAAACTTTTACGAACTCTTTTGCTCTTGTTTTCATAAATAAGCTTAAACAACTCCCAAGTTTTTAGCAAAGATCATGACTAACCATGTGAACAATAACTCTTAGAAATTATATTAACTCGTATCAATGACATAATCAGCTAGTGAGCGAAATAAGGCATCTCAAACAGCGACATGTTGTCAAAATAACCATGGCATAATATGACAATAGTGGCATCTCGCTAGCCCTTTCTGAGACCGCAAAACATAAATGCAGGGCACCTCCAAAGTTCAAGCAGCGACTAAACATTGTAATTCATGGTAGAAAAGATCCAGTCATGCTAACACCCAACATACATTGCACACAACGCATAGTCATGACATCAGTGCTCTCAGATCTGGCGCTTATTTTAGAAGGTGATGTCACAACATAAAAGTAAATAGATAGTCCCTTCGCAGAGGGAAGAAGTGATTTGCAGAGGTGCCAGAGCTCATGTTTTTAAAATAGAGGTAAATGATACTTTGAGACATGCACCCTTCTCATTTACTTCACGACTATCAGTTATCAATATCTCCCATGCTAAACAGCTAGTGGCGGTTCCCAAGCAAAAAAGTAAAGGTTTGGACTGCATTTGGGAGTTTTTGTTTGTTTATTTATAAGCTCTTTTTCTTTTTGCAATTTGGGACTGGGAATCCCTATTACGACCCTTTTCTCATGCGATGGCGAGTGAATAAACACTCGACCTGAGAATAACCCGCTTAGCATGGAAGATACCGACTACCTCCTAGTGTCCCATGAACGATCCAGGCACACACAAAAGGATATTTAGATGAAGTTTTTAGAGATGGCACATGCGAAATTACTTAGGACGACAGGGTAATACCGTATATAGGTAGGTATGGTGGACTCATCTGGAATAACTTGGGTTTAAGGTTTTTGATGTACAAGCAGAATTCCCACTTAGTACAGGCAAATGCTAGCAAATAGGTTGGGAAGTGGCCAGCTAGAGAGCAACAATGGTCATGAACATACATTATGCATAATAAACATTGGACACCAGCATGAGTAGGATATGGACACCATGAACATAAATATCATAGAGGCTATGTTGGTTTTGATTCAACTACATGTATGAACATGTGCCAAGTCAAGCCACTCGAACATTCAGAGGAGGGTACCATATCATCATACTACATCACAATCATTTTAACGCAATGTTGATATCCAAGATAAATCATTATCAACTTCTAGCTACTTATGCATGGCATGTGAAACTATAATCTCTAATTTTCACTGCAAACATGTTTAATCATAATGGGCTAAATCATGGATACTAGGTTAAACATATTGACAAAACAGAACAAGTCGAGTTCATACCAGTTTCTCTCTGCCACGGCGAGTTCATCAAATATCGTCATTATTGCCTTTCACTTGCACAACCGAACGATGTGAAAATAATAATAGTGCAAGAGTGCCATGGACTAAGCTGGAATCTGCAAACATTTTATTCAAAAGAGAAGACAAGGTAAAATGGGCTCTTTATTAAATCAACAATTGTGTATATGAGAGCCACTTAACATTTTCATTGTGCTCTTCTATTTAGTACGACTCCAATAAAAAGAAAAGAAATTCAGAGAAACACATTGAAATATTTTTGGAGTTTTTGGTTTTCTAGAACAAGCAAATAAAAGGGGAAAGCAAAAAAGAGAAAAACTATTTACAAGGGAAAGCTCCCAACAAGAAAAAGAAGAACAAGGAAATCTTTTTGGGTTTTCTTCTTAATACAGCTAAGCAAGCATAGAGAATAAATTGACTTCCGCTATTTTTTGATTTTTCTAAGGTTTTTCAAACACACAAGAAGAAAGCGGGAAAATAAATTAAGCATGGATGATATAATGAAAACATGCAAACAATGACAACTGAAATGTGTGAACATGAATGTAAAGTCGGTGAGAACCACGTACTCCCGCAAGCTTAGGCTTTTGGCCTAACTTGGTAAGTAGTCGGTAGCCTGGATAGTAGTCGGGGTACCATAGAGCAGGAATCCACGCATCCCACTGGTGAGGCTCCTCCTCTGCTGCAGCCTGGTCGTTCTGATAGGCGATGATATTTGCATGCATAATCCTATATCTGCCCCTGGCAATAGGATCAAAACAAAGCAGGTGCAGGCAGTGGAATAATATCACGAGTTGTCACACTAAAAACCAGGTTATAAGGAATAGGAATGTTAGGATAATCGATAGCAGTAAACTGGTGGTGATCCATGGCAACGCGATCTAGGTAAACGTTGGGTAAAGGAAAATCATGCAGGCGTATCTTAACATTAAAACGATCCGCCAAACGAGCGGCGTAAATACCTCCATGTATTTTACCCTTGGACTTATTAATGTGGAGGCGACGCGCCACAGTAGCTCCCAAGCTATAAGTGTTGTCGCCCTCTAGTGCATGACGCAAAACTGCAAGATCCGGTGAACTGAGTGCACCCACCTTCTCTCTAGCAAGCAAGCATTTTGCAATGAAAAGAGCAGAATAATGAACAACAGGAAAATGCAAGCCAGCGGAAGTGATACCCAACACCCCTCTCTCATCACCCACTATCGGAGTACGATAAAAGCTTTCAAACTCCGCGGTTCTAGGCTCTGCCAAACTACCATCAATACGAAGAAGCATATTTCACAAAATTCAGTAAGCGGTATCTGATGGGGTTCAACATATAAATTAAATTGCACCTCAGGGGGATTATTCCTAGGAAGAAAATTAAAACTTTGCACAAATGTGTTTGTCAGGAGATGATACTTTTCACATTCAGCCGTAATGAAATTGGCGAGGCCGGCATTAGCAGCATATTGTGCAAACTCTTGAAGGATTCCAACATCTTCAATGAACGGGGTATGCGGCCATTCGCATGGTCGTAGCTCTGTCAGTCTCTGGATGTGGAGATCACTATCAGATGACTCCCCAATCACTCACTTGGAGTTCTTCTTGGAAGCAAACTTCCTAAAGATACTCATTTTTTTCCTATGAACAAAATTCTAAAAAAAAATAGTCCACAAAATTTTTCTCACAAAACTTTATAAGAATGATAGCAACTACTCACAGGGATGCCTAGAGGCCATAGCAAGCATTCAAACTACTTAGAACTCTAAGAATTCAACATGCAAGCTCATCTACAGCAGCACCAAGAGTAGCTAATTATTCAAAATATAAACTACTAAAACAAAAACTAATTGGACAAATGAAGGAGTCACATACCAAGCAACAATCCCCCGAAACAGTTCCAGAAACGGAGCTTCTAGCAAAGAGATCGAAATTCGCAGGTTTGAGAGCAAGAACACGAGGGAGAGAACAATGGTGAATTTTTTCTGGAGGTAGGTGATGGTGTGGTATAAAGAGATAAGTGAGAGGGCCCTTGTGGGGACCACAACCCACCAGGGCGCGCTTGGGGGTCCTGGCATGCCCAGATGGGCTGTGCCCACCTTGTGCACCTCCCTCTGATATTAATTGCACCAGAAATTCTTAAATATTCGAAAAAATCATGTTAAATTTTCAAAGCATTCTGAGAACTTTTATTTTTTGGGTCATTTTTTTATTGTACGGGAAACTCAGAAAACGGACAACACATGGCATTTTATTTTATTTAGCTAATAAAACTAGAAAACAAAAGGTAGGGGCAGAAGATAGTGCTCACTAAATACATCAACTTCATTCCTCTCAAAAATGATTTATAAATATACAACCACTTTCGATTAGCATGAAACCGAAGAACTTTCGTAAATCACTAAGTTACCTCTATGGGGATATGAATGTCCCCAACAATAAGCATTTCATATTTCTTTTTAATAGTAGGTAGAGGTATTTGAAAACTTCCAGTAGTGATTGTCGGAGATTTTTCAATAATGTTAATTCCATTCACTTGGATTCTTTTCTTCTGAAAGTGCACTGTATGCTCATTACCATTGATATGAAAAGCAACATTGCTTTTATTGCAATCGATAACAACCCCTGCAGTATTCAAGAAGGGTATACCAAGAATAATCAACATGTTGTCATCCTCGGGCATCTCAAGTATAACTAAGTCGGTAAAAATAGTAACATTAGCAACAACAACAGGCACATCCTCACAGATACCGATAGGTATGGCAGTTGATTTGTTAACCATTTGCAAAGATATTTTAGTAGGTGTGATTATTCAAATCAAATCTTTTATATAAATAGAAAGGCATAACACTAACACCATCTCCTAAGTCACATAAAGCAGTTTTCACATACTTCTTTTTGATGGAGCAAGGTATAGTTGGTATTCCTGGGTTTCCAAGTTTTTGAGGTACTCCATCCTTAAAAGTATAATTAGCAAGCATGGTGGAGATTTCAGCTTCCGGTATTTTTCTCTTATTGGTGATGATGTCTTTCATGTACATTGCATAAGGAGGCATTTTCAAGATATCTGTCAAGCGAGTACGCAAAAAGACTGGCCTCAGCATTTCAGCAAAGCGTTCAAATTCTTCATCATCTTTCTTTTTAGTTGGCTGAGGTGGAAAATGCATTGGTTTTTGAACCCATGGTTCTCTTTCTTTATCATGTTTTCTAGCAACAAAGTCTCTTTTATCACATCTTTTATTCTTAGGTTGTGGGTTATCAAGATCAACTGGTGGTTCTATCTCAGCATCATTGTCTGGTTATTTTTCATTATTTGGTTGAATATCTTCAAGAACCTCAGCATTATCTTTTTCAGTATCACTAGGTGAATGTTCATTACCAGATTGAGTTTCAGCATCAAAGATAGAAACATCATTATCATTATCAGGAGGTTTTTCTACTTCAGGTTCACTAGTAGCATGCAAAGTCCTATCATTTTTCTTTTTCCTTTTCTTTTTAGAAGGACTAGGTGCAGTGGTGTTGTTTCTTTGTGAATCATGTTCAATTATTTTTGGGTGTCCCTCAGGATAAAGTGGTTCTTGACTCATTTTTCCTCCTCTAGTTGCAACTCTAACAGCAAAGTCATGTATGTTGCTATTCATTTCATCAAGCAATTCTCTTTGTGATTTAGCAACTTGTTCTAACTGGGGTTGTACCATAGAAGCATGCTTTCCCACACCTCTAACATCATTTGAGATTCTAAATAACAAGTCACTCAAGCGAGCAATCATATCAAAATTGTATTTCAATTGTCTCATAACATTTGCATTGAAGTGATCTTGTTTCCTAATATAATTTTCAAACTCATGAAGGCATTGGCTAGGGTGCATATTGTGATGATTATCATTATCACTGAGTTTCATTAGAGAATTTACCTCTACCACCTTAGGCAGTGGTGGTGCATTAAGCCCATGTATGTCTTGAATAGGAGGTAATTTTATAACATCCTCATCTTTAATACTTTTTTCCTTCATAGATTTCTTTGCCTCTTGCATATCTTCAGGACTGAGATATAATATACCCCAATTCTTCAGAGTGGGCTTAGGCGGTGGTTCAGGAAGAGTCCAATCATCATCATTTTTCAATATGTTATTCAATAATTCTTCAACTTGTCCAATAGTTCGTTCCCTGAAAACACAACCAGCACAACTATCTTGGAAATCCCTGGAAGCATCAGTTAGTCCATTATAGAAGATATCAAGTATTTCATTTTTCTTAAGAGGATGATCTGGCAAAACATTAAGTAACTGGCAAAGCCTCCCCCAAGCTTGTGGGAGACTCTCTTCTTCAGTTTGCACAAAGTTAAATATTTCCTGTAAGGCAGTTTGTTTCTTATGAGCAGGAAAATATTTTCAGAGAAATAATAAATCATATCCTGGGGACTACGCACACAACCAAGAGCAAGAGTATTGTACCAAGCTTTAGCATCACCCTTTAATGAGAATGGAAATAAATTGAGAATATAGTAGTAACGAGTTTTCTCATCATGAGTGAAAAGGGTGGCTATGTCATTCGACTTAGTGAGATGTGCCACAACAGTTTCAGTTTCATAACCATGGAAAGGATCAGATTCAACCAAAATGATTAACTCTGGGTCGATAGATGATCCACAAGCATAGAAATTTTACTACTCTCCACATATGCAAATTTATTCTCATGAATAGTGGTGGGAGCAAACTCAACAAAATAACTATCATGCGATTTTAAGTTAAAGTCATGATTACAAGTTTCATGGTTATCATTATTCAATATAGCATACATGTCATCATCATAATCATCATAGATAGCAACTTTGTTATCATGGTCAATTGAAACATCCTCCAAAGTAGTGGATTCATCACTAAATAAAGTCATGACCTCTCCAAATCCACTTTTATCAATGTAATCATCATAAATAGGAGGCATGCTATCATCATAAAAAAGTTTCTCATCAAAACATGGGGGACTAAAAATATCATCTTCATCAAATATAGCATCCCCAAGCTTATGGCTATGCATATCGTTAGCATCATTGATATTCAAAGAGTTCATACCAACAACATTGCAATCGTGCTCATCATTCATGCATTCTATGCCAAACATTTTATAGCATTCTTCTTCTAACAATTGAGCACAATTTTCATTTCCATCATTTTCACAAAAGACATTATAAAGATGAATAATATGATGCAACCTCAATTCCATTTTTTGTAATTTTCTTTTACAAAACCAAACTAGTGATAAAATAAGAAACTAAAAGATTCGATTGCAAGATCTAAAGATATACCTTCAAGCACTCACCTCCTCGGCAACGGCGCCAGAAAAGAGCTTGATGTCTACTACACAACTTATTCTTGTAGACTCGTGTTGGGCCTCCAAGCGCATAGTTTTGTAGAACAGTAGCAAATTTCCCTCAAGTGGATGACCTAAGGTTTATCAAACCGTGGGAGGTGTGGGATGAAGATAGTCTCTGTAGCGACCAGACCTCAAACAGTCTGATCTCTGTGCATCAGTGTCATCCCTGGATCAGTAATGCTGACACGCACAGTACTTGAAGGATTTATAACAGAGTAGCAATCACACACTTATTACATCGATAGTTCCAACGATGAACTTATTACAATAAAAATGGCTGAAGGCCATCTAACACGATAACAGCGGAAGGCTTGGAAGATAAGTGAGTCCATCAACTCCAGCGGCATCACTGAGTATAGAATCACGACCTAAAAGGCACCTTACTCGTCGTCTGAAACGTCTGCAACATGAAACATTGCAGCCCGAAAACGGGTCAGCACATGGAATATGCTGGCAAAGTAACACAAGAGAGCAAATGAAATTAAAGCTATACTATATGCAATATGGCTGGTGGAAAGCTCTATGGTTACAGTTTTTGCGTAAAGCCAGTTTTTCCCTACTTCAAAGGAATAAATTTTAGTTAACTATCATGGTAGTTGAAACATCGTCGAGAAGATAGACATCCTCTCAACCCCAATTAAAGTTCATCATCAACCCCAACAAAATTATTTTTAAAGTAACATGATGAGATTCACATGATATCCAAGTACTAGATACTCAAGACGTCCGTAACCGGGGACACGGCTAATCATGATCAGTTTGTACACTCTGCAGAGGTTTGTGCACTTTTCCCCACAAGACCCAATCTCCTCTGTTTGATTTCTCGCACTGCATGATGTTTGAGAAATGGATGACCGAGACACAGTCTTTCAGAAGCACTAGCCCTTACACTCGGGTGGACCGTACCAACCTACATCCCCTACATCTGCTAGTCCACCATTGTAAGAGTTCGCACGACTTACTCATACTATGCTAGAGCCCATAATAGCATTGTGGCTGCACACGGAAGTTTCTAGTATGAATAATCTCATGATCCCTTTGAGCCTGGGTGGCGGTCCAAAAGAAAAACAGGCAATCCCTGGAATACCCAGATGCCTCAATCCACCCAGATGTGTATTAATGTTGCCACCTTAATTTGAACCATTAATTAACAAACTCACATCTGTCATGGATACACTCACCCAATCCACGTCTACGAGCATAGCATGTCCTAGCAGCAAACGTAGAAGTAACTCCCAAAGGTTTGAATGTAATGCAGGTAATAGGTACTACCTCAATCTACTTCCCAGTCCCACAAGTTAATTGATCCTACTCATGTAATGTGTGAGGGTTTGACTAATGCAATGAAAACTAGGTAATTGGAAAGTATGATCAAAGTGTTACTTGCCTTGCTGATGATCCGCAAAACCTAGAGATTCAAAGTAGCAAGCGGCGCACTCCGGGTACTCTATCGCAAACAAAAAAGCACACAATAAGTACTTAACTAATGCACGGGTAAAACTCAAATAAGAGATCTAACCAGAAAGTTCAACTTAAGAACTCCGGTTTGCAAAAGAAACGGCAAAAGAAAAACAACGAAAGACAAACGGCGAAAGAGAAACAACTACCGAACCAATCTGGACCTAAGTCCAAATATAACAGAGGAAAACGCTTGAGCGACTAGGTTAAACGGAAAGAGAATTTCGAGATGAAACTCCAGGCGCTTGAATCACCTGATTCCGATAAACGAGCGAAAAGATAAACTAAAACGAAGATCGGATCAGAGATCGCGATCAGAAAATAACTGCGAAAAAAAATCTAAAACAGCTTAACGAACGGACGTTCGTCAGCTGAGACCAAACGACGAATTCGTTCGTTAGAACGAACGAACGGGTGGACGTTTACTACTTAACTAAACCAGAGAATAAAACGAAAAAAAAAACGATCTAAAAAAACGACTAGGGGTTCTAAAAAAACCAGCGGTCTTCTAAAGAAAACCGGGCGGCGGCTACCTCGTCTGAAACGACCGGCGGCG
>LR738713.1:391646264-391740496 GCA_902687465.1 Secale cereale | reverse complement strand
GGGGTGCTGGCTTGGGGGAGGGGCAAGCAATGGCGGCGGCGGAGTCGGAGTCTGACACGGCCACGGGCGGCGGCGGCTGGTGCGGGGAAGGCGGCGGGCGGCAAAGGGCCTGCTCGGCTGGGCTTCGGCCCAGTCGGGTCGGTCCCCCCTATTTTTTTAACAACTACGCCGGAGCTAAAAAAACTCTAGAAAATAAAATAAAATCTAGAAATTGCCAAAACAAATTTTCACCGTCTAAATAAAATATTTAGAACAAGATGAACATTTTCTTGGCACTAAAATGCATTTTTTTGAAAACATGCATTTTTTCCTAATTCAAATAAAATCCAAATAAACTCCAAATAAAACTTTTTTGATCTTTTTATTAAATCTTCCGTATTTCTTTGTTTTGGGAGAGTCATTTTACTCCCTCTCCCATATCTTTATGATAGAAATACTTGAAGAAAAAATAAATAAAATCAAACGATCCAATTTTCAAAATTTGAGAAACCTCAAATATGAAAATTTAGAAATCCCCAACTCTCTCCGAGGGTCCTTGAGTTGCTTAGGATTTTCTCGGATCACCAAAAGCAAGAAAATATGATATGCATAATGATCTAATGTATAACATTCCAAATTGAAAAATTGGGATGTTACAGTCTCTCTCAAACATTCCTGCAACCAAATAATAAGTCTCTTGTGTCCCCAACACACCCAATACAATGGAAAATTGTATAGGTGCACTAGTTCGGCAAAGCGATGGTGATACAAGTGTAATATGGATAGTAGATATTGATTTTTGTAATAGTAACAATAAAAAACAGCAAGGTAGCAAGTGATAAAATGGAGCCCAAACGGTATTGCAATGCTTGAAAATGAGACCTAAGGTTCGTACTTTCGCTAGTGCAATCTCTCAATAATACTAATATAATTAGATCACATAACCATCCCTCAACGTGCGATGAAAAATCACTCCAAAGTTCCTATCTAGCAGAGAACATAAGAAGAAATTGTTTGTAGTTATTCTTTCCGATCGATCTATCCAAGAGTTCGTACTAAAATAACACCAAAACAAGTCAGCTTTATAATACTCAATCCAACACAACGGACCTCAAAGAGTTCCCCAAGATTTCTACCAGAGAAACAAAGACGAGAACATGCATCAACCCCTATGCATAGATTACCCCAATGTCACCGCGGGAATCCACGAGTTGAGTGCTAAAACACATATCAAGTGAATCAATATGATAACCCATTGTCACTGCGAGTATTCATATGCAAGACATATATCAAGTGCTCTCAAATCCATAAAAGTATTCAATCCGATAAAACGAAATCTCAAAGGGAAAACTCAATTCATCACAAGATAGAGAGGGGAAAACACCATATGATCCGACTATATTAACAAAGCTCGCGATATATCAAGATTGTGCTTCTTAAGAACATGAGAGAGAGATTAAACACATAGCTACTGGTACAAACCCTCAACCCCGAGCGTGGACTACTCCCTCCTCATCATGGTGGTCACGGGGATGATGAAGATGGCCACCGGTGATGATTTCCCCCTCCGACAGAGTGCCGGAAAGGGTCTAGATTGGTTTTTCATGGACTACACAGGCTTGCGGTGGCGGAACTTCTAATATAGGGTAACCCCTAAGGGTTTCGGATTATTTGGGAATTTATAGGGTGAAAAGGGGTGTATGAGGCCATCGAGGTGGGCGCCCAGGCGCCGCCCTGGTGGGTTGTGCCCCCCTCGGGGCACCCCCTAGGTGCTGCTCTGGCCCATCGGGTCTTCTGGTCCATCAAAAAATCGACAAAAAATTTCGTGGTGTTTGTACTCCGTTTGATATTGATTTTCAAAAAACACGCAAAAAACAACAACTGGCACTGGGCACTGGGGTGATAGGTTAGTCCCAATAAATGATATAAAGTTGCTATAAAATGATTGTAAAACATCAAAGAATGATAATAAAACAGCGTGAATACTTCATAAATTATAGATACATTGGAGACGTATCAATAAGCATTTTGTTTCAATTGTCTCCTAACATATGCATTGAAGAGTTCTTGTTTCACAATAAAGCTATCAAATTCATCCATGCATTGACTAGCGGACTTATTATGAGGAATATCACCTTCATCAAATCTATAGAGAGAATTTACCTTTACTACCTATGTCGGGGTATTGAGACCATGTATTTCTTTGATAGGTGGTAAATTCTTAACATCTTCAGCTTTAATACATTTTTCCTTCATTGATTTCTTTGCCTCTTGCATATCTTCAGGACTTAAAATTAGAATTCCTCTCTTCTTCAGAGTTGGCTTAGGAGGTTTAGGAAGAGTCCACTCATTATCATTTCTCAATATATTATTCAATAGTTCTTCAGCTTGTCCAATAGTTTGTTCCCTAAAAACACAACCAACACAACTATCTAGGTGGTCCATAGAAGCATCGGTTAGTCCATTATAAAAGATATTTAGTATTTCATTCATCTTGAGGGGATGATCAGGCAAAGCATTAAGTAATTGGAGAAGCCTCCCGCAAGCTTGTGGGAGTCTCTCTTCTTTAGTTTGCACAAAGTTAAATATTTCATGTAAGGCAGCTTGTCTCTTATGAGCAGAAAAATATTATTCAGAGAAGTAGTAAATCATATCATGGGGACAACGCACACAACCAGGAGCAAGCGAATTAAACCATATCTTAGCATCACTCTTTAGTGAGAAAGGAAACAACTTAAGGATATAATAGTAGCAATTTTTTCCTCATGAGTAAATAGGGTGGCTATATTATTCAGTTTAGTAAGATGTGCCACAACAGTTTCGGTTTTATAACCGTGAAAAGGATCAGATTCAACCAAATTAATTATTTTAGAATCGACAGAGAACTCATAATCCTTATCAGTAACATGGATAAGTGAAGTAGCAAAATCAGGATTATATTTCATACTAGCATTTAAAGATCTTTCCTTCCACCTGCATAACAATTTTTTCAGATCATCTATATCCTTACAAGCAAGAAAGTCTCTAGCTACCTCTCCCTCCATAACATAACCTTCAGGTATATCAGGCAATTCATATCTAGGAAAGCTAGGTCTCATAGGTCTTTCATAATTTTTAGTTTTAAAGACTTCATCGGTTTCAGCATGCTCAATATTTTGAACTCTAGCAAGTTGTTCATCAAGAAATTCACCTAGTGGCACATCATCAAGCAAAGTACTAGCATCATCATAAGTCTCATTCATAGCAGAAATAGCATCATCAATTACTTCCGACATATCAGGATTAATAGCAGGTGGTGGTGTCGCAAGCTTACTCAAAAAAGAAGGCAAATCAAGTGTAGAGCTAGATGGCAGTTCCTCACATCCACTTAGAGGGAACGATCTCAGTTCTATCATCCTTCAGATTCTTCATAGTGATCAACAAATATAAATCTCAAGTGACTCGGGAAATATAAATCTCAAGTGACTCGGCAAATATAGGTATGCTCCCTGGCAACGGCGCCAGAAAAAGGTCATGATAACCCACAAGTATAGGGGATCACAACAGTTTTCGAGGGTAGAGTCTTCAACCAAAATTTATTGATTCGACACAAGGGGAGCCAAATAATATTAACGATCATTAGCAATTGAGTTGTCAATTCAACCACACCTGAAAGACTTAATATCTACAGCAAAGTACTTAGTAGCAAAGTGGTATGATAGTAATGGCAATAGTGGCAATTGTAACAGTAGCAGTTTTGTAGTGATTCTAACAGTAATAGCAACGAAAGTAACTTAGCAAAGATCAATATGAGATGAACTCGTAGGCAATGGATCGGTGATGATATGTGTCGGATGATATTCATCATGAAGAAGCTATAACCTAGGGCAACGGCAAACTAGCTCCAATTAATCAATATAATGTAGGGATGTATTCCGTATATAGGCATACGTGCTTATGGAAAAGAACTTCCATGACATCTTTTATCCTACCCTCTCGTGGCAGCGGGGTCCTAATGAATACTAAGGGATATTAAGGCCTTCTTTTAATAGAGAACCGGAACAAAGCATTAGCACTTAGTGAATACATGAACTCCTCAAACTATGGCAATCGCCGGAAAGAATCCCAATTATTGTCACCTTGGGGTATGCGGATCATAACACGTAATAGGTCTCTACAACTTGCAAGATCGGATCAAGAACACATATATATTCATGAAAACATAATAAGTTCAGATCTGAAATCATGGCACTCGGGCCCTAGTGACAAGCATTAAGCATAGCAAAGTCATAGCAACATCAATCTCAGAACATAGTGGATACTAGGCATCAAACCCTAACAAAACTGACTCGATTACATGATAAATCTCATCCAACCCATCACCGTCCAGCAAGCCTACGATGGAATTACTCATGCATTGCGGTGAGCATCATGAAACTGGTGATGGGGAAAGGTTGATGACAACGATGATGGATTCCACTCTCCGGAGCCCCGAACGGACTCTAGATCAGCCCTCCGATGAAGAACAGGAGGTGACGGCGGCTCTGTATCATAAAACACGCTGAATCCTTCTCTCTCATTTTTTTCTCCGCGAACAAGAATATATAGAGTTGGAGTTAGGGTCGGAGACGGACCAGGGGGCCACAAGCCAGGGGTGTGCCCTAGGGGGGCGCCCCCAGGGCTTGTGGCCTCCGGGTGGCCCCCTCTGGTAACTCTTTGCGCCAGTATTTTTTATATTTTCCAAAAATATTCTTTGTAGATTTTTGGGTCATTTCGAGAAATTTTACTTATGCACATAAATAACACCATGGCAATTCTGGCGAAAACAACATCAGTCTGGAATAGTTCCATTCAAATCATGCAAATTAGAGTCCAAAACAAGGACAAAAGAGTTTGGAAAAGTAGATACGATGGAGACGTATCATTATGATATGTAAACCCTGGGGTGACAGTAATCGGGATACTTTCCGGAGATGATTGTAGTTTGAGGAGTTCATGTATTCACTATGTGTTAATGCTTTGTTCCGGTTCTCTATTAAAAGGAGGCCTTAATATCCCTTAGTTTCCTTACGGACCCCGCTGCCATGGGAGGGTAGGACAAAAGATGTCATGCAAGCTCTTTTCCATAAGCACGTATGACTATCTATGGAATACATGCCTACATTATATTTATGAATTGGAGCTAGTTCTGTTTCGCCCGAGGTTACGACTTTTATATGATGAATATCATCCAACTAGTGCACCAATCCAATGCCTACGAGTTGTCCACATATTGTTCTTACTAAGTTACTATTGCTATTGCTGTTAGGAAACGTAGCATGCAATTTCAAAAAAAACGCTCACGCAAGATCTATCTAGGAGATGTATAGTAATGAGAGGGGAAGAGTGTATCCACGTACCCTCGTAGACTGAAAGCGGAAGCGGTACATTAACGCGGTTGATGTAGTTGAACATCTTCGCGATTCAACCGATCAAGTACTGAACGTACGACACCTCCGAGTTCAGCACATGTTCAGCTCGATGATGTCCCTCGAACTCTTGAACCAGCAAAGTGTCGAGGGAGAGTTTCGTCAGCACGACGGCGTGATGAAGGTGATGGTGAAGTAATCCGTGCAGGGCTTCGCCTAAGTACTACGACAATATGACCAGAGGAGCAAACTGTGGAGAAGGACACCGCACACGGCTAGGAACAATTTATGTGTGTTCTAGGGGTGCCCTCCTGTCGTGGAAATAGCACGGCAGATGTCCGGTTTAGCGGACTTAGGTGTGAGGCCATCGCGCGGGTTAGCTTGAAGAGGTTAAAGCGGACGTAGGACACAGGGAGTTTATACTAGTTCGGCCCCTTCGATGAAGGTAAAAGCCTACGTCTAGTTTGGTGTGGTATTGCTTGTGCGTCGATGACCAGGGGGCGAATCCGCTTGCCTGTGTCTCGAGCTCTTGTTTCATGTCCTTGAACCGTCGTCGGGTCGTCCCTTTATATAGGAGGCGACGCCCGGCCTGGTTTACAGAGTCCCGAGGCCGGTTCATAAACGTGTCCGTCTCGGCCTCTACTCTTTCTACCTTACATCCCAAGTTACATGGTACGACGGTTTACAGACCGTGGGCCTTATACATGGGCCCTAAGCCTCTACGGGCTACGCCCTTTTTTACATATCTTACTGGGCTTGTAATAATACAACCTTGTCAGTGTAATCCGGACCTTCCTGGACGGTTTATACCTGCTAGTAATATCCCTGACACCTCCCCACATATATAAAGGAGGGATAGGGAGAAGGCAGCCTAGGGGGCATGCCAAGTGGGGGGGAGTCCTACTAGGACTCCTAGTCCTAGTAGGATCCCCCCCCCCCTTATTCCTTCTCTTGGAGGGGGGAAAGGGGGAAGGAAAGGGAGGAGGACAAGGAAAGGTGGCGCTGATACGTCTCCGTCGTATTATAATTTTTGATTGTTCCATGCCAATATTCTACAACTTTCATATACTTTTGGCAACTTTTTATACTATTTTTTGGGACTAACATATTGATCCAGTGCCCAGTGCCAGTTCATGTTTGTTGCATGTTTTTTGTTTCGCAGAATATCCATATCAAACGGAGTCCAAACGGAATAAAAATGGACGGAGATTTTTTTTTTGGAATATATGTGAATTTTGGGGAGCGAAACCCACACGAGACGATGCCCGAGTGGGCCTCGAGGGTGGGGGGCGCGCCCCCTGCCCAAGGCACGCCCTGGGCCCTCGAGGCCACACCGTAAGGCGGTTGATTCCCTTCTTTCGCCGCAAGAAAGCTAATATCCGGGTAAAAATCGTGTCAAAAAATCAGCCCAATCAGAGTTACGGATCTCCGGGAATTTAAGAAACGGTGAAGGGCCAGAATCTGGGAAGGCAGAAACAGAGAGAGACAGAGAGATAGATCCAGTCTCAGAGGGGCTCTTGCCCCTCCGCCGCAATGGAGGCCATGGACCAGAGGGGAAACCCTTCTCCCACCTAGGGAGAAGGTCAAGGAAGAAGAAGAAGGAGGGGGGCTCTCTCCCCCTCGCTTCCAGTGGCACCGGAGTGCCACCGGGGCCATCATCGTGTGACGGTGATCTACACCAACACCTCCGTCATCTTCACCAACATCTCCATCACCTTCCCCCATCTATCTACAGTGGTCCACTCTCCCGCAACCCGATGTACCCTCTACTTGAACATGGTGCTTTATGCTTCATATTATTATCCAATGATGTGTTGCCATCGTATGATGTGTGAGTAGATTATCGTTGTCCTATGGGGGATTGGTGAATTGCTATGATTGATTTAAATTGCTTGTGGTTATGTTGCTGTCCTTTGGTGCCCATCATATGAGCACGCGCGTGGATCACACCATAGGGTTAGTTGTATGTTGATAGGACTACGTATTGGAGGGCAAGAGTGACAGAAACTTCAACCTAGCGTAGAAATTGATGCATACGGGATTGAAGGGGGACCAATATATCATAATGCTATGTTTGGGTTTTACCTTAATGAACGTTAGTAGTTGCGGATGCCTGCCAATAGTTCCAATCATAAGTGCATAGAATTCCAAGTAAGGGATGACATGCTAGCAGTGGCCTCTCCCACATAAAACTTGCTATCGGTCTAGTAACGTAGCCAATTGCTTAGGGGCAATTTCGCAACTCCTACCACCACTTCTCCACACTCGTTATCATTAACTTTGTCTTAACAGCCCCTATTTTTATTTACATGCTCTTTATATTCGTGCAAACCTATCCCACAAAAACTACAAAGTACTTCTAGTTTCATACATGTTCTAGGTAAAGTAAACGTCAAGCGTGCGTAGAGTTGTATAGGTGGTCGATAGAACTTGAGAGAATATTTGTTCTGCCTTTAGCTCCTCGTTGGGTTCGACACTCTTACTTATCGAAAGAGGCTACAACTGATCCCCTACACTTGTGGGTTATCAGGCGCCGCCCACTTCCCTACTCCAATTCGGCCTCCTTCCATGTGGGGGGCGCGCCACCCCTATGTGGGCTGGTGTGCCTCCCTCTTATGGCCCATAGGGCCCATAACTTCCCCGGGGGGTTCCGGTTACCCACCGGAACTCCGATATGTACCCGGTACCCCTCGAAACCCTTCCGGTGTCCAAATACTATCATCCAATATATCAATCTTTATCTCTCGACCATTTTGAGACTCCTCGTCATGTCCGTGATCTCACACGGGACTCCGAACAATCTTCGGTGACCAAAAACACATAACTCATAATACAAATCGTCATCGAACGTTAAGCCTGCGGACCCCACGGGTTCAAGAACTATGTAGACATGACCGAGACACTTTTCCGGTCAATAACAAATAACGAAACATGGATGCTCATATTGGCTCCCACAAATTCTAGGAAGATCTTTATTGGTCAAACTGTAATGACAACATACGTTATTCCCTTTGTCATCGGTATGTTACTTGCACGAGATTCGATCATCGGTATCTTCATACCTAGTTCAATCTCGTTACCGGCAAGTCTCTTTACTCGTTCCGTAATGCATCATCCTGTAACTAACTCATTAGTCACATTGCTTGCAAGGCTTCTTATGATGTGCATTACCGAGAGGGCCTAGAGATACCTCTCCGATACTCGAAGTGAAAAATCCTAATCTTGATCTATGACAACCCAACAAACACCTTCGAAGATACCTATAGAGAATCTTTATAGTCACCTAGTTACGTTGTGACATTTGATAGCACACAAGGCATTCCTTTGGTATCTGGGAGTTGCATAATATCATAGTCGAAGGAATATGTATTTGACACGAATAAAGCAGTAGCAATAAAACTGAACGATCATTATGCTAAGCTAGTGGAGGGGTCATGTCCATCACATCATTCTCCTAATGATGTGACCCCGTTCATAAAATGACAACACGTGTCTATGATTAGGAAACTTAACCATCTTTGATTAACGAGCTAGTCTAGTAGAGGCTTACTAGGGACACGGTGTTTTGTCTATTTATCCACACATGTATCAAGTTTCCGGTTAAAAAAATTCTATCATGAATAATAAATAGTTATCATGATATAAGGAAATATAAAATAACAACTTTATTATTGCCTCTAGTGCATATTTCCTTCAGTCTCCCACTTACACTAGAGTCAATAATCTAGTTCACATCGCCATGTGATTTAACACCCATAGTTCACATTGTTATGTGATTAACACCTATAGTTCACATTGCCATGTGGCCAACACCAAAAGGGTTTACTAGAGTCAATAATCTAGTTCACATCGACATGTGATTAACACCCAAAGAGTACTAAGGTGTGATCATGTTTTGCTTTGTGAGGGAAGTTTAGTCAACGGGTCTGTCACATTCAGATCTGTATGTATTTCACGAATTTCTATATCTACAATGCTCTGCATGGAGCTACTCTAGCTAATTGCTCCCACTTTCAATACGTATCTAGATTGAGACTTAGATTCATCTAGATCAGTGTCAAAGCTTGCATCAACATAACTCTTTACAACGAACTCTTTATCACCTCCATATCCGAGAAACATTTCCTTAGTCCTTTTTAATGCAACTAAGGATAATTTTGACCGATGTCCAGTGATCTACTCGTGGAACACTATTGTACCGCCTTGCCAAACTCCTGGCAAGGTACACGATAGGTTTGGTACATAGCATGGCATACTTTGTAGAACCTATGGATGAGGCATAGGGAATGACTTTCATTCTCTCTATATTTTTCTACCGTGGTCGTGCTTTGAGTCTTACTCAACTTCATACCTTACACCTCAGGCAAGAACTCCTTCTTTGACTAATCCATTTTGAACTACTTCAAAATCAAGGTATGTACTTATTGAAGTCCTATCAAGCATCTTGATCTATCTCTATAGATCTTGATGCCCAATATGTAAGTAGCTTCACCGAGGTCTATTATTGAAAACTCCTATTAAACAATCCTTTATGCTTTCCAAAAAATTCTACATCATTTCCGACCAACAATGTCATTCACATATACTTATCAGAAAGGTTGTAGTGCTCCCACTCACTTTCTTGTAAATACAGACTTCTCTGAAAGTCTGTATAAAACCATATGCTTTGATCATTTCATCAAAGCGTATATTCCAACTCCGAGATGCTTGCACCAGTCCATAGATGGATTGCTGGAGCTTGCACACTTTGTTAGCACATTTAGGATTGACAAAACCTTCTAGTTGCATCATATACAACTCTTCTTTAAGAAATCCATTGAGGATTGCAGTTTTGACGTCCATTTGCCAAATTTCATAATCATAAAATGCGGCAATTGCTAACATGATTCGGACAGACTTAAGCATCGCTACGGGTGAGAAGGTCTCATCATAGTCAACTCCATGAACTTGTCGAAAACCTTTCGTAACAAGTCGAGCTTTGTAGACAGTAACATTACCATCAGCATCAGTCTTCTTCTTGAAGATCCATTTATTCTCTAAACCAAAGTCCATACTTTGTTCTCATACATGGATCCCATCTTAGATTTCATGGCCTCAAGCCATTTTGCGGAATCTGGGCTCATCATCGCTTCCTCGTAGTTCGTAGGTTCGTCATGGTCTAGTAACATGACTTCCAGAACAGGATTACCATATCACTCTGGTGCGGATCATGCTCTGGTTGACCTACGCGGTTCGGTAGTAACCCGATCTGAAGTTTCATGATCATCATCAGTAGCTTCCTCTCTAGTTGGTGTAGGCATCACGAGAACTATTTTCTGTGATGAGCTACTTTCCAATTCGATAGAAGGTACAATTACCTCATCAAGTTCTACTTTCCTCCCACTCACTTATTTCGAGAGAAACTCCTTCTCTAGAAAGGATCCATTCTTAGCAACAAATATCTTGCCTTCGGATCTATGGTAGAAGGTGTACCCAACAGTTTCTTTTGGGTATCCTATGAAGATGCACTTCTCCGATTTGGTTTCAAGCTTATCAGGCTGAATCTTTTGACATAAGTGTCGCAACCCCAAATTTTAAGAAACGACAGCTTAGGTTTCTAGCCAGACCATAGTTCATATGGTGTCATCTCAACGGATTTAGACGGTGCCCTATTTAACGTGAATCGAGCTGTCTCTAATGCATAACCCCAAAATGATATAGGCAAAACGGTAAGAGACATCATAGAACGCACCATATCCAATAGAGTACGGTTACGACGTTCGGACACACCATTACGATGTGGTGTTCCAGGTGGCGTGATCTGCGAAACTATTCCACATTGTTTTAAATAAAGACCAAACTCGTAAACCAAATATTTGGCTCCGCGATTAGATCGTAGAAACTTTATTTTCTTGTTACGATGATTCTCTACTTCACTCTGAAATTCTTTGAACTTTTCAAATGTTTCAGACTTGTGTTTCATCAAGTAGATATACCCATATCTGCTCAAATCATCTGTGAAGGTTAGAAAATAACGATACCCGACGCGAGCCTCAACACTCATTGGACCGCATACATCGGTATGTATTATTTCCAGTAAGTCAGCGGCTCGCTCCATTGTTCCGGAGAACGGAGTTTTAGTCATCTTGCGCATGAGGCATGGTTCTCAAGTATCAAATGATTCATAATCAAGTGATTCCAAAAGCCCATTTGCATGGAGTTTCTTCATGCGCTTTACACCAATATGACCTAAACGACAGTGTCCCAAATATGTTACACTATCATTATCAACTTTGCATCTTTTGGCATCAATATTATGAATATGTGTATTACTACGATTGAGATTCAATAAACCATTCACCTTGGGTGTATGACCATAGAAGGTTTTATTCATGTAAACATAATAACAATTATTCTCTGACTCAAATGAAAAACCATATTCCAATAAACACAATCCAATCTTGTTCATGCTCAACGCAAACACAAAATAACATTTATTTAGGTTTAACACTAATCCCGAAAGTGTAGGGAGTGTGCGATGCTGATCATATCAATCTTGGAACTACTTCCAACACACATCGTCACCTCACCCTCAACTAGTCTCCGTTTATTCTGCAACTCATGTTTCGAGTTACTAATCTTAGCAACCGAACAAGTATCAAATACCTAGGGGCTACTACGAGCACTAGTAAGGTACACATCAATAACATGTATATCAAATATACCTTTGTTCACTTTGCCATCCTTCTTATCCGTGAAATATTTGGGGCAGTTCTGCTTCTACTGACCATCTCCTTTGTAGTAGAAGCACTTAGTTTCAGCCTTAGGTCCAGCTTTGGGCTTCTTCACGGGAGTGACAACTTGTTTGCGAATCTTCTTGAAGTCCCCTTTCTTTCCTTTGCCCTATTTTTTAAACTAGTGGTCTTGTTAACTCATACGTCTCCAATGTATCTACTTTTCCAAACACTTTTGCCCTTGTTTTGGACTCTAACTTGCATGATTTGAATGGAACTAACCCGGACTGGCGCTGTTTTCAGCAGAATTGCCATGGTGTTGTTTTTGTGCAGAAATAAAAAGTTCTCGGAATGACCTGAAAATCCACGGAGAATTATTTTGGAAAATATAAAAAATACATGCGGAAAGATCCAGACCAAGGGGGACACACCCTGTGCATGAGAGTGGGGGCGCGCCCCCTCCCCCTGGGCGCGCCCCCCTACCTCGTGGGCCCCTGATGCTCCACCGGCGTACCCCTGGACTCCATATATTCACTTTCGGGGAGAAAAAATCAGAGAGGAAGAATTATCACGTTTTACGATACGGAGCCACCGCCAAGCCCTAATCTCTCTCGGGAGGGCTGATCTGGAGTCCGTTCGGGGCTCCGAAGAGTGGAGATCGTTGCCATTGTCATCATCAACCTTCCTCCATCACCAATTCCATGATGCTCACCATCGTGCGTGAGTAATTCCATCGTAGGCTTGCTGGACGGTGATGGGTTGGATGAGATTTACCATGTAATCGAGTTAGTTTTGTTAGGGTTTGATCCCTAGTATCCACTATGTTCTAAGATTGATGTTGCTATGACTTTGCTATGCTTAATGCTTGTCACTAGGGCTTGGGTGCCATGATTCCAGATCTGAACCTATTATGTTTTCATGAATATATGTGTGTTCTTGATCCTATCGTGCAAGTCTATAGTCACCTACTATATGTTATGATCCGGCAACCCCGAAGTGACAATAATCGGGACCACTCCCGGTGATGACCGTAGTTTGAGGAGTTCATGTATTCAGTATGTGTTAATGCTTTGGTCCGGTACCCTATTAAAAGGAGGCCTTAATATCACTTAGTTTCCACTAGGACCCCGCTGCCATGGGAGTAGGAAAAAAGATGTCATGCAAGTTCTTTTCCATAAGCACGTATGACTATATTCGGAATACATGCCTACATTACATTGATGAACTGGAGCTAGTTCTGTGTCACCCTAGGTTATAACTTTTAGATGAGGAATCGCATCCAACATAATTCCCCATCACCGATACAATGCCTACGAGCTTTTCACATATTGCTTGTTGCTTATTTACTTTTCTGCTGCTACTGTTACAAAAACTACAAAAACACTACCGTTACTTTTATTGATGTTACCGCTATCTCCATATTACTTTGCTACTAAACTACCTTGCTGCAGGTACTAAGTTTCCAGGTGTGGTTGAATTTTCAACTCAGCTGCTAATACTTAAGAGTATTCTTTGGCTCCCCTTGTGTCGAACCAATAAATTTGGGTTGAATACTTTACCCTCGAAAATTGTTGCGATCCCCTACACTTGTGGGTTATGAAGACTATTTTCTGGCACTGTTGCCGGGGAGCATAGCTCTATTCTCTAAGTCACTTGGGATTTATATCTGTTGATCACTATGAAGAACTTGAAAGACTCAAAAACCAAGATCTATCCCTCGACTACGAGGGGAGGTAAGGAACTGCCATCTAGCTCTGCACTTGATTCACCCTCTGTTATGAGTAAACTTGCGACACCTACTCCTGCTATTGAACCTGATATGTCATATGTTCTTGATGATGCCACTTCTGCTATGTATGATGAAACTACTTCCATGCTTGATAATAATGTGCCACTAGGTGAATTTCTAGATGAACAAATTGCTAAGGTTAGGGAGAATGCAAATATTGAAACTGATAATATTTATGAAAGTGATGATGAAGCTTTTCCCCCTAGATATGAATTGCCTGTTGTTCCTGAGGGTTATGTTCTGGATGAACAAATTGCTAGAGACTTTCTTGCTTGCAATGATAGATACGATCTTAAGAAATTATTAGCTAAGCTGAAAGAAAAGTCCTTAAATGCTAGGATGAAACATGACCCTGCTTTTGCTACTTCACCTATCTTTGTTACTGGTAAGGATTATGATTTCTCTGTTGATCCTGAGTTAATTACTTTGGTTGAATCTGATCCTTTCCATGGCTATGAGTCCGAAACTGTTGTTGCACATCTTACTAAGTTGAATGATATAGCCACTCTGTTTACCAATGATGAAAATATTCGTTACTACTATATCCTTAAGTTGTTTCCATTCTCGTTAAAGGGTGATGCTAAGACTTGGTTTAATTCTCTTGATCCTGGTTGTGTGCGTAGTCCCCAGGATATGATGCATTACTTTTCTGCTAAATATTTTCCTGCTCATAAGAAACAAGCTGCCTTACGGGAAATTTATAACTTTGTGCAAATTGAAGAAGAGAGTCTCCCACAAGCTTGGGGAAGGCTTCTCCAATTACTTAATGATTTTCCTCATCATCCTCTTCAGAGGAATGATATACTTGATGTCTTTTATAATGGACTAACCGATGCTTCCACAGACCACCTGGATAGTTGTGTTGGTTGTGTTTTCAGGGAAAGAAAAGTTGATCAAGCTGAATTACTATTGAATAATATGCTGGCCAATGAAAATAATTGGACACTTCCTAAACTAGCCCCTAAGCCAACTCCGAAGAAAAGGGGTGTTCTATTTCTCAGTCCTGAAGATATGCAAGAGGCAAAGAAATCTATGAAAGAACAAAGTATTAAAGCTGAAGATGTTAAGAATTTACCGCCTATTGAAGAAATGCATGGTCTTGATAACCCGACACAGGTAGTAAAGGTAAATTCTCTTTATAGATTTGATGAAGGTGATATTCCTCATTATAAGTCTGCTAGCCAATGCTTAGATGAGTTTGACAATTTTATTGTGAAACAGGAAAACTTCAATGCTTATGTTGGTAGACAATTGCAATGTAATGCTTATAGGATTGAACGCTTGAGTGATTTTATGTCTATAGTTAAAGGTCAATTGAAACTCATTAGTAAACATGCTTCTATGGTTACCACTCAAGTAGAACAAGTACTTAAAGCTCAGAATGATTTGCTCAATGAATTAAATAGTAGGAATAATGACTATGATGTTAGAGTTGCAACTAGAGGTGGTAAAATGACTCGGGAACCTTTGTATCCTGAAGGCCACCCTAAGAGAATTGAGCAAGATTCTCAGAGAGCAAATTTAGATGCACCTAGTTCTTCTAAGAAGAAGAAAAAGAAAAATGATAGGACTTTGCATTCTTCTAGTGAACCTGTAGCTGACACAGTAAGAATCCCAATGATATATATGTTTCTGATGCTGAGACACAATCTGGTAATGAACATGAACCTAGTGATAATGTTAATGATGATGTTCATGATGATGCTCAACCTAGCAATGATAATGATGTAGAGATTGAACCTTCTGTTGATCTTGATAACCCACAATCAAAGAATCAACGTTATGATAAGAGAGACTTTGTTGCTAGGAAGCACGGTAGGAAAAGAGAACCATGGGTTCAGAAACCCATGCCTTTTCCTCCGAAACCATCCAGAAAAAAGGATGATGAGGATTTTGAGCGCTTTGCTGAAATGATTAGACCTATCTTTTTGTGTATGCGTTTGACTGATATGCTTAAAACAAATCCTAATGCTAAGTACATGAAAGATATTATTACCAACAAAAGAAAGATACCTGAAGTAGAAATTTCCACCATGCTTGCCAATTACACTTTCAAAGGTGGAATACCTAAAAAACTAGGAGATCCAGGAGTACCTACTATACCTTGCTCCATTAAAGGAAACTATGTTAAAACTGCTTTATGTGATCTTGGAGTCGGTGTTAGTGTTATGCCTCTCTCTTTATATCGTAGACTTGACTTGAGTAAGTTGACACCTACTGAAATATCTTTGCAAATGGCTGATAAATGAACTGCCATACCTGTTGATATTTGTGAGGATGTGCCTATTGTGGTTGCAAATGTTACTATTCTAAAATGTTACTATTCTAACGGACTTTGTTATACTTGATATTCCCGAGGACGATAGTATGTCTATTATCCTTGGTAGACCCTTTTGAATACTACAGGGGCTGTTATTGATTGCAACAAAGGCAATGTCACTTTTCATGTCAATGGTAATGAGCATACGGTACACTTTTCGAGGAAACAACCTCAGGTCCACAGTATCAATTATATTGGAAATTTTCAACTATTACTATTGGAGGTTTTGAATTTCCTCTTCCTACTATCAAGAAGACATATGATATTCTTATTGTTGGGGACATACATATCCCCATTGAGGTAACCTAGTGTTATTCGAAAATTCTCCGGTTTCATGTTTTTCGGAAAGAGTTTATTAACAAGACTTGATCAACCTTGTTAATGGATCCTTTTGACGAGCATGAGATGGGTGAATCTAGATAGCACAACCTTCTGTACCCTCCTTTTACTTACTGTTAATTAGATTAAATAAAGCAAAAATAGTGTTTTCTATCTGTTTCTAGACTTATCCGTGCAATAAAAACACCCCGAAAATAAAAGTTCTCCAAATGCCCTGAAAATAAAATGTGATTTTTTCTAGAATATTTGAGAATATATGACACAGAAAACACAGCGAGGGGAGCCAGCACCTGGCCACGAGGGTCCAGGGCGCGCCCCCTGCCTCGTGGGCCCCACGTGGCCCCCCTCCACTTATTCCTGCACCCACACACTTCTTCTTCCTCCCAAAAAAATCACTATCCAGCTCAAGCACGAGTTCTAGCTCATCTTGCTGCCATTTTCGATCTCCTTGCTCAAAGCTCCATTCACAAAACTGTTTGGGGAGATTGTTCCTTGGTATGTGACTCCTCCATTGGTCCAATTAGTTTTTGTTATAGTGCTTTACTTGTTGCAAATTTTTGTTGTTGTGGTGACCTTGTTCTTGAGCTTGCATGTCAAATTTCCTTGGTCCCAAGTAGTTCTAATGCATGATATAGTATCTAGGCACTTGTAGGAGTTGTTGCTATCAATCTTGTTGAGTTTGGTTAACATTTATTTTGAGTTAGTAAAAATTTCAGAAAATTTCAGAAAAATGCATAGGAAAATCTTCCAAGGTGGTTCCTCAAGGAAGCAAGAACCAAGGCTCGCGATGCGTGAGCCGGATGATGAACTACCGAGGGAAGCTGAAGTGCGGCCTTGTGAATGGCCGTCGGAGGAATTTATGGTTCGGGTAGGCATTAAGGAGGAATTTGACGCATATGTGCGTAATGCTGACCTCGAGGGCTTCATGCAAGATAAGTGCCCTCAATACCGTTACTTAACTGATACCTTCGTGAAAAGGTTCAAATTTTCATCTTCACGCAACTCTCACGCTGTCTAGTTTGATCTATATGATAAATCTTATACCATGGATTTAGAGGGTTTTAATGATGCTTGCAAGCTCCCACAGTGGGGCAGTATGGGTGAACCTTGCAAATCTGAATATAGAGACTTCCTTGCTAGTATCACTATGGGGGAATCTAGAGAAATCACACAAGCTACCATAGGGAGCAAACTATTCATTACTTTGCTCTCTTTATTGGTAGATGCATAAACGGTAAAGATGAGGCTTGCCACATCTGTGTCCCTGATCTTAGTGTTCTCAGGAGTGTTGTATTAGGTGATAGACAATATAACTTGGGAGCCATTGTTGCACGTAGGCTACATCATAATGGTTTGTACGGAGATTTATTTCGTGGGATTTATGCCACTCGCATAGCCCGCCGTCTTGGTGTGCCTGTACATGAAAATGATGAACCTTTACCGCCTGCTTATTTGGATTACAATGCTATGGTTAGTCATCGGTTTATAGAGAGGGATGAACAATCCCTGAAATATCGACTAACCTTTAACAGGCGTCACGCCGTCCATATTTCTCTTCCTGCCCCTACCTTGTTTGACTTTCAGGCAAAAGGGAGATATACTATAACCAGGGAAGACGCAAATGAGTATCATGATATGATGGAAGCAGCCCATCTCCAAGCTGTAGCTCAGCAGTCAGTAGCTGTTGCATCTCAGTACAACCCCAACTACAACTTTGGATATCCGTCAGGCCAATACTGGCCATAGACCAACTTAGGCCAAAATCCTAAGCTTGCGGGAGTATGTGTTTCGCACCGACTTTACATTCATGCTCACACACCTATTCTAGTTGTCGGTGTTCACACTCTTTCATTGTACCATCCATGCTCATTTTCAATTCTTATTCTTAGTCTTTTTCTCGTGTGGTAGAAAACCCTTAAAAACAAAAATATTAGTTGCAGCTTTTAGCTAGTTTACTTACCATGCCTGTAGTAGTAATTAAAAGAAAACCCAAAAAGATTTCCCATTCTTCTTTTGCTTGTTGGGAGCTTTCCCGTGTAAATAGTTTATTTTCTTATCTTTGGGGGTTAAGAGTACAAGACCATAATTGAAAATGCTTAGTGGCTCTCATTTGCTTTATTGTTAATTTAACCTTGAGCCATATTACCTTGTCTTCTGTCTTGTGTTAAAGTGCTCGCAGATTCCAGCTTAGTCCAATGCACGTGCACTATTATTATTATCCACACCGTTCGGTCGTGCGAGTGAACGGCAATAAGGATGATATATAATGAACTAATTGAGATGAGAAAAGCTGGTATGAACTCGACCTCTCTTGTTTTTGTAAATATGATAGTTCATCGTTCCTGATTCAGCCTGTTATGAATGAAACATGCTTGCAGTGACAATTAGAGATCATAGCTGCTTATGACATGCTTAATTAGCTAGGAGTTTATAATGGTCTATCTTGCGTGCCAACACGATATTAAAATGGTTGTGATGTGGTATAATAGGGTGGTATCCTCCTTCGAACGATTCAAGTGGTCTGACTTGGCACATGTTCACGCATGTAGTTGAAACAAATCAACATAGCCTCCACGATATTTATGTTCATGGTGATTTATATCCTACTCATGCTCGCATTCATTGTTGATTAATTTTAATGCATGTTCATGATTGTTGTCGATCTCTAGCTGGTCGCTTCCCAGTCTCTTTCTAGCCTTCACTTGTACTAAGCAGGAATATTGCTTGTGCATCCACTTCCAGAAACCCCAAAGTTATTCCATATGAGTCCACCATACCTTCCAATATGCGGTATTTACCTGCCATTCCAACTAAATTTGTATGTGCCAAACTCTAAACCTTCAAATGAAATTCTGTTTTGTATGCTCAAACAGCCCATGTATCAACTAGGGTTGTCTATATCTTCCATGCTAGGTGGGTTATTCTCACAATGAGTGGACTCCGCTCATCATTCATGAGAAAATGGCTGCTAACCGGGATGCCCAGTCCCATGCTCAAAATCATAATAATTAAACAAAACTCCCCCAGGGTTGTTGTTGGTTTGGACGGTACCCGTTGTTTCGGGCTAGCCGTGGAGTGTGCTTGGTTGGTGGTTGGGGGAGTATAAACTTTACCATTATGTTTGGGAACCGCCTATAATGTGCATAGCATGGAAGATATTGAGATTCTTGGTTGCTATGTTGACAATGAGAGTATACCGCTCAAAATGTTATTCATCTCTATTTTAAAATCGAGCTCTGGCACCTCTACAAATCCCTGCTTCCCTCTGCGAAGGGCCTATTGCTACTTCTCGAGCTTGCGTTGTATTCCCTCGAAGAGGAAAGGGAGATGCAACACAGTAGCGTAAGTATTTCCCTCAGTTTTTGAGAACTAAGGTATCAATCCAGTAGGAGACCACGCGCCAATCCCTTGCACCTGCCCAAACAAATAAGAACTTCGCAGCCAACGCGATAAGGGGTTGTCAATCCCTTTACGATCACTTACGAAAGTGAGATCTGATAGAGATGATAGTTTATATTTTTGGTATTTTTGGTTTATAAGAACAGCAAATAAAAGCGATAAAAGTAAAGTAGATGTAGATTGATATGTTGAGAATAGACCCGGGGGCCATAGTTTTCTCTAGTGGCTTCTCTCATGATAGCGATATTCTACAGCGGGTAAACAAATTACTGTCGAGCAATTGATAGAAAAGCAAATAATTATGAGACTATCTAGGCATGATCATTGTATATAGGCATCACGTCCGAGACAAGTAGACCGAAACGATTCTGCATATACTACTATTACTCCACACATCGACCGCTATCCAGCATGCATCTAGTGTATTGAGTTCATAAGAACAGAGTAACGCCTTAAGCAAGATGACATGATGTAGAGGGATAAACTCAAGCAATATGATATAAACCCCATCTTTTTATCCTCGATGGCAACAATACAATACGTGCCTTGCTGCCCCTGCTGTCACTGGGAAAGGACACCGCAAGATTGAACCCAAAGCTAAGCACTTCTCCCATTGCAAGAACTATAGATCTAGTAGGCCAAGCCAAACCAATAATTTGAAGAGACTTGCAAGGATATTATGAGCACACATAAAAATTTCAGAGAAGAACCAAATATCTTTCATAGATAACCTTGATCATAAACCCACAATTCATCGGATCTCAACAAACACACTGCAAAAAGAGATTACATCGAATATATCTCCTCGAAGACCGAGGAGAACTTTGTATTGAGATCCAGAGAGAGAGAAGAAGCCATCTAGATACTAGCTATGGACCCGAAGGTCTGTGGCAAACTAGTCACAACTCATGGTGACGGCAATGATGATGATGATGATGAAGAACTCCGTGATGGATCCCCCTCCGGTGGTACTCCGGAACAGGCTCCAAGATGGGATCTCCACGGGAACAGAAGGTACGGCGGTGGAATTAGGGTTTTCTCTCTGTTCACGGAGGTTTTGGGGTACGTAGACTTATATAGGAGGAAGGAGGACACCGGGGGAATCGCGGGGGCCCCACGAGGCAGGGGGCGCGCCCTGGGAAGGGGGGCACGCGCCCCACCCTCGTGGGCCCCTCGTGGCTCTTCTGACGTGGTTCTCAAATTCCTCGGGCGTGATTTTCTCCAAAAATATCTCTCGCGAAGGTTTCATTCCGTTTGGACTCCGTTTGATATTCTTTTTCTGCGAAACCCTGAAACGGGCAAAAAACAGCAATCTAGACTGGGCCCTTGGGTTAGTAGGTTAGTCCCAAAAGTGATATAAAAGTGTATGATAAAGCCCATTAAACATCCAAGACTTCATAAATAATAGCATGGAACAATAATAAATTATAGATACGTTGGAGACGTATCAAGCATCCCCAAGCTTAATTCATGCTCGTCCTCGAGTAGGTAAATGATAAAGAAAGAATTTTTGATGTGGAATGCTAACCAATATAGTTTTTCAATGCAATTCTCTTCATTGTGGCATGAATGTTCATATCTGAAAGATTCAAGATAAAAGTCTATATTGACATAAGAAACAATAATACTTCAAGCATACTAACAAAGCAATCATGACTTCTCAAAATACTATGGCTAAAGAAAGTTATCGCTTCAAAATCATATAGTCTGGCTATGCTCCCTCTTCATCACACAAAATATTCATATCATGCACAACCCCGATTTCAGCCAAGCACTTGTTTTCATACTCTATCTTTTCAAACCTTTCAACTTTCACGCAATACATGAGCGTGAGCCATGGACATAGCACTATGGGTGGAAAAGATGTGGTTGTGGAGAAGACAAAAAGGAGGGAGATAGTCTCACATCGACTAGGCATATCAACGAGCTATGGAGATGCCCGTCAATAGATATCAATGTGAGTGAGTAGGGATTGCCATGCAACGGATGCACTAGAGCTAAGTATGAATGAAAGCTCAACAAAATAAACTAGGGGGTGTGCATCTAACTTGCTTGCTCACGAAGACCTAGGGCATTTGAGGAAGCCCATCGTTGGAATATACAAGCCAAGTTATATAACGAAAATTCCCACTAGTATACGAAAGTGACTAAACATGAGACTCTCTACAATGAAGAACATGGTGCTACTTTGAAGCACAAGTGTGGAAAAAGAGAGTAGCAATTGTCCCTTTTTCTTTTCTTTTCTTTTTCCCCCTTTTTTTGGGCCTTTCTTTTTTCTTTGGCCTTTTTTTTGCGGAGGGGCTTTATACATTTAGCCTTTCCTCCTATGGGACAATGCTCTAATAATGATAATCATCACACTTTCATTACAACTCGATGTTACAATTCGATACTACAACAACAAAGTATGACTCTATATGAATGCTTCCGGTGGTGTACCGGTATGTGCAATGAAACAAGAGTGACAAGTATAAAAATTATGCATGGTGGCTTTGCCACAAATACGATGTCAACTACATGATCATGCATGGCAATATGACAATATGATGCGTGTCATATGAACGGAACGGTGGAAAGTTGCATGGCAATATATCTCAGAATGGCTATGGAACTGCCATGATAGGTAGGTATGGTGGTTGTTTTGAGGAAAAATATGGTGTCTGTTTTGAGGAAGGATATATAGTGGGTTTATGGTACCGGCGAAAGTTGTGCGGTACAAGAGAGGCTAGCAATGGTGGAAGGGTGAGAGTGCATATAATCCATGGACTCAACATTAGTCATAAGAACTCATATACTTATTGCAAAAATCTATGAGTCATCAAAACAAAGCAATCAACGCATGCTCCTAGGGGGGAGGTTGGTAGGAGTTAACCATCACGCGCCCCCTACCTCCAGACAAAGGTTGGCACTTTACAAATACCTCGTGCTCTAACTTCGTCACATAGCAGTTCACCATATGTGCATGCTACGGGAATCAGTAACCTTAACACAAGTATTTTTAAATTTCATAATAACTCCACTAGCATGACTCTAATATCATTATCCTCAAATCTCAAAACAATTATCAAGCATCCAACATCTCATTCTATTTAATGCACTTGGTGTGAATTTTTTTTTACTACATTGACATTGGATGCCTATCATGTGAAGACTAGTTTATTTAGCCTAAACACATTACCATGCTGTTTTAATAGACTCTCAAAAGGATATAAGTGAAGCATGAGAGTTCAACAATTTCTAGAAATTACCACCACTGTGCTCTAAAATATATAAGTTAAGCACTAGAGCAAAAACTATTCAACTCAAAAGATATAAGTGAAGCACATAGAGTGTTTTGTCAATTCCTAGGCCATATTTAACTCTATCAAATAGGTGTGTCCAGCAAGGATGATTGTGACAACTAACAAGCAAAAGACTCAAATTATACAAGACGCTCCAAGCAAAACACATATCATGTTGCGAATAAAAATATAGCTCCAAGTATAGTTACCGATGGATGAAGACGAAAGAGGGGATGCCTTCCCGGGGCATCCCCAAGCTTAGGCTTTTGATTATCTTGAATTTACTTGGGGTTCCATGGGCATCCCCAAGCTTAGGCCTTTGCTACTCCTTGTTCCATAGTCCATCAAAGCAAAACTCAAAACTTGGAAACTTCACAACACAAAACTTAGGCAAAAATTCTCGTGAGCTCCGTTAGTATAAGAAAGCAAACCACTACTCAAAGGTGCAGCAATGAATTCATTCTTTGTTTATATTGGTGTTAAACCTACTATATTCCAACTTCTCTATGGTTCATATCTTCCAATACTACTCATAGATGCATCGAAATAAGCAAACAACACACGAAAAACAGAATGTGTCAAAAACAGAACAGTCTGTAGTAATCTGCAGGTTTCACCTACTTCTGGAACTCCAAAAAATTCAAACTAAATTGGTAAATTTGAGTAATTTGTCTAAAAATCGTCTGCAAAAATAATCAACTAAATAGCATGCTCCAGTAAAATCTGAAGACCACTTTAGCATGTGCTAACGATTCTGTTTTTCACAGCAGGATCATATAAACTTCCCACAAGTCTTCCCAAAGGTTCTACTTGGCACAAACACTAAACAAAACATGAAATCACATCTAATCAGAGTCTAGATGCAATATTTATTCCCTAAAAGCAACAAAAGCAAAAAAAATAAAGTTGGGTTGCCTCCCAACAAGCGATGTCGTTTTACGCCCCTAGCTAGGCACGATACAAGATAAATCTAGGTATTGCCATCTTTGGAAGGCAATTCTTTGATTAAGAATTTGTGATTCTTAGGCACTTCTTTGTCCCTATGAATAATCAAACTCTTGGGAAAGAAATCAAGAAATTCTAAAGTGTCAAAAGGGTCTCTTGCAAAAGTAAGAAAATTAGGGTGAACACTTATGGATTTGAGATCCGCAACTCTAGATGTTTCACCCTTGTCTTTAGGGACATACATAAACTTAGATAATTTAGTGGTAGAGGTATTTGGAGTAGTCTTTATAGCGGAAAGAGCAGAACCCACATTAGTGATAACATCCTCAAGCTTATTTATTCTAGTAAAATCCTGATCTAGCTTTTCTTTAACTATGGGCTCTTTTTCCTTAAGGTTTTTCAGAACAACTCCTACCTTAGATCCATAATGAGTGATTTCATTATGGATCTTTCTATCCAAGTTCTCTACCAATTCTACCGTAGAAACTTTGTTTTCAAAGATTTCTAACCTTTGCATAACATGCTCCAAAGTTAAAATGGTTCCACTAACCATAAGAGGTGGTGAGCCAAATAATTCAGTCATAGCACTATAAGAATCAACGGTGTGGCTACCCAAGAAATTCCCTTCGGTAATGGTATCTAAGATAAATCTATTCCACCGAGTTATGCCAACATAAAAATTGCGAAGAAGCACGGAAGTGGAAAGCTTCCTATTAGATCTATTTTGAGCGTCGCAAATTCTATACCAGGCATCTTTTAAGTTTTCTTCCTCCCTTTGTTTAAAGTTGAGGACCTCACTCTCAGGAGTGTTGATAATGATAGGTGTGCTAGACATGATGACAGGCAAGCAAGCAGCACACACCCGCAAACAAGAATCAAGCGAATGAAAAACACACGGCGGAAGAAAGCCGAATAAAACGGCAAGGGTGAAGTGGGGGAGAGGAAAACGAGAGGCAAAAAATGTAATGCGAAGGATAAGGGTTTGTGATAGGTACTTGGTTTATGACTTTTGCGTAAGCCTCCCCGGCAACGGCTGTAACATGGCAAATTTTCAATTTGGAATGTTATACATAGATCATAATTGCATTTCATGATTTTTGTATTTTGTTTGTGGCGTTCCTCGAAATTCTAAGCAACTCAAGGACCTGCGGAGAGAGTTGGGAATTTTACCGTTTTCGTATTTGAGTTCGCTCGAATACCGGTACGAGGACAGTGTGATTCTAATTATTTTTCTCTCCTAAAAAATATTTCTAAATACAAAATATGAGCGGAGATAATATGACTTCTCCAAAATAACAGAAATATTGGAGGAAAAATGTTAAAATCACTTTTGGTATTTTTTCTGGATTTATTGCGGATTTATTTGCATAGGAAAAATACGCATTTTTCAAAATTGCATTTAGGTCCGGGAAAAATGTTCACTTTGTCCTAAATATTATTAGAGGACGGTGAAAATTTATTTCGGGAATTTTGGAGTCCGTTTGGTATTTCTTTCGTTACTTTTTCTGCGCCGGGACTCTTTTAGAAAAAAAACCGACTAGGAGTCTTATTAGCCCAGGACTCCTGGGCTTTATAAGCGCTCGCAGCCGGCCCGTAGCCCCAGCCCGCGCCGCGCCCCAAACCCTAACCCTAGCACCGCCGGACCCCGCCGCTGCCGCCGCCAGCCACCGCCGCCCGCGCCAACGGAGCCGCCGCCCCGCCGCCGGACCCCGCCGGAGCCGCCGCCCCGCCGGAGCCGCCGAGGTATATGCCGCCATCGGTTTTTTTAGGAAAAACCCTAGATCTGTTTTTTTTTTAAAATAGATCGGTTCGGTTTTCGTCGGTTTAGTTAATTAGCGGACGCTCGTCCGTACATTTGTTTTAACGAACGGTTCTCGCTAGTTAACCGCAGACAGCGAACGTTCGTTCGTTAGCCTGTTCGTCGTTTTTCTTTTTTGGGGTATTTATCCGTGGTTATTCCGATCGCGATTTCTGCCCTGATCTTGTTTTTCGTTTTTCTTTTTGCTCGAGAGTCGGAATCAGGTGATTCAAAATCCCAGATCTTCGTCTCGAAGCCCTCTCTACGTTAGATCAACTTGAACAAAGTTTTGGCTACTGTAAAATTTGACTTTAGGCCAACTAGTAATTCGGAGCTCGTTTCTTTTGCAGTTTGAGTTTCGTTGCTTCTTTCGAGTTGATTCTTTTTGCAAACCGGAGTTCTTAAGTTGAACTTTTTGGTTAGATCTCTTATTTGAGTTTTACCCCTGCATTAGTTAAGTACTTATTGTATGCTTGTTTGATTGCGATAGAGTACCCGGAGTGCGCCGCTTGCTACTTTGAGTCTCTAGGTTTTGCGGATCATCAGCAAGGCAAGTAACACTTTGATCGTGCTTTCCAATTACCCTGTTTTCCTTGCATTAGTCAAACCCTCACACATTGCATGAGTAGGATCAATTAACTTGTGGGATTGGGAAGTAGATTGAGTTAGTACCTATTACCTGCATTACATTCAAACCTTTGGGAGTTACTTCTACGTTTGCTGTTAGGACATGCTATGCTCGTAGACGTGGATTGGGTGAGTGAAATCCATGACAGATGTGAGTTTGTTAATTAATGGTTCAACTTAAGGTGGCAACATTAATACACATCTGGGTGGATTGAGGCATCTGGGTATTCCAGGATTGCCTGTTTTTCTTTTGGACCGCCACCCAGGCTTAAAGGGATCATGAGATTTTTCATAGTAGAAACTTCCGTGTGCAGCCACATGCCAATATGGGCTCTGGCATAGTTGAGTAAGTTGTGGGAAACCTTTCCATGATGGGCTAGCAGATGTAGTTGGGTTTTGTAGGTGTACCGGCCTATCTATCTGGTTAAGGGGACCTCTTCGGAAAGACTGTGTCTCGGTCATCCGTTTCTCAAACACCATGCAGTGCGAGAAACCAAACGGAGGTGATCGAGTCTTGTGGGGAAAGTGCACAAACCTCTGGAGAGTGTACAAACTGATCATGATAAGCAGTGTCCCCGGTTATGGACGTCTTGAGTATCTAGTACTTGGATTATCATGTGCATCTCATCATGTTACTCTAATTTAATTTTGTTGGGTTTAATGATTACTTTTAATTGGGGTTGAGAGGATGTCTATCTTCTCAACGATGTTTCAACTACCATGATAGTTAATTAAAATGCATTCCTTTGAAGTAGGGAAAAATTGGCTTTACGCAAAAACTTAACCATAGAGCTTTCCACCAGCCATATTGCATATAGCATAGCTTTACTTTCATTGCATCTCTTGTGTTACCTTGCCAGCATATTCCATGTGCTGACCCGTTTTTCGGGCTGCAACGTTTCATGTTGCAGACTTTTCAGACGACGAGTAAGATGCCCCCTTTTAGGTCGTGGTTCTATACTCAGTGATGCCGCTGGAGTTGATGGACTCACTTATCTTCCAAGCCTTCCGCTGTTATCGTGTTAGATGGCCTTCAGCCATATTATTTGTAATAAATTCATCGTTGGACTATCAATGTAATAAGTGTGTGATTGCTACTCTGTTATAAATCCTTCAAGTATTGTGCGTGTCAGCATTACTGATCCAGGGATGACACTGATGCACAGAGATCAGACTGTTTAAGGTCTGGTCGCTACAAGATGGTATCAGAGCACACGCTGACTGTAGGACACGACCACTAAGACAAGTCCTAGAACACAATTCACTCTTCTCTCTTTTCTGACTCCTCATCTTTTCTACTCTTTAGGATGGTGGAAGCAAAGCACAAGTTCATGCAACCGGATGATGATACACCCTTTGGACGACACCTGAAGGAAGTCACAAGATATCTCAACATTGGATGACCTAGTTTCACCGGAACCTACAATGCCACTCTACCTGAGGAGGAGCGTTGGTTGATTCAAGCTCAAGTTCCAGGAAGGACGTTCGCACCCGTCACCTCACTCATAGCATTTTACTTTAATGCACCTACATGGAGCCTAGGAAGGAGTATGGCAGCCCACATTGCTATGGGAAGGATTGGAGAAGTCTACCAGCGGGAGCTAGAGGACACCATCTACCAGATTTGTGGACGCCAAGATGAGAATTGGGATATGATCAGCACTAGGAAGGGTATGTCCATTGCATCATTCATCCAGGAGTTGAACCACCACATTCGTCGCCAGGAGCACTAGATGTGTGCTGGAATGATAGATTTGAAGAAGTCCCTAAATAGGAATTTGGAGATAGAGGAAGAACTCAAGTCTACACGCGACGGATATGAGGAGGAGATGAAGATACTTGTGGAGAAGAATGATGATTTGACCCGAAAGTTAGGGATACTCATGGGAGAAGAAGATGAGGAAGAAGAACCCAAGGAGATTCCACCAGAGGATTATATCATCATAGATGACACGGATTCGGAAGCTGAGGATAGCAAGGATGAAGACTATGAAGATGAAGTTGGAGCAGATATTATGGAATCCTCTGCCGATCAATATTTTTAGATGACCCCCCCCCCCTGTGACTAGTAGTTTACCTCCATATATTAGATTTAGAGCACCTTTGTAACAAATCGTTAGATTTGTAAGACCTTGTTTGAAATTGATTGGTGTGATATGATTGTGTGTTTGTCTCATGTGCATATGGGTAGTGATTTCCCTTGGACCTCTTTTCTATTCTAACCTCTTCCCTCTACACCCATCAGATGCCTCCAAGACGTGAATTTGAGTTTCCCCCTGAGCTTACCCAGCTGATCCAGCAGCAGAACACCCTGATGCAACTTCTTGTCTAGAACACTCAGAACAACCAGAACAACAACAACAACAACAACAACCCTCCACCACCACCACCTGTGGACAACCTGACACGTTTCTTAAGGTTGCAACCACCCGTGTTTGCTAGCAGCATCGAACCAATTGTGGCTGATGACTGGCTACGCAAGATTGGAAGGGATTTGACTACCGCCTATTGCTCGGATGATGAGAAGGTGCGATTTGCCACACACCAGTTGTCTGGACCAGCCGCAGCATGGTGGGAGAATTACACAGCCACTTACCCCGTAGCCAATGTGACTTGGGATCAGTTTCAGCAAGCTTTTCGTACTTCCCATGTATCAACTGGAGCCATGAGTATGAAGAAGCAGGAGTTTCGCAATCTGCGCCAAGGAAATCGTACTGTGGCCCAGTACGTGGATGAGTTTAGTACCCTATCTCGTTATGCCCCAGATGATGTGGCCACAGATGCCAAGAAGCAGGAGAGATTCATGGAAGGGCTGAATGATGAGATGAGTGTACAGTTGATGGTGGCAACTTTCAACAATTACCAGGAGTTAGTTGACCGCGCCCTAATGATTTAAAGGAAGCATCAACAGATTGAGAGTCGCAAGAGGAAGTATGGGCAAGGAAAGTATAATTCTGGAGCTCAACAGAAGCCCCGCTTTACCCCTAAAGCAGTAGGACAGTTTCAGCATACCCATGGAGGAAGTAGCTCACACAACCACAATGGCACCAAGAATGGCAATGGTAATGGGAATGGGAATGGAGCCAATGGAAACCAGAACCGCCCTGCACCGTCCACACCCACCAAGAGGGATTTTAGCCATGTCACTTGTTATAAGTGCGGGAAGACTGCACATTATGCCAATGAATGCCCAGAAGCTAAGAATGGGAACGACAATGGAAGCGCCGGGAAGAAGCCCAACCCGTTCAATAAAGGACAAGTGAACCACGTGACCGTGGAGGAGGTAGAAGAGCAACCAGATGCTGTTGTCGGTAAGTTTTTGGTTAAGACATTTACCGCAATAGTTCTTTTCGATACTGGTGCATCGCATTCATATATTGCAAGGGGATTCGTAAATAGACATAGGATGTCCACCCGAGTTCTTAAGACCCCCATGTTAGTAAGTTCACCTAGAGCAGATTATATGGCACACCAAGGATGTTTTCAGATGCCATTGATCATAGGACGCCACACTTTCCCCTCTGACCTAATAGTCCTGGAGTCACAAGGATTGGATGTGATATTAGGTATGGATTGGCTATCGAAGTATGAAGGTAACATTGACTGTGCCAGTAAGTCTATTTTGCTCACCACCCCGGAGGGAAAAAGGATTAAGTATGTATCTAGGCATTCGCCTATAAGGACTCAAGTACATTCTCTCACGGGAGTTTTTCAGGAGGAAGTGCCAGTAGTAAAGGATTATCCGGATGTGTTTCTAGAGGAGTTACCTGGCATGCCACCGGATAGAGATATAGAGTTTTTGATTGAACTTTTGCCAGGCACCGGGCCAATTTCTAAGAGACCATATAGGATGCCCACAAAGGATTTGGAGGAGATTAAGAAGCATATTAAGGAGTTACTGGATAAAGGATTCATACGCCCAAGTTCTTCGCCTTGGGGTTCGCCAGTACTTCTAGTGGAGAAGAAGGATGGATCGTTAAGAATGGTTGTTGATTACTGTGGATTGAATGAAGTAACGATCAAGAATAAGTACCCATTACCAATGATCAATGATCTGTTCGTTAGATTGCAAGGAGCTAAGGTATTTTCTAAGATCGATCTGCGGTCAGGGTACCATCAATTGAAGATCCGAGAACAAGATATACCTAAGACGGCCTTTACCACTAGGTATGGGTTGTACGAGTATACCGTTATGTCGTTTGGTCTGACAAACGCACCGGCATACTTTATGAACCTGATGAACAAAGTGTTTATGGAGTATTTGGATAAGTTCGTCGTAGTGTTCATAGATGATATATTGATCTTCTCGAAGGATGAAGAGGAGCATGCAGAGCATTTGCGATTGGTATTGGAAAAGCTCAGAGAACATCAGTTATATGCCAAGTTTAGCAAATGTGAATTTTGGTTGAAGGAAGTCGGATTTCTCGGACATGTTATATCCGGAGAAGGAATAGCAGTAGATCCCGCCAAGGTGGACACTGTGACCAATTGGGAAGCACCGACGACCGTTGGAGAGATCCGGAGTTTTCTTGGACTCGCAGGATACTACCGGAGATTTATCGAGAATTTCTCGAAGATTGCAAAGCCAATGACGGAGTTGTTGAAGAAGGACACCAAGTTCAGTTGGACCGAAGAATGTGAGACTAGTTTCCAGGAGTTGAAGAAAAGGTTGGTATCATCCCCTGTGTTGATTCTGCCGGATCAACATAAGGATTATGAGGTGTACTGCGACGCTTCACGTCGAGGACTTGGAGCAGTTCTTATGCAGGAAGGAAGAGTTGTTTCGTATGCTTCACGAGAACTGAAACCTCATGAGATGAACTATGCCACCCACGATTTGGAGTTAGCAGCCGTAGTGCATGCATTGAAGACGTGGAGACATTTTCTTATTGGAAACCATTGTGAAGTATATACGGATCATAAGAGTTTGAAGTATATATTCACTCAGAAGGAGTTAAATCTTAGGCAAAGGAGATGGCTGGAACTCATTAAGGATTATGACATGAGATTGCATTATCATCCCGGAAAGGCTAACGTAGTAGCTGATGCGCTAAGCCGTAAGAGCCATGTCAATACCCTAATGATGGAGGAGTTTCCAAAGGAGTTAGCCGAGGACCTACGAGAACTATGTTTGGAGATAGTTCCGAGAGGTTATGTTGCAACATTAGAAATCCAGTCTACCCTGATGGACAAAATCAGAGAAGCTCAGAAAGCTGACAAAGAGGTTGTCGCTATAAAGGAGAGGATGAGCGAAGGAAAAGCTAAAGGATTTCGTGAGGATGAACACGACACCCTATGGTTTGAGGATCGAATCTATGTGCCTAATGACCCGGAGATCAGGAAGTTGATTTTACAAGAGGCCCATGATTCACCATACTCGATTCACCCAGGAAATACTAAGATGTATTTGGATTTGTAGGATATTTTCTGGTGGACCGGTATGAAGAAGGATATTGCGGAGTATGTAGCAGTTTGTGATGTATGTCAGAGAGTGAAGGCAGAACATCAGAAGCCAGCCGGATTGTTACAACCTATGCCGATACCCGAATGGAAGTGGGAGAAGCTTGGCATGGATTTTATCACCGGATTGCCCAGGACCAAAGCAGGATATGATTCAATCTGGGTAGTAGTAGACCGATTAACGAAGGTAGCCCACTTTATTCCTGTGAAAACCACATATACCAGTGCAAAGTTGGCTAAGATATACATGACCAGAATTGTATGTCTGCACGGAGTTCCGAGGAGCATCGTATCAGATAGAGGAACACGGTTTACCTCAAAGTTCTGGAATCAGTTACATGAAACTTTGGATACCAGGCTAGAGTTTAGCACAGCATTTCACCCGCAGACAGATGGACAGACTGAAAGAGTCAATCAGATTTTGGAGGATATGCTGAGAGCCTGTGCATTAGATTATGGATCTAGTTGGGATGACAACTTGCCTTACGCAGAGTTCTCATACAACAACAGTTACCAGGCCAGTTTGAAGATGGCACCATTCGAGGCGTTGTATGGAAGGAGATGTCGAACACCGTTGTCGTGGGATGAAGTAGGAGACCGACAGTTGTTTGGACCAGACTTAATCAAAGAGTCTGAGGAGAAGGTTAAGTTGATTCGAGATAGACTGAAGGTAGCTCAGTCCAGGCAGAAGAGTTATGCCGACTCGAAGCGTAAGGAGATAACCTATGAGATCGGAGATAGAGCGTACTTGAGAGTATCGCCGCTGCGAGGAGTTAAACGTTTCAGAGTTAAAGGGAAGTTAGCCCCGAGATTTGTGGGACCTTACCGTGTTTTGGAATGCATGGGAGAGGTTGCCTATAAGTTGGAATTGCCCGAAGGATTGTCAGGAGTGCACGACGTGTTTCACGTTTCTCAGCTTAAGAAGTGCCACGCGGAGATGGCCGCTACACCGCTTAGAGACACAGTACCCCTCGAAGCAATTCAGTTGGACAGTGATTTGACCTACGAGGAGAAGCCTGTTAAGATTCTCGAATTTTCGAGCAGAGTCACTCGCAGTAAGGTTATCAAGTTTTGCAAAGTTCAGTGGAGTCACCACACCGAGGAAGAAGCCACCTGGGAGCGAGAAGATGATCTACGCACGGACCACCCACACCTGTTCTCTAGCCAAGTCGAATCTCGAGGGCGAGATTCATTCTAAGGGGGGTAGGTTTGTAACATCCCAAATTTTCAATTTGGAATGTTATACATAGATCATAATTGCATTTCATGATTTTTGTATTTTGTTCATGGCGTTCCTCGAAATTCTAAGCAACTCAAGGACCTACGGAGAGAGTTGGGAATTTTACCGTTTTCGTATTTGAGTTCGCTCGAATACCGGTACGAGGACAGTGTGATTCTAATTATTATTTTCTCCTAAAAAATATTTCTAAATAAAAATATGAGCGGAGATAATATGACTTCTCCACAATAAAAGAAATATTGGAGGAAAAATGTTAAAATCACTTTTGGTATTTTTTTTCTGGATTTATTGCGGATTTATTTGCATAGGAAAAATACGCGTTTTTCAAAATTGCATTTAGGTCCGGGAAAAATGTTCACTTTGTCCTAAATATTATTAGAGGACGGTGAAAATTTATTTCGGGAATTTTGGAGTCTGTTTGGTATTTCTTTCGTTAGTTTTTCTGCGCCGGGACTCTTTTAGAAAAAAAAAGGAAACCGACTAGGAGTCTTATTAGCCCAGGACTCCTGGGCTTTATAAGCGCTCGCAGCCGGCCTGTAGCCCCAGCCCGCGCCGCGCCCCAACCCCTAACCCTACCGCCGCCGGACCCCGCCGCCAGCCGCCGCCGCCGCCCGCGCCGCCAGCCACCGCCGCCCGCACCACCAACCACCGCCGCCCGCACCGCCGGAGCCGCCGAGGTATACGCCGCCATCGGTTTTTTTTTTAGGAAAAACCCTAGATCTGTTTTTTTTAAATAGATCGGTTCGGTTTTCGTCGGTTTAGTTAATTAGCGGACGCTCGTCCGTACGTTCGTTTTAACGAACGGTTCTAGCTAGTTAACCGCAGACAGCGAACGTTCGTTCGTTAGCCTGTTCGTCGTTTTTCTTTTTCGGGGTATTTATCCGCGGTTATTCCGATCGCGATTTCTGCCCTGATCTTGTTTTTCGTTTTTCTTTTTGCTCAAGAGTCGGAATCAGGTGATTCAAAATCCCAGATCTTCGTCTCGAAGCCCTCTCTATGTTAGATCAACTTGAACAAAATTTTGGCTACTGTAAAAAATGACTTTAGGCCAACTAGTAATTCGGAGCTCGTTTCTTTTGCAGTTTGAGTTTCGTTGCTTCTTTCGAGTTGATTCTTTTTGCAAACCGGAGTTCTTAAGTTGAACTTTCTGGTTAGATCTCTTATTTGAGTTTTACCCGTGCATTACTTAAGTACTTATTGTATGCTTATTTGATTGCGATAGAGTACCCGGAGTGCGCCGCTTGCTACTTTGAGTCTCTAGGTTTTGCGGATCATCAACAAGGCAAGTAACACTTTGATCATGCTTTCCAATTACCCAGTTTTCATTGCATTAGTCAAACCCTCACACATTGCATGAGTAGGATCAATTAACTTGTGGGATTGGGAAGTAGATTGAGGTAGTACCTATTACCTGCATTACATTCAAACCTTTGGGAGTTACTTCTACGTTTGCTGTTAGGACATGCTATGCTCGTAGACGTGGATTGGGTGAGTGAAATCCATGACAGATGTGAGTTTGTTAATTAATGGTTCAACTTAAGGTGGCAACATTAATACACATCTGGGTGGATTGAGGCATCTGGGTATTCCAGGATTGCCTGTTTTTCTTTTGGACCGCCACACAGGCTCAAAGGGATCATGAGATTTTTCATACTAGAAACTTTCGTGTGCAGCCACATGCCAATATGGGCTCTGGCATAGTTGAGTAAGTTGTGGGAAACCTTTCCATGATGGGCTAGCAGATGTAGTTGGGTTTCGTAGGTGTACCGGCCTATCTATCTGTTTAAGGGGACCTCTTCGGAAAGACTGTGTCTCGGTCATCCGTTTCTCAAACACCATGCAGTGCGAGAAACCAAACGGAGGCGATCGAGTCTTGTGGGGAAAGTGCACAAACCTCTACAGAGTGTACAAACTGATCATGATTAGCCGTGTCCCCGGTTATGGACGTCTTGAGTATCTAGTACTTGGATTATCATGTGCATCTCATCATGTTACTCTAATTTAATTTTGTTGGGTTTAATGATTACTTTTAATTGGGGTTGAGAGGATGTCTATCTTCTCAACGATGTTTCAACTACCATGATAGTTAATTAAAATGCATTCCTTTGAAGTAGGAAAAAATTGGCTTTACGAAAAAACTTAACCATAGAGCTTTCCTGTAATGCCCAGGATGGGACTATACCTCCTACGTGTCGAGGCACGACTTAAAGGTATAAGCCCATCCTAGAATGATCTCAAGTTTGGTATCTTTGCACGACTCATGTAAAAGAGGGATTTAATTGCAAAATGAGATAGTTGGCTTACACTCGCCACTTCACACAATACATTTCATAAGCAAATCATCATACAAAACATCACAACCCGACTACGGGCGAATATCAAAAGAAAGATACCAAAACAACATAAAGCCACAGGTCAGGATCGAATCCTAGTAGAAGAACCACTACTGATCGTCGAAACGTCACAAGCATACGGCCAAACTTTTCATTGAACTCCCGGAAGAACTGATCCGTCTCCCGCTTCAAACTCGGCTGAACCTGCATCTGGTGTTGTGAAGTAACTGTGAGCCACAGAGGACTCAGCAATCCCGTTCCCGGGTAACATGACTATTTAAGCCTTGGGTGTGGATAAGGCTGAAGAAAGAATAAGAGGTGAAAGAAAAACAAGAGTCTGCAGCAGCAACTAGCACTAGCTTACGTAATAGAGAGCGAGAAGAGAAGTGCCTCGGTCGAGAGATGATCACGAAGTGATCCTAACTAAAACTGGTCAAACATAACCCCACCGTGTTCAACTCCCGAATCCCTATTCGGAAATTGACAGTCACGGTACACACGCTGGTAGTGTATTAGAACAATGTGTCAAGTTATCTACAACCGGATATTAACAAGCTCCCATCTGCCACATAACCGCGGGCACGGCTTTCGAAAGTTCAAACCCTGCAAGGGTGTTCCAACTTGGCCCATGACAAGCCCACGATCCGCGGAGTCGCAACTCCATAGGTGGGAAGACCCGAGTATTCTCGGAATCCCGTGCTCAAGATACTCCGAACTAAGGTAAGGCTAATCCAGCAAATCCTCCCGGCGTGTCGACACCCTGATAGGTAGCCGCGTGTATCTAGTCTCAGGACACGACCGGATGGGCGATCCCACAGGTTTTTACCAAACCTCGAGTTTCCTCGTGGTGGCCCCGCGTAACCCCCGTTTCGGACCAACACTCATGTGGAGCACTGGCCCGGGGTTGTTGAATTAAAATAAAAGGGATAGCTAGTCCCTATGCAAGTTTTATTAGTTATTAGGCAAATAGTACCAATGTTGGGACTTGCTGGAAAAGACTTAGCACTTAGCGGTTTATCAAGGGGGTCCCATACACCCCAACCGTGTTAGGAACGCATAATCAAGGAACATAACACCGGTTTATACGGTTCCTAACGGCATGAGTGGAACAAATCACCAAACAAAAGGCTTAGCCTTCCACCCTTGCCAATATATAGATGATTTCATTTTAAGCATATATATAGTGTGATATAACCCAACAACTCCAACATGAAGCAAGCATCTTCGATCTTCACCTGCAACTAGCAATGCCATAAGAAGGGCTGAGCGAAGCGTACTTAGCCAAGCAACGGTTTGCATAGGAAGGGTGGTTAAACAGGTTCATGGTTACAATAGGAGGCTGACAGGAAAACATGGGCATCGAGGCAATATACCAAAGAGCGATACTCTAGCAATAGGCAAAGATAGTAATGGTATCCGGGTTCGGTCATCTTGCCTGGGATTCCACAAGGGAGAAGAACGGATCCATGAAGTAGACGGAGCAACATAGACGAGCGAATCCTCACAACTCCGGAACGAAACCGAAGCTATCAAGAGAAGCCAACCGAAAAGAAACAAACAACACGGTAAACATACAAGCATAAGCATGTCATGATGCACAAGCAAGCATGATGCATGTCCGGTTTAAATATGCATGGCATAGCAAAGTGCACAAGCAAAACTACAAGTTAAGTGGAGCTCAATATGCAACGAGTTGCATATTGACGAAACACCACATGTTAATTATTTAGTTGACTCTCGTTTATTTACAAGACAAGATTAATTGTTTTTAACATGGCAAGAGGTGAAGCATAATAAAACTACACTATTTAGACATTTTTAAATGAGGCCGGAAATAACAACAACATATCCGGAAAATCCCCATGCATGTTTAGCAATTATTAAAGCAACAACAATTCACACATTTAAATGTTGTTAACATGATGCGGATGACATGATCAAGTTTATGCAATTATTAAAAGTTAACATGAAGAAGATATGAAGTATTGTCACCGCGGTGGAAGGAAAGGGTGCCACGGCAACGAACCGAACATGATGCAACGGCAACATCTCGGTTCCGGTAACTCGTTGAGAGACCGGTGCAAAAGATGACGGAGAGCGTGTCAAGCAAGAATAAAGTGGGGCGATCCCGTTGCCGGGTTCCCACGAGTCGGCGACGAGGCAACCGAGGAGCATGTCAAAAGGTGAAACAGGCACGGAGCACACACGGGAAACATTCCATACAACCACAACAAGCATCTCACGGATCATCGTCTCGGGGTTATACCTTCGAAGCGTGCGTTTCGGGGCGGCTCGAGAGCGTAGAGGAAGAAGTCGTTCTCGCGATTCGTAGAGGAAGTAGGCGTTCACGTCATCGTGTCGTGGTACTTGGCGAATTCCTCGTTTCCGGGCGACGGTAGTGGTACATGCCGTAGAGCGAAGTAGGTGTTCTCGTTCATCGGAGAGGTACTTGCGGTCTCGGCGACGGTAGGGGTACTTGGTGTTTCCGTTCGTAGATGTACTCGTCATCGTAGCCGTTCGGTCGTCGTGGTACTTGTGCGTGGTGTACTTGGCGTCGGTCTCGTACATGGTTCTTCGGTCTTGCCGGTCTCGGTCTCGGATCGACGGTATGTAGTTGTACTAGGCACCGGCGACGGAGATTCTTGGACTTGCAGAAAAAAACAACAGTAACAAGAACAAGCACGGCACGGCACGGAGCAGCGAGGAGGAGCGGCGGGCGGCTCGCGCTGCGGTGCTGCTGCAGTCTGAAGATGGAGAGGAGGCAGGAGGGAGCTCGAGGAGGGCCCGAGGTCGATGCAGGAGGACGAGGCAGAGGCCGTCGTTGGCGGCTTGGAGAAGGGAGGCCACGGCGCTGGCTTGGGGCGGCCGGGATCGCGATGGGAGGAGCGGACTGGCGCGGTCCCGCGCTGGAGAGGGTGGCGTCCAGGCGCTGGCGACGGAGGGAGCCACGGGCATCTTGCCTGGGAACGGGCGCTCGGGGCCGGGGCAACCGACAAGGCCGGGGCGAGGCGCTGACTGCCTGCGCGGGGAGGAAAAAGCGTCGGGGGGCGCCGGGCTTCGACCTCCCTGGAGAACGACGGGGGAAAGGAGGGCCCCGCTCGCGCGACTGGAGAAGGAGGGAGGGGCGGACGGCGGATCCTCTAGACGAGGCAGGGCGCTGACGACGGGCGAAGACAGAAGAGGGCGCTCGGGGTCTCGATCGGGGAAGGGGCGAGGCACGGAGGGAAGAAGGACGAGAGGTGCGGTGGCTGGGGTCGAGAGGAGAGGCTGGCGGCGGGGAAGAGGGACGAGCGGGTCGGGAGTTGGGGTCGGTCGCTGGGTGAGCTAGGGTTTAGAAGGCAGGCTGGGCCTAGGTGGGGGAATGGGCCTTGAGGCTGAGATGGCCCAAGGAGACCTGGAGGAGGCTTGGGCCTAGGGAGGCCTGGGAGGGCGGCTGGGATCTTTAACCTTTTAACTAATTTTTTTTTACAAAAAAACAGAAAAGAAAGAAGAAGAAAAGGGAAGAAAAGAAAAGGTTAGGGAAGAGATTTAAACACGGAGTTAAATCTCTGGACTCACACAAAATGTCAGGGATTTAATTAAAATAGAAGGAGGGTTTTTGGAAGATGAAAATTCAAACAAGTTTGAATAAATGTCGAACTGTTTGAATTTAGAAAACCCTTTAGATGAAGTCCAAATGGGTTGGAATTTCAAGAGATGGCCCTACACATTAGATGTGATTTATGGGAAGATTTGGAACATTTATGGAAGAAATAAAATTGCAACACAATTTTACTAAAAGGCCTCAAAGGAAGAAATGAAGTTGAATTGGATAAAAGAAAATGGACGAACGGTGCAAATGTGTTATAGGTGATTCCAAGGAATGGAATATTTATTAATATAGCTCCCTAATAATATTGAGAGGCTTTCATATGTTTTAAAGAGAAGACATCTTCCCTCGATTTAAATGGACCGAAGGCCCACATGGATTATTTAAGTTGAGATGCAAAATAAAAATGACATGATGGCATGATGACATGATGCAATGCAAAAATAAATAACGCAAGCACAATTGAACACACGGGAGAACCCGAAACATCTGGAATCTTCTGGAATCTTCTGGGACGTCGGTCTTCGGGCGTCACATTTCCACCAGCCATATTGCATATAGTATAGCTTTACTTTCATTGCATCTCTTGTGTTATCTTGCCAGCATATTCCATGTGCTGACCCGTTTTTCGGGCTACAACGTTTCATGTTGCAGACTTTTCAGACGATGAGTAAGATGCCCCCTTTTAGGTCGTGGTTCTATACTCAGTGATACCGCTGGAGTTGATGGACTCACTTATCTTCCAAGCCTTCCGCTGTTATCGTGTTAGATGGCCTTCAGCCATATTATTTGTAATAAATTCATCGTTGGACTATCGATGTAATAAGTGTGTGATTGCTACTCTGTTATAAATCCTTCAAGTACTATGCGTGTCAGCATTACTGATCCAGGGATGACACTGATGCACAGAGATCAGACTATTTGAGGTCTGGTCGCTACAACGGCGCCAGAAATTCTTCTTGCTACTTCTCGAGCTTGCGGTGTATTCCCTCGAAGAGGAAAGGGAGATGCAGCACAATAGCATAAGTATTTCCCTCAGTTTTTGAGAACCAGGGTATCAATCCAGTAGGAGACCACACGCCAGTCCCTCGCACATGCACAAACAAATAAGAACATCGCAGCCAACGCGATAAGGGGTTGTCAATCCCTTTACGATCACTTACGAAAGTGAGATCTGATAGAGATGATAGTTTATATTTTTGGTGTTTTTGGTTTATCAGAACAGCAAATAAAAGCGATAAAAGTAAAGTAGATGTAGATTGATATGTTGAGAATAGACCCGGGGGCCATAGTTTTCTCTAGTGGCTTCTCTCATGATAGCGATATTCTACGGCGGGTAAACAAATTACTGTCGAGCAATTGATAGAAAAGCGAATAATTATGAGACTATCTAGGCATGATCATTGTATATAGGCATCACGTCCGAGGCAAGTAGACCGAAATGATTCTGCATCTACTACTATTACTCCACACATCGACCGCTATCCAGCATGCATCTAGTGTATTGAGTTCATAAGAACAGAGTAACGCCTTAAGCAAGATGACATGATGTAGAGGGATAAACTCAAGCAATATGATATAAACCACATCTTTTTATCCTCGGTGGCAACAATACAATACGTGCCTTGCTACCCCTACTGTCACTGGGAAATGACACAGCAAGATTGAACCCAAAGCCAAGCACTTCTCTCATTGCAAGAACTATAGATCTAGTAGGCCAAGCCAAACCGATAATTCGAAGAGACTTGCAAGGATATTATGAGCACACATAAAAAGGTCATAGAAGAACCAAATATCTTTCATATATAACCTTGATCATAAACCCACAATTCATCGGATCTCGACAAACACACCGCAAAAAGAGATTACATCGAATAGATCTCCTCGAAGACCGAGGAGAACTTTGTATTGAGATCCAGAGAGAGAGAAGAAGCCATCTAGATACTAGCTATGGACCCGAAGGTCTGTGGTAAACTACTCACAACTCATGGTGAGGGCGATGATGATGATGATGAAGAACTCCGTGATGGATCCCCCTCCGGTGGAGCTCCGGAACAGGCTCCAAGATGGGATCTCCACGAGAATAGAAGGTAGGACGATGGAATTAGGGTTTTCTCTCTGTTCACGGAGGTTTTGGGGTACGTAGACTTATATAGGAGGAAGGAGGACATCGAGGGAATCATGGGGGCCCCACGAGGCAGGGGGCGCGCCTTCGGAAGGGGGGCGCGCCCCCCACCCTCGTGGGCCCCTCGTGGATCTTCTAACGTGGTTCTCAAGTTCCTCGGGCATGATTTTCTCCAAAAATATCTCTCGCGGAGGTTTCATTCCGTTTGGACTCCGTTTGATATTCTTTTTCTGCGAAACCCTGAAACACGCAAAAGGCAACAATCTGGACTGGGCCCTTGGGTTAGTAGGTTAGTCCCAAAGATGATATAAAAGTTTATGATAAATCCCATTAAACATCCAAGACTTCATAAATAATAGCATGGAACAATCAAAAATTATGGATACGTTGGAGACGTATCACCTATCTATTTACATTTATGCTGAGTCATAATCCTCTTATAAAAGAGCACCAGTTGGAGAGCACCTGTGTCATTTGCATGTATTACTATTAATTTGCATTGAGTATGATCTTGACTGGATCTCTTTTACCATGAATTACAATGTCTAGTCAGTCCTTGATCTTTAAAGGTGCTCTGGATTTATGTTTTGCGGTCTCAGAAAGGGCTAGCGAGATACCATCTTGTTATATCATATTATGATTGTTTTGACAAAGTGTTGTCATCTGCGGTTTATTATTATTGCTTGCTAGTTGATTATGCCATTGATATGAGTAGACATGAGACCTGAAAGTTATTGTGAATGTGCTTGGTTCATGATCATGGCTGAAAACTTGAATGATGGCCTTACATATTTGCAACAACAAGAGCAAACAGAGTTTGTCAAAGTTTTTCTTTATCACTTTCAGTTTATCAACTGAATTGCTTGAGGACAAGCAAAGGTTTAAGCTTGGGGGAGTTGATACGTCTCCAACCTATCTACTTTTCCAAACACTTTTGCCCTTGTTTTGGACTCTAACTTGCATGATTTGAATACTAACCCGGACTGACGCTGTTTTCAGCAGAATTGCCATGGTGTTGTTTTTTGTGCAGAAATAAAAAGTTCTCGGAATGACCCGAAAATCCACGGAGAATTATTTTGGAAAATATAAAAAATATCTGCGGAAAGATCCAGACCAGGGGACCCACACCATGTCCATGAGGGTGGGGGCGCGCCCCCTCCCCCTGGGCGCGCCCCCCTGCCTCGTGGGCCCCCTGATGCTCCACCGACATACCCCCGGACTCCATATATTCACTTTCGGGGAGAAAAAAATTAGAGAGGAAGAATTATCACGTTTTACGATACGGAGCCACCGCCAAGGCCTAATCTCTCTCGGGGGGCTGATCTAGAGTCCGTTCGGGGCTCCGGAGAGTGGAGATTGTCGCCATCGTCATCATCAACCTTCCTCCGTCACCAATTCCATGATGCTAACTGCCGTGCGTAAGTAATTCCATCGTAGGCTTGCTGGACGGTGATGGGTTGGATGAGATTTACCATGTAATCGAGTTAGTTTTGTTAGGGTTTGATCCCTAGTATCCACTATGTTCTAATATTGATGTTGCTATGACTTTGCTATGCTTAATTCTTGTCACTAGGGCCCGAGTGCCGTGATTTCAGATCTGAACCTATTATGTTTTCATGAATATATGTGTGTTATTGATCCTATATTGAAAGTCTATAGTCACCTACTATGTGTTATGATCCGGCAACCTGAAGTGACAATAATCGGGACCACTCATGACCGTAGTTTGAGGAGTTCATGTATTCACTATGTGTTAATGCTTTGGTCCGGTACTCTATTAAATGGAGGCCTTAATATCCCTTAGTTTCCACTAGGACCCCGCTGCCACGGGAGGGAAGGACAAAAGATGGCATGCAAGTTCTTTTCCATAAGCATGTATGACTATATTTGGAATACATGCCTACATTACATTGATGAACTGGAGCTAGTTCTGTGTCATCCTAGGTTATAACTTTTACATGAGGAATCGCATTCGCCATAATTCCCCATCACCGATCCAATGCCTACGACCTTTTCACATACTGCTTGTTGCTTATTTACTTTTCCGCTGCTACTGTTACAAAAACTACAAAAACACTACCGTTACTTTTATTGTTGTTACCGGTATCTCCATATTACTTTGCTACTAAATTGCCTTGCCGCAGATACTAAGTTTCCAGGTGTGGTTGAATTGACAACTCAGCTGCTAATACTTAAGAGTATTCTTTGGCTTCCCTTGTGTCGAATCAATAAATTTGGGTTGAATACTTTACCCTCGAAAACTGTTGTGATCCCCTACACTTGTGGGTTATCATTAACCATCAACACTTCATCGATTTTAGCATCGTGAAGAGATCGGGAATTGTTTTCATCATCCCTTGCATATTATAGTTCATCACGAAGTTCTAGTAGCTTGGTGATAGTGACTAGACAACTCTATCAATCACTATCTTATCTGGAAGATTAACTCACACTTGATTCAAGTAATTGTAGTACCCAGACATTCTGAGCACATGCTCATTGGCTGAGCTATTCTCCTCCATCTTGTAGGCAAAGTACTTGTCAGAAGTCTCATTCCTCCCGACACATGCATGAGTCTGAAATACCAATTTCAGCTCTTGGAACATCTCATATGCTCCGTGGCGTTCAAAATGTTTTTGAAGTCCCGGTTCTAAAACATAAAGCATGGTGCACTAAACAATTCAGTAGTCATCATATCAAGCTTTCCAAATGTTCATAATGTCTGCATTTGCTCCTGCAATAGGTATGTCACCTAGCGGTGCATCAAGGACATAATTCTTCTGTGCAGCAATGAGGATAATCCTCAAATCACGGACCCAGTCCGCATCATTGCTACTATCATCTTTCAACTTAGTTTTCTCTAGGAACATATCAAAAATATAGGGGAGCTAAACGCAAGCTATTGATCTATAAGATAATTTGCAGATACTATCAGGACTAAGTTCATGATAAATTAAGTTCAGTTAATAAAATTAGTAAAGAACTCCCACTTAAATAGACATCCCTCAAGTCATCTAAGTGATACGTGATCGAAATCAACTAAACCATGTCCGGTAATCACGTGAGATGGAGTAGTCATCAATGGTGAACATCTCTATGTTGATCATATCTACTATATGATTCACGTTCGACCTTTAGATCTCCAGTGTTCCGAGGCCATGTCTGTACATGCTAGGCTCGTCAAGTTTAACCCGAGTATTCCGCATGTGCAGAACTATCTTGCACCGTTGTATGTGAACGTAGAGCCTGTCACACCCGATCTTCACGTGATGTCTTAGCACGAAGAACTGTCGCAATGGTGCATACTCAGGGAGAACACTTATACCTTGAAATTTTAGTAAGGGATCATCTTATAATGCTACCGCCGTACTAAGCAAAATAAGATACATAAAAGATAAACATCACATTCAAACAAAATATGTGACATGATAGGGCCATCATCATCTTGTGCCTTTGATCTCCATCTCCAAAGCACCGTCATGATCTCCATCGTCACTGACTTGACACCTTGATCTCCATCATAACGTCATGGTCGCCTCGCCAACTATTGCTTCTACGAGTATCACTAACTCATAGTGATAAAGTAAAGCAATTGCATGGCTTATGCATTTCATACAATAAAGAGACAACCATAAGGCTCCTTTCGGTCAGATATCTTACAAAACATGATCATCTCATACAATAACGTATAACTCATCACGTCTTGACCATATCACATCACAACATGCCATGCAAAAACAAGTTAAACGTCCTCTACTTTGTTATTGCAAGTTTTACGTGGCTGCTACGGGATTCTAGCAAGTACCGTTCTTACCTATGGCACGAAAACCACAACGGTGATTTATCAAGTTTGATATTTTAACCTTTAACAAGGACCGGCCGCGGTCAAATTTGATTCAACTAAAGTAGGAGAAACAGACACCCGCCAGCCACCTTTATGCAAAACTAGTTGCATGTCTGTCAGTGGAACCGGTCTCATGAACGTGGTCATGTAAGGTTGGTCCGGATCGCTTCATCCAACAATACCGCCGAATTAAAATAAGACATTGGTGGTAAGCAGTATGACGATCACCGCCCACAACTCTTTGTGTTCTACTCATGCATATCATCTATGCATAGACCTGGCTCATGATGCCACTGTTGGGAAACATAGCATGCAATTTAAAAAAATATGCTCACGCAAGATCTATCTAGGAGATGCATAGCAACGAGATGGGGAGAGTGTGTCCACGTACCCTCGTATACCGAAAGCGGAAGCATTAGATTAATGCGGTTGATGTAGTCGAACATCTTCGCGATTCAATCAATCAAGTACCGAATGTACGACACCTCCGAGTTCACCACACATTCTGCTCGATGATGTCCCTCAAACTCTTGGTCCAGCAAAGTGTCGAGGGAGAGTTCGTCAGCACAATGGTGTGGTGACGGTGATGGTGAAGTGATCCGCGCAGGGCTTTGCCTAAGCACTACGACAATATGACCGGAGGAGCAAACTGTGGAGAAGGGCGCCGCACATGGCTAGGAACAATTGAAGTGTGTCCTAGGGGTGCTCTCCCCACGTATATAAAGGAGGGAGAGGGAGGGAGGCAGCCTAGGGGAGCGCCAAGTGGGTGGGAGTCCTACTAGGACTCCTAGTCCTAGTAGGATTCGCCCCCCCCCCCTTTATTCCTTCTCTTGGAGGGGGAAAGGGGGAAGGAGAGGGAGGAGGAGAAGGAAAGGGGGCGCTGCCCCCTTCCCTACTCCAATTTGGCTTCCTTCCATGTGGGGGTGTGCCACCCCTATGTGGGCTGGTGTGCCTCCCTCTTATGACCCATAGGGGCCATAACTTCCCCCGGGGGGTTCCGGTAACCCCCCCCGGAACTCCGATATGTACCCAGTACCCCTCGGAACCCTTCCGGTGTCCAAATACTATCATCCAATATATCAATCTTTATCTCTCGACCATTCGAGACTCCTCGTCATGTCCGTGATCTCATCCGGGACTCCGAACAATCTTCGGTCACCAAAAACACATAACTCATAATACAAATCGTCATCGAACGTTAAGCATGCGGACCCTACGGGTTCGAGAACTATGTAGACATGACTGAGTCACTTCTCCAGTCAATAACCAATAGCGGAACCTGGATGCTCATATTAGCTCCCACGGATTCTACGAAGATCTTTATCGGTCAAACCGTAATGACAATATACATTATTCCCTTTGTCATCAGTATGTTACTTGCCCGAGATTCGATCTTCGGTATCTTCATACCTAGTTTAATATCGTTACCGGCAAGTCTCTTTACTCACTCCATAATTCATCATCTCGCAACTAACTCATTACTCACATTTCTTGCAAGGCTTCTCATGATGTGCATTACCGAGAGGGCCAAGAGATACCTCTTCGATACTCGAAGTGACAAATCCTAATCTTGATCTATGCCAACCCAACAAACACCTTTGGAGATACTGATACGTCCAAAATGCATCACTATTTTATATCGTAATTTATCCTTATTCATTGATATATTTCATGTTACGATGATGTTCTTATGTTGTTTTGGCCTATTTTACACAGTTTGCAACTTTCCGATGCCGAAACAGCAGACGCAGGATTCAGCGGTAAAAAAGTGGACGCTGAGTTGCTGAAGAAGAATACCTCCAAATTACCTGAAAATCGACGGGAGATATTTTCCAGACGGATCATGAAGGCACGCGAAAGGGCAACCAGAGGGGGGCCACAGGGTGTCCAGGCGCCCTGTGGGCGCGCCATCCCCCCTGGCCGCGCCGGGGGGGGCACCTGGAGCCCCTGGCCCACCTCCGGCTGCCCCCTTTTGCCTATATACTCTCCGTTATCCAAAAACCCTAAAAACGAGAGTATTTACGGAGTTCCGCCGCCGCTCCGTGGCGGAAACCTACAGAGAAGAAAAAGCCATCTCCGGCGGGCAGATTTCACCAGGGAGATCACCTCCCGAAAGGGGAGATCATCGCCATCGTCATCACCATCATCACGGGCATCATCGAGATCATCATCAACATCATCCCCAACATCAGCACCATCTCCATCTTCATCCAAATCTCATCTCACAATTGCAACTTGTGTTGTAACTCGTACTACCTATCCTCTCTAGTCCATCGGTGTTGATTACTACTTTGTGGTGAATGTTATTGAGTTTTGTTTGAGAAATATTATTATGTCCAGATTGTTATCACCCATTTATCTCCACTGATCATGATCTCTTTTATGTCTTGTGAGTAGTTACCTTAGTTCTTGAGGACATGCGGAAAGTCTTATTGTTAGTAGTCATATGTTGTTGAAGTAATATGTGTTGTTTGATACTTAAGTTGTGTTGTCATTCTACTAATGGTGTTGTGTGAGTCGAACACTCAACACTTCGCTTTATTAAGGACCTAGGGGAATACATTGTGTACAAAGAATGCTTACGGTGGGTTGCCGGAGTGACAGAAACCGGAACCCCAGTTCGTACGCTTTTGCACAAGGGAACAATGGATCATCGATCGTATTGCTATGGTTAGGCTTTTGCCTTAAATTCTATCTTGTATTTGCGGATGCTTGCAAGGTGTTTAATCATAAGAGTGCACTCATATTAGTCTAGAGAGTGTACTAGCATAGATCCACCCACTCAACACTTATCAACACATAACATAGTATCGATACGGAATATGGCGAAAGCACATGACTACCTCTCCCGTGTGTCCTCAGGAACGCTTTAGCCTTTATAAGTTCAGTTGCTAGGCCTCTCCTTTGCTCAGAAAGGATTGGGCCACTTATTACTCTCAGTACCTTTTATTTTGCTTGCTTTTACTTTCCTGTTGCTTATATCAAGAAAACCCCTAAAAAGTTATCTTTCGGTACTTGCAGTAATTTCTTGCTCAGAATCGCTTATCAATACCTTCTGCTCCTCGTTGGGTTAGACACTCTTACTTATCGAAAACGCTGGAATAGATCCCTTACGGTTGTGGGTCATCAAGTACCGTTTTCTGGCGCCGTTGCCGGGGAGCGTAGCGCTATTGGTAAAGTGAAACTGGTAAGGAAGTTTTTATAATTATGTTTTTATTTTTGCTGTTGCTGCTCTTTGTCCTTATGGACAACCTTGTTATTGGATCGTTGCTTGCGGGAAGACGCCCCACACCTGTGGTGGTTGCTCCTCCCCCTACTGAAATTGTGCCCTATAAAATACCAGCTGGTATTATTGATTATGTTTTGGCTAATCGTTATGCAGGAAAGGAATGACCTAGATGAAATATTCTTGAGGCAACCTGCTATCCTGAAGCACAACCTTCCGGTTGAACCTTTGGGAATTTTATCAAAACCAAAAGAAGACCCAGTGTTCGATCTTAAACCTCTTCCCGATACGCTCAAGTATGCTTATTTAGATGAAAAGAAAGTATATCATGTTATTATCAACTCTAACCTTTCAGGATATGAAGAAGAGCGACTATTGGAAGCACTTCGTAAACACCGAGGCGCAATTGGCTATACCCTTGATGACCTTAAGGGGATTAGTCCATCTATCTGTCAACATACTATCAACCTTGAGCCTGATGCTAAACCAGTTGTTGATCATCAACGACGATTGAACCCGAAGATGATGGATGTTGTAAGAACTGAGATTCTCAAGCTTCTAGCCGCAGGTATTATCTACCCTATAGTTGATAGTAAGTGGGTAAGCCCGGTACATTGTGTTCCTAAGAAAGGAGGTACAACTGTGGTTCCTAATGATAAGAATGAACTAATACCTCAGAGAATTATTATTGGATATAGAATGTGTATTGATTACAGGAAGCTGAACAAGGCAACCAGGAAGGATCACTACCCGTTGCCGTTCATCGACCAAATGCTTGAAAGGTTATCCAAAAATACCCACTTTTGTTATCTCGATGGTTATTCTGGCTTCTCTCAAATTCATGTTAACACTCCTGATCAAGAGAAGACCACTTTTACTTGTCCCTTTGGAACTTATGCTTACAGGCGTATGCCTTTTGGTTTATGTAATGCCCCTGCTACTTTTCAAAGGTGTATGTCTGCTATCTTTCATGGTTTCTGTGGGGATATTATGGAAGTCTTCATGGACGATTTCTCCGTCTATGGAACTTCCTTTCACCATTGTCTCCACAACCTTAATAAAGTTTTGCACAGATGTGAGGAGACAAATTTGGTACTCAACTGGGAGAAGTGCCACTTCATGGTTAACGAAGGAATTGTTCTTGGTCACAAGATTTCCGAAAGGGGAATTGAAGTGGACAAGGCCAAGATCGAAGCTATTGAGAGGATGCCCTATCCAAGGGACATCAAAGGTATTCGCAGCTTTCTTGGTCATGCTGGTTTCTATAGAAGATTTATTAAAGACTTTTCTAAGACTTCGAGGCCCCTCACTAATCTTCTCCAGAAGGACGTTCCTTATGTATTTGATGAGGATTGCAAGGAAGCTTTTGAAGTTCTTAAGAAAGCTTTAATAACCGCTCCTATAGTACAACCACCTGACTGGAATTTACCTTTTGAGATTATGTGTGATGCTAGTGATTTTGCTGTTGGAGCTGTTTTAGGACAAAGAGTTGATAAGAAATTGAATGTTATACATTATGCTAGTAAAACCCTTGATAGTGCTCAAAAGAATCATGCTACTATTGAGAAGGACTTCTTAGCTGTAGTATTTGCTTGTGATAAGTTTAGGCAGTATATTGTTGATTCCAAAGTTATTATTCATACTGATCATGCTGCCATTAAGTACCTTATGACAAAGAAGGATGCCAAGCCAAGGCTTATCAGATGGGTACTCCTTCTTCAAGAATTTGATTTGCAGATTGTTGATAGGAAAGGTGAAGACAATCCGGTGGCGGACAATCTTTCAAGGATGGAAGATATACCGCATGATCCCATCCCAGTCAACGATAGTTTTCCAGACGAACAACTTGCCGTTGTAAAAGTACAATCTCTTTCCGATCCTTGGTTTGCAGATTATGCTAATTTTATTGTTGCAAAGTATTTGCCTCCAGGTTTAACATTTCAGCAAAGGAAGAAGTTCTTTCATGATTTGAGGCACTACTTTTGGGATGACCCACATCTTTTCAAAGAAGGCCCCGACGGGATCGTGAGAAGATGCATACCGGAACATGAGCAGAAGGACATTCTCAGACAGTGTCATGATAGTCCCTATGGAGGACATCATGCCGGTGAGAGGACTGCACATAAGGTTCTTCAATCAGGTTTTTATTGGCCTACTCTCTTTAAGGATGCTAGAAATTATGTTTTAGCCTGTGATAAATGTCAGAGAGTTGGTAACATTAGTAGAAGGAATGAGATGCCTATGAATTACTCACTAGTGATTGAACCTTTTGATTGCTGGGGATTTGACTTTATGGGTCCTTTTCCTTCTTCGCACAAGTACACGCACATTTTAGTAGCTGTTGATTATGTGACCAAGTGGGTTGAAGCAATCCCCACTGAAAGTGCTGATCACAAGACATCTTTGAAAATGCTCAAGGATGTAATTTTTCCTAGGTTTGGTGTACCTAGGTATCTCATGACTGATGGAGGATCACACTTCACGCACGGAGCTTTTAGAAAAGCTTTAGCCAAATACGATGTCAATCATAGAATTGCTTCACCATATCATCCTCAAACTAGTGGGCAAGTTGAGCTCACCAATAGAGAGATTAAGTTGATCTTACAGAAGACAGTAAACAGAAATAGAAAGGACTGGTCAAACAAGTTAGGAGATGCTTTGTGGGCGTATATAACTGCTTACAAAAACCCCATGGGCATGTCCCCCTATAAGATGGTGTATGGCAAGGCTTGCCATTTGCCATTAGAGTTAGAGCACAAAGCTTTCTGGGCTGTTAGAGAGCTTAATGCTGACCCAAAATTAGCTGGTGAGAAGCGTCTCATGAACTTGACTTCTCTAGATGAATGGAGAAGTGAAGCTTATGAGAGCGCTAAAATGTTCAAGGAAAAGGTAAAGAAGTGGCATGATAGGAAGATTCTGAAACATGAATTTAATGTTGGTGATAAAGTTTTGTTGTTTAGATCCCGCTTCAGGTTTTCTCCAGGCAAACTACTTTCCAGGTGGGAAGGGCCATTTCATATTGAAGAAGTCTATCGGTCTGGTGCAATTAAGATTAACAATTTTGAAGGCACCAAACCTCAAGTTGTGAATGGGCAAAGACTTAAACATTACATAGCAGGAGACCCTGTCAATGTTGATGTGAATATAATATACACAACAACTCACGAAGAACATGTTGCAGCCCTGTTTCAGACGCCAGCAGAAGCAGAATAAAGAAAAGGTATGTATTACGGTAAGGAAACATCGCGAACCGCCATAAAAGTTCAGTATTATGAGTTTTTGCAAAATTAGTAAAAATCTGAGCCTAAGTGGAGCCGGAGACGAGCTCCAGGGGGGTCCAGGCGCCCCCCTGGCGCGCCCTACCTCCTGGCCGCGCCGCCAGGGCGCCTGGACACCCGGAAGTCCGTCTCCGACCCCGCTTTAGCCTGTTACCTTCCTTTCTGTGCACAAATTTTTGCTATATATTTGCCCGGATTGTTCCGGCAACGTATCTTGCGATTTCGTGTGTTTTCTTTTCGATCTGTTTCTGCCAGGGAATCTTTCAGCTGAATCTAGGTGCCATGGCTTCTCCAAGTTCCCCCAAGGACAAGTTCGTCGTCAACATCATCAACCCTTACCTCGCTGAGGTGAAGAAGCACCCTCAGGTTGTTCGGATGGAGGACGGTGTCCTTCATCAAGAAGATCTGAAGGGACCTATCAAGGAGGGGAGCATCCAGGCCAGGCTGGAAGAAGTGGAGCAAGAAGTCTTCAAGTACAAGAAGATGATCGAGCGTGGTGTTGAAGCTAACTTTGACATCATCAACGAGCTGAAGACCTACTTCCTGAAGGAGATGAAGGAGATGTGGAAAAGCATCACCGCGTCTGAAGAAAGAATTGAAGAGCTCCAAGGGCAAATTTATGATCTACATAACCAGAACTGTGAGTATGAACTAAGGTTTATGCGCATGGGTATGGGTGCTGCATGCAGGATTCAGGAGACAAACTTCTCATATGAGACTGGAGAACCCCTTCCATGGAAGCGCTTCGCCGAGGACTACGTGATCAACGCCAACAAGAATGAGGAGTGAAATCTCCTTGGGTAACGGCATTCCCTTGGCTTGTTCCAAGCTTGGGGGAGTGCCCGGTATCTTTATCTTTATCTTTTGTCTTTTAGAGTCAAGTAGGGTCATATCATGTTTAGGGAGGTTGCTATATGAAATAGTTTTGTGCATTGAGGTCTATCACTCCTTCGGTGAAGAGATTGTATCCGTGAGTGTGGAGTCGTCTATGATGGAATATTAATGAGAAGTCTATTGGTTCCTTTGCTGCACTCGGTATTCTCTTCACGCAATCGATCTTACATGATGATTCTTATGGGGAGTATTGACCTTATATCAGGTATGGCTGTGAAAACTTTATTTAATCATGGCAAACATAGCTTTGGTCATAACAACAAGCATGATTTTCTTAAAGTATCGACATAGCCAAAAAATTATGTTATTATGCTTGAAGTGTTATGCTGACAAGGAAGACAACTTGATGTGTTATGCTTATTTCAATGTTTATGATTTATATTGTTTTGCATCTTAGTCAACATCAATTGTCTGTTCTCTCAAAACCTTTGCTAGCCTAACTCTGTACTAAGCGGAATTCTACTTGTGCATCCATACCCTTAAACCAATACCTTCCATATGAGTCCACCATACCTTCCTATTCGTGGTATCCCACTACCACCTCCTAAAGTACAAAATTTATGTGTTATCCTTAAATGTTCAAAATCTTTTATTTTGTGCCTCTGTTTTAGCTCATGAGGAAGTAATAGTTAATTCATGGTCTTTTTTTGAGTTGGACAAGTTTCACCCCGGGATTGCATGTCTAATCTGCAAACCCATAATACGAGAAGGAACTGGCATAGAGTGTGCCCGACTCATTAAAAATATACAACAAACAAACCCTCCTTCACGCTTTGTTCATGAGAAATCAGAAAACTTTGGCAGTGATAAACAAAGGAGATTAAGAGAATGTGATCGTCCTCGTGCGGGAGCCGTTCCTCGAAACTTGTCCAGCTCGAGAAGTAATTGAGTTATCTATTAGCATTCGTTGACAAAACATGCATCTCTCAAAACTTGTTTTCATTCTGTTTGATTTAAGGATAGCACATGAGTTTTCCCTACTACCCTAGAGCAGGGCCTATCTTTTAATTTTAGGTTGAGTCAGTCATTCCTACTTCCTTCTATTCTTAAAGAGATCAGACATTTGATGTTGACAAGGATTCATTCATATAAAGTTGCATTAAGATTTGTCATACCATATCCTTGTTGACATTATCATTTGATAAGTAAGTTGTTTGTCAAGCCCAGCTAAGGCAAATATCTTCCTTTGTGTTAACACTTTCACTTCTTGCCTTATAACATGTTCTTTCAAAAGCTTCAATTAATCTCATCAAAACATAAGAAAGAGCAAAAGTTAAAGCTATTTGTTGTTCTTTGACCAAAGGACATGTTTGCCATGATTTGATGAGTTTCCTTAGCCCTACTTTCGAATATAATTGTTATCACTCTTTTATAAGGGCCTTATGAGTTGAAGATTGCTATTGAGGATATTTGAGTTGGTAAAGAAGCTGTGATGCTTCTTGTTCGTATTCTATTTATCGACACTTCACTCTCTAAACTTGTGGACAGGTTTACCAAGCTCAGTATTCGCTTGGGGACAAGCGAGGTCTAAGCTTGGGGGTGTTGATACGTCCAAAATGCATCACTATTTTATATCGTAATTTATCCTTATTCATTGATATATTTCACGTTACGATGATGTTCTTATGTTGTTTTGGCCTATTTTACACAGTTTGCAACTTTCCGATGCCGAAGCAGCAGACGCAGGATTCAGCAGTAAAAAAGTGGACGCTGAGTTGCTGAAGAAGAATACCTCCAAATTACCTGAAAATCGACGGGAGATATTTTCTAGACGGATTACGAAGGCACGCGAAAGGGCAACCAGAGGGGGGCCACAGGGTGTCCAGGCGCCCTGTGGGCGCCCCCCCCCCCTGGCCGCGCCGAGGGGGCGCCTGGAGCCCCTGGCCCACCTACGGCTGCCCCCTTTTGCCTATATACTCTCCGTTATCCAAAAACCCTAAAAACGAGAGTTTTTACGGAGTTCCGCCGCCGCTCCGTGGCGGAAACCTACAGAGAAGAAAAAGCCATCTCCGGCGGGCAGATTTCGCCGGGGAGATCACCTCCCGGAAGGGGAGATCATCGCCATCGTCATCACCATCGTCACTGGCATCATCGAGATCATCATCAACATCATCCCCAACATCAGCACCATCTCCATCTTCATCCAAATCTCATCTCACAATTGCAACTTGTGTTGTAACTCGTACTACCTATCCTCTCTACTCCATCGGTGTTGATTATTACTTTGTGGTGAATGCTATTGAGTTTTGTTGGAGAAATATTATTATATCCAGATTGTTTATCACCCATTTATCTCCACTGATCATGATCTCTTTTATGTCTTGTGAGTAGTTACCTTAGTTCTTGAGGACATGGGGAAAGTCTTGTTGTTAGTAGTCATATGATGTTGAAGTAATATGTGTTGTTTGATACTTAAGTTGTGTTGTCATTCTACTAGTGGTGTTGTGTGAGTCGAACACTCAACACTTCGCCTTATTAAGGACCTAGGGGAATACATTGTGTACAAAGAATGCTTACGGTGGGTTGCCGGAGTGACAGAAACCTGAACCCCAGTTCGTATGCTTTTGCACAAGGGAACAATGGATCATCGATCGTATTGCTATGGTTATGATTTTGCCTTAAATTCTATCTTGTATTTGCGGATGCTTGCAAGGTGTTTAATCATAAGAGTGCACTCATCTTAGTCTAGAGAGTGTACTAGCATAGATCCACCCACTCAACACTTATCAACACATAACATAGTATCGATACGGAATATGGCGAAAGCACGTGACTACCTCTCCCGTGTGTCCTCAGGAACGCTTTAGCCTTTATAAGTTCAGTTGCTAGGCCTCTCCTTTGCTCAGAAAGGATTGGGCCACTTGTTACTCTCAGTACCTTTTATTTTGCTTGCTTTTACTTTCCTGTTGCTTATATCAAGAAAACCCCTAAAAAGTTATCTTTCAGTACTTGCAGTAATTTCTTGCTCAGAATCGCTTATCAATACCTTCTGCTCCTCGTTGGGTTCAACACTCTTACTTATCGAAAACACTGCAATAGATCCCTTACGGTTGTGGGTCATCAGATACCTATAGAGCATCTTTATAATCACCCAGTTATGTTGTGACGTTTGATAGCACACAAGGCATTCCTCTGGTATCCGGGAGTTGCATAATCTCATAGTAGGAGGAATATGTATTTGACATGAAGAAAGCAGTAGCAATAAAACTGAACGATCAATATTGCTAAGCTAACGGATGGGTCATGTCCATAACATCATTCTCCTAATGATGTGATCCCATTCATCAAATGACAACACATGTCTATGGTTAGGAAACTTAACCATCTTTGATTAACGAGCTAGTCTAGTAGAGGCTTACTAGGGACATGGTGTTTTGTCTATGTATCCACACATGTATCAAGTATCCGGTTGAATACAATTCTAGCATGAATAATAAACATTTATCATTATATAAGGAAATATAAAATAACAACTGTATTATTGCCTCTAGGGCATATTTCGTTCAATTGCTACTGTCACAAAAGCTACAAATCATTGCTATTATTGTTACCATTACTGCTGCTATCAAAACTATCGTACTACTATGCTACTGATCACTTTGGTGCAGATATTTAATCTCCAGGTGTGGTTGAATTGACAACTCAACTGCTAATACTTGGAAATATTCTTTTGCTCCCCATGCGCCGAATCTATAAATTTGGGTTGAATACTCTACCCTAAAAAACTGTTGTGATTCCCTATACTTGTGGGTTATCAATGGTCGCACAAAGAGAATTGGGATTATCAATAAGTCTCCATACATGTTTTGCCAGTAAATCCAAACTAAAATAGTGGATATCTCTAAAGCCCATTCCACCTTGTTTTTTCGGAATGCACATCGTCCACCACGCGAACCAGTGCATCCTCTTGTGAGTTGCATCATCACCCCACCAAAACCGAGATACCGCATCCGTGATTCCTTCGCAATATTTTTAGGAATTTTAAAGAAAGACATCACGTAAGTTGGTATTGCTTACGCAACTGGCTTTATAAGGACCTCTTTCCCTCCCGTGGATAGGCGTTTTTTCTTCCAACCACTCAATCGCAGAACTTTGGTCAATCAAATATTGGAAGTTGTCACTTTTGTCAAGGCCAAGAGTAGCCGGTAGTCCCAGACATTTGTCATTAAAGGCTTCAATCATAATATTCAGAGAAGAGCATACCTCGGCCTTCATATTAACTCATGTACCAGGACTGAAAAAATACTAGATTTGTCCAAACTTACTAGTTGTCCAGAAGTTGCACAATATGTGTCCAGTATAGGTCTCAAACAGACAACATTCTGAACATTGGCTTTCATCAAAATCAGTGAGTCTTCGGCAAAGAGTAAATTTGTGATGGATGGTGCCTCATAACAAACCTTGACTCCCACTAAATCTCCAACCTGCTCAGCATGAGATAGTAACACTGTCAGTCCCAAAGTGCAAAGGAGACGTAAATACGGGGAGAGAGGATCCCCTGCCGTAACCCTCTGGTAGGTTTAAATGTCTCGGTCTGAACTAAATTAAATCTCACTTTGTACTCCACCGAAGAAACACATAGCATAATCATCTTGACCCATTCATCATTAAACCCAAGTTTTAACAGAATTGCTTCCAGGAACACCCACTCTACTCTATCACATGCTTTATGCATGTCCAGCTTGACAGCACACCACCCTTCCTTGCCGACTTTCTTCTTTCTGACCGCATGTAAACTTTCATATGATGTGAGTACATTGTCAGTAATAAGCCGCCCAGGAACGAATGCACTTTGAGTGGGGCTGATTATCTCTGGGAGTAACACCTTCGATCTTGTTGCAATCAACTTTGAAATAACCTTGTAAACTACGTTACAAAGGCTTATAGGTCCAAATTGTGTAACACTTTCCGTATTATTTACCTTCAGAATCATGATAATTGTGGTGTCATTCCACCCTTTTGGCATTACCCGAGCACTACTAGGAAAATACTAGTAGTAGTGTTGCTTTTTTGCATACTACGCTACTACTACGATGCTACAACTATTTTCTAGCAGTAGCGCGTTTTTTACCCCACACTACAGTTAAAAAGTTAGTAGTAGCGCATGCCTCCCACGCTACTACTATTCTGAACGAGTGCTACTACTATCTAAGTACTAGTGGCGCACAATTTTACCCTACTACTACTATGTAAGTACTAGTAGCGCTCCATTTTCCCCCAACGCTACTGTTGACTAATTACCAATTAAAAAATAAAATAAAAATTAGATGCAATTTTCATGGATGGAAATCAAGACACGTCTAGTGCAAAGGTCACATAACCATCTTAGCACTTGTAATTCATGGATGCAACATTGAACATCTGAACTTGAAAAGTTCACATGATCCCATTTAACATCAAACGCAAACAACCAGACCACTTCTCTAGATGTATCTACCAAGCCTCGGAGTTCAAACTCCGGTTGGCCCGAACCCTCCTCCCCCGGGACGGTGGCGTTGGCATCGAGGTCCTCCACCTCGACGACCTCCAGCGTCACAATCACCTGTACGATCATCCACGCGATGCAGTCTCCGGGCTTCACGGCGAAGTCCGCCTCTGAGGGGTTGAAGAGCATTACACCCACGAGGTTGTGGTTGTCCTGCATTATCTCTCCTGCCCAAAGAATGTTTATGGTGGTTGAAGAGTGTTTCTAGTGGCGTGGAGGTAGTCATGTGTTATCTCTCCTACTTGGTCACCGTACCCGCAAAAGGAGAAGACAATATCAACGATCGTATTAACCGGCAGCATCAAGCGATCATTACTACGCAAAAGATTTTGGTTATGACTCGTTGTTGGTGAACCAAAAACATTTGAAATTTTGAAAGCATGGATGCAATGCAGTGTATGTACATTACCTGTGCGTTATAACTTAAGTTGTAATGCATAGAACAACAGTATGAGTTGTTCAACATGGGTTCATTTGGCACTATCATGATAGTAGAACAGAGATAAGCAAACTTGTTTATCTTCTTCAGCCATCGATTAAGGTTGTCAAAGATAATTTCACAGTTAACTGGCAACCATGCAAATACACATCATACATATGACAATTTTAATTAAATCTCCTAGATGTAGAAACAACAAGTGCCTGCCAAACATCTAAACAGCCATAGCTCGAAGGCCTGGGTCGAGGAATAGAAAAGGAAAGGGAGATCGAGAGCTCACCAAAGGACATGGTTGTGGAAGCAATAAACAACACTTGAAAACCAGTAGTTTTTACAAAAAAACGGTGGGAGAAACAATAACTATGCCTCATGCATGAGCTAAACTCCAATCATCATGGTAAGGCTATGAATAATTTAGTCGAGAAGTATGAATGTGGCCTCCTATAAAATACTTTCTAGATAGTTATATTTTACTAAGATGCTAAATCAGGAAGAAAAACATGTCCCAATGAATTAACACTCTTCACACTGATCTTTATAGAACAAACATACCATATATATATACATCAAAATATAAATCTAGTATATTACTACATTTAGGAATGGCATGAACATATGCAGTTCTTCCTATAGTATTTACCTTGAGACGGGTTTAGTTCCGAAAGAATATATTATGTGCTTCAATCCTGGTTAGAGTGAGAAGGTCACCTGGCTGTGTGCAAGTGCCACTGGAACCTAGGAACAATGAAAAACATATTGAGGTGAGAAGGCAACCTGGTTTCCTCACCAGTGAGAACGATGGCAATGTTACAATCCGATGTTCACATCACGATGAATTGTGCCGCGTAGAACTGGGAGTCCACCAATACCCATTCCCAGCCTGCAAGCTGAGCCCACCCCTTTCTCTATATCCATTCTATGAACACAGAAAACATTAATTAATGCAACTCCAACTTCACAATAAATTAAACAAAACACAGTCTTTTTTCAGAGAACAAGCCAAAATTGATGCAGTTGTTGTGTGCGCACCTGCCATTGCATGGATCAGTTGTGAGTGTCACCCACTGGTCTCTGAATTGCCTTGCCTTACAAGGGCAAGTTTGAGCATACATAATGAATCATTTAATCAGGACGACGATTGTCGTCACATTCTTTGACGAGACTCCACCATCGGTCATTGGAAATAAAACCAAGACACGGTTGATCACACTTGGGTACACCAACAGGAAAATTGGTGAGGCATATTATGAAATTAAAGCACTTAAGTAAATGTGTGTGTGCACATGTATAAGAGGATGTCACCATGTACTGACAGTATTGGGCATATTAACTCTTCATTTCTTTCTTACCATTGATGATCAGTTTAAATATCTGGTAGTGAGTTACCTAACATGCTTAAGTAAAATAACTAATAGGCGTGATAGGAAATGAAGCAAATAAATAAGCAATCGCCATTGCCGTGTTATGTAACCCATAGCAATTTAGAAATGAAACTTCAGTAGCAGATATATGGTTTATGTGTGAGCAAACAAACTAGCGTTTACGGTAGTTATCTGTCGGAAGTGGACCATTTGCAAGTAGGATAGTTTGATAGTCTGAAATGAGTGTTTGGGTGTCACAATTGTTAGCAAATAGTATAACATACATATTAACTTCTAAAGGAGTGGTTAGGTGTCAGAATTGTTATCAAATAGGCTCAGGTCAACATTGGTGACACCAATCAACAACTCCCAAGAAGCATGACACATATCGAATGAGGGTTAGGCAGATGGACATAAGTTAAATTCATGCACCTAAATTCCACTGACACGGGAAATTGCAGAGATATATTGAGGATAATATTACTTTTTTGCCAAGACTGGTGGAATTGTCTGCAAGTCAAAGATGACCAGCAATTCTTCATGTACATATAGTGATCTAAGCCTAAGTTCCTTCAATTCCACACATACATATGGAGAAGAAAGATGGATGCATACCTGGGTGACCGTGATGTCTACTATGCAACTTTATTCTTGTAGACTCGCGTTGGGCCTCCAATCATAGAGTTTTGTAGGACAATAGAAATTTCCCCTCAAGTGGATGACCAAAGGTTTATCAATCCGTAGGAGGTGTAGGATGAAGATGGTCTCTCTCAAACAACCCTGCAACCAAATAATAAAAAGTCTCTTGTGTCGCCAACACACCCAATACAATTGCAAATTGTATAGGTGCACTAGTTCGGCGAAGAGATGGTGATACAAGTGTAATATGGATAGTAGATATTGATTTTTGTAATAGTAACAATAAAAAATAGCAAGGTAGCAATTGATAAAACAAAGCACGAACGGTATTGCAATGCTTGAAAACAAGGCCTAGGGTCCGAACTTTCGCTAGTGCAATATTTCAATAATACTAATATAATTGGATCACATAACCACCCCTCAAAGTGCGATGAATAATCACTCCAAAGTTCCTATCTAGCGGAGAACATAAGAATAAACTGTTTGTAGGGTACGAAACCACCTCAAAGCTATTCTTTCCGTTCGATCTATTCAAGAGTTCGTACTAAAATAACACAAAGATATTCTTTCTGTTCGATCTATCCTATAGTTCGTACTAAAATAACACAAGGTATTCTTTCTCATTGATCTATCAAGAGTTTGTACTAAAATAACACAAGTTATTCTTTCCGATCGATCTATCAAGAGTTCGTACTAGAATAATCATCAAAACAAATTCATATTCATAATACTCAATCCAGGACAAAGAACTTCAAAGAGTGCCCCAAGATTTCTACCGGAGAAACAAAGACAAGAACGTGCATCAATACCTATGCATAGATTACCCCAATGTCACCTCAGGAATCCACGAGTTGAGTGCCAAAACATATATCAAGTGAATTAATACGATACCCCATTGTCACCATGAGTATTCAATTGCAATACATATATCAAGTGTTTTCAAATCCATAAAAGTATTCAATCCAGAGAATTCTCAAAGGGAAAACTCAATTCGTCACAACAAGAGAGAGGAAAACACCATATGATCTGACTATATTAACAAAGCCCGTGATACATCAAGATTGTGCATCTCAAGAACATGAGAGAGAGAGAGAGAGATTAAACACATAGCAACTAGTACAAACCCTCAGCCCCGAGGGTGGACTACTCCGTCCTCATCATGGTGACCGCCGAGATGATGAAGATGGCCACCGGTGATGATTTCCCCTTCCGGCAGAGTACCGGAAAGGGTCTAGATTGGTTTACGGTGGCTACAAAGGCCTACGGCGGCAGAACTTCTAATCTAGGTCTACCCCGAAGGGTTTTGGAATATTTGTGAATTTATAGGGTAAAGAGGGGGTGCAGGAGGCTACCAAGGTGGGCACAACCCACCTGGCCGCGCCAGGCCTCCCTGGCACGCCCTTGTGGGTTGTTCCCCCCTCGGGGCACCCCCCACATGCTGCTCTGGCCCATTAGGTGTCTTCTGGCCCATAAAAAATCTCAAAAAGTTTCGCGGTGCTTGGACTCCGTTTGATATTGATTTCCTGCGATCTAAAAAATGCAGAAAACAACAACTGGCACTTGGCACTATGTCAATAGGTTAGTACCAAAAAATGATATAAAATTATTGTAAAACATCCAAGAATGATAATATAACAGCATGGAACAATCAAAAATTATAGATACGTTGGAGACGTATCAGCATCCCCAAGCTTAATTCATGCTCGTCCTCGAGTAGGTAAGTGATAAAAACAATTTTTTTGATGTGGAATGCTGCCTATCATGTCATATCATATTATTTTCTTTATAGCATGGACATTTGGACTTTTATATGGTTCAAAGCAATAGTCTAGTTTTGACATGAGATTTAAATACTCAAGCATATCAACAAGCAACCATGTCTTTCAAAATATCAATGCTAAAATAAGTTATCCATAGCCCACCATGCTCAACCATTGATCCATTCATGAAGCACACTCACATATTAGTTACACCCAATGCTCAAGTACGATCATAGTGTTTCCTAGTTGGTGCTTTATAAGAAAAGATGGAGACTCAAATTCAAAAAGAAAAATTGCGTAAGTAAAATAAAGGCCCTTCGCAGAGGGAAGTAGGGATTTGTAGAGGTGCCAGAGCTCAAAGGTTAAATTGAGAGATAAAATTATTTTGGGAGGTATACTTTTCCCACCAACGAAAACGACTTAAGGTTCCCAACACTTTCCATGCTAGATATATCATAGGCGCTTCCCAAACATAAAATAAAGTTTATTCCTTTTCCACAAAACTTTCACAAGCCATGACTAGCCGAATCCACAGTTGCCTTCCATACCAACACTTTCCAAGGAATTTATTATTTGACAACATGAAGTAAATTTGTTTTTCATTTCGGGACTGGGCGTCCCTAATACCTTTGCCTTACTCTCATGCAATGACAAGTGAATAAACACTCATCGTGAGAACAACACATCTAGCATGGAAAATATTGGCCAGCCCTCACCGCCTCGCGAGCGATACGGGCACACAAAAGGGAAATTTATTTTGAAAATTAGAGATGGCACATACAAATTTGCTTAGAACGGCAAGGGAATACCACATATAGGTAGGTATGGTGGACTCATGTGGCAAAACCGGGATAAAGGATTTTGGATGCACAAGTAGTGATCATACAAAGTGCAAAATGAAGGCTAGCAAAAGACGGGAAGTGACCAACCATGAAACGAATAATCTCATAAGCTAGCATTGAGCATAAATAACACCGAATAATGCACCACAAGTAGGATCTAATTTCATTGCATGATTATTGACTTTCGTGCTTGCGTAAGGAATCACAAACTTTAACACCAATATTCTTACTAAAGCACAAGTACTCATCAACATGACTCACATATCACATCATCATATCTCAAAACTATTACAAGGAATCAAGTTTATTTTGTCCAATGATCTTCATGAAGGTTTTCATTATATCCTTCTTGGATATCTATCACTTTGGGACTAATTTTCATGTGTTGCTTCTGATAAGCTCAAACAAATATAAGGGAAGTTCATGAGCATAAAATTTTCTTCTCTAAAATTAATCTAACTGAAGCAAGAGAGAATTTCTTCAAAAATACTAAAGCACACCATGCTCAAAAAGATATAAGTGAAGCACTAGAGCAACGGTGCTAGAAAAGAGCTTCCTTGACGGGATGTGCATGCCGCTTATCTAGCCTTTTCGGCAACTATTTGGGGGCTCTATTTTATTTAAAAACTTGCATATCTAAGTATTTTATTAAAATAGCAAGCAAACAAAATTAAATGACATTTCAAGAATAACACATCTCATGTGAAGAAGCAAAAACATAGGATCAACCGATACAAACCGATAATTGTTGATGAAGAAATGTGGGATACCTATCGGGGCATCCCCAAGCTTAGATGATTGAGACTTCTTGAAATATTATCTTGAGGTGCCTTGGGCATCCCCAAGCTTGAGGTTTTGTGTCTCCTTAATTCTTCTCATATCACGGTTTCCCTAAATCTCAAAAGCTTCATCCACACAAAACTCAACAAGAACTCGTGAGATAAGTTAGTATAAATCAATGCAAAACCTTATCATCCTCTATTGTAGAAAATCACTAAAATTATTATTCAACATTTCATACTAAATGCCTATGCATATTTAATACTCCTATCCTCAAATAGAATCATTAAACACGCAAACATATGCAAACAATGCAAACATAACACAATCTATCAAAAAAGTACAGTTTGTAAAGAGTGGAATTGTTCTCATACTTCCCTAGCTCTAAAAATTCTGAAAAATTACCAAGTTACATAGAACTTATCCATGCTAACTTTGTAAAAATTTCAAGAATTTATCATGTTCTGAATATCTAGAAGAATTCAGACAATGATAGAAAACTTTCTGTTTTCAAACAGCAACATGTAAACTTGCAAAATAAGCATGGTAAAGCCTATCCTTGACACTTTTATTGAAATAAAAGATGCAAAACATTATTCTAAATGCCAGCAAGCAAATTCTAACAAAATAAATTGATGCTCCAAGAAAAACACATATCATGTGACGAATGAAAACATAGCTCGAAGCGAGGTTACTGATAATGTTGGAGACGAAAGAGGGGATGCCTTCCGGGGCATCCCCAAGCTTAGTTGCTTGGATATTCCTTGAATATTACCTTGGGGTGCCTTGGGCATCCACAATCTTAGGGTCTTGTCACTCCTTGTTTTCCTCATATCGACATCTCACCCAAAACTTGAAAACTTCAATAACATAAAACTTACCAAAACTTCGTGAGATGGGTTAGTATGATAAAACAAATCGTTCACTTTAGGTACTGTCAAAGACAAGATTCATAATTGTTCTCACACAATGCCTACGGTAGAATATCATTTCCACAATTTATATTGAGCAATATAAGCCATAGAAACTATAAAACAAGCGAACTATGCATTGAGAACGGAATCTGTCAAAAACAGAACAATATGTAATGATCTGAACATTCACCATACTTTTGCAACTCTAAAAATCCTAGAAAAATATAGAGCCATGTGGGCAATTTGTATATTAATCTTCTGCAAAAAGAATCAACTCAAAACCACTCTTCTGTTAAAAATGAGATTTTTTTTCGTGAGCGCAAAAGTTTCTGTTTTTCATCAAGATCAAATCTACTATCACCCAACATGATCTTAAGGCTTTGCTTGGCCCTTTATTGAAACAAAAGCTATAAAACATGATTACTACGCTAGAATAATCATGTGAAAGCACAAAAATAGTAGGTATGAGTGTTGGGTTGTCTCCCAACAAGCGCTTTTCTTTAATGCCTTTTAGCTAGGCATGATGATTTCAATGATGCTCACATAAAAGATAAGAAATGAAACATGAAAGAGAGCATCATGAATCACATGACAAGCACATTTAAGTCTAACCCACTTCCTATGCATAGGGATTTTGTGAGAAAACAACTTTTGGGAGCAAGAATCAACTAACATAGGAAGGCAAAACAAGCAAAACTTTAAGATTTTCAACACATAGAGAGGAAACTTGATATTATTGCAATACCTACAAGCATATGTTACTCTCTCATGGTAATTTTCAGTAGTATCATGAATGAATTCAACAATATATCCATCACATAAATCATTCTTTTCATGATGCAAAAGCATAGAAAATTTGCTACTCTCCACATATGCAAATTTATTCTCATGAATAGTGGTGGGAGCAAACTCAACAAAATAACTATCATGAGATTGAAAATTAAAGTCATGATGACAAGTTTCATGGTTATCATTATTCAATATAGCATACATGTCATCACCATAATCATCATAAATACCAACTTTGTTATCATAATCAATTGCAACCTCTTCCAAAGTAGTGGATTCATCACTAAATAAAGTCATGGCCTCTCCAAATCCACTTTCATCAATATAATCATCATAAATAGGAGGCATGCAACCATTATAACAAATTTCCACATCTAATCTTGGGGGCTAAAAATATCATGTTCATCAAACATAGCATCCCCAAGTTTATGGCTTTGCATATCATTAGCATCATGGGTATTCAAAGAGTTCATACCAACTTCACTGCAATCATGCTCATCATTTATGCCAAACATTTTATAGCATTCTTCTTCTAACATTTGAGCACAATTTTCTTTTCCATCATTTTCACGAAATACATTATAAAGATGATCAATAATATGATGCAACCTCAATTCCATTTTTTTTATAATTTTCTTTTACAAAACCAAACTAGTGATAAAAGAAGAAACTAAAAGATTCAATTGCAAGATCTAAAGATATACCTTCAAGCACTCACCTCCCCGGCAACGGCACCAGAAAAGAGCTTGATATCTACTACGCAAATTTATTCTTGTAGAATCGTGTTGGGTCTCCAAGCGCAAAGTTTTGTAGGACAGTAGCAATTTTCCCTCAAGTGGATGACCTAAGGTTTATCAATCCGTACGAGGTGTAGGATGAAGATGGTCTCTCTCAAACAACCTTGCAACCAAATAATAAAAAGTCTCTTGTGTCCCCAACACACCCAATACAATGGCAAATTGTATAGGTGCACTAGTTCGGAGAACAGATGGTGATACAAGTGTAATATGGATAGTAGATATTGATTGTTGTAATAGTAACAATAAAAAATAGCAAGGTAGCAATTGATAAAACGTAGCATGAATGGTATTGCAATGCTTGAAAATAAGGCCTAGGGCTCGTACTTTCGCTAGTGCATTCTCTCAACAATACTAATATAATTGGATCACATAACCACCCCTCAAAGTGCGATGAAGAATCACTCCAAAGTTCCTATCTAGTGGAGAACATAAGAATAAATTGTTTGTAGGGTACGAAACCACCTCAAAGCTATTCTTTTTGTTCGATCTATTCAAGAGTTCGTACTAAAATAACACAAAGCTATTCTTTCTGTTCGATCTATCCTAGAGTTCGTACTAAAATAACACAAGGCATTCTTTCCAATCGATCTACCAAGAGTTCGTACTAAAATAACACAAGTTATTATTTCTGATCGATCTATCAAGATTTTGTACTAGAATAATCACCAAAACAAATTCATATTCATAATACTCAATCCAAGACAAAGAACTTCAAAGAGTGCCCCAAGATTTTAACTGGAGAAACAAAGACAAGAACGTGCATCAACCCCTATGCATAGATTACCCCAATGTCACCTCAAGAATCCACGAGTTGAGTGCGAAAACATATATCAAGTGAATCAATACGATACCCCATTGTCACCACGAGTATTCAATTGCAAGACATATATCAAGTGTTTTCAAATCCATAAAAGTATTCAATCCAAAGAAATCTCAAAGGGAAAACTCAATTCATCACAACAAGAGAGGGGAAAACACCATATGATCCGACTATATTAACAAAGCCAGCGATACATCAAGATTGTGCATCTCAAGAACACGAGAGAGAGAGAGAGAGAGAGAGATTAAACACATAGTTACTAGTACAAACCATCAGCCCCGAGGGTGGACTACTCCCTCCTCATCATGGTGACTGCCGGGATGATGAAGATGGCCACCGGTGATGATTTCCCCCTCCGGCAGAGTACCAGAAAGGGTCTAGATTGGTTTTTGGTGGCTACAGAGGCCTGTGGCGGCAGAACTTCTGATCTTGGTCTACCCCGGAGGGTTTCGGAATATTTGTGAATTTATAGGGTAAAGAAGGGGTGCTGGAGGCCACCGAGGTGGGCACAACCCACCTGCGTGCGCCAGGCCCCCTGGTGCACCCTGGTGGGTTGTGCCCCCCTCGGGGCACCCCCAGATGCTGCTCTGGCCCATTGGGTGTCTTCTGGCCCATAAAAAAATCTCCAAACAGTTTTGCGGTGTTTGGACTCCGTTTGATAATGATTTCCTGCGATGTAAAAAACATGCAAGAAACTACAACTGGCACTTGGCACTATGTCAATAGGTTAGTACCAAAAAATGATATAAAATTATTATAAAATGATTGTAAAACATCCTAGAATGATAATATAACAGCATGGAACAATCAAAAATTATAGATACGTTGGAGACGTATCAGACCGCACAGACGTGGAGGTGGGCATGGCCTTCTTGCCGCCGATGGCAAGATCTGCTCCAGTGGTGCTTCTACATGTTCTCGCCATCTCCCTCTCCATCCTCTCTTCATCTCGTCCTCCCCTCCCTGACGACTCCGCCGATGGCCATTTGCATGTCTGACTCGGTCCAGCCGCCGATCTACCTAGTACAATAGAACTGCCCTGCCGTCCTGCCTCCTTGATAACACACAAGTGTAGGGGATCGCAACAGTTTTCGAGGGTAAAGTATTAAACCCAAATTTGTTGATTCGACACAAGGGGAGCCAAAGAATACTCTTAAGTATTAGCAGTTGAGTTGTCAATTCAACCACACCTGGAAACTTAGTATCTGCAGCAAGATAGTTTAGTAGCACAGTAATATGATAGTGGTGGTAGCAGCAATAAAAGTAACGATAGTGTTTTTGTGATAATAGCAACGGAAAAATAAATAGCAACTAGCAATATAGGTAAAGCTCATAGGCATTGGATCGGTGATGGGAAATTACGTCGGATGCAATTCATCATGTAGAAGTTATAACCTAGGGTGACACAGAACTAGCTCCATTTCATCAATGCAATGTAGGCATGTATTCCGAATATAGTCATACGTGCTTATGGAAAAGAACTTGCATGACATCTTTTGTCCTACCCTCCAGTGGCAGCGGGGTCCTATTGGAAACTAAGGGATATTAAGGCCTCCTTTTAATAGAGTACCGGACCAAAGCATTAACACATAGTGAATACATGAACTCCTCAAACTATGGTCATCACCGGGAGTGGTCCCGATTATTGTCACTTCGGGGTTGCCGGATCATAACACATAGTAGGTGACTATAGACTTGCAAGATAGGATCAAGAACACACATATATTCATGAAAACATAATAGGTTCAGATCTGAAATCATGGCACTCGGGCCCTAGTGACAAGCATTAAGCATAGCAAAGTCATAGCAACATCAATCTCAGAACATAGTGGATACTAGGGATCAAACCCTAACAAAACTAACTCGATTACATGATAGATCCCATCCAACCCATCACCGTCCAGCAACCCTACAATGGAATTACTCACACACGGTGGTGAGCATCATGGAATTGGTGATGGAGGAAGGTTGATGATGACGATGGCGACGATCTCCACTCTCCGGAGCCCCGAACGGACTTTAGATCAGCCCTCCCGAGAGAGATTAGGGCTTGGCGGCGGCTCCGTCTCGTAAAACTCGATAATTCTTTCTCCTTGATTTTTTTCTCCACGAAACAGAATATATAGGACCTAGGGATACGTCGATGGAGCTTCGGGGGGCCCTCGAGGCAGGGGGGCGTGCCCTGGGAAGAGGGGCGCGCCCCCCACCCTCGAGGACAGCCCGTGGGCCCCCGGTGTGGATCTTATTGTAGGTATTTTTTTATATTTTCTGAAATAATTCTCAGTTGATTTTGAGGCAATTCCGAGAACTTTTTATTTCTGCACAAAAACAACACCATGGCAGTTCTGCTGAAAACAGCGTCAGTTCGGGTTAGTTCCATTCAAATCATGCAAGTTAGAGTCCAAAACAAGGACAAAAGTGTTTGGCAAAGTAGATACGTTGGAGACGTATCAACTCGCCCAAGCTTAAACCTTTGCTTGTCCTCAAGCAATTCAGTTGATAAACTGAAAGTGATAAAGAAAAACTTTGACAAACTCTGTTGGCTCTTGTTGTTGTAAATATGTAAGCTAGCATTCAGGTTTTCAACAAGATCATGAACTAACCACATTCACAATAACTTTCAGGTCTCAAGACTACTCACATCAATAACATAATCAACTAGCGAGCAATAATAATAAACCTCGGATGACAACACTTCTCAAAACAATCATGATATGATATAGCAGGATGGTATCTCGCTAGCCCTTTCTGAGACCACAAAACATAAATGCAGAGCACCTTTAAAGATCAAGGACTGACTAGACATTGTAATTCATGGTAAAAGAGATCCAGTCATGATCATACTCATTGCAGATTAATAGTAATACATGCAACGACAGTGGTGCTATCCTACTGGTGCTTTTTGATGATAGGATCATGACTCTGCATAAAAGTAAATAGATAGGCCCTTCGCAGAGGGAAGCAGGGATTTGTAGAGGTGCCAGAGCTCGATTTTTAAATAGAGATTGAATAACATTTTGAGCGGTATACTTTCATTGTTAACATAACAACCAAGAATCTCGATATCTCCCATGCTACACACATTATAGGCGGTTCCCAAACAGAATGGTAAAGTTTATACTCCCCCAACCACCAACAAGCACACTCCACGGCCAGCCGAATCCGCGGGTTACCGTCCAAACAAGCAACAACCTTGGGGGAGTTTTGTTTAATTATTATGATTTTGAGCATGGGACTGGGCATCCCGGTTACCAGCCATTTTCTCGTGAATGATGAGCGGAGTCCACTCATCGTGAGAATAACCCACCTAGCATGGAAGATATAGACAGCCCTAGTTGATAGATGAGCTGTTCGAGCATACAAAACAGAATTTCATTTGAAGGTTTAGAGTTTGGCACATACAAATTTACTTGGAATGGCAGGTAAATAACGCATATAGGAAGGTATGGTGGACTCATATGGAATAACTTTGGGGTTTATGGAAGTGGATGCACAAGCAGTATTCCCGCTTAGTGCAGGTGAAGGCTAGAAAGAGATTGGGAAGCGACCAGCTAGAGAGCAACAACGGTCATGAACATGCATTAAAATTAATCAACAATGAATGCAAGCATGAGTAGGATATAAATCACCATGAACATAAATATCGTGAAGGCTATGTTGATTTGTTTCAACTACATGCGTGAACATGTGCCAAGTCAAGTCACTTAAATCGTTCAGAGGAGGATACCACCCATCATACCACATCACAACCATTTTAATATAATGTTGGCACGCAAGATAGACCATTATAACCTCTCAGCTAATTAAGCATGTCATAAGCAGCTATGATCTCTAATTGTCATTGCAAACATGTTTCATACATACAAGTTGAATCAAGAACGACGAGCAATCATATTTACAAAAACAAGAGAGGTCGAGTTCATACCAGCTTTTCTCATCTCAATTAGTTCATCATATATCATCCTTATTGCCTTTCACTCGCACGACAGAACGGTGTGGAAAATAATAATAGTGCATGTGCATTGGACTAAGCTGGAATCTGCAGGCATTTAATACAAGAGAGAAGACAAGGTAATATGGCTCAAGATTAAATCAACAACAAAGCATATGAGAGACACTAAGCATTTTCAATCATGGTCTTCTACTCTTAACCCCTAAAGAAAAGAAACTATTTACACGAGAAAGCTCCCAACAAGCAAAAGAAGAACGGGAAATCTTTTTGGGTTTTCATTTTTCAGTTACTACTACAAGCAAGGAAAGTAAACTAGCTAGAAGCTACACTAATATTTTTTTGTTTTTCTGGGTTTTTCTTCTACACAAGAAAAAGACTAAGAAAAAGAAATCTAAACTAAGCATGGATGATACAGTGAAAGAGTGTGAGCACCGACAACTAGAATAAGTGTGAACATGAATGTAAGTCGATGAGAAACACGTACTCCCCCAAGCTTAGGCTTTTGGCCTAAGTTGGTCTATGGCCAGTATTGGCCTGACGGATATCCAAAGTTGTAGTTGGGGTCGTACTGAGACGCATCAGATGCTGCATGCTGAGCTGCAGCTCGAAGACGGGTTGCCTCCGTCATGTTATAATAGGCATTTGCCTCCTCCATAGTTATAGTGTATCTTCCTTTTTCCTGAAAATTAAACAAAGTAGGGGCAGGAAGAACAATAGGGATGGCATGCTACCGGTTAAAGATTAGTAGATATTTGAGAGTTTGATTATTCCACTCGATAAACCGGTGACTAGCCATAGCATTACAGTCTAAATAAGCAGCAGGTAAAGGTTCATCATACGGATGCACAGACACACCAAGATAGCGGGCTATGCGGGTAGCATAGATCCCACCAAATAAATCTCCATACAAACCATTATGGTGCAGTCTACGTGCAACAATTGCTCCTAAATTATATTGCCTATCACCTAGTACAACACTCCTGAGAATGCTGAGATCAGGGACACACATGTGATAGGCTTCATCTTTACCATTTATGCATCTACCAATAAAGAGAGCAAAGTAATGAATAGCAGGAAAATGTATGCTCCCCGTAGTAGCTTGTGTGATGTCCCTAGATTCTCCCACTGTAATACTAGCAAGGAATTCTCTAAATTCAGATTTACGAGGATCACTCATACTGCCCCACCGTGGGAGCTTGCAGGCTTCATTAAAATCCTCTAAGTCAATGGTATAAGATTTATCATAAAGATCAAATAGGACAGTATGAGAATTACGTGAAGATGAAAATTTAAACCTTCTCACAAAGCTATCAGTTAAGCCACGGTATTGGAGGCACTTATCTTGCATGAAGTCCTCGAGGTCAGCGTTACGCACATATGCGTAAAATTCATGTTTGATGCCCGCTTGACTCATAAATTCATCCGACGGACATTCACAAGGCCGTACATCAGCATCCCTCGGTGGTTCATCGTCCGGCTCACGGAACGCGAGCCTCGGTTCTTGCTTCCTTGAGGGACCACCTTGGAAGTTTTTCCTAGACATTTTTCTGAAAATTTCTGAAATTTTTAGTAACTCACAATAAAAGTTAAGCAAACTCAACAAGATTGCTAGCAACAACTCCTACAAGTGCCTAGAGGCTATATCATGCATTAGAACTGCTTGGGACCAATAAAATTTGACATGCAAGCTCAAGAACAAGGTCACCACAGCAGTACAAATTTGCAACAAATAAAGCACTAGAACAAAAACTAATTGGACCAATGGAGGAGTCACATACCAAGGAACAATCTCCCCAAACAGTTTGGCGAATGGTGCTTTGAGCAAGGAGATCGAAAATGACAGCAAAACGAGCTAGAACTCGGGTTTGAGCTAGTTGGGGATTTTTTTGGGAGGAAGAAGAAGAGTATGGGTGAAAGGATAAGTGGAGGGGGGGCATGTGGGGCCCTCGAGGCAGGGGGCGCGCCCTGTGAAGGGGGGCGCGCCCTGTGCCCTTGAGGCCACGTGCTAGCTCCCCTCGCTGTGTGTTCAGTGCCATATTTTCTTAAATATTCTAGAAAAAACATATTTCATTTTCATGGCATTTGGAGAACCTTTATTTTCGGGATATTTTTTATTGCACGGATAAGTCTGGAAACAAACAGATAATGCTATTTTTTTTATTTAACCTAATTAACAAAAAGTAAAAGGAGGGTACATAAGGTTTGTGCTATCTAGATTCACCTATCCCATGCTCAACAAAAGGAATACATTAACAAGGTTGATCAGGTCTTGTTAATAAACTCTTTCCGAGTAACATGAAACCGGAGAATTTTCGAATAACACTATGTTACCTCAATGGGGATATGTATGTCCCCAACAATAAGTATGTCATATGCCTTCTTGATAGTGGGAATAGGAAACTCGAAACCTCCAATAGTAATAGTTGAAGTTTTTCCAATATAATTGATACTATGAACCTGAGGTTGTTTCCTCGGAAAGTGTACCGTATGCTCATTACCATTGACATGAAAAGTGACATTGCCTTTGTTGCAATCAATAACAGCCCCTGCAGTATTCAAAAAAGGTCTTCCAAGAATAATAGACATATTATCATCCTCTGGAATATCAAGTATAACAAAGTCCGTTAGAATAGTAACATTTGCAACTACAACAGGCACATCCTCACAAATACCGACAGGTATAGCAGTTGATTTATCGGCCATTTGCAAAGATATTTCAGTAGGTGTCAACTTACTCAAGTCAAGTCTACGATATAAAGAGAGAGGCATGCCACTAACACCGGCTCCAAGATCACACAAAGCAGTTTTAACATAGTTTATCTTAATGGAGCAAGGTATAGTAGGTACTCCTGGATCTCCTAGTTTCTTAGGCATTCCACCCTCAAAAGTGCAATTGGCAAGCATGGTGGAAATTTCTACTTCAGGTATCTTTCTTTTGTTGGTAATAATTTCTTTCATATACTTGGCATAAGGATTTGTTTTAAGCACATCAGTCAAACGCATACGCAAAAAGATAGGTCTAATCATTTCAATGAAGCGCTCAAAATCTTCATCATCCTTTTTCTTGGATGGTTTTGGAGGAAAAGGCAAGGTTTTCTGAACCCATGGTTCTCTTTCCCTTCCGTGCTTCCTAGCAACAAAGTCTCTCTTATCATAACGTTGATTCTTTGATTGTGGGTTATCAAGATCAACAGCAGGTTCAATCTCTACATCATTATCATTGCTAGGTTGAGCATAAACATGAACATCATTATTAATATTATCACTAGGTTCATGTTCATTAACAGATTGTGTCTCAGCATCAGAAACAGACATATCATTGGGATTCGCGGGTGGGTGAGCTACAGGTTCACTAGAAGCATGCAAAGTTCTATCATTTTTCTTTTTCTTCCTCTTAGAAGAACTAGGTGCATCTAAACTAGCTCTGTGAGAATCTTGCTCAATTCTCTAAGGGTGGCCTTCAGGATACAGAGGTACCTGAGTCATTCTACCACATCTAGTCACAACTCTAATGGCTTTATCATTATTCTTACTATTTAATTCACTGAGCAAATCATTATGAGCCTTAAGTACTTATTCTACTTGAGTGGTGACCATAGAAGCATTTATACTAATGAGTTTCAGTTCATCTTTAGCACTAGACAGATAATCACTCAAGCGTTCAATCATATGAGCATTGTGTTGTAATTGTCTACCAACATAAGCATTGAAGTTTTCTTGTTTCACAATGAAATTGTCAAACTCATCTAAGCATTGGCTAGCAGACTTATAACGAGGAATATCACCTTCATCAAATCTATAAAGAGAATTTACCTTTACTACCTGTGTCGGGTTATCAAGACCATGTATTTCTTCAATAGGCGGTAAATTCTTAACATCTTTAGCTTTAATACCTTTTTCTTTCATGGATTTCTTTGCCTCTTGCATATCTTCAGGACTGAGAAATAGAACGCCTCTTTTCCTCAGAGTTGGCTTAGGGGCTGGTTCAGGAAGCGTCCAATTATTTTCATTGGCAAGCATATTATTCAATAGTAATTCGGCTTGTTCAACTGTTCTTTCCTTGAAAACACAACCAGCACAACTATCCAGGTGGTCTCTGGAAGCATCGGTTAGTCCATTATAAAAGACATCAAGTATATCATGCATCTCAAGAGGATGATCAGGCAAAGCATTAAGTAACTGGAGAAGCCTCCCCCAAGCTTGTGGGAGACTCTCTTCTTCAGTTTGAGCAAAGTTATATATTTCTCGTAAGGCAGCTTGTTTCTTATGAGCGGGAAAATATTTAGAAGAAAAGTAATACATCATATCCTGGGGACTACACACACAACCAGGATCAAGAGAATTAAACCAAGTCTTAGCATCACCCTTTAACGAGAACGGAAACAACTTAAGGATATAATAGTAGCGAATCTTTTCATTATTGGTAAACAGGGTGGCTATATCATTCAACTTGGTAAGATGTGCCACAACAGTTTCAGACTCATAGCCATGGAAAGGATCAGATTCAGCCAAAGTAATTAACTCAGGATCAACAGAGAATTCATAATCCTTATCGGTGACACGAATAGGTGAAGTAGCAAAAGCAGGGTCATGTTTCATTCTAGCATTCAAGGACTTTTCTTTCAGCTTAGCTAATAACTTCTTAAGATCATATCTATCATTGCAAGCAAGAAAGTCTCTAGCAGTTTCTTCATCCATAACATAACCCTCGGGCACAACAGGCAATTCATATCTATTGGGAGTAGTTTCATCATCACTTTCATAAATATCATCAACATTTGCACTCTCCCTAACCTTAGCAATTTGTTCATATAGAAATTCACCTAGTGGCATAGTATCAGGCATAGAGATAGTTTCATCATACATAGCAGAAGTAGCATCATCAAGAACATACGACATATCAGATTCAATAGCCGGAGTAGGTGTCGCAAGTTTACTCATAACAGAGGGAGAATCAAGTGCAGATCTAGATGGCAGGTCGTTACCTCCCCTCGTAGTTGAGGGTAAGATCTTGGGTTTTGAGTCCTTCAAATTCTCATAGTGATAAGCAGATATAAATCCCAAGTTACTTAAAGAATAGAGCTATGATCCCCGGCAACGGCGCCAGAAAATAGTCTTGATAACCCACAAGTGTAGGGGATCGCAACAGTTTTCGAGGGTAAAGTATTAAACCCAAATTTGTTGATTCGACACAAGGGGAGCCAAAGAATACTCTTAAGTATTAGCAGTTGAGTTGTCAATTCAACCACACCTCGAAACTTAGTATCGGCAACAAGATAGTTTAGTAGCACAGTAATATGATAGTGGTGGTAGCAGCAATAAAAGTAACGATAGTGTTTTTGTATTTTTTGTGATAATAGCAACGGAAAGTAAATAGCAACTAGCAATATAGGTAAAGCTCGTAGGCATTGGATCGGTGATGGGAAATTACGTCGTATGCAATTCATCATGTAGAAGTTATAACCTAGGGTGACACAGAACTAGCTCCAGTTCATCAATGCAATGTAGGCATGTATTCCGAATATAGTCATACATGCTTATGGAAAAGAACTTGCATGACATCTTTTGTCCTACCCTCCCGTGGCAGCGGGGTCCTATTGGAAACTACGGGATATTAAGGCCACCTTTTAATAGAGTACCGGACCAAAGCATTAACACATAGTGAATACATGAACTCCTCAAACTATGGTCATCACCGGGAGTGGTCCCGATTATTGTCACTTCGGGGTTGCCGGATCATAACACATAGTAGGTGACTATAGACTTGCAAGATAGGATCAAGAACACACATATATTCATGAAAACATAATAGGTTCAGATCTGAAATCATGGCACTCGAGCCCTAGTGACAAGCATTAAGCATAGCAAAGTCATAGCAACATCAATCTCAGAACATAGTGGATACTAGGGATCAAACCCTAACAAAACTAACTCGATTACATGATAGATCCCATCCAACCCATCACCGTCCAGCAAGCCTACGATGGAATTACTCACACACAGCGGTGAGCATCATGGAATTGGTGATGGAGGAAGGTTGATGATGACGATGGCGACGATCTCCACTCTCCGAAGCCCCGAACGGACTCCAGATCAGCCCTCCCGAGAGAGATTAGGGCTTGGCGGCGGCTCCGTCTCGTAAAACGCGATAATTCTTTCTCCTTGATTTTTTCTCCACGAAACAGAATATATAGGACCTGGGGATACGTCGGTGGAGCTTCGGGGGGCCCTCGAGGCAGGGGGGCACGCCCTGGGTAGGGGGACGCGCTCCCCACCCTCGAGGACAGCCCGTGGCCCCCCGGTGTGGATCTTCTTGCAGGTATTTTTTATATTTTCTGAAATAATTCTCCGTTGATTTCCAGGCGATTCCGAGAGCTTTTTATTTCTGTACAAAAACAACACCATGGCAGTTCTGCTGAAAACAACGTCAGTCCGGGTTAGTTCCATTCAAATCATGCAAGTTAGAGTCCAAAACAAGGGCAAAAGTGTTTGGCAAAGTAGATACGTTGGAGACGTATCACTCCTCCACGGAGTCATCGAACATAGGGTCCCAGATTTAGCCTCCTGCCGTGGTGTTTGTGGTGAGTGGAGGCTCCTGTCATCAGGGTGGGAGGTAGAGGAGATGAGCCCCTCTTCCGAGGTGAAGGCGGCGGCCGCCGTAGTCGACCTAGGAGCTGGCCCCAAGGAGGAGCGCCACGGCGATCGTGAGGACGTACACGACCATCACGATGATGGCGGTGGCGCAAGAGGGCCTCGGCAGCGGAGCGGTGACGATGATCAGGGAGCAGGGGTGGTCTCTTGTGCGTGGGTGTGCTGGTGTGTGCTTGTGGCCGGAGGCGGCGGAGGGAGAGTGGCACCAGGAGGGAGGCGGTGGAGGAACTGCGGTGACGCGGGGGTGGGTGGGTGATGTATGAGTGAACTGGAAGGATTGGTGGGCTGGGAATCGATCCGTTCGGTGTGGTTGTGTCGTACGTGGGATTGGAATGAAAGGCTAGCGATAGCATGGTGTATCTACCCCCACGGTATAGCTAGCCACTTAGGCGCATGTTTACAAACCACGCTATTACTACGGTCTGTCCTCGGGGCACGATTGGGGATATCTACTAGTAGCGTGTTTTTTGGCCATGCGCTAGTAGTAATATATTACTAGTAGCGCGGTCAATATAACACGCTACCAGTAAATAGCAGTAGCATAGGTCAAAACAGCGTGCTACTAGTAAGCGATTGTCTATAAGCTTTTCCCTAATAGTGGTGCCATAAGAATGTTATTCATCTCTCTCGTTACCTGGCTATTTAATTTATTCAACACATCCACATTCGGTGTTTGTACTCGCAACGTATCATCAATATAGCACGCTACTAGTAAAAAAATTCATAAAGTAACCTTCTATGATGCTATTCAGATCATTAATATCTTCCTTCCATACCCCCATATCATCCAAGAGTTGCTTAATGTAGTTTCTTTTTTTCCGAGCGCTTGCAGCTTTATGAAAGAACGATGTGTTTCTATCTCCATGGAGAAGCCAATTGACAGGGCCCCGCTGTAACCAAACTAGCTCCTCTTGGTCAAGCAAATTTTCAATAAGTACCTACAACTCCTTCAATTTCTGGCGCACCTCAACTGTCAACGCTCCTCTCTTCAATTTCTCCATATCTTTCTATAGCTTTTATTCTTTTTTGGCCCCATCAAGGTTTCTCTGTCCCACTTATGTAAGTCATCCTTAACTGATATTGTATGTTCTGCTAAAGATGGCACAATACCAGCAAGTTTAGATCGTCCCCATACTGTATTATCTATCTCAGCCACCGTCAGTTCACTTAAGCCATCTCACTTCGAACCTCCTTTCTCATGTTGGCTTTCTCCCCATAACAGTTGCAAGTAATTTGTATCTAGCAACAATGGTCTATGGTCTGAATGAACATGATGTTCATGGACAACTGCAACAAACGGAAGCATCTCAGCCCACTTCTCATTACAAAGCGCTCGGTCCAGCAGCTCCCTGATCACTCCACGAATCCAGGTGAAAGGATCCCTGAGTGCCATAACTTCCTGGAACCGACAGTCATATACAATCCCTAAAATTTTGCATAAATGTTGAGGTCTAATATTTCCACCTTCTTTCTCACTCGCTACCAAGATTTCATTAAAATCCCCAATCACCATCCATGATCATGTAGCATTGTTGTGCATATTTCTCAAATGTGTCCATGATTGATGCTTCAGATTCCAAATAGACTCTCCATAGAAGCATGTGAGACGCCATGCCACATCATTACCGTCCCTAACAAAGCCATCTATGAAATCAGGTGAGTAGTAATTTAACACAACTTCATTTGCAAGATTGTAATAAAGTACAAGCCCTCCTGACCGACCATAACTATCAATAATATGAAAAAATCAAAGCCTAACTTCACGCATACTTCATTTGCCTTAGATGTATTCATATGCGATTCAGACAAAAAAAACATATCCGCTTTCACACGCCCTTGCAAATCTAAGAGCTCTCGAACTGCCGTGGTTGAAAGCATTCCATGACAATTCCACCCAAAGGTTTTCATTGCTCCTGGCGATCCATGATGTCTACTACGCAACCTTCTTCTTGTAGACTCGTGTTGGGCCTCCAAGCGCAGAGTTTTGTAGGACAGTAGCAAATTTCCCTCAAGTGGATGACCTAAGGTTTATCAATCCGTAGGAGGCATAGGATGAAGATAGTCTCTCCCAAATAACCCCACAACCAAATAATAAAAAGTCTCTTGTGTCCCCAACACACCCAATATAATGGTAAATTGTATAGGTGCACTAGTTCGGCGAAGAGATGGTGATACAAATGTAATATGGATGGTAAATATAGGTTTTTGTAATATGAAAATATAAAAACAGCAAGATAACTAATGGTAAAAATGAGCACAAACAGTATTGCAATGCTTGGAAACAAGGCCTAGGGTTCATACTTTCACTAGTGCAAGTTCTCTCAACAATGATAACATAATTGGATCATGTAACAATCCCTCAACGTGCAACGAAGAATCAATCCAAAGTTCCTATCGCGGAGAACATAAGATGAAATTGCTTGTAGGGTACGAAACCAATTCAAAGTTATTCTTTCTGATCGATCTATTAGGCTATTCCTGTAAGTGTCACAGACAGCCTTAGAGTTCGTACTAGAATAACACCATGTCACATGCATCAATCAACCCTAATGTCACTTAGATACTACAATGTCACCACAAGTAGCCGTGGGCTAATTATATGATGTGCATCACACAATTTCAGATTCGTAATATTCAATCCAACACAAAGAACTTCAAGAGCATCCCGAGATTTCTATCGAAAAAAAAAATTGAAAACGTGTTCCAACCCCTATGCATAGATTACCCCAATGTCACCATAGGAATCTGCAAGTTGATAACCAAAACATACATCAAGTGGATCAACAAAACATCCCATTGTCACCACGGATATCCCATCGCAAGACATGCATCAAGTGCTCTCACATCCAAAGATTCAATCTGACATAACAAAACCTCAAAGGAAAAGACTCAATTCATCACAAGGTAGAGAGGGGGACAAACACCATATGATTCAACTATAGTAACAAAGCTCGCAGTACATCAAAATCGTGCCAAATCAAGAACACGAGAGAGAGAGAGAGAGATCAAACACATAGCTACTGGTACATACCCTCAGCCCCGAGGGTGAACTACTCCCTCCTCGTCATGGAGACCATCATGATGATGAAGATGTCCACCGGTGATGGTTTCCCCTCCGCCAGGGTGCCGGAATGGGCTCCCAATTGGTTTTTCGTGGCTATAGAGGCTTGGAGCGGCGGAACTCCTGATCTAGGTTTATTTCTGTGGTTTTGGTATTTATAGGAATTTTTGGCGTCGAGAACAAGTCAGGGGGGTCCACGAGTCGAAGACAAGGTAGGGGGACGCGCCCTAGGGGGGTGGGCGCGCCCCCTTCCCTTGTCGTTGACTCGAGACTCTTCTGGCCCAACTCTAGTTCTCCAGGGGCTTCTTCTGTTCCATAAAAAATCACAGTAAATTTTCAACTCGTTTGGACTCTGTTTGATATTCCTTTTCTGCAAAACTCAAAACAAGGAAAAATAGAAACTGGCACTGGGCTCTAAGTTAATAGGTTAGTCCCAAAAATATTATAAAATAGCATATTAATGGATATAAAACATCCAAAACAGGTAATATAATAGCATGGAACAATTAAAGATTAAAGATACGTTGGACACATATCAAGCATCCCCAAGCTTAATTTATGCTCGTCCTCGAGTAGATAAATGATAAAAACAGAATTTTTGATGTGGAATGCTACCTAACATATTTATCAATGTAATTATTCTTTATTGTGGCATGAATGTTCAGATCCATAAGATTCAAAACAAAAGTTTATCAATATCAAAACAGTAATACTTCAAGCATACTAAAAAGCAATCTATGAAGCTTCAAAAATAACATGGCTAAAGAAAGCTATCCCTACAAAATCATATAGTCTCGTTATTCTCCCTCTTGTAAACACAAAGTATAAATCATGCCCATCCCGGTGTCAGCCAAGCAATTGTATTCATGCTTTTACATTCTTAAACTTGTTCAACTCTTCACTATGGGCGGAATAGAAGGTGGTAGTAGACAAAAGGAGGGAGAAAGTTTCACATCAACTAGGCAAATCAATGGACTATGGAAATGTCCATCAATCGATATCAGTGTGAGTGAGTAGGGATTGACATGTAACGGATGCGCTAGAGCTATAGGTGTATGAAAGCTCAAAAGGAAACTAAGTGGATGTGCATACAACTTGCTTGTTCATGAAGACCTAGGGCATTTGAGGAAGCCCATCGTTGGAATATACAAGCCAAGTTCTATAACGAAAATTCCCACTAGTAGTATATGAAAGTGACAAAATAGGAGACTCTCTATCATGAAGAACATGGTGCTATATTGAAGCACAAGTGTGGAAAAGGATAGTAACATTGTCCCTTCTCTCTTTTTTCTCTCATTTGTTTCCTTTTGGGCTCTTTGGCCTTTTATTTTCTTTGGGCTCTTTGGCCTCTTTTTTGGGGGGCTCTTTGGCCTCTTTTTTTAATATAACCTCAGATGGGACAATGGTCTAATAATGATGATCATCACACTTTTATTTACTTACAACTTGATACTAGAACAAACATATGACTCTATGTAGATGCCTCCGGCGGTGTACCGGTATGTGCAATGATCAAGAGTGACATGTATAAAAAATAATGAAAGGTGGCCAAGCCACAAATTCTATGTCAACTACATGATCATGCAAAGCAATATGACAATGATGGTGCATGTCATAATAAACGGAACGGTGGAGTTACATGGCAATATATCTCGGAATGGATATGGAAATGTCATAATAGGTAGGTATGGTGGTTGTTTTGAGGAAGGGTATATGATGAGTTTAATGCACCGGTGAAAGTTGTGTGGTACTAGAGAGGCTAGCAATGATGGAAGGGTGAGACTGCGTATAATCCATGGACTCAACATTAGTCATAAAGAACTCACATGGTTATTGCGAAAATTTTATTAGCCCTTGAAGCAAAGTACTACTACGCATGCTCCTAGGGGGGAGGTTGGTAGGAGTTAACCATCGCGTGCCCCCCGACCTTCATGCAAAGATGAACAATCAAGATACAATGCGCTTCAATTTGGTTACATAGTGAGACCATACGTGCATGCTACGGGAATCACAAACCTTAACACAATTATTTCTTTAACCTCACAAATTACTACTGGCACGACTCTGATATTACCATCTTAATATCTCAAAACAATTGAAAGGAATCAAAGTTCTCCTAGATTCAATGCTATATATGAAAGTTTTTATTATACCCTCTTTGGATGCCTATCATATTAGGACTAAATTCATAACCCAACCAAATTACCATGCTGTTTAGAGACTCCCAAAATAATATAAGTGAAGCATGAGAGTTCATAAATTTCTATAAAATAAAACCACCGCCATGCTCTAAAAAGATATAAGTGAAGCACTAGAGCAACTCACAAACTACTCCAAAAAGATATAAGTGAAGATTAATGAGTAGTCAACTAATTATGAAAATATGTGAAGACTCTCTAACATTTAAGAATTTTAGATCTTAAGTACTTGATTCAAATAGCAAGCAAAACAAAACAAAATGACATTGCAAGGATAGCACATATCATGTGAAGAAGCAAAAACTTAGGCTAAACCGATACTAACCGATAGTTGTTGATGAAGAAAGGTAGGATGCTTACCGAAACATCCCCAAGCTTAGATTCTTGAGACTTCTTGAAATATTAAGTAGGGATGTCTTGGGCATCCCCAAGCTTGAAATTTTGTGTCTCCTTAATTCCTCTCATGTCGTGGTTTCCCTAAATCTCAAAAACTTCATCCACACAAAACTCAACAAGAACTCGTGAGATAAGTTAGTATAAATCAACTCAAAATCTTATCATTCCGTACTATAGAAAATCACTAAAACTATAATTTGACATTGCATACTAAATGCCTCTGCATATTTAGTACTCCTATCCTCAAATAGAATCATTAAACATGTAAACATATGCAAACATAACAACAATCTGTCTAAACAGGATAGTCTATAAAGAGTGGAATATTGCTCATACTTCCCTAGCTCTAAAAATTCTGAAAAATTACCACGCTACAGAGAACTTATGCATGCTCACTATGTAAAAATTTCAAGAATTTATCACATACTGACTATCCATAAATATTCCGACAATGATAGAATTTTTTTTTTGTTTTCAAACAGCAACATAAAGACTTGCAAAATAAAAATGGTAAAGGCTATACTTGACACTTTTATTGAAATAAAAGATACTACAACTTATTCTAAATAACAGCAAGCAAATCTAAACAAAATAAAATGATGCTCCAAGCAAAACACATATCATGTGACGAATAAAAATATAGCTCCAAGTGAGGTTATCGATAATGTTGAAGACAAAAGAGGGGATGCCTTCCGGGGCATCCCCAAGCTTAGTTGCTTGGATATTCCTTGAATATTACCTTGGGGTGCCTTGTAAATCCACAACATTAGTGTCTTGCCACTCCTCTCATATCGTTATCTCACCCAAAACTTGAAAACTTCAATCACACAAAACTTAACGGAACTTCGTGAGATGCATTAGTATAATAAAGCAAATCATTCACTTGGGTACTATCAAATACAAGATTCATAATTGTTCTCACATAATGCCTACTGTACCTTATCATTTCCACAATTTATATCACTTAATATAAGCTATGAAAACACTAAAACAAGCAAACTATGCATTGAAAACAGAATCTGTCAAAAAACAGAACAGCCTATAATGATCTGGAAAACCACCATACTTCTGAAACTCTAAAAATTCTGAAAACATTAGACAACGTAGGCAATTTGTATATCAATCATGCGTAAAAATTTCAGCTAATTATCACGTTCCAGTGATTTATTGAATTTTCTGCAGTGGACGCAAAACTTCTAGTTTTTGCACAAAACCAAGTCAACTATCAACCACACTATCCCAAAGGCTTTACTTGGCACTTTATTGAAACAAAGGCTATAAAACATGATTACTATAGTAGCTTAATCATGTGAACACACAAAAATAGTAGGTATAAATATTGGGTTGTCTCCCAACAAACGCTTTTCTTTAATGCCTTTTTAGCTAGGCATGATGATTTCATTTATGCTCACGTAAAGATAAGAATTGAAACATAAAAGGGATCATCATGAATCACATTGCAAACATATTTAAATCTAACCTACTTCCTATGCACAGGGATTTTGTGAGCAAACAATTTATGGGAACAAGAATCAACTAGCATAGGAAGGCAAAACAAGCACGACTTCAAAACTTTCAACACATACAGAGGAAACTTGATGTTATTGAGATACCTACAAGCATATGTTCCTCTCTCATAATAATTTTCAGTAGCATCATGAATGAGTTCAACACTATAATTATCACATAAAGCACTCTTTTCATGATGCATAATCATAGAATTTTTGCTACTCTCCACATAAGCAAATTTATTCTCATTCATAATAGTGGGGCCAAACTCAACAAAATAACTATCATGAGATACTTGATTTACATCATGATGATAAGTTTCATGGTTATTATTATACTTTATATCATAGGTGTCATCACAATAATCATCATAAATAGGAGGCATGGTTTCATCGTAATAAATTTGCTCATCAAAACTTCGGGGACTAAAAATATCATCTTCATCAAACATAGCATTCCCAAACTTGTGGCTTTGCATATCATTAGCATCATGGATATTCAAAGAATTCATACTAAAAACATTGCAATCATGCTCATCATTCAAATATTTAGTGCCAAACATTTTATTGACTTCTTCTTCTAACACTTGAGCACAATTTTCCTTTCCATCATTTTCACGAAAGACATTAAAAAGATGAAGCATAGGATGTAACCACAATTCCATTTTTTGTAGTTTTCTTTTTATAAAACAAACTAGTTATAAAACAAGAAACTAAAAGATTCAATTGCAAGATCTAAAGATATACCTTCAAGCACTCACCTCCCCGGCAACGGTGCCAGAAAAGAGCTTGATGTCTACTACGCAACCTTCTTCTTGTAGACTCGTGTTGGGCCTCCAAGCGCAGAGTTTTGTAGGACAATAGCAAATTTCCCTCAAGTGGATGACCTAAGGTTTATCAATCTGTGGGAGGCGTAGGATGAAGATAGTCTCTCTCAAACAACCCTGCAATCAAATAATAAAAAGTCTCTTGTGTCCCAAACACACCCAATACAATGGTAAATTGTATAGGTGCACTAGTTCGGCAAAGAGATGGTGATACAAGAGTAATATGGATGATAAATATAGGTTTTTGTAATATGAAAATATAAAACAACAAGGTAACTAATGATAAAAATGAGCACAAACGGTATTGCAATGCTTGGAAACAAGGCCTAGGGTTCATACTTTCACTAATGCAAGTTCTCTCAACAATGATAACATAATTGGATCATAAAACAATCCCTCAACGTGCAACGAAGAATCACTCCAAAGTTCCTATCGCGGAGAATGTAAGATGACATTGCTTGTAGGTTATGAAACAACCTCAAAGTTATTATTTCTGATCAATCTATTAGGCTATTCCTATAAGTGTCACAAACAGCCTTAGAGTTCATATTAGAATAACACCACGTAACACACATCAATCGACCCTAATGTAACCTGGATACTTCAATGTCACCACAAGTATCCATGGGCTAATTATGTGCATCACACAATTTCAGATTCATAATATTCAATCCAACACAAAGAACTTCAAGAGCATCCCGAGATTTTTATTGAAGAAAAGGATATGAAAACGTGTTCCAACCCCTATGCATAGAGTACCCCAATGTCACCACGGGAATCCGCAAGTTGGTAACCAAAACATACATCAAGTGGATCAACAAAACATCCCATTGTCACCACGAATATCCTATCGCAAGACATACATCAAGTGCCCCCACATCCAAAGATTCAATCCGACATAACAAAACCTCAAAGGAAAAGACTCAATTCATCACAAGGTAGAGAGGGGGAGAAACACCATATGATTCAACTATAGTAACAAAGCTCGCGGTACATCAAGATCATGCCAAATCAAGAACACGAGAGAGAGAGAGAGAGAGAGAGAGAGATCAAACACATAGCTACTGGTACATACCCTCAGCCCCGAGGGTGAACTACTCCCTCCTCGTGATGGAGACGGCTGGGATGATGAAGATGGCCACTGGTGATGGTTTCCCCCTCAGACTGGGTGCCGGAACGGGCTCTCGATTGGTTTTTCGTGGCTATAGAGGCTTGCGGTGGTGGAACTGCCGATCTAGGTTTCTTTCTGGGGTTTTTGGTATTTATAGGAATTTTTGGCGTCGAGAACAAGTCAGGGGGGTCCACGAGTCGACAACAAGGTAGGGGACGTGCCTTAGGGGGTGGGCGCGCCCCCACCCTTGTCGTTGACTCGGGACTCTTCTGGCCGAACTCTTGTGCTTCGGGGGCTTCTTCTGGTCCATAAAAAATCACCGTAAAATTTCAGCTCGTTTGGACTTCGTTTGATATTCTATTTCTGCAAAACTAAAAAACAAGAAAAATACAGAAACTGGCACTGGGCTCTAAGTTAATAGGTTAGTCCCAAAAATATTGTAAAATAGCATATTAATGCATATAAAACATCCAAAACATATAATATAATAGCATGGAACAATAAAAAAATATAGATACGTTGGAGACGTATCAATCCTCCACCGTGGAGGTCACTGATTCGCCCGTTGATGTACTGTCAATGGCCACACCATCTGAGCCCTTCAACTTCTTCCGAGAAGTTTCCAAGAGGCCTTCCTTTGGCAACTCCTCTCCCCCATCAAATTGTTCAACCATATTCTCCGTGTTCCCTATAGTGACTATATCCCCACTGTTCTTTTCAAGCATTATCGCCGGGCTCGTCGGGAGGGCTGGTAAACGGCCATTTTCTTCTCCATCCACATTCGTGTTCTTAGTCATTCTCTTTTCCCAAGTAGATTTATTGCTCGAATGTCTTGATTACTATTCAGATTTTGTGCACCCACATTTGTTTCCATGTCCTAAACCCCATCCTTAAATAGGGCATTATGACGCCAACTAGTCATGTAATTCATCACATCAGCAGCAAAGGGAGGGGCACCCCTTCCACGTCTAGGACCAAAGAAGGGATCCCCTCATCCAACGCCTCCTCTACGCCTTCCAGAGCTTCTCCCTAAGCTACGCCCTCTACCTCGTCCTCTTCCTCCATCTACAAGCATAAAATCTCCCCACTCTTCTTGACATCGTCTTCTCGTACCACACTCTTGGTACCATTGACCAAGCATGCCACAATTACCGCAAAAAATTGGGATCTTTTCATATTGAACTTGATAGTATTGGTGTTAAACGAAGTTTTATTAGACCTAAGATTTTTTTTGAGAAGATTACTTTATTAACTCAAATAACTGTTACATTGTCCGCTAGGAATTTAACAAGGAAGCTAGGAGGTGCCTCGGCCCAAACAGAAGGGTCATTCACACATCCTCATTTACCTCATTCATGAGCTACTACATTGGACTCTCTAAGACAATGCTAAACTATAACCTTCTCAAAATCACACAATACATTCCTACAATCATCCAACACGTGCGCCGCCGTCATCGAATGGCCTTCCTTGACATTTAGTGCATCCACCACTATGCTATTGTCCATCCTTACCAGTAGTTTAGCGCAGCCCAAACTTAGGGCCAGCTTCAACCCTTCAAAAAGTGTGGCCGCTTTGGCAGCAACAACATCAGCCACATGTTCAAGCCATAGAAGCGTTGATGAAATGCCCTTTATGATCTCTGATAATTGCTCCACAAGCACCGGAGTTTGTTACAACAGGAAAGGAAGCATCGACATTTAGAACTGGATGCCCAGCTAGGACCGAAGGCCATCTGTTTATCTTTGCATTTGTCAAGACCTTTCCTGCATCACACACATGTAGTTTAGGGCGAGCGCCATGATCGCATGTGTCATTCTCTCTGGCGTTTGCACCTCCACTCCTTTAACAAACTCTCTTCGTTGCCACCACAAATACCAACATGTTATAGCTATTAATTCCGGTAGTTCGACCTCTCCCATATCCGGTTTCTGATGAGCAACATCGTAGAGTAGGAAATCAATAACAGTCGCACCTGATCGATCCACGTCGGCAGCCAACTGGATCTATGTGCTTATTCCAAGAGCCTCCCAAACATCCCTCGATCGAATACACTTGAACAGGACATGTGAAATGTCCTCTGCACCCGCTTGACATATTGGGCATTGAGACACCTCTCCTATATGACAATTTACAAGAACGCTAAAACATGGGATAACATTGTGTAAGCACCGCCAGATGAAAATTTTGATCTTTACTAGGACCTTCAAACAACATAACTTGCGCCAGATTGGATGTGGCGCTGAGGAGTAGCTCACAAGGCCCAGATTGTCATGACTAAAGTTTTCTTCCCATTGTTTATAGTAAGCAACGAACCATAACACCCCATTCTTTGTTAAATGCCATGCAACAAAATCTTCTGTCTCCACATGAAATATAGGGATTTGTAAAGATACGTTCAGCGTCAATGTGCCAAAAATTCTCTCAGATCAGCTACTCATCACACTCTCCAGTAATTGGGTCTAATAACTCACAAACCCGGGTTAGCACTTGATTGCCCCGAATTGTGATGATTTTCTTAGATGCACTATTTGGTATCCAACAATCGTTCCATATGTTTATCTTTGTACCATCTCCCATTCTCCAAATGCAACCCTTTTTGAAGGCCTGGACACCTGCCCAAATACTTTGCCACACGTAAGAGGACCCGCCTTTTAGTTCACAGTTGAGAATATCTCCTGTAGGATAATATCTTACTCTAAGGACACGAGCACACACGGAACCATGGTTCTCAATGAGCCTCCAACACTGTTTGGCCAACATCGCCAAGTTGAAACTATGGACATCTCTGAAACCCATACCTCCTCTCTCCTTTGGCAAACACATTTTCACCACGTGAACCAATGCATCTTACGATCATTTTCCCCGTCATCCACCAATAGTACGACATCGTGTCAGTGATCCCCTTACAAACTTTTTTCAGGAATTTGAACGCACTCATTGCATATGTTGGTATGGCTTGGGCCACCGCTTTCAGTAATGCCTCCTTTACTCCATAGGAGAGAGTCCTCTCTTTCCAACCATTCACCATAGCCTGAATCCTCTCAATAATGTGTTTGAAGCAGTCTACTCGATCTACTCCAATCATGGACGGGAGCCCCAAATATTTATCCGAGAGGGATTCTGTCATAATGTTCAAAATTTGACAAACTTCGGCCTTTACCTCCACATCCATGTTCGGACTGAAAGAAAATTGAACACTTTGCTTCACTCAGCAATTGTCCTGAAGATGCACAATATTAATCCAAAATCTCACGCAATGTGTTTGCATTTGACGCATCTGCTCTCATGAATATAAGTGAATCATCACCGAACAATAAACGAGAAATTGTTGGGGAGTCTCTACACATCTGGACACCATTCAGATTGCCATCTCCTTCCTCATAATTAATTAGGGCTGATAATCCCTCAGCGCATAGGAGAAACAAATATGAGGAGAGTGGATCATCCTGAGTCAACCCCCTTGTTGGAGTAAAAGGTAATGTCTCATTAGAATTAAATCGTACCTTATACTCAACAAAAGTAACACAAGACATGACTAGCTTGATCTAACTTGCATCAAAGTCAAGCTTGGTCGGAGTTTAGGATAGCATCATTGTACACGCCCTAATGAATCTGTTTAAGTATTCATCTAATTGGCAAACGTGGTCGGAGTTTAGGGTCTGTATGGATGACTACCAAAGCCAGCCTTACCAATATATTGGTCACGCCCATGAGTTTTGGCCCTTGTTTGGATTGAAACCAATTCTGGCTCGCAAGACCAAATCTGGGCACGCCCCTATTCAATTCTCGCCAACACACGGGCGAGACGTTGGCGTCGGAAACGTCCGCCAAAATATTGGCTAGCTGTTCGTTCAATTAGTTTAGGTGCAACTGCTTCACACACATGTGACTCTGTAAAATGGCTAATACAAATGGAACTCGATTAATCATTTTCTCTTTGTCCTTTCGGCTCATCCATTAGCCCGGTTAGGCTCGCCCATGTAATTTAGTATGTGCAATTGCGATTTTATGCTTAAAGAGTCATCTTTTTTTTCCTGATATGTGAAGGCATGGGCTAATCTCTAAAGTTTATATTTGTCTCGTTTAATGACCCCCACAATTTTTAGGTTTATATATAGTTGAAAAATATTTGGCAAAGTCATCTGGCTTTAAATCAAATGGAAACCTATGACTTTGCCAAATTTTTGGCTTCAAACCAAACAGATATAACTTGCCAATTTTTTGGGCTTGCCCTTGATTTGCCATGCCAATATTTTGGTAGGGCTATAGATGGGGTTCAATCCAAACATACCTTTAACCGCGAAGAGCACGTTAGTTTTTTTATAGTACAAGCGCAGCGGGGCATAGAAGCCCAAAAATAATCCGGCCTAATAACTCCACGTCGGCCCATCAGCATGTGACGCATATAGATCTGTCCAGAGAGTAGTACACGAGTCGGCCACTCCTCTTTGACCTCCACCCGATTCGCGTCGATCGAAAGACATCCCCGATTCCCCACCCACCCACCGACCCCTAACCCTAACCCCGGCGACCGAAGATGCCGGCGACGGCGGGGCGCGTTCGTATGCCGGCGAACAACCGCGTGCACAGCAGCGCGGCGCTGCAGACGCACGGCATCTGGCAGAGCGCCATCGGCTACGACCCCTACGCCCCCGAGAACAACAAGCAGCAGGCCCCCTCCTCCTCCGTCTCCGCCAACGCCGCCGCCGCCGCAGCCAACGCCGCCGCCGAAGCCGCCGCGCCTCCCTCCTCCGACCCCGCCGGCTCGTCGGAGAACGCCTACACCAGCTTCCAGGGCCTCCTCGCGCTCGCCCGCGTCACCGGATCCAACTCCGACGAGACCCGGGGCGCCTGCAAGAAGTGCGGCCGTGTTGGCCATCTCACCTTCCAGTGCCGCAACTTCCTTTCTGTTAAGGAGCTTGCCATGGACGACGACATCCAAGCCGGCATGCTCTCCGCCGCGCAGGCCAAGGCCAAGTTCGAGGAGATCACGAAGAAAGCCTCTGGTGCCAGAGACGCTGACGAGGAGGGTTCTGACGAGGAAGATGAGGATGAGATTGACAGCGATTCCTCTGATTCCGATATTGATCCCGAGCTGGAGAAGATAATTGCTGAACGGGAGCGTGCCAAGAGCCGTGGAGGGAAGCGGCCAGGGGAGGAGGACAAGAAGACAAGCCGCCATAGGAGCAAGAGCAGGGGAAGATCGAAGCACAGGAAGAGCAGGAAGAGTGACAGTGAGGATGATTCAGAGGAGGAGAGAACTAAGGACAAGAAGAATAATAGGCGGAAGAAGCACAGATCCTCAGATGAGGATAGCGAGAGTGACTCTGACAGGAAGAGTCACAGGAAGAGTAGGAAAGATAGGAAGAGGCGGAGGACCCACCGCCGGAAGGATGATTCTTCAGATGATGATGAATCTGGAGGGGAAGGGAGGAGGCATCACCGCCACCACAAGAGGCGTCATCACCGGAGGGGTGCATCTGGTAGTGACAGTGATGGCAGTGAATCCCCACATGGAAGAAAGCGATCCAGCAAGAAGAGCCACAAGAGGTCGGAAAGCCATGTATTGGGTGAGGATGAGCGACATTGTCCGCAAGGGGCAAGCCGCTCTGGTGAGAAGAGTAAGGAGCATAAGAGGGGCTAAAGAGGAGCGCTGAAGTGGTAAATTGCATTCATCGATGATTGCAACAGTGCTTATCCTTTGTTATTTATCTTGTCAAATGGTTGTTGCATTTTAAGCATGATTCTTAATATGTGTAACATATTTGTGTATTACTGCTTGTCAGTGACTGAACTATCCATATATGCATAAATGGTGTTGCCTTGAAATCAGTAATTTGTGCATATTTAATAAGAATCTTTCAAATAGTACACTCAGGCTTTTGTCATTTCTATGTAGTATTGCAAGGTAGCTTTAGCATACCACTAACTATAATATTGCAGTGCTGGAGCCTGTAAAGCAGGCAGGTATATCAAGATTGGCCTTGTATAAAGCTCTTCAGTAATCAGGTGGTAATAGGCTGTTGGGTGGGATAGCTTATGCAGATTTATGCAGAACTCAGATGTTTCTATGCTTGTATTTCAGTTTTTCTGCAAATTCATGTGTCGGAGACCCGTAGTAAAATCGGTACTGACACATATATTTCGTCGGCATTTCTAGAAGTCTGATGTGAGATCAGCTGATTTATTGTTTCAGACATGCTAGCTCTATATAATTGGTTTTGAGTTGACGATGATGATCTATACTATGATTTTGATTTAGCCAACTTGCACCGATACCCGTTGATTTGGCAGGATGATTTTCTAATGTCTAATTCTGAATCAATGTAGCTTCGGCGATGAATATATCCCTTACATGCCTTTGTGCATACATTAGGGTGAGTTGGAGAATATGTTACAACACACTTGCATGACAAGAATTTGATCTTCCGTAGGGCTACCAACATCAAACTGTGAATTCTCTTTTGCTATTTAATAATGTGTTAGTTTAAAGTCTACCGAGGTGTTTTTCCTTGGTAGTGACTTTAGTCTGCAGTTTAACTTCCATGGAAAGTTACTCTACCAATGTCATGGTGGGGTCTGATCTTTTTACTGCAGTTTAAGCGTTGAAATATATTGGACTTGGGAGGTCCATTCTAGAGCAAAGCCTTCTTTTGCACCTTGAAGGTTCCATTATTACTTGTCTAAGAAAACACAGTTTCCCTAGTACTGTATGTTCTAATGACTAATGAGTGAGCTTCAAAAGGAAAGAATAAGATGTGACGAGATGAAAACTCTCGAATACAGATCTGTTATCTTTGTTCTATTGATTGCCATTAAATTATTGCTTAATATTAGTCTATATATAATGATACATATATTCCCAGTTATTTCTTTTCCATGTACGTGTTTTCTTCTCCGGGAGAATGATGCAGATGTCTGAGCTGTTGTGTTACAAAAATGCTGAAAACACATCTGCACCTGTTATCTGAAGTACTGCTGTACTGTTTGATGAACGAAAGATATATTTCAAGAGAAGTGCGCCTGCGCAGCTGCTTCAGTTGTTAAGATATATAATCTTTTCGGTGTACATCCTTGTAGGTTATTTTCTCTAACTGGATAAGGGCGTGAGCATATTTTTGTCAAGAGAGCTAATAGCGCATCAAAATTTCAGTCAGTCAGGTTCTCAGATATTGTCCTTTGGTTCGTAAATTTTATGTGAACTCCAAATGACTAACTACTGAAGTGTTTAAAGTGCACTCCATCCTTCCCAAAATAAAAGGAACTGTCCAGAAAACGATTCGCGGGCCCAGCGAATTCAGCGAAGTTTCGAAATCAAACACAAACCCCC
>LR738713.1:391629415-391646065 GCA_902687465.1 Secale cereale | reverse complement strand
AAATAGCGCCGGCAAACCCAAGCGAAACCCGGCACGTTGGGGGGCTCTTGGGGCGCCGGCGAATCGTGTCTCGCCACATGTTCTTTTTCTTGGTCCACTTAATCATTTCACTCACAAACTTTTGGTTGGGGTAGGGTGTGGCTGAGAAGATGCCCTCCTCATGCACCCATATTTTGGCCGGATGAAGCATTTGGACCCCCAAGACACCAACTTTTTTGGTTCGGTGATGTTTTGGGGGCTCCAACGGCTGGAGATGCTCTTAGTCCACAGACGATGGCGCTGGTCCGAGTTTCCCCTTGAGAGCATCAACAGTAGACTCAAACGTTGGCTAAGGCCTTGTACAATGCAGTTTTTCTCAAGCACCAATGCTTATCTCTAGGAGGGGTGCCTAATTAAGTGTTTACCCTCTACAAATAAGCACCGATCCTTACGAAAAACTGGTTTATCTTTCCAAGCACCTTGTACAAGGCTTAAAAGCAGTTTTAGATGTGAAGAAAGAAAGTTTTAGGTAGCCAAAAAAGTTCAATTTTTACAGTAGACAAAACATTGGATACCTATATTTTGCTCGTTTTCTTCTTCACTCCATAGTTGCATACATATTCAAACAACCAATGACATGATAATTAAGAGTGTGTTTTGTTCTCTACATGGATTTTGACCCCTGTACACGAATGGCCCAGTGGAGCCTGGTTGGGGGTGATACAAACGTGTCGTTTGGTTGCCCACAAAGCCCCAAGCTGCAGGAGAGCAAAAACAAATGCACAACATTAGTTGCAAGCATGTGCTCCGCAGATGCAACATGCCGTTGTTTGGTTATGTGCAAACGTGAAGTGTGGTAATCCCTTCTTCGAGTGGCGAGGTTAACAACACACACTAGGCATAAGAGCAACAATACAGAGCAAAGATTAAACCACATTGCTAAATAAGTCTACACATACTGAAGTTGAAGTAGAAACAACAACATTAAAACCATGGTAGTTCACCTCACACACGCTAACAAATCAAGATTATAAGCTTTTACTCATCAACCATGGCAAGGGCTGTCTCATGCTCACCACACTTGATGACCACCTCTGTGCAGGAAAGTTCAAAGACGGTGACCCTGAAAGCATCCTCGCTCAGGACCTTGAAAGTTAATAAGTAACCGATCTGTAGTTGGTGAGCAATGGCGAAGCCTGGCCACCCTTGATCCATGGTAACCCTCCCGTTGACATCCCGAAGCCTCAACTACTAGTTGCAACCAGTGTTCACCTCCAAACTATACTGTAGGATGACGCCTAGGTGCTAACAAAAATCATTGGGGATGAGAAGTAAATCCCAACACATGTGCTAAGAGATACTTTCCTCATGGAAATGGCCAACCTTCGTCAGCCTCCCCCTCCACTTATTGGAGTTTTTGCCTTCTCATGTATCCTTCAAGCAGCTAGCATCACGAGCTGAAAGAACATGCGGTGCCCCCATGTTTGGTTTTGGTAATTGATGACAATCTCTATGGACTAATGGTTGCCTTGAGTTATATTTGAAGGATTTGTCCATAGGCTTTTCTTGGAGGCCATTTGTTGGTTTCAAGGAGAGTTTGTGATAACCAATGTGCTATTAAGGAATTATCCAAAGATTGGTCATGTGAGTGTTGAGTTTATTGCAAGCATGTCTTGAAGAAGATGAGTGTGTGATCATTCATGCTTACCTTCAAGACATCATCCAAGTGAAGAGAGTTGGAAAGATTCAAGGTTTATCAAGACTAAGTCAAAGAGTGAATCAAGTTGATCAACACACAAAGCGTAGAAGATGTACCGAGAGGGATCGAGCAATCCCATGGTATGGTAAGCATTGCCAATCACACTTTGTGTACTAACCCATGGTCTTCGTGAGAGTTCTTTGTGGGGTTAGGTTACAGTGTGCAAGTTCAAGTGGATCATCACGAAGAGATCATATGCTTGAAGCTTACCGTCCATTGTGGTGGCAATGGACTCTTGAAGATGTGCCAAAGAGTGGCTCACCCATAGTGGAGTATGGGGGAGGAATCAACTAGTCTTCACCGAGCCAACGCAACCAAGAAAGGTGGTCCAACTTGAGGAAGTCAAGATCGTCATCATCTAGCTCAAGTGTACTTTGTGTAAGGAAAAGGTTTGCCCTTGATAGGTTTTCTATTTTACCGCTCTCATGGCGGTAGTTGGGAGACCAGGTTATAGGATCGATTACCGTACTATCAAGGGGGGCTCTTGATGAGTAGCTTGATCGTATCGTTCGTAGAGAGCTCAAACCATTGCATCCTTGCATCATCTTTATTGGCTCTTGTTTGGTTCTTCTCCTTGTGAGATTTGGAGCTTATGGTCATTGATGACAAGCTCGAGTTCATCGAAAACAGAGTTCACATGCATCTTCTATGATGTTTTCGATGTTGGAGGTTATGTCGGTTCTTCTCTTTTGGAGGTTTCACTCCTCTATCTCTTAGGCATACCTCCCCTGCCTCTTCTTATTATAACCAATCGCTATTGGATAGTATTTGTCGTTATCTATCCAACAAGCTTGAGTTTGCTCAATCCGGAGCTCATTTGCAGAAGTTGTGGCGGTTATGGTTTTATTGTATCCTCCTGTTGTCTTTAGCTGCGATATGAAGGCAGCCAAGTGATAATCCTTTGTGGCGTGCGGTAGTACTGCTCAAGGGAGCGGTAGTACCGCAAGGGCAAGCGGTAGTACCGCTCCCTGTGAGCAGTAGTGAAAGATCGTGGATGTCGCCTAGAGGGGGGGGTGAATAGGCGCTTTAAAATAATTACGGTTTAGGCTTGAACAAATGCGGAATAAACCTAGCGGTTAATTTGTCAAGCACAAAACCTACAACAACTAGGCTCACCTATGTGCACCAACAACTTATGCTAAGCAAGATAAACAACTAGGTGATAGCAAGATATATGACAAGAAACAATATATCTATCACAAAGTATAGTGCATAAGTAAAGGGCTCGGGTAAGAGATAACCGAGGCACGCGGAGACGACGATGTATCCCGAAGTTCACACCCTTGCGGATGCTAATCTCCGTTTAGAGCGGTGTGGAGGCACAATGCTCCCCAAGAAGCCACTAGGGCCACCGTAATCTCCTCACGCCCTCGCACAATGCAAGATGCCGTGATTCCACTAAGGGACCCTTGAGGGCGGTCACCGAACCCGTACAAATGGCAACCCTTGGGGGCGGTCACCGAACCCGTACACTTTGGCAACCCTTGGGGGCGGTCACCGGAACCCGTCAAATTGCTCGGGGCGATCTCCACAACCTAATTGGAGACCCCGACGCTTGCCCGGAGCTTTACACCACAATGATTGAGCTCCGAACACCAAGGTTGGGGCTATCTCCCCAACGACACCACGAAGCTTCACCACAATGGAATATGGCTCCGAGGTGACCACAACCGTCTAGGGCGCCCAAGCACCCAAGAGGAACAAGCTCAAGGGTACCAAGCACCCAAGAGTAATAAGCTCCTCAACTTCACTTCCACGTATCACCGTGGAGAACTCAAACCGATGCACCAAATGCAATGGCAAGGGCACACGGAGTGCCCAAGTCCTTCTCTCCCAAATCCCACCGAAGCAACTAATGCTATGGAGGGAAATGAGAGGAAGAACAAGAAGGAGAACACCAAGAACTCCAAGATCAAGATCCAAGGGGTTCCCCTCACCTAGAGGAGAAAGTGATTGGTGGAAATGTGGATCTAGATCTCCTCTCTCTTTTCCCCCAAAAACTAGCAAGAATCCATGGAGGGATTGAGAGATAGCAAGCTCGAAGAAGGTCAACAATGGGGGAAGAACACGAGCTCAAAGGGTAAGGTTCATTGGGGAAGAAGAGCCCCTTTTATAGGTGGGGAAAAATCCAACCGTTATGCTCACAGCCCGCACAGAGCGGTACTACCGCTCCAGGAGCGGTACTACCGCTAGGGCATTAGTACCCCTTAGAAAAACAACAGCGAGGAGGCAAAAAGACCTGAAAAACTGTCGGAGCGGTAGTACCGCTTGACCTCACGGTACTACCGCTAGGGGTAGCGGTAGTACTGCTAAGGGTAGCGGTACTACTGCTTGCGAGCGGTACTAAAAAATTACATCCGTGCCTACCACCGCTGGACTTGTGACGAGTTTTTGGTCCCGAGCGGAAGTAGCCACGGAAGTAGCCGCGGTAGTACTGCTCCAAGCGGTAGTACCGCTCCCGAAAGCGGTAGTACCGCTCCCGAAAGCGGTAGTAAAAAATTACTTCCGCTCCTACCCGCGGTAGTACCGCTGCAGCCTTTTCAGTACATCAAAACGTCAATAACTTTTGCATACGAACTCCGAATTCGATGAAACCAAGTTTGTTGGAAAGCTAGCGACAAGGTCTAGCACAATCTTGATAGAAAAACCAATAAGAAGCAAATTAGAAAAGGCCCATAATAAAATGGTAAGAACCCATCCTCGGATAAGACCGGTAAAACACCCAACACCGAAAACATCATAGAAGACACATGTGAACTCCGTTTTCGATGAACTCAAGCTTGTCATCAAGATGACCATAAGCTCTAAGACTCACAAAGAGAACCAAACAAGAACCAAGAAACATGATGCAAGGATGCAATGGTTTGAGCTCTCTACTAACGATACGATCAAGCTACCAACTTGAGAGCCCCCCTTGATAGTACGGCAAACGATCCTATAACCCGGTCTCCCAACTACCACCCCGAGACCGGTAAAATAGAAAACCTATCAAGGGCAAACCTTTGCTTTGCACAAAGTCCACTTGAGCTAGATGTAGACGATCTTGACTTCCTCAAGTTGGACCACCTTTCTTGATTGCGTTGTCTCGGTGAAGACAAGTAGATTGCTCCCCCATACTCCACTATGGGTGAGCCACTCTTCGGCATATCTTCACAAGTCCATTGTCACCAAAATGGACGGCAAGCTTCAAGCACTTGATATCTTCGTGATGCTCCACTTGAACTTGCACACCGCAACCTAACCCCACAAAGAACTCTCACGAAGACCATGGGTTAGTACACAAAGCGTGATTAACAATGCTTACCATACCATAGGATTGCTTGATCCCTCTTGGTACATCTTCTACGCTTTGTGTGTTGATCAACTTGATTCACTCCTTCACTTAGTCTTGATCAACCTTGAATCTTTCCAACTCTTCATTTGGATGATGTCTTGAAGGTAAACATGAATGATAACACACTCTTCTTCTTCAAGACATGCTTGCAATACGCTCAACACTCACAAGACCAATCTTTGGATAATTCCTTAATAGCACCTTGGTCATCACAAACTCTCCTTGAAACCAACAAATGAACTCCAAGAAAAGCCTATGGACAAACCCTTCAAATATAACTCAAGGAAACCATTAGTCCATAGAGATTGTCATCAATTACCAAAACCAAACATGGGGGCACCGCATGTTCTTTCAATCTCCCCCATTTTGGTAATTGATGACAATCACTTTCAAGAGAGTTTATATAAGGAATTATGCATCACCATACCATGCAACAATAATGTATGCGCATGAGATGCAAAAGCTTAGGAACAAAACCAAAGCAAGAAGAGCAAAGAGACAACTCTCTAAACTTCCTCACAAAACTAAACTCTCTGAAACTTCTCCCCCATTGGCATCGATTGCCAAAATGGGCGAAAAACTTAGAAGGTCAATATAAATTGTGTTCCTCCATAAATTATGTATTCCTCACAATAGAGAGTGGAATGCAATACATATATCCAACTGTAAATACTTGGAGGAAGACAAACTATATTGAGGCCCAAAGATTGCAAAAGAATGATATGCCACAAAGGCATAACAAAGGGAGAGAAACACGCAATCAAGCAATCAGAGGATACCAATTGAATTAAGCTATCAAAAGATACCAATTGACCCAACTAGACCAATGATCCTACATGCCAAATGATTAAAAGATATTATGATAAGAGCAAAGGAGTGTTCTAGAGAAACTAGAGAAGCTCCCCATGATTTGTGCACAATTTAATTTTGTATTTGGATACAACGAGCACAACATAGGATCGTCGCTCCCCCAAGATCAATAGAACTCATGACATAGCAACCGAGTGTTCTAAAGACACTAGTGAAGCTCCCCATAATTTATGCACTCCTTCGAATATTTTCATTAGGATACCAAGTGCACAAAATAGGATCATCACTCCCCCAAGATCAATAGACACTCACACCAAGTGCAAGTGAACATGAAGGAAACAAAGGCCTAGCACTTGCAACAAACAAATGGTTGAGCAACATATAAAAGAGACAACTTAAGAGTATGCTCAACCAAAATGATGTGTGTGAGTCATGGCAAAGCACTTGAAAAGACTAATGTATGGATGAACATTAAGCATCAATATAGTCTTGAATGAAAGAGATACTCGGTGCAAGGCCTATCATTCCCACACACAACAAGCAAACGGGTTCACAAGCTCACTAATAAGCATATAAAGAACCTATGCTTGTGACAACCCGTGGTGAAGATATAAACGAGAGCGTTATCAAGATGAGGGATACCAATTAATTGGCAAAAGCCTTGTCAAGACAAGCACGATACAAAAATATCCTCACCACACAAGAGTGCATCTAGATGCAACAAGATAAGATCCGCACTCAAGGCAAAGGCTTTCACGGAGCCACCAAAGAAATGATACAAGAACGACAAGGTGGACGTGAAAGAAGGGGATATCAAATAGATATGCAACTTCTCTCAAGTGTATAAGATTCTAGGTAGATGAAGATCATGAGTATATCAATCCACAAAGAAGGATGTACACACGAAATTGTTGCAAAAAAAGAATGAATAAGTTATCCCCAAGGAAGTCATAAATATACCAATAAGATATTTGCTTGAAGGCATAGCACATGGCTAGATAATGTCTTATTGTATATACATGAATTCCAACCAAGCGAACATCAAAGACATCACAACTAGCAACAAGGCATCATTGTTGGGATGCTTTGAGGAAGGAAACAAATATCACAAGAAGGAATGACTAACATGCCATGATGCAACCTACACAAGGTTGGTGCAAGAAATGTGTGCATGAAGTAGATGATGATACTTGTTACCGAGATACCATTGGAAGGATGTAGTAGATACCAAATGAAGGTAGATAGTAGTTCATTGATCATCCTAGCTTGACTCCAATAAGCACATGGTGACACCACCTTCCTTTTGAATGAGCCGAGGATCCAATGCATCCCCAATTGTTCCTAGAACAACAACACAAACAAAATGGTACCCAAACTCATTGGGACCAAAGAGTTAGAAACACCAATACATAGGACAAACTCCACAAACATATGTGCATTTATATAAGAAAATAAGTTTCATGCACATCTCATCCAAATTGAGACTAGGTGGAGTTTCCCCTATATATTGGGTTAAAGAAAGAAAGCATGCCAAAGAAAATACATGTAGTAAATATGCATGCTCAAGACTTTCAAGAAACGAAACGAAATGAAAAAGTAATACCAAGGGAAAATAGGATACCGAATGGAGAAATCATAACTTGAAAGATATCTACTTAGAAGATACATCAAGAAATGAGATATCCATTGATACACGCAAAAGGAAAGATATCGCACTCCCAAAAGAGAGGATGGTTCCAAACAAACCAACCCATCTACAAAGTTTCATGATGGCACAAAGTACCAAAAAGAAATGGATTGCCTTCCATCAACACACACTTGATATGGATCACAAGATGAGTGTTCTATAGAAGATAGGATAGCTCCCCCAAGAATTGTGCATTAAAGAGAATTTGCATTTGAATACAAAATGCACAAGGTAGGATCACCACTTTTACTATATCTAGAAAACACTTGACAAAATCAATAAAATAACAAGATCCACAAGTGGCACGGAAGGCAATGGGAGTTGACACAAACTTGGCAAGAGATAAGACAAATAAAACCAAAAGACAATGTAAAGATGATCAATAATTTCCACCACATAAATGATTACCAATTGTCAAAGACAAGAGGTATTTTGGAAATGATTCCCGGTGATAGATAGCAATGATATCCAACATCATCTTCACACCAAACACAAGCAAAATGCAACTTGTAGAGCTAACATGCCACCTAGGAACAACATAATTTATACTATCAACTCTAGGTGACAATATCTCAAATTTACACATTTTCTAGGCTTGTAATATGCACATAGAATATTACTCCCCCATAATGTGATACCAATGAAAAACTTACCAAGATGCAAAAGAGAACCAACAAGAGATAATTAATGGAACATTTAGAATTTGACTTTCTCATGAGAATACATACCACATAGAGACTAGATAATCTTGTAATATCAATACTAGATGGTATTCCTCATGTACACACATTTATAGGATTGTGAGGTGCACAAAGCACATCACTCCCCCAAAATGGGATGGTCCATTAATCTCTCACAAGAGCCAACTAAGATAAAAGCAAGAAGCACAAAGGCTCAACGCACGACACACACATACATGATGTGCAAACCAATATACACATACTTGATTTCTCAAGATATACAAATTGGACGCACAGCATATACAAACACATGCAAGGAACAAAACCAAAACATGCAAAGGGGCAAGTAACTTTCAATGTAGACAATTTAAGCACGAGTTACCGCAAGGAGGAACATTGGATATAAGATAGAAACCTGATAATCCGAATGACTTGGCTTGAGACAATATGAATGATGAAGACCCCTTAATTCTTCATAATGTAGCCAAGTCTCCAATGCCCTCCAACAACGCCTATTGATCAAGTTTTAGCTTGTTGGTCCCCAACCAAGTTGGGTCCTAAGAGGTTAGTCACAATAGGCTTGGCCACCCAAATGGTTCTTTTCTTGACACCACTTTGAGTACCAAAAAACTTGGCAAACACATTGCCAACATTATCCTTCCCAAGAAAATAGACATCATCAATAATAATTGGGTTGGATAAGTTACCACTAGTGCATGAAGAAGCAAGGTGACCCTTCTCACGGCATAGGTAGCACCATCTACTCTTTACTTTCTTCTCATTTGATTTCTCAAAATGAGAAGCATTACCATGAGTCTTCTTGGGAAGCGGCCTTTCTCCAACTTGCGGTTGAGCACGAGATTGAACTTGTGGCCTCTTCCCTTGTTGCTTGTCACTAATGACCTTCTTCTTCAATGGGCAAGATCTAACATGATGCCCTTCAATTTTGCACTTGAAGCAAATAATCTTGGCCGAATTCTTGAGTTGTTCTTGGCCCTTCTTCTTGTTGCTCTTGGACTTCTTCTTCTTGTTGGAGTTGAATCCAAGTCCACCTTTGTCATTGGGGGATTTTTGCACACTCAAGATATTGTTGAGTGTGGACTTCCCTTCATGACACTTTTCCAAGTCTTTCTTCAAGGAAGAGACTTGGGCCATGAGCTCTTTGATTTCCTCTACATGGTTAGTATCAACACAAGTACTAGAGGAAGTATAGGCTTCATTGTTAGAGCAACAAGGCAAGGAAAGAAATTCATCACAAGATGTACCAATGTTATGCATAGATGAATTACGAGGACTAGCACATGGCAATATAGCATTTTGACTAGAAGTAGTGCTAGCAACCACATGAGACTCACTAGATGTTACCTTGATGATCATGGCCTCATGAGCTATCTTTAGCACATTATGGGATACTAGAAGATCATCATGAGAGCTTGTGAGCTTTACATTACTTTCTTCCAATCTCCCATAATTGCTAGATAGCAACTCAAGTTGAGCCCTTAGCTCAACATTCTCCTTCAAAATGGATGCTTCACTAGAAATAGAGTTAGTATCACAAGCATCATCAATAATAGCAAGAGAAGAAGGCAACTTGGCAAGCTCTTTAGAATATGAAGCTTTAAGTTGAGCATGAGACTCGGTGAGTTTGATGAGCTCACTCTTAATGACCCTTGAGCCATTTTTGAGGTGATCAAAATCCTCAAGGAGTTTAGCATGTGCAACTTCAAGCTTCTCATTTTTAGTTTCAAAATCATTAGCCACCTCGAGAGCTCTATCACGGGATTCCTTTATTCTAGATAGTTCTAGAGCAAAAGTCTCCTCAAGAGATTCCTTGGTGGTTTGTTCAAATTCAAGAGCTTGCGAGAGGTCGGCGATCTCATTAGCGTAATCATGCTCATGACCTTCCATTTTCTCAATGGTGACCTCATGCTCCTCTAGATGAGATTCCAACTCCTCTATATATTTCTTGCCCTCAATGGCAATAGACATGATTTCCATGAAGTTGGAACGAGCAATTTTATTCTTATGAAGAGCTTTAAAAATTATTTCCCCCTTAATTTTTAAGGAGGCAACATTGTCATTCTCTTCATCATTTTCTACATCACTATCATGACAAGATATATTGGGGTTCAAAGTGGGAGATACCTTTGAAGCCTTAGCCATAAGGCAAAATGCAGTAGATGATGATGTAGGATCCCTTGAAGCACCATTAAAGACTACATCTTGTTCCATGGGGTGTTGGGTTTCCTCTATATTGTTAGAACAACAATTCGAGGGAATAGATGCATTTTTATCATGGCAACAAGACATAGCAAGCATATCATCATGAGTTTTAGTCAAGCAATTTCTACAAGATATGCAAGGACTATCAACACAAGCATGTGAAACATGTAGGGTGCTCGGAGTGTTAAAGTCCAAAGAAGATGCATTGCAATAAGATAGTGATGAAGGATCATCCACAATAAGCATACAATCATCATTGCAATGACCAACACTACTCACCATATCATTACCTTGTGGCAAACCACATGTAGGTGAAGTAGAAGAAGTTGAGAACACAACACGGCCGGAGGTGGAGGGAGAACAATCATTCCTACAATTCTTGGACACACCATATTTATCTTGAAGCTTTGTCCACAACTCATGAGCATCCCGGAACGGCATGAGTTGAAATATAACTACATTGCTCAAAGCATCAAAAAGCACATTAGAAGCTTGAGCATTGAGATAAGAGTTTTTCTCATCCTCTAAAGATAATCTTTGTGGATCCTTTGGAGGAGAAAAACCCATATCTACAATTCGCTCTAAATTTGGGTCCATGACCCTAAAGAGATTAAGCATGCGAATTACCCAAACATCAAAATTTGTGCCATTGAAACTAAGAGTGTCAGAGAAACCTAAACCCCTAGTCGACATCCTTACTCTCTAGGCGGTGAAGCCCTATAAAGAGAGACGAGGCTCTGATACCAATTGAAAGATCGTGGATGTCGCCTAGAGGGGGGGGGGTGAATAGGCGCTTTAAAATAATTACGGTTTAGGCTTGAACAAATGCGGAATAAACCTAGCGGTTAATTTGTCAAGCACAAAACCTACAACAACTAGGCTCATCTATGTGCACCAACAACTTATGCTAAGCAAGATAAACAACTAGGTGATAGCAAGATATATGACAAGAAACAATATATCTATCACAAAGTATAGTGCATAAGTAAAGGGCTCGGGTAAGAGATAACCGAGGCACGCGGAGACGACGATGTATCCCGAAGTTCACACCCTTGCGGATGCTAATCTCCGTTTGGAGCGGTGTGGAGGCACAATGCTCCCCAAGAAGCCACTAGGGCCACCGTAATCTCCTCACGCCCTCGCACAATGCAAGATGCCGTGATTCCACTAAGGGACCCTTGAGGGCGGTCACCGAACCCGTACAAATGGCAACCCTTGGGGGCGGTCACCGAACCCGTACACTTTGGCAACCCTTGGGGGCGGTCACCGGAACCCGTCAAATTGCTCGGGGCGATCTCCACAACCTAATTGGAGACCCCGACGCTTGCCCGGAGCTTTACACCACAATGATTGAGCTCCGAACACCAAGGTTGGGGCTATCTCCCCAACGACACCACGAAGCTTCACCACAATGGAATATGGCTCCGAGGTGACCACAACCGTCTAGGGCGCCCAAGCACCCAAGAGGAACAAGCTCAAGGGTACCAAGCACCCAAGAGTAATAAGCTCCTCAACTTCACTTCCACGTATCACCGTGGAGAACTCAAACCGATGCACCAAATGCAATGGCAAGGGCACACGGAGTGCCCAAGTCCTTCTCTCCCAAATCCCACCGAAGCAACTAATGCTATGGAGGGAAATGAGAGGAAGAACAAGAAGGAGAACACCAAGAACTCCAAGATCAAGATCCAAGGGGTTCCCCTCACCTAGAGGAGAAAGTGATTGGTGGAAATGTGGATCTAGATCTCCTCTCTCTTTTCCCCCAAAAACTAGCAAGAATCCATGGAGGGATTGAGAGATAGCAAGCTCGAAGAAGGTCAACAATGGGGGAAGAACACGAGCTCAAAGGGTAAGGTTCATTGGGGAAGAAGAGCCCCTTTTATAGGTGGGGAAAAATCCAACCGTTATGCTCACAGCCCGCACAGAGCGGTACTACCGCTCCAGGAGCGGTACTACCGCTAGGGCATTAGTACCCCTTAGAAAAACAACAGCGAGGAGGCAAAAAGACCTGAAAAACTGTCGGAGCGGTAGTACCGCTTGACCTCACGGTACTACCGCTAGGGGTAGCGGTAGTACTGCTAAGGGTAGCGGTACTACTGCTTGCGAGCGGTACTAAAAAATTACATCCGTGCCTACCACCGCTGGACTTGTGACGAGTTTTTGGTCCCGAGCGGAAGTAGCCACGGAAGTAGCCGCGGTAGTACTGCTCCAAGCGGTAGTACCGCTCCCGAAAGCGGTAGTACCGCTCCCGAAAGCGGTAGTAAAAAATTACTTCCGCTCCTACCCGCGGTAGTACCGCTGCAGCCTTTTCAGTACACCAAAACGTCAATAACTTTTGCATACGAACTCCGAATTCGATGAAACCAAGTTTGTTGGAAAGCTAGCGACAAGGTCTAGCACAATCTTGATAGAAAAACCAATAAGAAGCAAATTAGAAAAGGCCCATAATAAAATGGTAAGAACCCATCCTCGGATAAGACCGGTAAAACACCCAACACCGAAAACATCATAGAAGACACATGTGAACTCCGTTTTCGATGAACTCAAGCTTGTCATCAAGATGACCATAAGCTCTAAGACTCACAAAGAGAACCAAACAAGAACCAAGAAACATGATGCAAGGATGCAATGGTTTGAGCTCTCTACTAACGATACGATCAAGCTACCAACTTGAGAGCCCCCCTTGATAGTACGGCAAACGATCCTATAACCCGGTCTCCCAACTACCACCCCGAGACCGGTAAAATAGAAAACCTATCAAGGGCAAACCTTTGCTTTGCACAAAGTCCACTTGAGCTAGATGTAGACGATCTTGACTTCCTCAAGTTGGACCACCTTTCTTGATTGCGTTGTCTCGGTGAAGACAAGTAGATTGCTCCCCCATACTCCACTATGGGTGAGCCACTCTTCGGCATATCTTCACAAGTCCATTGTCACCAAAATGGACGGCAAGCTTCAAGCACTTGATATCTTCGTGATGCTCCACTTGAACTTGCACACCGCAACCTAACCCCACAAAGAACTCTCACGAAGACCATGGGTTAGTACACAAAGCGTGATTAACAATGCTTACCATACCATAGGATTGCTTGATCCCTCTTGGTACATCTTCTACGCTTTGTGTGTTGATCAACTTGATTCACTCCTTCACTTAGTCTTGATCAACCTTGAATCTTTCCAACTCTTCATTTGGATGATGTCTTGAAGGTAAACATGAATGATAACACACTCTTCTTCTTCAAGACATGCTTGCAATACGCTCAACACTCACAAGACCAATCTTTGGATAATTCCTTAATAGCACCTTGGTCATCACAAACTCTCCTTGAAACCAACAAATGAACTCCAAGAAAAGCCTATGGACAAACCCTTCAAATATAACTCAAGGAAACCATTAGTCCATAGAGATTGTCATCAATTACCAAAACCAAACATGGGGGCACCGCATGTTCTTTCAAGTAGTACCGCTCCCTGTGAGCGGTAGTACTGCTGACTCCAGCCCTGACGCGGATGCATGCGGAAGTAGGCGCGAATGTAATTTTTACATCCGCCCTTACGCGGTAGTACCACGATGTCTGTCCGGTACTACCGTGCCGGATTTTTGCTCGAAGTTAGCTCCAGCGGATGTAGATCGGTAGTAATTTTTTACATCTGTGGGTGCGCGGTAGTACCGCTGCCTCACTGTGAATACTATCGTGTGCTGCACCCGTGTGGCCATTGGATACTACCCCTGCGGTTGTACCGTAAGGGCAGGCGGTAGTACCGCTCCGGCAGTACTACCGCCCTGTTGCCCCGTTGCAGTAGTGTTTCATTTGACTACTGCCGCCCTAGCGGTAGTACCGCTCGGTGCGGGCTGTGAGCATAACGGTTGGATTTCTCCCCACCTATAAAAGGGCGTTTTCTTCCCCAATGAACCTTATCTCTTGAGCTCGTGTTCTTCCCCCATTGTTGACCTTCTTCGAGCTTGCTATCTCTCAATCCCTCCATGAATTCTTGCTAGTTTTTTTTTGGGGGGGGGGGAGAGGGGAGATCTATATCTACGTTTCCACCAATCACTTTCTCCTCTATGTGAGGGGAACCCTTTGGATATAGATCTTGGAGTTCTTCGTGTTCTCTTCTTCGTTCTTCCTCTCATTTTCCTCCCTAGCATTAGTTGCTTTGGTGGGATTTGAGGGAGAAGGACTTGGGCACTCCATGTGCCCTTGCCATTGCATTTGGTGCATCAGTTTGAGTTCTCCACGGTGATACGTGGAAGTGAAGTTGAGAAGCTTATTACTCTTTGGTGATTTGTACCCTTGAGCTTGTTTCTCTTGGGTGCTTGGGCGCCCTAAACGGTTGAGGTCACCTCAGAGCCATATTCCATTTTGGTGAAGTTTCGTGGTGTCGTTGGGAGCCTCCAACTAAGTTCTAGAGATAGCCCCAACCTTGGTGGTGTTCGGAGCTCAATCATTATGGTGTAAAGCTCCGGTCAAGTGTCGGGGTCTCCAATTAGGTTGTGGAGATTGCCCCGAGCAATTCGTACGGGTTCGGTGACCGCCCTCAAGGGTCCCTTAGTGGAATCATGGTATCCTGCATTATGCGAAGGCGTGAGGAGATTACGGTGGCCCTAGTGGCTTCTTGGGGAGCATTGTGCCTCCACACCGCTCCAAACGGAGATTAGTATCTGCAAGGGTGTGAACTTCGTGATACATCGTCGTCTCCGCGTGCCTCGATTGTCACTTACCCGAGCCCTTTACTTATGCACTTTACTTTGTGATAGCCATATTGTTTCTTGTCATATATCTTGCTATCACCTAGTTGTTTATCTTGCTTAGCATAAGTTGTTGGTGCACATAGGTGAGCCTAGTTGTTGTAGGTTTTGTGCTTGTCAAATTAACCGCTAGGTTTATTCCGCATTTGCTTAAGCCTTAATCGTAATTATTTTAAAGCGCCTATTCACCCCCCTCTAGGCGACATCCATGGTCTTTCACCAGCATTGCTGAGGACCAACTTGCCGACACAACACTATAATGAAAAACATTGTCTGAACGGGCATGTCAATGGTGATATGCACTGAGTTGTGTAGGATCATAAGAGCATCTCCAGCCGTGCCCCCAACAGGCCCCCCAAGGTCGTTTTTTAGCGCCGGCGCCGAAAAATCGGCCCAGTCGTGCCCCCACGATCCTGTTTTTCGCCGGATTGGGCCGAAATTGGCGCCGGCGCACCCAACCCGAACCCGGCGCGCTGGGGGCACCCGGGGGCGCCGGCGCGAACGTTTTGGCGCGAAAGAGTGGCGGGACCGTCGCGTCAGCGAGACGAAGGCTGGTCGTCCTCATCGTCTCGGTTTTCCCGCGGGGAATCAATGCCAAGGCTACCGCCGGTCAGCCTGCCATTGATTCACGGGCGGCGCATTGCGGCGACGCCGCCCCGCCTTCCTCCACGCGTTTGCACGCGGCCGCCCGAGCCGCTATAAAAGGCGCCCTTGGCCGCGCCGGTGAGGAACACGCAGTCCTTCCCCTCCTCACCGTCGCACTTCCCCCCATCCCCCCCTCCTCGCCGGCCGTGTCAAGGAGGAGAAGCAGGAGGACGACGCCGGCGACGACTACGCCCTGCTCAGCGCCTACTTCGACCCATAGTTTAGGGTTTTTTTCGCCCCTTTTTCGTGTAAAAACGCCTAAATTTATCAGAAATATGCCGTGTTTGTTCAAATTTGGTCGTGTTTGCTGAATTCTGGCCGTGTTTGCTGCATTATGGCCGAACTGTGGGGCGGCCTGGGGGCGACGGCTGGGAACGTGCTCGCCCCCACGCCTAAAATAGCGCATGTTCGCCCCCAAGCGGCGGTTTTCGGCACGTCTTGGGGGCGCAACGGCCGGAGATGCTCCAACAATGTGTGTGTGAGATGTCTAGGATCATAGTAATGTGCATGACAATGGTGATGTGCAGTGGGCTGTATAAGATCATAGCAATTTGCATGCCAATGGTGATGATCTTCATTGCATGCCGTCATGTAGAAGGGGGAGCCGATACAAGGATCAGAACTATAATGTGTAGAACCAATCCTCGTACCAACGACCAGTCTAATACATAGACATCACAACAGTGTAGATAATTGCTCACAGTACCGCAACATCAAAATGAGCCCCCAATCTAACCCCTAAATCGATATCCAAATCGAGACCTATCACCAAATCGGGGGGGG
>LR738713.1:391512198-391629375 GCA_902687465.1 Secale cereale | reverse complement strand
GGGGGGGGGGGGGGTTTACCACCCCCTTAACTTCTTCCTTACCCATCATGACATCGTCGAAGTTCATCGTCCCTGAGGCCTAGGTGCTTTAACATCTCCTTCAGTTTGCCATCCTCCCAAGATCCAGTTGCTGCATGCTAAAAAAAGGAAGAAGATCCAGTTGCTGCAATTAACCACTGGATTCAGCCATGGCCGGGGTTTCGTCTCGGCGCCTACGAGACCACACTGCACGCACCATTGCCTAGAGGCAGCATGGGGCGAGAAGATGGTAGATATAACATGAAACTCTCACCAGGGATCAAGTTCGCCGCCAGAGTATGAAAATCCTATTGCAAAGGGTAAAAACAATTAAAAATACAAATATGCTACTCCCTCTGTTTCTAAATATAAGGCTTTTTTTTTATAGATTTCAATGCAGACTACATAAGGATAAGGATGTATATAGACGTATTTTAAAGTATAGATTCACTTATTTTTCTCCGTATGTAGTTCATATTGGAATGTTTATATTTTAGATTAGGAACGAAGGGAGTATTTCTGAATCATCATTTTTTTTTTCGAGAAATTCCGAACCATCATTTGTTTTTTCGAGAAATTCCGAATTTATCATTTTGTGTAGCGTTGGTGTGCACGTGAAGTGGGCCGGCCCACAAAAGCTGAAAAGGCCCCAAACGGCAGCCCGAAATCGCTGGAGCGGTAACCCAAGCGTGTCCCTCCTCCCCTTTTTAAGCCCCCAGCGAAGGGTGGCACCGCCGCCGCTCACCACCATCCCCGACCGCGCCCCCGTCCCTGCGCCGCTCCGCAGACGGCGGTCGCGCTCTCCGTCGTCGTGTTGCCGGGTCGCCTCCCTCCTGATTCTATCAATCCCTCCCCATGGCGTTCTGGGGTAAGCCAACGCCTTCCCCATACCAATACCTTCTCCGGGGCTGTTTGCGTATTGTTCTTGTTAATAATCACGAAACATCTGCTATTATATGAATTGTGTAGGCGTGGAGGTGAAGCCCGGGAAGCCGTACACCCACAGTTACAACCCTTCCCATGGTCGTCTCCGCATTTGCCAGGTTGCCCGCACTCCTCTTTTTCTTTTTCTTTTTTCCTTTTTAACTTTTATGAAGGTCATGTTTTGTTTGACAGTATCAAGGCCATGATTTGTTTGACAGTATATCAAGATCACAGGGTTATTGAAATAGGGTTGTGGTTCGAATTAGACGAGTACCTCATAATTCTTTTTCATTCTAATCCAATTTTGGATGCATGACGTTCCTTTCTGAAATATGAATGTTGGTTCATAATGCTATCTTCGCATATGATCTGATACTCCATTAGAATGCATTTGTGCAAGTTTGGAAATTTGTTTGGAAACCACTATGGTACGCTGCCATGCCATGTATGTATCCTGTCTTAGTGGGTGAAGAAGGGGGGAACATAAAGTCATTTGAGCCTATCTTAATTTGAGCATTGCTTAGACCTACTCTATTGTTTGCTCCGCAGTCCTTCCAACAGGTATTTGCGGGCATGATATTAATTTTTATGATGGTTTTCAGGCCACATTGGGCAGTTGTGATGCTGCTACAAGGACAGTGGTGCAATGCATTGTGGGCAACAAGAAACCCATCATACTTTGTAGTTTGAATCCTAAGTTGGCTGAGATGTGCCATCTCGAGATTGAGTTGGAGGAGGTCGATGAGGTTCTGTTTTCAGTACTTGGCCAGAGTTCTGTGCATCTCTCTGGATATTACCTCCGGCCAGGCAGCAGGGGCAATGCAGGGGAAGAAGACTCGTATCCTTTTTGAAAGTTTCATCGTGCCACTTGTTTCACTTTTCTGTAGCGTTTCAGACTTGAGTTTACTCCTAACCTTGTAACTAGAGAATCTTATGGAGAGGATGTTGGAGAGTCTGATACAGACCAAGACTATGAAGGTAGCGAGGACAGTTACGAATCTGACTTCATTGATGATGGTGACAATGTAGTGCCTGAGAACAGTGATGTTTCTGATTCTATGGATGATGGTGATGTATGCTCAACCCCCGATCACCGCAAACAAGGTACGTAATTGAATTATCGGGCAATGAATTACTTGGCATATCTTTCATACATATATGCATGTTCTTTTGAACTAGGATAGTAGGATACCCTTTAAATGAAACTTAATGATGTTTCTGAAGTCTGGACTTTGATCATAACACATTTGTTGTTCATGACTAAGAACTAGAACGAATGGGACTTATGAGTAATTTCTTTTCTACTTTTGATTTGCTTCCCAATTATTTATTTGTTTTGCACGACACATTGCCACCATTACACTATAGTGGAGATGACATAAGGTCCGCATGATTGTTCGATCCCTTCTCTCTTTCTTTTGCAGAAACTAGTAATTTTGTACACCCTCCGTTCCTTAATATAAGACCTTTTAGCTTTTTCTTGATACATATGTATGTAGACACATTTTAGTATGACTGTTCACTCATTTAACATGTATGTGGTCAATATTTTGAAATAGCTAAACGGTCTTATATTAGGGAACGGAGGGAGTACGTGCATTGCACATTAATATTAGGCAGTATATTAATTGTGTTGTATATTATTAATATTAGTCAAGATATAAATTGCATGTTAATATTAGATAGGATATAATTACTTGGTTAATGTTGACGTTGATATTAGGCATGCCATTAATTAGTGGAGGGTGCTAAACGTGTTCAACACTAAACACTGGAGCGATGTAGATCGTTGGATAGATGCGAAGTAATTTTGTATGTGCAAGTGCAATGCACGTTAATATTAATCAATATATTAATTGTGTTGTGTAATAATATTAGTCAAGATATAAATTGCATGTTAATGTTAGGTAGGATATAATTACTTGGTTAATGTAGACGTTGATATTAGGCATGTCATTAATTAGTGGAGGGTGCTAAACGTGTTTAATGCTAAACACCGGAGCGAGTAGATCGTTCGATAGATGCGGCCGAACCAGTGAGATTTGTTGGATCCCCGCAACTCGCTCTTTTTATAGAGATACAGATTCAATTAGCATGTCTATTTAACTATTTTGTAACAAGTCTCCCTACAGCTAGATTATTGCCATTTTTTATTCTGTACACATCACCTGTATTTACATTCACACATTGCCATTGGATGCTGCTGCTGCTGTCTAATTCGTATCTCCTTAAATTTCCATCCCAGTGATTGCTAACTCATTCTTATATTTGTTACATAGATTCTGAAAAGCATGCTCATAAGGTTAAAAGACAGCGACGCTTAAAGAAGAAGCACCAAGTTGACAGTTCCGCTGACAAGATTGCTGATTCTCCATCAAAGCCTGCTGTCAGGCGCAAGCGTGGCTCAATATTCGACAGTGCCAGTGAAGATGAAGACTTTTTGGCCCAGAGTGAAGAAGAAAACCTGCCTATGCCTGTTTCTTTGGCTAAGAGAACTAATGGTAAAGTTTCCGAGGAAATCAAACCTGGAAATGTTACATCAAATGACGAGGCCAAAAAACGGAGTAATAGTGGCAGGAAAAGAAAAAGTGATGCCATCAATCAGGATTCTGCATCTCCAATGTATATCTCTGCTTCCTGTTTAGTTGCATATATGTTTCTTTTGTGTTTGGTGAACACTGATCTGTACCTTGTTGCGTGACCTGAGCAGGGATGTAACAGAGGTCGATGGATCATCAGTTCCAAAACAAGAAGCTGAAATAAAAAAGAAATCCAAGAAAAAGAAAAAAACTCTAGAGGCAGAAGATGGAAAGCATTCGAACAACATGAGAACATTGGAAGATGGGCTGGTCATAGAAGATCTGTCAGCAGGAAACCAAGATGCCAAAGTGGCTTCAGATGGCAACAAGGTATCCGTAAGCTTTGTTTTCTGAGCTCTCCATATAGTATGCTTGTAGTTCATGAAAGCAATCGTACATTTCATATCTGTGTGCTTGGCCAAGCTCTGGCCGTGATTAGCAATAAGAACTGGAAAGAAGAAACAGTGATCAATACTCGATAATTTATATGCCCAAACCCCACTGGGCCCAAAGAAGAGATGTAAAGATGTCCAGTTTACTTGTGCAGGTTTATATCAATTATGTTGGCAAGCTGCAGGATGGAAAAACTGTTCATTCTAATGGCGAGGAAAAGCCCTACAAGTTTAAGCTTGGTAAATATCGACAAACACTTTCAGCTTATCTTACCATACCATGTTTGGACTTGTAATTTAGAATGCATATTGTGCTTACTGCAGGTTCTGAGAAAGTGATGCGTGGATGGAACCTCGGTATTACTGGTAAATACCTCGGAGCTCGCTGTTTTGTATATGCTTTTGAGTCATTTCTTCGATCATGGTTTACAATTTATGCTATTCACCGTAGGTATGCGCGTTGGCGAGAAGAGGAGGCTAACCATCCCCCCATCCCTGTGGTAAGGCATTGTGCATTTGTTTACTTTCCATCTTCCTATTATATGTATATATACTCTATAAATGACACCTTTGCTCTGCTTTTGGACCACATTTATTCTTCAGCGACAATGGTGGTAAATCGGTTGTAGAATTGCCCAAAGATTCAACAATCATCTATGAAGTGGAGTTGGTGAAAGTCCGGTGAAAAGCGTGACCCTCTCGTTCCTGTTTACGCCGAAGATCGGAGCATGGATTTTTGTCGAGCTACAGATGGAGATTGTGTGGTTTGTTCCGCATAGGCTATGTGTTTTGTTCGGCAGAACTGTTCCGTGGGCGAAGAGTATTAAGGATTTGACGAGCATTCGAGTTAGCAAAAAGAGACGCTTTATATATCCCGCGTACTGAACTGGACGAGACGGTAGTCTGTGAGTTTAAGGTCTGTGGTCGAGATTAGCAACCTGGTCAGTCTGTGGGATGTTTCCGTGCAATTCTGTCGAATGTAAGCATTCTATCTGGTTCCTTTCAATGCAACATTCGGAATGTTACATTCCTGTCAATTATGTCGTCCGTATGTGAGTTCTAGTTAACAAACGGTGCAGACGTGCATTGGTCCCCGTATGTCAGTGGGTGGAAACCGATTGTTTGCTCCGGCCAGCTATGTGCCTTGGGCTTTTGCCGGTTGTCCCGCACGGTTCGTTCCTTCTCACAGGGAGCGTGCGCAGTGCATTTCATTCCCTCGCTCGAGAGGTCCTCCTGTAAACCTAGCGGCCGCCTCCACCATAGATCGGTTCCCCCTCCTCCAGCCGTCCTAGCCGGCGTCGTGAGAGCAACTCCAACAGACCGACCCAAACGGACGACGCTTTTGTCCGACAGGGTCGGCCGCCCGCCCAGCGTCCGTCCTCTTTTTGATTTGGGTCGACAGCGCGCCCAACGCGCCGACTCATTTCATGACCACGCGCGCTCCAACACGCGGGAAAGGTTCGCGTGCGGGGGAAATCGGTCTAGCGCGCGCTGGTTTTGGCGCGCCAGCACGTGGAAAAGGTTCACGCGCTTGTTTTGGCGCACCACCGCGGCCGACGCTCGCTATAAGAAGGCGCGCTCGTCTCGGCACCTCTCACTCCGTCCGTCGCGCACTCGTCTCGCCCCCTCTCTCACTAGCATCGCCGACTGTGCGCCACCATGTCGATGCGACGCCTGGGAGCTTCGGATTTTCGCGGAGTCCACGAGCGCCGCTCCGGCGGCTTCTCCTCCGAGATCATGTTTGGCGAGAAACGTCTCTTCCTCGGCACCTTCAACACCGCAGAGGAGGCGGCCCGCGCGCACGACTCGGCGGCGTGGCGCCTCCTGAGGCCTCGTCAGGAGATGAATTATCCCGACGTGTCGAGGCAGCGGGCGCATGATCTCGCGCCTCTCCCGCGAATTTTCACCGACGAGGATCGTCGTGTCCACCGCAGGCGGCATCGTCGCCTCGCCATCACCGAGAACGACGTTGAGGCCATGGTGGTGTGCTACGCATGCTTCCCGCAGGACATCGTCGACGAGCGCCTGTTCTACAGGCAAAGGAGGGCGGAGAGGGAGGCGAGGAGGACGGAGCGAGCCGTCTATCGGGAGGACAAGCATGCGCGGAAGCTGATCGCTCAAATGAAACTGAAGCTACGAGAAACGTCAGGATGGGACGACTTCGTGGACGAGAATCAGGCTGATGCCTACATTCAGACGTCGGAGAAGGACATTACTGAGTCAGAGTCGGATAGCGACGAGTAGTTGATCTTTTTTTTAGCTGTGTACTTTTAGAAATCTATGTATATTTTTTTATCAAAAAAAATGGCCGGCGACATCGGCGACGAAGCAGGCGGGCGAGGGTAAACCCGGGCATCTGTCGGGCCGGGCCGGTTTCGGGCCGGGCTCTAAAAAGCCCGGTGCTAAAATGTAAAGCCCAAGCCCGAAAAAAGCCCGACAAAAAATCACGTTTACAAGCCCGAGCCCGGCCCGGCTGAAAAGCCCGAAGCCCGTAGCCCGGCCCGAAGCCCGAAAACTCTTGATCCTGATGTACAACAAGTTACAGAAACAACATATTTCAGCAAACAACAACATTATAAACAGTAGCATGGTATATACATTTGATCTTTAAGTAACAACATCATATTTCACAAAACAGCAGCATATACATATTTCACAAAACAGCCGCATATACATATTTTACAAAACAGCAGCATATACATATTTCACAAAACAGCAGCATATACATATACATGTAATCCATTCATTACATTATTACATAACAGCAGCATATTTCTCAAGTCGAAAGACACAAGCAACATAGTTTGACAAGTCCGCAACATGGTTCTATAAGTCCACAACATAGTTCGATAAGTCCACAACATAGTTCGATAAGTCGATTACATAACAGCATATCAAATAACAAGTCCATTACATAATAAAGATATCAAATAGCAAGTTCAAAGCCACAAGCTGATGACTCCTTTGAATCCATCTCTTCCTTGTTCCATCAAGCTATATCAACTTCATCATTTTCCTGGATGAAAGCACAAGTTGAAAATAAGAAAAATAGCAATGGCATGAAGCACGGAAGTAAGTTTCATATCAACAAGCAAGACAAAGTAGTAAAGGAGTGCATAAATGGTAAACAAGACAAGATACTAAGTTAGATAGAAATGACATGAATGAACACAAACCGAATCTGAAGATAACTCATCTGCATGAGAACTTGAAGGTGCACCTCCTGTAGTGCTCATTTCTACAAAACAAACAATACAAGAATCAATGGTAATGTGTGCAATGGTGATGTTAATATGAAACAACAATAGACACTTGATTGTACCTTCATTCTGAGACATCTTCCAACGATACCAATCTTGGAGACACATTAAAGCCTCAATGGTCTTAGGCTTAAGTGAAGCTCGGTTAGGTGTTATAACTTTGCGACTCATGCTAAATGCTTGCTCCGAAGCAACACTAGAAATGGGGACAACAAGAATATCCCGAGCCATTGATGCAAGCTCAGGGTATCGCATAGATGATTTGCTCCAAAATTCCAGAACATCCAACTCATCAGTCAATTTTCTAGGAGTTTCTTCCAAGTAAAGATCCAATTGAGACCTCTCTACATTTGTCTGTTGAGATTGAATGTAACTCTCATAGTCATCGAACATATCAGAACCATCTCCCCTACTTCCCCTACTGTTTGTAGCACCATCTGATGATGTTTAACTAACAGCGGCACCACTATATTCAGCAAACAAATTCTCCAAAGTTTTCTTAACTTCATGCATCCGACGTTCTGCCTCGTCGGGGGCATAAAGTTTTCCATAACAGTATTTAACAAAACCAAGCTTGCAACGGGGATCAAGGACAGCAGCACAAGACAAGAAGACATTATAATCAGCCCAATACTTATCAAACTTCTCTTTCATTGGAGCTAGCATTGGTGCCATGAACTCATGTCCTTCACTAGATGCCTTCAAGACACAAGATTGAACCAAGAACACACACTGGAAATACAAATTGGAGGTAGGTGAAAGTGCAACTAATCCCCGGGTGGTTTTGGTAATTAATAACAACATATATATCATTGAACTAATATTTACTTGAGAATCATTTCAGAGAAGTTCGATGATATGGGTATGGAAATGTCTGAAGAAGTGGACCCCTCAAAATGCTAAGACAAGCATTGGCAAAAGCTCAAGACTCTATTTTTGGTTTAGTGATCAAAGATCACATTGAGTCCATAGGAAAAGCCAATACTATTAAAAGGGGATGAGGTTGTGTTAATGATCTGGTTGCTCAAGTGCTTGGTGATCTAGCTCCCTCAACTATCAGCACTCTTCACTACTTAACACACTCATAAGTAATCTCGGACAAACCGATTCTGCAAACTCAGTCCCACCGAGATGAACCACCTCAGTTATTCTTCCAAACCCTAATTTCTCGGTCCATCCGATTTTGAGTTTCGGTCTCACCGAAAATGGACTGCCAACCTTCTGTAACCATTTGACATCACTTCGGAATATCCGAGTTGTTAATTTCGGTCCCACCGAGATGGCAAGCTCCAACCTTTGACTCACTTCGGACACACCGAGATGGTATTTTCGGTCCCACCGAAAATCCCAACGTTCACTATATTTGAACTTTCGGTCTGACCGAGTTTTCACTTCGGTCTCACCGAGATTGGTCAAATGTGTGTGTAACGGTTGGATTTTGTGTGGAGGCTATATATACCCCTCCACCCCCTCTTCATTCGAAAAGAGAGCCATCAGAAAGTCTACCACTCCTACCATACACTTTCTGAGAAGAGAACCACCTACCCTTGTGTTGAGATCAAGTCATTCCATTCCTACCATATGAAACTTGATTTCTAGCCTTCCCAAGTTGCTTTCCACTCAATCCTTTCTTCCACCACAGCCATATCAGTGAGGAGAGTTGAGTGTTGGGGAGATTATCATTTGAAGCACAAGAGCAAGGAGTTCATCATCATCAACACCATCTATTACCTTTTGGAGGGTGGTGCTTCCTAGATTGGTTAGGTGTCGCTTGGGAGCCTCCGTCTTTGAGATGTGGAGTTGAACCAAGAAGTTTGTAAGGGCAAGGAGATCGCCTACTTCGTGAAGATCTACCCCGAGTAAGGCTAGTCCTCCGTGGGCGTAGGCCATGATGGAATAGACAAGGTTGCTTCTTCGTGGACCCTTCGTGGGTGGAGCCCTCCGTGGACTCGCGCAGCCGTTACCCTCCGTGGGTTGAAGTCTCCATCAACGTGGATGTACGATAGCACCACCTATCGGAACCACGACAAAAATCTTCGTGTCACCAAACTGCGTTTGATCTTCTCCACCTCTCTTTTACATGTGCAATTTACTTTCCGCTGCTATTACTCTAGAATTGCATGTGTAGGGTGATACTTGAATTGATCTTAATTGTGAAACTGCCAAAAACTTTGCATGATCAAAAGGCAGATTTTTTATATTGTCAAGTAGTCTAATCCCCCCCCTCTAGACATACTTTCGATCCTACAAGTGGTATCAGAGCTTTGGTCTCCATTGTTTTGGTTTCCATTGCATTGGACTCCATAAGCTTGGTTTCACAACCTAGGAGAGTATGGCGTCTAGTGAGGGTAATTATCGTAGAGGTCCTTACTTTGATGGTACAAATTTTGCTAGTTGGAAGCATAAAATGAAAATGCATATTCTTGGTCATAACCCAGCCGCATGGGGCATTATTTGTGTTGGTATGCAAGGTGATTTCTTTGAAGAAGGAAAAGTTCCGGATTGCGAAGCTACACCGGAAGAGTTGCGGATGTTGCAAAACAATGCTCAAGCTTGTGACATTCTCTTCAATGCTTTGTGTCCCGAAGAGTTCAACAAAATCAGCCGTCTTGAGAATGCTAAAGAGATTTGGGATACTTTGGTTGAAATGCACGAAGGTACTGAATCTGTGAAGGAATCAAAGCTAGATATTCTTCAAGGTCAACTTGACAAGTTCAAGATGAAGGATGGTGAAGGAGTCGCTGAAATGTACTCTAGGCTTGCTCTCATCACAAATGAGATTGCCGGCTTAGGAAGCGAAGAAATGACCGACCGATTCATCATTAAGAAGATTCTCAGAGCTTTGGATGGAAAGTATGACACCGTGTGCACTTTGATCCAAATGATGCCAAACTACAAGACTCTCAAGCCAACTGAAGTCATTGGAAGAATTGTTGCTCATGAGATGACACTTAAGGATAAGGAAGAGCTTCACAACAAGTCAAGTGGTGCTTACAAAGCTACAAGTGATGCTCCTACTACCTCAAGTGACAAGCTAATTTCCAATGAAGAAATAAGCCTAATGGTCAAGAACTTCAACAAGTTCTACAAGAATAGAGGCAAAGAAAGAAGCTCAAAGTCTAGATCTTATGATGAAAAGAGATCTTCTAGTCGTGATCGAAACTGCTACAATTGTGGAAGACCCGGACACTTCTCAAATGAGTGTACGGCTCCCCACAAGAGAAGAGAAGAATCTCCAAGAAGAAGAGCAAGAGATGAGTCACCTCGGAGAGAGAGAAGGAGCAGAGATGATCGTTATGAACGAAGACCCTCTCGGAGAAGCAAGGATTCGGAGAGGAAAGACAAGTCATCAAGGAGCTACACAAGAAGAAGACATCAAGCTCATGTTGGTGAATGGGTCTCCGGCTCCGACTCTGACAATCAATCCGATGGAAGCTATCACTCCGACTCCGACTATAGTCAAGATGAAGGTGTTGCCGGACTTGCACTAGTATCCTCCAACTCCAACTCCTACGACTTATTTGATTCACCAAATGAGGGAATTGGAAGATGCTTCATGGCTAAAGGCCCCAAGGTAACACACCCTGAATTCATTGACTTTGATAGTGATGAGGATGACTTGCTTGGTGAAGATGAGCTCTTGCATGATAAATCTAGTGAGCTTAGTAATGATGAAAATGCTAGTAGTCTTTATAGTCGAGAAGAGTCGAATGACAATGCTATGAAGGAGATTGAGCGTCTAACTAAAGAACTAAACACTCTTAAGTTAGATCATGAAACAACTCAAGAAGATCATAGAGAGCTCCTAAGATCTCATGTGAAGCTACGCTTCGAGAAGCTCACTCTAGAGCAAGAACATGAGTTTCTAAAAGCGATCAATGACGATCTTCGAAAGAAGAGTTCTTCATATCTTGCCAAACGACTTCTCTTGTCTAATTTCTTGCCACCTATTAAGACTAAGCATGACAAGCATAAGAAAAATTCTTCCTCTAGTAGTAACAATAACAATGTTAAATCCAATATTGTTGCTTCTAGTAGTTCTCTTGATTCCACTAACAATGTTTCAAGCCAAGTTACACTTGAGCAAGAAAATAGCTTATTGAAGGAAATCATAGAGAAAGGTGTCTACAAGAGTCTTGCCGGAAGCAAGAACTTTGAGGAGATTGTTCGCAAACAAGGAAGACACCGGAAGAATCAAGGGATTGGTTTTGAGCGAAAGTTCAACGCCGAAGGTGTTGAGTGGGAAGAAGGTCAATACCCTACACCACAGTTTGTTTCACAAAAGGAGAAGTATGATCCTACTTCTTCCAATGTGGAACAAGCTCAAGATGACCTTCCACCACAAGACCACAAGCTAAAGGCCAAGTACAAGCTTCAAGAGGAGATTGATGCATTCATTGAAGCACCTCAAGCCATGGTCAAGTGGGTTCCCAAGGACACATCAAGTTCTACTTCGTCAAGCTCAACTACAACACCAAGGATTCCCATCAAGATGATGTGGATCCCAAAGAAGAAGAACTAGAAGGTTCTTGAGGGTGACTCCGCCAACAAACTTCACTCATATTCATTTTGGCAAGAACTTGTGCAATCAACTTCCACATCATGCACTAGTTCATGGAGTCACAAACCCTCTTGTTGGTAAGTCAAGGGACAAGGTAATCATTGCTTTCATGGACATCATATTTTGTGAACTTCAATCTATGTCTATGGATATTCTTGTTTGTTCCTTGTGGGACTAACCCATGTAGGTATTGAAAGTGCCCTAATCCAAAGGATAGCTCCCAACTCTTGATGATCTACATCAACATTGAGCATCCACATCTTCAACATCTACATGAAGTCTTCTACGACAACCCAAGGTTAGTTTGACCCTTTAAAAGGGGTTCTCACATCTAGGGGGAGCTTTGCTCTAAAAATTGAGCTAAAGCATCTCCAAATGATGTGAACACATAAATGCTTTATGTAAAAGTGGTAACCCCACTTGTGCTTAAACGATGAGTATGACCTATGATCAAATGTTCTCATTTGGCTCCTAAGTCAATATACTCATATATAGATGACCTAGTCATCGACAAATTGTGTGCTAGTAGCTAGAGTGTTGGTTGTGCATGTTTGACACATATTTCAGTTGCTATCTTATTGTGTGAGCATGTTGAATGCATGATTTTATCCATTCAAGGACATCCATTTGTTGTTTTGATTGTTTTGATTTTTCTGGCCAAATGGATGGACAAGAATGCCTAAGCACCTTCCCTAGCTGTCTATGCTTTCTTGTCTCAAATTCTATTCATGCTCATATCACAACTTTGAACAAGTCTTTTTCGGACAGTCCGAGTGAGGAGCACTCGGAGCCACCGATTCGTCTAAGACTGACTTCCAAAACCTTCTAAGTCCATTTCGGTCTGACCGGCTTCTCAATCTCGGTCCAACCGAAACGCTTAGACTGATCTAGGTTTCATCTCGGTGAAACCGAGTTCAAAATCTCGGTCTGACCGATATGCGTAACTGCACAGCAGTTATACATCTCGGTGACACCGAGTTTTTCAACTCGGTCCCACCGACAGCATGGGGTTATATATACCTGAGGGCTGCGCGCGATTTAACTCTTCAAACCGTTCGCCCCCAAGACCCCTGCTACCGTCGCCCTGGTCTACGGATCGTCGCCGTCGTCGCCTATGCGCCCTCGCCGCAGGTCTCCGCCGCCGTCAACGGTTTTCAGCCATGTCAGATGTCAGTGACAGCCAGAACAGGTCTGAGTCACCTTTTGCTGAGATTCCAGAGGCAGATACAAGTCCTGCTAGCAGCTCCAGTGATGATGGTGAGAGGAGCACCCCTAGTGGTTTGCCTCCTGCAGCCACCAGAACCAGGAAGAAGAGAACTTCTGATGATGAGGACTCTGACTTTGTTGCTGAGGAAGTTACCTCCAAGCCAAAGAGGAATGTGGTTGCCAAAGAGCACCAAGGGCAGCAGACAAGGAAAGGCACAAGCAAAGTAAAGCAGTCAACAGTTGCAAAGAAGCTCAACTTGGAAGAGCCTGCTCCAAGCAAGGTGAAGAAGACTTCCAAAAGGAAGAGGGTAGTATATGCTGAACCTCAAGTTGATGCTGCAGAAGAAGAAGAAGAAGATGCACCCCAGCCTCCTCCTCAGAAAGCTAAGTTCATGGGTGATGCTATTCGGGCTCAAGCCTCCTCTAAGCCCAAGAAGCCTGCTCAAGCCAAGGCAGCTCCAGCCAAGCCCAAGAGAACAACCAGAAGCATTCCAGCTTCTGAGAAGAACAAAGGTGAGATGCCACCGTCTGAATCAGATGAAGAGCATGTGTTGCTGAAGCTCCGTCCAAAATTGCCACTCCACAACGATGCTCATCCTCAAGCTGAGGACATGAAGGCAAGGAAGGATAAAGGTCTCAGGCTATGGAGACAGTCTGATCCATATGCTGTAAGAAGAAGGACTCCTGTGGACCCTAGATTCCACACCAGAGAGCAGCAGGATTTCTATGAGACCGTGCTGATGGATAAGAAGCCCATTGTTGCTGACACCAGGTATGTTGACTAGAAGTATATTGACAGTGAAAAGCACCGGGACTTCTTTCCCCATGTGCATGAAAGCTTTACTGCATGTGGAGTTGCTGATTTTGTGGGTCAAGAACTGACAGCTTGGAATGACGAGATGATCATGCAGTTCTACGCCACAGCCCACTTCTATCCTGATGGCAAGATCACCTGGATGACTGAAGGTCAAAGGTTTTCTTCGACTGTTGAAGAATGGGCAGAACTTCTGAACGCTCCAGTGCAGAGAGAGGACGACATTGATGTCTATGGGATTCCTAAGAAGAGTCATGATTCCATGAAGAACATGTACAAGGAGATCCCCGCTGCTGATTTGGAAGGATGGAAGCTTGGCTCAGTGTACTATCTCCAGGCAGGTCTGACCACCACTAACACTATTCTGAGGCATACATTAATGCCTAAGTCTGGAGACCACCGCATGATTCGAGGCTATTCTATCAACATGCTGCACATTCTCGATGAGAAGGCACCTTTCAAGGTGATGGACTTGATGGTAGAGACCATTAAGAGGACTGCAGCTGACCAGAAGAGGTCGTGTGGGTTTGCCCCGCAGATTCAGATGCTCATCAACGCCAAGTTTGGCACGGGCAAATTCATGTTGGATAGGAAGCACTTGCCACTGCAGCCAGAGCATGAGGACAACGTAGTTGTGATGGATGAAGAGGATCCTACCTCAGTTGAAGGACAGGCCAAAATCGAAGCTGCGAAAAAGGCGAAAGCTGACAAAGAGGCAGCAGCAGCAGCAGCTAAGCCAAAGAGCTTTGGAGAACAAATTCTTGAAGCTACCCAGAGGATTGAACAACGCCTGGCCAGCATTGAGCAATCTCAGGAGAGCCTAGAGAGGATTGTTGAGGACAAGATCCACGCTCTGGACGTGAAGCTGACTGAGATTCAGGTGTCTGTCAACAAGCTTGAGGCAGACATGGAGGAGACAAGGCAGGAGAGAGCAGAGCTCATGCAGGATGATCTAGTCCAGGACTCTCATCGCCAGACTGCTCCGGTTCCGAGAGGATCCAGATCTGCAGCTATCCCAGTGACTGACTCCAGGGCTACCACTTCAGCACCAGCTACAGCTCCAGCTCCAGCATCCACTCCTCCAGCGCAGACATCAGCAGAAGTCTTCGCTGATGCAGCTATCTCTACACCGACATCTACCCAGACGGGAGCCGCCAGCAGAGCCCGCAGTGATGCTTAGCTCTATACCTTTTCGAACTTTTTGGTAACTTGTTGCCAAAGGGGGAGAAATTGCTATAGATCATAGGGCTTCGAGAGAGAGAGTGCTCTTTCGTCTTTCGTTCTTTTGTTGGTTTCTTTTGGTCTTTCGAAACTTTAAGTGTGCTTGCTACTACGTTTGATGCTACCTTAATGAGTGCTTAGTCATACTATGCTTTAATGTGTGCTTAATGCCTATCATATGCTATTCCTTATTGTATGGCTATTTACTCTTGTCTTGGTGATTAAGTGCATGTTATTCATTCTTATCATTTTGTGCGCTCCACCAAGATGTATGTGACATGGAAGAGTGACCCATAATCCTAATCGATTGTGCATTTGCATTCAAACGCAAATTTTAAATAATGCACAAATTTAGGGGGAGCTCTTGTTTATCACATACTTCTCAAAGCGACGATATTATTCATTGATTATATCCTCTGCCGAAGCTTTGATCTATATGTTGTCATCAATTACCAAAAAGGGGGAGATTGAAAGTGCAACTAATCCCCGGGTGGTTTTGGTAATTAATAACAACATATATATCATTGAACTAATATTTACTTGAGAATCATTTCAGAGAAGTTCGATGATATGGGTATGGAAATGTCTGAAGAAGTGGACCCCTCAAAATGCTAAGACAAGCATTGGCAAAAGCTCAAGACTCTATTTTTGGTTTAGTGATCAAAGATCACATTGAGTCCATAGGAAAAGCCAATACTATTAAAAGGGGATGAGGTTGTGTTAATGATCTGGTTGCTCAAGTGCTTGGTGATCTAGCTCCCTCAACTATCAGCACTCTTCACTACTTAACACACTCATGAGTAATCTCGGACAAACCGATTCTGCAAACTCAGTCCCACCGAGATGAACCACCTCAGTTATTCTTCCAAACCCTAATTTCTCGGTCCATCCGATTTTGAGTTTCGGTCTCATTGAAAATGGACTGCCAACCTTCTGTAACCATTTGACATCACTTCAGAATATCCGAGTTGTTAATTTCAGTCCCACCGAGATGGCAAGCTCCAACCTTTGACTCACTTCGGACACACCGAGATGGTATTTTCGGTCCCACCGAAAATCCCAACGTTCACTATATTTGAACTTTCGGTCTGACCGAGTTTTCACTTCGGTCTCACCGAGATTGGTCAAATGTGTGTGTAACGGTTGGATTTTGTGTGGAGGCTATATATACCCCTCCACCCCTCTTCATTCGAAAAGAGAGCCATCAGAAAGTCTACCACTCCTACCATACACTTTCTGAGAAGAGAACCACCTACCCTTGTGTTGAGATCAAGTCATTCCATTCCTACCATATGAAACTTGATTTCTAGCCTTCCCAAGTTGCTTTCCACTCAATCCTTTCTTCCACCACAGCCATATCAGTGAGGAGAGTTGAGTGTTGGGGAGATTATCATTTGAAGCACAAGAGCAAGGAGTTCATCATCATCAACACCATCTATTACCTTTTGGAGGGTGGTGCCTCCTAGATTGGTTAGGTGTCGCTTGGGAGCCTCCGTCTTTGAGATGTGGAGTTGAACCCAAGAAGTTTGTAAGGGCAAGGAGATCGCCTACTTCGTGAAGATCTACCCCGAGTAAGGCTAGTCCTCCGTGGGCGTAGGCCATGATGGAATAGACAAGGTTGCTTCTTCGTGGACCCTTCGTGGGTGGAGCCCTCCGTGGACTCGCGCAGCCGTTACCCTCCGTGGGTTGAAGTCTCCATCAATGTGGATGTACGATAGCACCACCTATCGGAACCACGACAAAAATCTTCATGTCACCAAACTGCGTTTGATCTTCTCCACCTCTCTTTTACATGTGCAATTTACTTTCCGCTGCTATTACTCTAGAATTGCATGTGTAGGGTGATACTTGAATTGATCTTAATTGTGAAACTGCCAAAAACTTTGCATGATCAAAAGGCAGATTTTTTATATTGTCAAGTAGTCTAATCCCCCCCCTCTAGACATACTTTCGATCCTACAGTAGGATACTTTGTCCCGGATAATGTGCATGTCACTTTATAAAAAGTTTTCAAGAAATCATGCATGATACGAACCTTTTCCCATTCATCATGGGTAAGAGAGAAGTTTGACTTGAATATGCCATCCCTATTACCAAACCACAGTAATACATCTTTAAAATACAAAGCGTTCTCAAGCATTGTGTATGTTGAATTCCAACGGACGGGCATATCTACTCTCAGCCTTTTATCTTCTTTCAAATGATAAATGTTCTTGGCAGTTTCATAGAACTTGTGAATACGATTGCTAGAAATTTTGACATATTGAATGCCCTCTCTAATCTTGTCAGCAGATTTATCAATAAGTTTCAGACCAGCTTGGACAATCAGATTTAAAATGTGTGCACAACATCGGACTTGAAAAAAAGTTCCAAACAATGGTAACACACCTTTAGGCAGCAATGTAGTTCTCAAAGTGTTGATCATTGAATCATTGTATGCAGCATTATCAAGAGTCATGCACATTATTTTGGTGTCAACCTTCCACTCACGAAAACATAAATGAACTTCATCAGCAATTGTAGCCCCATCATAAGGTGGATTCAACTTTTTAAACCATATTATCCTTTTGTTCAGTCTCCAAGCATCATCAACATAATGACAAGTAATACAAATATAACTAAACTTTGTCACATCTGATTTCCAATTGTCCGTGGTGAAGCTAACTCTACCGGGGCTGTTGCTGATAATTTCTCTCAATTCAGTCCTCTCTCTTTCAAACATTGCCATGATATCCCTTCTAATTGTGTACCGACTAACAATCTTAAACTGAGGACAAGCAGCACCAATCGTTTTTTTGAACCCCACTTCTTCTATCACACTAAATGCATGTGAACCCCCAACTAGGAATATAGAGATTGCAGATCTAATAGTTTCCATGTCCAACTTTGTGTTCCTAACTGAATGTGAGCCATCCGCATTCTTTTCAGTTTTCAGAAAATAGCTATTCACTTCATTTGTATTATGCGGATGCACTTGAGCAGTATGCCTTAACAAACTAGATGTTCCATTCTTCGAGGGCGCCCTAAGTATAGTATGACAAATATTGCACTCTGCCACTACTTCATCAGGATTAGGTTGTTCAATCCCAGTGAAGTTTTTCCATGCTTTTGACCTTAATTTTGGAGTAGAATTAACCTTTGGTCCTGGCGGTGCCGGTGGCGATGGCGGCTTACTTGCTTCATGTCCCTCGGATGGCTGACTTGCTTCATTAATTCTTGCACGACGTCCCTCTTGGTTCAACCTTGTACGCTTGTTGCGAGGTGCTGCCGTAGCAGTAGTTGATGGGGCAGCACGACGACGAGCAGGATCAGCCACAACGATCTGGTCCAACCTTGCACTTGTGGCAGCATTGTCCTGTTCAACACTGGGATCATAATCTTCCTCTTCCTCTTCATGAACTTCATCACTTAGACTCCACAAACTAGCCATGCCTACCACAAAATACAACACACAAGAGAAACATAGTAGCACAAATATTAATCTACTATGCAGCAAAAAAACATCCTAAATGGAAAAATAAACATACCAACAGAGAGAGGAGGACAGAAGGTCATACCTGCCAGTCGCCGGCGTCGGATGGGGAGGGCACGCCGCCGTCGGATGGGGAGGGAGCGCCGCCGTCGGATGAGGAGGGAGCGCCGCCGTCGGATGGGGAGGGAGCGCTGCCGTCGGATGGGGAGGGAGCGAGGAGGGACCGACGCCGCCGCCAATCGCCAGTCGAGGGGGGCCGAGGAGGGACCGACGCCGCCGCCAGTCGCCAGTCGAGGGGGGGTCGACGACGGTTAGGCCATCGGGGCGCTGTCGCCAATCGAGGGGGTCGAGGAGGGACCGCCGCCGCCGCCAGTCGCCAGTCGAGGGGGGTCGAGGAGGACCAGGGATTCAGGGGCTCAGGGGCAGGGCGCTGTCGCCAGTCGAGGGGGGTCGAGGAGGGACCGCCGCCGCCGCCAGTCGAGGGGGGTCGAGGAGGGTGGAGTGGTGGACTGGTGTGCGTGCGGGCTGCGGGAACGGGGGGACGGGGGTAGGCATTAGGGTTAGCTTTGTGGGCTAAAAGGCCAGCATGTTGGGCTGGAATGCTGGATCGCCTCTTTGCAGCAAATGCTCGGGCCGGGCCGGGTTTTCGTTCGGGTTAATTTTGGAGCCCGAGCCCGGCCCGAAAATTAGACATGCTCTGTTTTCCAAGCCCGAGCCCGGCCCGAACACAAGCCCGGCCCGGCCCGGCCCGGGTTTTTCGGGCCGGGGTCGGGTCGGGCTGCCGGGCCGGGTTGTCCATGCCCGGGTCTAGGCGAGGGCGTGCTGTTGCATGTGGAGAGGCCAATGTGCCACTGACCAGCGGGCCCGGGGAGGAGAGAGGGCGAGCGCGCGCCTGTCCGTCGTGTGTCCGCGCTGACGCAAATCCGGCTCGAAAATGTTCCGGGAATGGGTCGGCAGGCGGACGAAAGCGGACGCGCGTCCGTTTGGGTCGGTGCGTTGGGCCGACTTTTCTCTCCGCGCCGACCCAAACGAACGCGGGCGGACGAAATGGGTCGCCCCTTTGGAGTTGCTCTGAGGGGTGGGGAACCCGATCTATGAGTGCAATTCTTAATAATATTAGTGTTTTCACTAGATTGTAAAGGCTTTTGGTAGCCATCTTCTTCTTCATTGGAGACGGAGATAACATCATCTACAATAAGTAAACTTTGACCCTTTGTTCAACGACGAGATCTCTTCCAGACGTCAATGGTCGTGTTGGAAGATTAATTTTATCTAGGTATAGTCCTTCAGATCTTGCTTCGGCAGATTGATTTTGTATTTTCTTCTCTTCTGTCCCGGCTATCACGTCCTTGATAATGGTGATCCATACTCTCGACTCCTAGCGACGTCGACCGGGTTGTGATATTGGCACGTTTGGCGATGTTGGTTGATTTCTTTAATGGTTGTCTGTGTGTATTGTAGCATTGCGGCTCAGATTAAAACTGTGGGAAAGTATTTATAGGTCTATAGTTTGATACTTTTATTATTTTCCTACGGATGTCTATAGAGAAGTACAAGATTGTGACATTTTTCTTTAGAAAAAGGAGGATTATCCCCACCTCTGCATCTGAGTGATGCATGCAGCTCCCTTATTAGAGCATCTCCACTCGCGCCCCCAACAGGCCTCCTAGGGCGACTTTTTCCGCGTCGGCGCCGAAAAAAACCCAATCATGCCCCCATGACGCCGAAATCCGCCGGCTCTGCCCATATTTTGGCCCGGCGATCTCAGGCCGAACCCAACGTACTGGGGGGGGGGGCGCTTGGGGGGCCATCACTGTCAACGGCATCTAGCGCTCTAGATTCGCCCCCCTTTAGTCGTCGTGCCGATCCCAGCGCCGACCGTCCATCCACCGCCCACCCACCGTTGCTAGAAAAGGTCATCTCCCTGTCGAAAAAGTGAGAGTTTGCCGCGGCAGCCTCACTCTTGGGCAAGCTTTTCCGGCACTCCGGCCACGCAGGGCGGGGATACCGACGGCTGCGCACCTACCACGCCCGCCAGGCGTTCGGCGATTTGCCTGCTCGTCTCGGCGATGGACTTGGACGGCGAGGAGGCGTTCGCGGCGCTGCTGGAGGAGGAAGTCAATGACGACGCCCAGGACAAATAGTGCCTCATGGTCCTCGCCGCTCTGGCCGGCCTGTTCAAGGGAAATGCAAAGCCGCGGCGAGGTGGCTCGGCGCCGGGCTGGCTGAAGGCAAAGCAGAGGCATCGACTAAAAGGCTACTGCTTGCTCTACACCGACTACTTCGCCGACGCTCCATTACACAACGACAAAGTATTTCGACGCCGTTATCGGATGGGCCGAAAGTTCTTCCTCAGGATTGTGAACTCCATCCATGAGTTCGACAACTACTTCAAGTGTAAGAAGGATTGCACCTGCACTCTTGGATTCACCTCACTCCAGAAGTGCACGGCAGCTATGAGGATGCTTGCATACAGAGCCCCCGGTGATTCAATGGATGACTATGGACGCATGGCTGAGTCCACCACCATTGAGTGTATGTACGCACATGTTCTGCAGTGCAGTGGTGACAATGTTTGTACCTCAATACTTGCGATCACCCAATGTTGAAGACACTGCTCGGATCCTAGCACAGAATGCGGCAAGAGGATTTCCTGGGATGTTTGGAAGTATCGACTGCATGCATTTGAAATAGAAAACTGTCCATTTGCTTGGCAGGGGATGTACAAAGGCACCAAAGGCGGTTGCAGTGTGGTACTTGAGGCAGTTGTCACACACGACCTCTGGATTTGTCACTCCTTTGGTATGCCAAGAACTCACAACGACATCAACATACTGCAGTGCCCCCTGTCTTTGCCAAACTTGTTGAAGGTCATGCTCCTCCGGTGAACTTGGAGGTCAATAAGCGCCGTTACAACAAGGGATACAACCTGGCAGGTGGCATCTATCCGAGATGGTCCACATTTGCGAAGACTATTTCAGACTTTGTGCCAGGAGACAAGAACTCCTACTTTGCCAAGTGTTAGGAGGCTTGCAGCAAGGATGTCGAACACACATTTGGTGTGCTCAAATCTTGATTTGCTGTTGTCCAGTACCTCGCTCAGACCTGGTCGAAAGATCAGATGTGGGAGGTCATGACTTGCTGTGCATCTTGCACAACATGATCATTGAGAGCGAGCGGGAAGAGCCAGTGTTTGACACTGAACCATATTACAGGCAGGGTCCTCTTGTCCAAGTTGATCACCAGCTACCGGCAACCTGGATTGCCTTCCTCAAGTATGCGTCAGGAGATCCGAGACCCACAAGTGCATCAACAACCGCATCAAGATCTGGTGGAGCACCTATGGAGGCTCAAAGGCAACGCCTAGCTCGACGTGTGATGAAATATGAGTTTTTATTATTTGTTGAACTATTTAATTTGTATTGATTTTATGTGATGAACTATGTGATTAAAAATAGTTTATGTTGAATTTCTGCCAAGTACGCCGAATATGGGCCAATTTACGCCGAAAGCAGGCTGAAAATGGACCGAAATGCGCCAAAAGTTGGCCGAAATTGGCGCCTGGGGGCGACCTTTGAGGCGCGGCTGGGAACCCGAGCCCCCCCCCATGCTGAAATTTTCGTCGGCGCGCCCAGGCGGCGCTATTTCTAGCCCCTGGGAGGGCCGAACGGCTGAAGATGCTCTTAAGCAAAGTAACCGAAAGGTCTGTGGTCCAGAAGTAGCTCATTCAGAGCTGAAAATGTAAGCAAAAAATGCCACAACCGGCGAAAATAGAATGAGATCACTACACCCCTAGCCTATTATTGGATTGCATCCAAATCGGTTGTAGATATTTTGAGCTACCATCTCCCATCGGTAGACCTAGTAACCAAAGGCTCCCTGGCTTCCGCATGAGTGAGTAATGATCATGTACGGCTCCAAGCAGTGGCCCTGTAGATAACCTGCCAAGAGTTAATATGAGTATGTCTGTTAAAAACCATATCATTTCTGCAATTTCATATAGCGCAAAGTAATGTGCATACTCCTATTCGAATATGTCTCGCAATATTTGTTAATACTCCGTTTAGCCACGTTTTAAATAAAAATAGCAATATTTGTCTCTACTCCATTTAGCCACATCCCAAATAAAAATAACGTGTGAATGTTGTTTGGAGGGGTAATATTAAAGGCTATATGGACTGAACGCCATAGTAGTTTGGCCAGCGGACAATCCATAAAGAGGTGATTAATGTTTTCATCTTGATCACAAAAACTTCATGTTTGACTACCTTCCCAATTAGGTTTTTCCAAGTTATCTTTAGTCAGAACCACCTCCTTGTGAACAAACCACATGAAGATTTTGATTCTTAACGCCACTTTGATCTTCCAAATATGTATTGATTTCGGAATCGGACTAGAGTCAATAAAGTCCACATACATAGATTTGACCGAGAAGATATTATTCATAGTTAATCTCCGGTGAATGCTATCAGACTCATCGGAGAGTTGAATGTCCATCAACCTTCTCACCAGATGTAGCCATGCGTCCCATCGGTCTTCTAGCAAAGATCTCCGGAATTGAATATTTATAGGATTAGACTGTAATATTGAGCAACATAAGCCTCCTTACGTTGCACAATATTACAAAGAGAAGGATATTATGTGGCTAAAGGCTTCTCCCCTAACCATGTACCCTCCCAGAATCTAGTCGAATTACCACATCCAATGATGAATTTAGTTCTGTTGAAGAATGTTGCTTTGGTTCTCATTAACCCCTTCCAGAAAGGTGAATCATTGGGTCTAACCGTGACCTAGGCCAAGGTCTTAGATTGTAGGTACTTATCACGTAAAATGTGTACCCATGTGTATACCTGGCCATCTGCTGGGCCGGGCCGGGCCTATCAAAGCCCGAGGCAGAAAACCTAGGCCCGGCCCGGCCATTGAGCCTAGTTTATGGGCCCAAGCCCGACCCAAAAGTGATAAATCCCGCTGGGCCTCGTGCCATGGATCGGGCCCCTTCCTTAAAACGTGAAAATGCCAAGCCCAGGCCCAACCCGACGTGTGCTTCGGGCTCAAAACTCAGGCCCAGGCCCGGCCCGCGGGCAACACCGGGTTGGGTCGGGCCAGTCGGGCCGGGTAACCCATGGCCTGGTCTACCCACGTGCCTTCGTTCTCAACAGAAAGCATGTACAAGATTATGTCATGGGAGAAGAAAGAGTTTCGAGATCTTGAAGATATGTTCGTTTCCTTTAGACTTTATTGTGTAATCGTTGTAGTCAACTCATGTATATACCATGTACAATTCGCTACTATAAATATGCCACGATATTGATTGTCAAAAAAACATCAATGCCGTCGTGGACGGCAAGATGGAACGTCATCCTAAAATCCTAATAGATCAAAGGGAGGAAACCCAAGGGATTGAGAGGAAATGAGGGAAAAGGAAAGGAGACAAGGTATCAAACACATGAATACACAAACAATGTAGGAACAACGGAATAATGCCGGAATGCAGAAAACTGGAGTAGGTCCCACCCAATGATTTAATGTTAGCATGAGAGCCGCCAAATCCATTGATAAGAAAGGTACTATAAGTACACCCTTAAAGGAGCAATATGCACAACATAAGGCAAGTGACAAAAATTAAGAACGGAAGAATGGTTGCTAGATTTATCGAGCAAAATTGGACAAAAATCTAAACAACGCTTAGCTAGACTAGACCTAAAGCACCACAAATTCTCTTGTACCAGGGACGATGATCCCCTAGTTGGCTATAATCAAAACTTGTGGACGCTATAATGTTGCTTAACAATCGATATAGCTAGCCATGAAGGCCTTCGCTAAAAAAGACTAGACCTAAAGCACCACAAAATATACAACATGCCAAAAGGCCAACACCCACAACACACATGGTCGGGCACTTGAGCGTCTTCACCACTACCGGAGTGCACACTAAAAACCGTTGTATCAATGTAGGTTGGCACATGCGTATTCACAAAGCTCGACGATAACAAAGAGGAATGATGTGCCCATAGAGCAACATATGATGCTTCAATGCTGCGAGGTTAGCGAACATAACTGGTCTGACGCACCTTGCATGTGGAGGGTGCTTCTACTGCTCCCACGGAGATGCCACGCAAGCCACCACCGACCACCTCCACGAGCACCGAGTCCAACTCCAAACGACGCACCAAGAGAAAACATGATGCTAAGCAAAGCCAAAAGCATCTTCATCATCCGATCCGGGAGCGCGACTCAAGGGTTCTCCCCTAGTATGTGGCGATGTAGAAAACACCTCCGTGCACCGTCGACATTCTATATGCCCCCTGTCTTCTACATGCCCTCTAACACGGCCAACTGATGATGTTTTTGCAACACGCATAATGTTACCTAGACAACGATGGTGCTTCTGCAACATAGATACTATTGCAGAGACTCATTAAAAAAAATGCGACAAGACCTTTGTTGAAAAAGTTTTCTACAACAAGACCTTTGTTGCAAAAGTTTCCTGCAACAAGACCCGTGTAGCAAACATTTCTGCAACAATAGCTCCGTTGCAATGGTGGAAGATGCCGCACGATGACTCGCACGTAGCACACCCTTTTTTTAATCACAAACTAAGGGTATTTGCTACACATGAATCCCACGGGAATTCCGTGGGCCCAATTTTGACAGGAATATTTTCCAGTAAGTCCGTTCGCTCCACAATTTTTTTTGAAAAAACCCCACCTTTATATTAATTAATTGACACAAATGTTCGTACAATCATTTGTTACAGCTCTTGCCACACAGGGCGGAACGCTACTAATAAGAATACCATCAGATCTATTTATAAAACTAAATTTTGCAATCTCATGCGCCACCATATTCGCCTTCCTGTTAATCTTGGTGATTTTGAAGGAACTCATCATCTTGGAGACACTCAACGCTTCCATCTTCAGATCAACAAGATTTGACCTGTCCAGGTTATCATTTGCAAAAACGGAGGCCACAAAAGAGCAGTCAGTTTCCAAAATAATGGGCTTGTGAAGAGTGATACCAATGTAAAGGCCTGAGATGGCCGCTCGAAGTTCCGCTTCCTCAGTGCTAAGACAAGTACCACTATAATCCCAAGAAGAAATAAGAACTTCTCCAGAATAATTTCTAACAACCACTCCAACGCTCGCAGCGCTAATGGCCTCCACAAAACTTGCATCAACATTAATCTTGAGGAATTCTGAAGTGGGAGGCAGCCATGGAACACAAATCCTCTCCACATTACTAATGGGTTGTAAACCATCAAACACACCCTTACCTTTGTTACTTACCTCTACCTTTGTTTTTGCATGACAAGATGAGAACGATGCCCAACAATTTTGAATAAAACTCACTGAGGCCGAGATAGATTCATTTCCTTTGCCAAAAATCAAATCATTTCTCAAATGCCAAGCTCTCCAAAACATGAAAATTGTTTGCTCACGCATAGGCGAATTTAACTGATCCAATAAAATAAATAACCAGTCCGGCCCCGAGCAGTTTAAAATATCTTCATTTGGTAGGTTCCACACCTCCCTCAAGCTCGTACGGAACACACGTACCTTGGGACAACTTACCAAAGCATGAAAAACACATTCATCTACAACATCGCAGATTGAACATGTACCTAGGGTAGTTTGATGGTGTTTTCCTCTATTAACTTGTACGCCTAGGCTATTAGAAGCAGCCCTCCAAGCAAAGATTCTAATCTTCTGAGGTACGTTAGCCTTCCAAATAATATCCCAAAGCCTCCTTTCCCCATTAACGGACACACTGGAGTTCCCAAGAGCCATGTCCGAGTCCTTAATGTTCTGGGCCAACCTATATGCACTCCTCACTGAAAACAACCCATTTTTCTCATGATGCCAGGCGAGAAAGGAACCCTCGTTCAAATTCAGAATACGTAGCTTTAAAATTTCCTCCGCATCATGAGGGAAAAATAGATGCCTAATTAAATTCTCATCCCATCTCCTTGAGCCACTCATGAATAAATCAGCAACCCATTTGACTCTAGTTCTGGTCCTCTTAGCAGAAAATTTTAGGCCAGAATCCCTCGGAAGCCAATTATCCCTCCAAATATTTATATTAGCACCATCGACGATGTTGGGGAACGTAGTATTTTAAAATTTTCCTACGATCACGCAAGATCTATCTACCAGATGCATAGCAACGAGAGGGAAGAGTGTGTCTACGTACCCTCGTAGACCGGGAGCGGAAGCGTCAAGTGACGCGGTTGATGTAGTCAAACTTCTTCACGATTCAACCGATCAAGCACCGAACGTACGGCACCTCCGCGTTCAGCACACGTTCAGCTTGATGATGTCCCACGAGCTCTTGATCCAGTTGAGCTTCACGGGAGAGTTTCGTCAGCACGACGGCGTGGTGACGGATATGATGTATTCACCGGCGCAGGGCTTCGCCTAAGCTCCGCGAAGATATGACCGAGGTGTGTTTCTGTGGAGGGGGGCACCGCACACGGCTAAAACAATTCAACTTGTGTGTCTTTGGGTGCCCCCTGCCCCCGTATATAAAGGAGCAAGGGGGGAGGCCGGCCGGCCCTTCCCTGGTGCGGCTAGGAGTGCACTCCTACTAGGAATAGGATTGCAATCCTATTCCTAGTAGGAATCACCAAAAGAAGGAAGAGAGGGAAAGGAAAAAGGAGAGGTGGTGCCCCCCCCCAATCCTAGTCCAACTAGGAACCCTAGGTGGGGCGCTGGCCAGCCCTATGGGCTGCCTCTCTCTTTCCCTTAAGGCCCACTATGGACCATCCCCCCTCGTAGGGGGTTCCGGTAACCCCCTCCGGCAATCCCGTTAAATCCGAAACTTTTCCGGTATACTTCCGGTGTCCGAATATAGTCGTCCAATATATCAATCTTTATGTCTCGGACATTCCGAGACTCCTCGTCATGTCCGTGATCACATCCGGGACTCCGAACTACCTTCGGTACATCAATACTCATAAACTCATAATACCGATCGTCATCAAACGTTAAGCGTGCGGACCCTACGGGTTCGAGAACTATGTAGACATAACCGAGACTCATCTCCGGTCAATAACCAATAGCGGAACCTGGATGTTCATATTGGCTCCTACATATTCTACGAAGATCTTTTATCGGTCAGAACCGCATAACAACATACGTTGTTCCTTTTGTCAACGGTATGTTATTTGCCCGAGATTCGATCGTCGGTATCTCTATACCTAGTTCAATCTCGTTACCAGCAAGTCTCTTTACTCGTTCTGTAACACATCATCTCGTGACTAACTCATTAATCTTTTGCTTGCAAGGCTTATTGTGATGTGTGTTACCGAGAGGGCCCAGAGATACCTCTCCGACACTCGGAGTGACAAATCCTAATCTTGATCTATGCCAACACCACGAATACTTTCGGAGACACCTGTAGAGCATCTTTATGATCACCCAGTTATGTTGTGATGTTTTATAGCACACAAGGTGTACCTACGGTATTCGGGAGTTGCATAATCTCATAGTCATAGGAACATGTATAAGTCATGAAGAAAGCAATAGCAGTAAAACTAAACGATCATAGTGCTATGCTAACGGATGGGTCTTGTCCATCACATCATTCTCCTAATGATGTGATCCCGTTGATCAAATGACAACTCATGTCTATGGCTAGGAAACATAACCATCTTTGATCAATGAGCTAGTCTAGTAGAGGCATACTAGGGACATACTGTTTTGTCTATGTATCCACACATGTACCAAGTTTCCGGTTAATACAATTCTAGCATGAATAAAATACATTTATCATGATATAAGGAAATACAAATAACATCTTTATTATTGCCTCTAGGGCATATTTCCTTCAGACGACTCTCCAGATGATACCCCTTTTCAACAACTCAAGACCATGCATAATACCTTGCCACGTAAGCGAAGTCGCTTGAGGGAAGATAGTATCAATAAGATGCCCATGAGGGTAATATTTAGTTTTCATCACCTTTGCACACAAAGATTCCGGGTAAACCAATAAACGCCAAGCTTGTTTGGCCAAAAGTGCTTGATTGAAAATCCCGAGGTCCCGAAATCCCATACCCCCTTCACCTTTTGACTTCGTCAATTTTTCCCAAGCCAACCAATGAGTTATTCTTCTATCCTCCCCATCACCCCACCAAAAATTCCTTATAATTTGAGATAGTTCATCACAAAGAGACAAAGGAAATTTAAAAATACTCATGGCATAGACTGTGATGGCCTCAATAACAGACTTAATCTGGATTTCCTTCGCCTCGCTAGAAGCATATTTTTCAATCCAGTCTGAACCCCTCTTGAGAGCTTTATCTTTTGTATATTGAAATTTGCCAGCCTTCATACGACCTTCTGGAGCTGGTAGGCCAATGTATTTATCCTCAAACCCATCACACGTGATTTTAAGGATGACCAGAATAGACACCTGGATCTCAATAGGACACTTTTTGCCAAATAAAATGGAACACTTGTCTGGGCTTAATAATTGGTCTGTACCTTCCTCATAAGCCGTCAAAATATCTTTAATAGCCAAATCTTGCTCTAGAGAACCCTTAAAAAAATACGAGACTATCATCAGCAAATAGTAAATGAGAAATACCTGGACAGACTATCCAAGATTTTCGACTGAACAGACATGCTCCACAAGAATTAGCTGTGTCCATTCCACACGAAAGCACCCTCGACTTGTACTTTTCACGGAAAAAAGAGGGGCTTGCTACGCGTCCGCACGTGGATCTTTATGAAAGATCTGCTGCCTCAATAGCCGCTAGATCTGGTGTCATCTAGCAGCTCAGCCCCGTCCCCACATTGCAACAGAGCACATGTCGCACAAACCCTTTTGCAACTTGTGTTGTTGCATATATATTTTTGTCTTTTCTGAAACATGGGTGTTGTTGCGGAATGAACTTTTGCAATATACATGATGTTGCAGAAAAAAAACATCTTCATTTTCATGCAACATGGGTGTTGTCATGGAATTAACTTTTGCAACTGCAACATAGATGGTGTTGCTAGAAAATTATCCCCTTCGCTTTTCTCTAACATGGGTATTCTTTTGGAAGGAACTTTTGCAACCCAAACGTTGTTGTAGAAAAAAAATTGCAATGAAAATTATGATACATAAATGTGTTGGAGATATGCCCTAGAGGCAATAATAAAAGCATTATTATTATATCTCCTTGTTCATGATAAATGTCTGTTATTCATGCTTGAATTGTATTGTACGGAAACAGCGATACATGTGTGAATACATAGACCACAATGAGTCCCTGGTAGGCCTCTAGTAGCCAGCTCGTTGATCAACAGATGGTCATGGTTTCCTGACCATGGACATAAGATGTCAGTGATAACGGGATCACATCATTAGGAGAATGATGTGATGGACAAGACCCAAACTTGAGCATAACACGAGATCGTATAGTTCGTAATGCATAAGCTTTTCAGTGTCAAGTATTTATTCCTTAGACCATGAGGTTGTACAACTCCCGGATACCGTAGGAGTACTTTGGGTGTGCCAACCGTCACAACTTAACTGGGTGGCTATAAAGGTACGCGTCGGGTATCTCCGAAAGTGTCTGTTGAGTTGGTACGAACCGAGACTGGGATGTTGTCACTCCGTATGACGGAGAGGTACCTCTGGGCCCACTCGGTAAGACATCATCATAATGAGCTCAAAGTGACTAAGTGGTTAGTCACGGGATGATGGATTACGGATCGAGTAAAGAGACTTGCCATAACGAGATTGAACAAGGTATCGGGGATACCGACGATCGAATCTCGGGCAAGTACCGTACCGATGGACAAAGGGAATAACATACGGGATTGAGTGAATCCTTGACACGGTGGTTCATCCGATGAAGATCATCGAGGAACACGTGGGAACCAACATGGGTATCCAGATCCCGCTGTTGGTTATTGACCGGAGAGTGGTCTCGGTCATGTCTACGTGTCTCCCGAACCCGTAGGGTCTACACACTTAAGGTTCGGTAACGCTAGGATCGTAGAGATAAATGCACGTGGAAACCTGAAAGTTGTTCGGAGTCCCGGATGAGATCCCGGACGTCACGAGGAGTTCCGGAATTGTCCGGAGGTAAAGATTGATATATGGGAAGTCCAGTTTCGGCCAACGGGTGATCTCCGGGGGTCACCGGGAGCGTCCCGGGACCACCGGAGGGGCCCCGGGGGTCCACCGGGTGGGGCCACCCATCCCGGTGGGGCCCCTAGGCCGCGAGGGGATGTGTCCAGCCCTCTGGGCTGGCGCACCACAAGGTGGCCCACCTCCCCATGCGCCTAGGGTTAAAACCCTAAGGGGAGGGGGGGGGGCCACCACTTGCCTTGGGGGAGGAGGACTCCTCCCTGGCCGCCGCCCCCCTTTGCAGATTGGATCTGCAGGGGGCTGGCGCCCCCCTGGCCCCCTATATATATGTGGGGGGGGGGAGGAGAGGGCAGCCGCACCCCAAGCCCTGGCGCCTCTCCCCCTCCCGTCACACCTCCCAACTCCCACGCAAAGCGCCCGACGAAGCCCTGCTGCGATCTCCACTGCATCCGTCATCACGCCGTCGTGCTGCCGGATCTCTGACGACTTCTCCTCCCCCCTTGCTGGATCAAGAAGGAGGTGACGTTGCTGCACCGTACGTGTGTTGAAGGCGGAGGTGCCGTCCGTTCGGCGCTAGATCATCGGTGACGAAGAACGTGAAGAGTACGACTACTTCATCCTTGCTTCGTTGAAAGCTTCCGCACGCAATCTTCATATCGGTATGTAGATGCACTCTTACTTGCTCGTTGCTAGATGTCTCCATAGTTGGATCTTGGTGAACACGTAGAAATTTTTTGAATTATGCTACGTTCCCCAACAGTGGCATCTGAGCCTAGGTTTTATGCGTAGCATCTTGCACGAGTAGAACACAAAGCAGTTGTGGGCGTATGATCTTGTTCAACTTTCTTACCGTTACTAGTCAATCTTGATTCGGCGGTATTGTGGGATGAAGCGGCCCGGACCGACCTTACACGTACGCTTACGTGAGACTGGTTCCACCGACAGACATGCACTAGATGCATAAGGTGGTTGGCGGGTGTCTGTCTCTCCTACTTTAGTCGGATCGGATTCGATGAAAAGGGTCCTTATGAAGGGTAAATAGAAGTTGACAAATCACGTTGTGGTTTTGGCGTAGGTAAGAAACGTTCTTGCTAGAAATCCTATAGAAGCCACGTAAAACTTGCAACAACAATTAGAGGACGTCTAACTTGTTTTTGCAGCATGTGTTTTGTGACGTGGTATGGCCAAGAACGAAGATGTGATGAATGATATATGTGATGTATGAGATTGATCATGTTTTTGTAATAGGGAATCACGACTTGCATGTCGATGAACTTGACAACCGGCAGGAGCCGTAGGAGTTGTCTTTATTATTGTATGACCTGCGTGTCACTGAATAACGCCATGTAATTACTTTACTTCATTGCTAAACGTTAGCTATAGTAGTAGAAGTAATAGTTGGCGTGACAACTTCTTCAAGACACGATGATGGAGATCATGATGATGAAGATCATGGTGTCGAGCCGGTGACAAGATGATCATGGTGCCCCGAAGATGGAGATCCAAGGAGCAAGATGATATTGGCCATATCATGTCACTATAATTGATTGCATGTGATGTTTATCATGTTTATGCATCTTGTTTACTTAGAACGACGGTAGTAAATAAGATGATCTCTCACTAAAAATTTCAAGTAATGTGTTTCCCCTAACTGTGCACCGTTGCTAAAGCTCGTTGCTCCGAAGCACCACGTGATGATCGGGTGTGATAGGTTCTAACGTTCGCATACAACGGGTGTAAGACAGATTTACACACGCGATACACTTAGGGTTCACTTGACGAGCCTAGCATGTACAGACATGGCCTCGGAACACGGAAGACCGAAAGGTCGAACACGAGTCGTATAGAAGATACGATCAACATGAAGATGTTCACCGTTTTTGACTAGTCCGTCTCACGTGATGATCGGACACGGACTACTCAATTCGGATCGTGTATCACTTAAGATGACTAGAGAGATGTCATTCTGAGTGGGAGTTCATTAAAATTTGATTAAGATGAACTTAATTATCATGAACTTAGTCTAAATTCTTTACAATATCTCTTGTAGATCAAACGGCCCACGCTCCAGTTTCCCTCAACTTCAACGCGTTCCTAGAGAAAACCAAGCTGAAAGACGATGGTAGCAACTATACGGATTGGGTCCGTAACCTGAGGATTATCCTCATAGCTGCCAAGAGATCATATGTCCTAGAAGCACCGCTAGGTGATGCACCTGCTCTCGATGCGGACCAAGACGTTTTGAACGTCTGGCAGTCGCGTAGTGATGATTACTCCCTGGTTCAGTGCGGCATGCTTTACAGTTTAGAATCGGGGCTCCAAAAGCGTTTTGAGCACCATGGAGCATATGAGATGTTCGAAGAGCTGAAAATGGTTTTCCAAGCTCATGCCCGAGTCGAGAGATATGATGTCTCCGACGCATTCTACAGCTGTAAGATGGAGGAGAACAGTTCTGTCAGTGAGCACATCCTCAAGATTTCAGGATTGCACAACCGCTTGTCTCAGCTGGGAATGAATCTCCCAGATGAAGCGGTCGTTGACAGAATCCTCCAGTCGCTCCCACCAAGCTTCAAGAGCTTCGTGTTGAACTTCAATATGCAGGGGATGGAGAAGTCCATTCCCGAGGTGTATTCAATGCTGAAATCAGCGGAGGTTGACATCAAGAAAGAACATCAAGTGTTGATGGTCAATAAAACCACTATGTTCAAGAAAGGCAAGGGTAAGAAGAACTTCAAGAAGGACGGCAAGCAAGTTGCCGCGCCTGACAAGCCTGTTGCCGGGAAGAAGCCAAAGTATGGACCCAAGCCTGAGACAGAGTGCTTTTATTGCAAGGGAACGGGTCACTGGAAGCGGAACTGCCCCAAATACTTAGCAGACAAGAAGGCCGGCAACGTCAAAGGTATATATGATATACATGTTATTGATGTGTACCTTACCAGCACTCGTAGTAGCTCCTGGGTATTCGATACCGGTGCAGTTGCTCACATTTGTAACTCAAAACAGGAGCTGCGGAATAAACAGAGACTGGCGAAGGATGAGGTGACGATGCGCGTCGGGAATGGTTCCAAGGTCGATGTGATCGCCGTCGGCACGCTACCTCTACATCTACCCTCGGGATTAGTTTTAAACCTGAATAATTGTTATTTAGTACCAGCTTTGAGCATGAACATTGTTTCTGGATCTCGTCTTATGCGAGATGGCTACTCTTCCAAATCGGAGAATAATGGTTGTTCTATTTATTTGAGAGATATGTTTTATGGTCATGCCCCGCTGGTCAATGGTTTATTTTTGATGAATCTCGAACGTAGTGATACACATATTCATAGTGTAGATGCCAAAAGATGTAAAGTTGATAATGATAGTCCCACATACTTGTGGCATTGCCGCCTTGGTCATATTGGTGTCAAACGTATGAATAAGCTCCATTCGGATGGACTTCTAGAGTCTCTTGATTATGAATCATTTGACACGTGCGAACCATGCCTTTTGGGCAAGATGACCAAGACTCCGTTCTCCGGAACAATGGAGCGAGCAACCAACTTGCTGGAAATCATACATACCGATGTGTGCGGTCCAATGAGTGTTGAGGCTCGCGGAGGCTATCGTTATGTTCTCACCCTCACAGATGACTTGAGTAGATATGGGTATATCTATTTGATGAAACGCAAGTCTGAGACCTTTGAAAAGTTCAAGGAATTTCAGAATGAGGTTGAGAATCAGCGTGACAGAAAAATAAAGTTCTTGCGATTAGATCGTGGGGGTGAATATTTAAGTCATGAATTTGGCACACACCTTAGAAGCTGTGGAATTGTTTCACAATTGACACCGCCCGGAACACCTCAACGTAACGGTGTGTCCGAACGTCGAAATCGTACTCTGTTGGACATGGTGCGATCTATGATGTCCCTCACCGATTTACCGCTATCTTTTTGGGGTTATGCTTTAGAGACTGCCGCATTCACTTTAAATAGGGCTCCGTCGAAATCCGTTGAGACGACTCCGTATGAACTTTGGTTTGGCAAGAAACCGAAGCTGTCGTTTCTGAAATTTTGGGGTTGCGATGCTTATGTCAAGAAACTTCAACCTGAAAAGCTCGAACCCAAATCGGAAAAATGCGTCTTCATAGGATACCCAAAGGAAACAATTGGGTATACCTTCTACCACAGATCCGAAGGCAAAGTCTTTGTTGCCAAGAATGGATGCTTTCTGGAGAAAGAGTTTCTCTCGAAAGAAGTGAGTGGGAGGAAAGTAGAACTTGATGAGGTGACAGTCACCCCTCCTGGACCGGAAAGTAGCGCAGCACAGGAAACTGTTCCTGAGGTGCCTGCACCGACAAGGGAGGAAGTTAATGATAATGATCATGAAGAAACTGATCAAGTTACTACTGAACTTCGAAGGTCCATAAGGGTACGTTCCGCACCAGAGTGGTACGGCAACCCTATACTGGAAATCATGTTGTTAGACAACGGTGAACCTTCGAACTATGAAGAAGCAATGGCGGGCCTAGATTCCAATAAATGGCTTGGAGCCATGAAATCTGAGATAGAATCCATGTATGAAAACAAAGTATGGACTTTGGTGGACTTGCCTAATGATAGGCACGCCATAGAAAACAAATGGATATTTAAGAAGAAGACAGACGCGGATGGTAATGTGACCATCTATAAAGCTCGGCTTGTCGCTAAGGGTTATCGACAAGTTCAAGGGATTGACTACGACGAGACTTTCTCTCCCGTAGCGATGCTGAAGTCAGTCCAAATCATGTTAGCTATTGCCGCATTCTATGATTATGAGATATGGCAAATGGACGTCAAAACAGCATTCCTTAATGGCTTCCTCAAGGAAGAGTTGTATATGATGCAACCGGAAGGTTTTGTCGATCCATAGAACGCTAACAAGGTATGCAAGCTCCAGCGCTCGATTTACGGGCTGGTGCAAGCATCTCGGAGTTGGAATATTCGCTTTGATGAGGTGATCAAAGCGTTTGGCTTTATACAGACTTATGGGGAAGCCTGTATTTACAAGAAAGTGAGTGGGAGCTCTGTGGCATTTCTCATATTATATGTGGATGACATATTGCTGATGGGAAATGATATAGAATTCTTGGAAAATGTAAAGGCCTACTTGAATAAAAGTTTTTCAATGAAGGACCTTGGAGAAGCTGCTTACATATTAAGCATCAAAATCTATAGAGATAGATCGAGACGCCTCATTGGTCTTTCACAAAGTACATACCTTGACAAAATATTGAAGAAGTTCAATATGGATCAGTCAAAGAAAGGATTCTTGCTTGTTTTGCAAGGTATGAGATTGAGTAAAGCTCAGTCGCCGACCACGGCAGAAGATAGAGAAAAGATGAGTGTCATTCCCTATGCCTCGGCAATAGGTTCTATCATGTATGCCATGCTGTGTACCAGACCTGATGTGAACCTTGCCATAAGTTTGGTAGGGAGGTACCAAAGTGATCCCGGTACGGAACACTGGACAGCGGTCAAGAACATCCTGAAGTACCTGAAAAGGACTAAGGATATGTTTCTCGTTTATGGAGGTGACGAAGAGCTCGTCGTAAAGGGTTACGTCGATGCTAGCTTCGACACAGATCTGGATGACTCTAAGTCACAAACCGGATACGTGTATATTTTGAATGGAGGGGCAGTCAGCTGGTGCAGTTGCAAGCAAAGCGTGGTGGCAGCATCTACATGTGAAGCGGAGTACATAGCTGCTTCTGAAGCAGCGCAGGAAGGAGTCTGGATGAAGGAGTTCATCACCGACCTAGGAGTCATTCCAAGCGCGTCAAGACCGATGACTCTCTTCTGTGACAACACTGGTGCTATTGCTATTACCAAGGAGCCCAGGTTTCACAAGAAGACCAAGCACATCAAGCGCCGTTTCAACTCCATCCGAAATTATGTTCAGGATGGAGACATAGATATTTGTAAAGTGCATACGGATCTGAATGTAGCAGACCTGTTGACTAAACCTCTTCCACGGGCAAAACATGATCAACACCAGAACTCTATGGGTGTTCGATTCATCACAATGTAACTAGATTATTGACTCTAGTGCAAGTGGGAGACTGTTGGAGATATGCCCTAGAGGCCATAATAAAAGCATTATTATTATATCTCCTTGTTCATGATAAATGTCTGTTATTCATGCTTGAATTGTATTGTACGGAAACATCGATACATGTGTGAATACATAGACCACAATGAGTCCCTGGTAGGCCTCTAGTAGCCAGCTCGTTGATCAACAGATGGTCACGGTTTCCTGACCATGGACATAAGATGTCAGTGATAACGGGATCACATCATTAGGAGAATGATGTGATGGACAAGACCCAAACTTGAGCATAACACGAGATCGTATAGTTCGTAATGCATAAGCTTTTCAGTGTCAAGTATTTATTCCTTAGACCATGAGGTTGTACAACTCCCGGATACCGTAGGAGTATTTTGGGTGTGCCAACCGTCACAACGTAACTGGGTGGCTATAAAGGTACGCATCGGGTATCTCCGAAAGTGTCTGTTGAGTTGGTACGAACCGAGACTGGGATGTTGTCACTCCGTATGACGGAGAGGTACCTCTGGGACCACTCGGTAAGACATCATCATAATGAGCTCAAAGTGACTAAGTGGTTAGTCACGGGATGATGGATTACGGATCGAGTAAAGAGACTTGCCATAACGAGATTGAACAAGGTATCGGGGATACCGACGATCGAATCTCGGGCAAGTACCGTACCGATGGACAAAGGGAATAACATACGGGATTGAGTGAATCCTTGACACGGTGGTTCATCCGATGAAGATCATCGAGGAACACGTGGGAACCAACATGGGTATCCAGATCCCGCTGTTGTTTATTGACCGGAGAGTGGTCTCGGTCATGTCTACGTGTCTCCCGAACCCGTAGGGTCTACACACTTAAGGTTCGGTAACGCTAGGGTCGTAGAGATAAATGCACGTGGAAACCCGAAAGTTGTTCGGAGTCCCGGATGAGATCCCGGACGTCACGAGGAGTTCTGGAATGGTCCGGAGGTAAAGATTGATATATGGGAAGTCCAGTTTCGGCCAACGGGTGATCTTCGGGGGTCACCGGGAGCGTCCCGGGACCACCGGAGGGGCCCCGGGGGTCCACCGGGTGGGCCCACCCATCCCGGTGGGGCCCCTAGGCCGCGAGGGGATGTGTCCAGCCCTCTGGGCTGGCGCACCACAAGGTGGCCCACCTCCCCATGCGCCTAGGGTTAAAACCCTAAGGGGAGGGGGGGCCACCACTTGCCTTGGGGGAGGAGGACTCCTCCCTGGCCGCCGCCCCCCTTTGCAGATTGGATCTGCAGGGGGCTGGCGCCCCCCTGGCCCCCTATATATATGTGGGGGGGGGGGAGAGGGCAGCCGCACCCCAAGCCCTGGCGCCTCTCCCCCTCCCGTCACACCTCCCAACTCCCACGCAGGGCGCCCGGCGAAGCCCTGCTGCGATCTCCACTGCATCCGTCATCACGCCGTCGTGCTGCCGGATCTCTGACGACTTCTCCTCCCCCCTTGCTGGATCAAGAAGGAGGTGAAGTTGCTGCACCGTACGTGTGTTGAACACGGAGGTGCCGTCCGTTCGGCGCTAGATCATCGGTGACGAAGAACGTGAAGAGTACGACTACTTCATCCTTGCTTCGTTGAAAGCTTCCGCACGCAATCTTCATATCGGTATGTAGATGCACTCTTACTTGCTCGTTGCTAGATGTCTCCATAGTTGGATCTTGGTGAAGACGTAGAATTTTTATTGAATTATGCTACGTTCCCAACAAAATGTTGTTGCCATTGCAGACAACACCATCGTCGCTCGCCAACCATTAGGATATCCACCTCTGAGCTTCCTCCTCGAGCGTCGCCAATCCCTGTTGCTTCCGGCCTTCAATGCTACCTCCATGGGTGGCCACGACCGGGTTGGGGAAGGACATGGCCAGGTTGAGGCGGCCACGAGAGGTTTGCGTGGCCATGGCTGCTTTTTTTAGAAAAGGGGCTTGACCTCGGCCTCTGCATCAAATTGATGCAGACAACCATATTATTAAAAAATCAAACAGGTCCAACAAAGTTGTTACATCCTTCGAACATAAAGGGAAATAGGACCGCCACATCCGGCAGGCAAATACAGATAAGCAACTAAACAGCTATCCTATTACATGACCGCCAGCCAAACCGGTTGTAGATATCCCGAGCTACCGTCTCCCAGCGGATAGACGCAGTAACCAAATGCTCCCTGGCCTCCGTCTGAGTGAGTAGCGACCACATACGGATAAGAGTAGTGGCCCTGAAGATAACCTGCAAGAAATGAATGTTTGTTGTTCTGTTAAAAACCAAGTCGTTTCGGCAGTTCCAAATAGCCCAAAGTAAAGCACATACTCCCACTCGGATATGTTTCGCTATTACCACATCAGTCCCCTGTAACCATGTTCCAAATAGCGTGTTTATGGATGACGGGGGATTTATGTTGAAGGCTATCTGAACCGACCTCCATAAGATCTTGGCCATAGGGCAGTCTAGGAAGAGGTGTCTAATAGATTCGTCCTGATCGCAAAAACTACATCTTTTAGACCCCGTCCAGTTTCTTTTTGCCAAATTATCTTTAGTTAGGATGACCCGTTTATGTACGAACCACATAAACACTTTGATTTTTAGAGGTACTTTTATCTTCCACACATGTTTCGAACTAGGAACCACGCTAGTGTTAATAATATCCTGATACATGGACTTCACTGGAAGCACCCCGTTCTGAGCTAGTTTCCAGTGTATCCGATCTGGACGTTGAGATAATTGGACATCCATCAGTCTTCTCACAAGATGGAGCCAGGCTTCCCAACGGTTTCCCACTAACGTCCTTCTAAATTGGATATTCAGGGGAGTTGAATGTAATACCGTTGCAACGTAAGCCTCTCCTCGTTGAACAATATTATAAAGAGATGGGTATTGAATTGCCAGAGGTGTCTCCCCTAGCCAAGTATCTTCCCAGAATCTTGTGGATGCACCATCTCCAAGCAGAAATTTCACTCGATTAAAGAAGGTTGATTTGACTCGCATCAGTCCCTTCCAAAACGGCGAGTCAGTCGGTCTGACCGTCACCTGGGATAGTGTTTTGGTCTGAAGGTACTTATTACGAAGAATCTGTGCGCATGTGGCATTCGTGTCACAAGATAGCTTGTATAGCCATTTACTGAGTAAGCAACGATTCTTCACCTCTAAGTTTTCAATACCCGGACCTCCTTGGTCTTTCAGTCTGCAAATGATATCCCATTTAGCAAGTCTATACTTTCTTTTGGACTCATCACTCTGCCAAAAAAAATGTGATCGATAGAAATCTAGTCTTTTCCGTACTCCAACCGGGACTTCAAAAAAGGACAGAAGAAACATAGGCATACTTGTAAGGACCGAATTAATCAGAATCAATCGTCCTCCGTATGACATAAGCTTGCCCTTCCAGCAGCTTAGTTTTTTTTCAAATCGATCTTCAATGCTCTTCCACACTTTGTTTGTGAGCTTACGATGATGAATTGGTATGCCGAGATACGTGAAGGGCAGAGATCCCAAATCACAGCCAAACAATTCTTTGTACGCCTGTTGTTCTTCTTTAGCTCTTCCAAAGCAGAACAACTCACTTTTGTGGAAGTTAATCTTTAACCCCGATAATTGTTCGAACAAGCATAACACCAGCTTCATGTTCCTAGCTTTTGCCAGATCATGTTCCATGAAGAGGATGGTATCATCCGCATATTGCAATATTGATACACCCCCATCAACCAGATGCGGAACCAGGCCCCCTACGTGACCAGCTTCCTTGGCCCTCCCTATAAGGATTGTCAACATATCTATGACAATATTAAATAGGATTGGTGACATCGGGTCTCCTTGTCGCAACCCTTTATGCGTTTGGAAGTAATGCCCTATGTCGTCATTGACCTTTATTCCAACACTCCCTTTTTGCGTTAAAGCTTCCACCTGGTCTCTCCAGGCCTTATCAAACCCTTTCATGCGCAGAGCCTGTTGTAGGAAAGGCCATTTCACCTTATCATAAGCTTTCTCAAAGTCGACTTTGAAAACCACCCCATCCAGTTTTTTTGTATGGATTTCGTGCAACGTTTCATGCAGTACCACCACCCCTTCTAGGATGTTTCTGTCTGGCATGAATGCAGTTTGAGAAGGATTCACCACTGAATGTGCAATTTGTGTAAGCCTATTAGTCCCGACTTTGGTAAAAAAAATTAAAGCTTACATTAAGAAGACATATCGGCCTAAATTGCTCAATTCTAACAGCCTCTGTTTTCTTAGGAAGCAGTGTGATGGTACCAAACTTCAAGTGAAACACCTGTAGATGACCCAAGAAAAAGTCTTGGAACATCGGTAGCAAGTCTCCCTTGATAATATGCCAGCACTTTTTATAAAACTCCGCCGGGAAACCATCGGGGCCAGGAGCTTTATTGTTTTTCATTTGAGATATGGCTTCGAACACCTCTTTTTCCGTAAAAGGGGCAATCAAGATCTCATTCTCCTCTTCTATAAGCTGAGGCACATCTTGTACCCTCGATTCATCCAAAGAAACATAACTATCCTCGGGAGGCCCGAACAATTGTTTATAGTAATTGGTGATATAAGTCTTAAGGCTCTCTTGACCCACAATGGTACCTTCATCCTGCTCAAGTTGAATTTTTTTCTTCTTTCGATGTTTGCCATTCGCAATCATGTGAAAGAATTGTGTGTTATCATCCCCTTGGACGATTTTACGCACTTTAGCCCGCAACGCCCACTTCAATTCCTCCTCTCGTAACAATTCTTTTAGTCTTAACTCGGCTGCCATTTTAGTTTCCAACTCACTGGCGTCTAAGATGGCGTTCTCCGCTTGAATGTCAAGGGATTGGATAAGTGAAAGGAGCCTTTCCTTTTCAGCCTTATATATCCTCCCAAGGTGCTTTGCCCATCCCCTAAGGAATTGTCTCAAGTGTCTAACTTTTTGTTGCCATCGGTCAATATTAGATCTCCCTCCTACATCTTTCGCCCATTCTCTTGCAATCAGGTCTAAAAACCCTTCTCGTTCAAACCACGCCGCTTCAAAAGAGAAAGGACATTTATTCCCTACGTGTGTTGCCTCCCCCGAATCCACTAATAAAGGGGTGTGATCCGAAATTCCATGAGAGAGCGCTTGAAGTGTCACGAGTGGGAACTTTTGTTCCCATTCAACACTCGCCAGAACCCGGTCTAACTTCTCATAAGTCGGGATTGGCAGCGTATTGGCCCAGGTGAATTTCCTTCCAGAGAGCTCAATCTCGCGAAGGTCCAGGCTCTCAATAATTGTATTAAACATAAACGATCATCTGCCGTCAAAATTATCATTATTTTTTTCTTCCCGCTTACGAATAATATTAAAGTCACCTCCCACCAAAATGGGAAGCTGCTCATTCCCACAAATACGGACCAGATCTGCCAGAAACTCTGGCTTAAGCTCCGGTTGTGCCGCTCCATAAACCGCCACCAGAGCCCAGTCGAAACCATCGACCTTCGACCGAACCCGAAATTTAACTGCAAAATCACCCATAACCATGTTCCTCACTTCCAAAGAATCACATTTAACCCCCAATAAAATCCCGCCGGATCTTCCTCTTGGTGGTAAACAATGCCAGTCAAACTCCACTCCTCCTGACAAGGTGTTGAGAAACTGTGGTGTAAAATTGTCCCGTCCAGTCTCGAAAAGGGCAATGAAATCTAGTTTATAATCAATGGACGCCTCTGCCAAGAACCTTTTTTTAGCCAAGTCTTTAAGACCTCTGCTGTTCCAAAAGAGTCCTTTCATATTTCATCATGAAATTTTTTAGCTGTACGAATTCGCGCACTCCTACGGACAGCTGAAGTGGGATAAATCTTACGCTTCCATTTGCGCTTCGACTTTACCTGACCTACCACCCGGCCCTCACCAGCAAATTCTCCATCCACGTCCTCCTGGGATGTGCCTTCCCTGGAAGTCCTTGGAGAGGACAAAGCCTCCTCCTCCTCAGTCTCCAGGAGAGCAGGTTCAAGGTCCGCACACAAGCTAACAAGCACATTGACTCCCAAAGTAGCTACTTCAGAATCATTCAAGGGTTGAATTGCCGCTAGATTTCTAATCATCTCTAAAGCGCGGTCAGCTTCGAGATCCAAAATATCGTTAACGGATTTAACTATCTCTCTATCATTCTTACCCAGGGAGACCCCCAACTGATTGGCATTATTAACAATAGCTTCAGGAGAGAAATTCAAAATAGAATTGACTGTGTTAACTGACATACCGGTAGTGGTCTGAAGATCATGGAGCTTGGCTGCCCGCATGGCGCAACGAAGCTGCATATCATCGGTATCCGGTTGATCCTGTATGCGACAGCTCATCCGTCGACCAACAGTAACCGCGTCCGGAATCCCACCAAAGGCGATGACGTCCTCGCGAGAAATCCCGTTAGGGGTAAGGCCAATTGCCGTACCCCCCACCGGACTCACAGGTGTTGTCCCGATCGTAGCTCTCTCCACCGAACAGGGGATCTCCAGCGCCCCCTTCGCGAGCGCGCCGTCCTGGACCAGAGTCGGTGCCGCCCCATCCAGAGGCTGAGCGAGAACCGCTCCCTCCTTAGCCTGAGCAAAGGCCGGCCCCTCCAGGGAAAGAGTAAAGGCTGCTCCCTCCAGAACCTGAGTGGGGGCCGCCCCCTCCAGGGGCGACCTGAGCGGGATGGGGGTACAGGCCTCCTGCCCACACCCCCGTCCCGAAGAAGTCATCGGTGATGTCAGAGCGAGGGTCTCCTGCCCGCATCCGCTCTGTCCAACCCCCTCTGCACTGAGGGTCCCGTCCATCCCACTAGAAAACTCGTAAGGTCGCTCGAGTGGTGGTAACAGCGGTAGCTCAGACTCTACCGTGTCATCCAACTCCACCCTAGCACTCCAAAGGCGACTCGGCGCCGAATGCATACCAAAAGACCCAAAGCGAAGAGAGTTAGTTGGGGTGGAAGAATTAGTCTGTCTCGAACCCGACCTGTTCATGTCGTCCGACTGTTGTGGCGACCCCTTAGCCATCTCCTGCTGCGAGCTCTCAGGCTTCTTACTCTGCCCGCCAGAAGCCCCATCTCCCTCAGTCGTGTCCATATCCACGATGTCCTCTCCCTCGCCCTCCGGAGAAATCGGTGTGTCCTCGATTTCAAGTTCTAGGACATAAGTAACGCCAGCATGTGTCCACTTGACCACGTCCGGGACAAACTCCACACTGACAACACTAACAAGCAACCTTGCTGCACCATGAGACCGTGCGAAAGGCATATCCACCTGCTCTGTCTTGCCAATAAGAGAGCCCAAACTCCATGCAACCAGAAAGTTGTTAATGTAGCGACGTGGTGCACCAAAGAAACGAACCCATACCTTCTCTAATGATGTGCCCACTGGATCTTTCTCCTTCCACTCATCAAAAGTAAGGACAATGCTCGTACTGGGGATCCTGCACATGCCCCACTTGAGCATATATGCCTGATCCTCCTTAGTGGGAAAATCCACCTTGTAAGTCTGATCTTCCAGCTTGACAAGGTCCCACTGATGATTACCTGGAACAAGGTCCTGCAATTGGCGAATTATCTGTGCCTCTGTCAAACACCCATTAGCAACCTTGACGACTGCAGGGAAAGAACTCTCGTGAACCTGAGTCGAAGGTGCCACGTCAGGTGACTCAAAGAACATAAGCTCCTGGCAGCACACACCATATAGAGTACACACCGGCTTTGGACCAACAAGCAGAGGACAACTACTAGACTTATGCTGAGATATGCAACAATAATCACATAATTCCGTAGTGCACTCTGCCACAAAATGACCAGGCTCTCCACATTTGTGGCAAGGCAATTTCTTTTTCTTGATGGCCCACTTAGATAATTTTTCACCATTACGTTTATCCGTAGCCTTCTCAGAATTATCATCAACAACCACAGTCTCCGGAATGCTCACCGCAGCCAAGGCCTGGACTGTGGCCATGGCTGCTTGCATGCTACCTCCATGGCAATGGCCGGTGGGCACAAGCTGGAGCAGCTCGTGGGTGTCTTCATGGGAGCTAGCATCCCCATGCTACCCTGCTGCCTACATCCGTGATGAAGCCATGTAGGAGGCTGGATGGTTGGGGAAGGAAAGAAGAAAGCAACAAGGAAAAAAAGATCCGGATGAAAGTAGTCGAACGAGAAGATAAGGCAGCACGCGAAAGCGGTGCGCGGTCCATCACAACACGTGTCGTTTGTAGAAGGCGGCCTAAGCACTAGAAAAATCAGCTACCTAAAGGGGATCATTTCCCGAAAAAATAACATTATACTCAGACCAAGGAAACGCCCTTCCTGTGATGTTTTCCATTCCTTTGTTTTGCTCTCCTCCGGTCCAATGCAACCAAAAAAAGCTGGGAGTGGAGAAACTTTCCACGAAAAAGCAGCGATTCCCGTGTCCCGAACGAACCTACAGTGGGGAAAACATGTAGGGAGCGATTCCTTTGAAGTTTCCTTCGCTTTCCCCGTGAAGCGAAGGGGCCCTAAACGCCGGGGGGACCCAATCATCCCGCCACAGCGAAATCGCCCAATCCTAGCCATCCGTTGCTTCCGTGGCCGCCCCGCAAAGCCAACTGTATTTATGGACCACCCACACCCATCTGCTTCCTTCGCCTCGCCTCGCATCTCCTCATCTCCAGCTCCAACCTTTGTTGTTCCATACGAAAAGGAAGATATATCCCCCGTCTGGCAGCCTGCTTGCTTCCCGACTTCTTAATTCTGCTTTGCATTAGTGATTTAACTCTATTTGGCTGATCGAGTTCCGGTTCCGTCTTTCAGCTTTACCGCCCGCGCCGCGTCAGTTTCGGCTGCTGTGTTCGTTCTTGATTTGCCGGTGAGATCTCCGATTCGAGGCTTGCTCCTTTTCTTTCTGGCCCAGTTCATGTGTTGGTTTGGTTTCGGCGTGCCGATGATGATGCAAAAGCATCGGTGAATTCTGGATGAATGCGCTTGTGCACGCACAGCTCTCGTGATATCCACTGCGTAATAATCTGAGGCACGCGTCCTCTGAATTCGTGATTTCATTTTATTTGGCTGCTTGAGTTCCGGTTTCGTCTTTCAGCTCTGCTCTGCGTGAGATTCGGCTGCTGTGTTCGTTCTTGATTATGCCGGTGAGATCTCCGATTCGAGGCACGCTCCTTTTCTTTTTGGTTCAGTTTATGTGTTCTTTTTTCGTGGTTTTGGTTTTGGCGTGCCGATGATGATGCAAAAGCATCGGTGAATTCTGGATGAATGCGCTTGCGCACCACCAGTGCGCACAGCTCTGGTGATATCCACTGCGTAATACTCTGAGGCACACATCCACCCATCTTGGTTTCTTTTCCGGCCTCGTTTTCAAGGCCGATTCGAGACGCTAGATTAGCTTCTTTGGACCTCAATTGGTCTCCGACAGACTTGCAAAATGCCGGCCCTTTTTTCTGATCTTTTTTGCTTTGCATAACTACTGAATTCTTGCACACAGATATCAGCGGCTGAGATTTTTCGCAGCATGGGGGGAAATGGGTACCGAGCTGGTTACGACCGTGAATGGGCTAGAAGAATCATCAATGTTTTCCTCCTTTAGAACTGAGGAAAGATCTTGTTCTTGATAGGTTCGTCTTGGTTGGGGCTGGTTCTAATTTTTTTAGATTAAATAACATCTTTAAGATACCTTATTAGTACTTGATTCATATCAGAAATTGTTAAGTGGCATTTCAGAGGGACTACAGTTTTACTCTCCAGTTTACTCACGTGACACAGTTATATAAGTTACATTTGCATAGTCTATTGCATTGTTATATTTTCACATTGTGTTGTTCACAGTTTTGTATTCCGTACTTTGTTTCTTGTCTAAGAGCAGGTGATCAAGTTTCCTCTGTTTTGAGGTGGGTTATGGTGAAGGGGTCATGGAGTACTCACTGCCAGACTATTAGTGTACAACATTTGAACAGTTAGATCAATGGGTAAGGTAACTAGGACATTGTTGAACCTTTGGTGTCGGGATTATGATCGATGCATCGAGCAGAAACCGTGATACGAGTCATGCATTGATGGCGTGTTTCAGAACAGTTGTCTTTTGCTCCCTCGTAAAAATTTGGTGGCATTCGTTGATTGGTGAAAATAAAGTGGAAGGTAATGTAGTCAAGGCCACATTTCGGTAGTGTCATGTGTCTGTGGTGATCTGATAGCATGTGTGGATTGGCCAAGTTGTCTCTGCTGCCTGTTTCTTCTGGTATAGCATGTTTTCAGTTTCGTATAACTATTGTTGGATCTCTCAAACAGAGACTGGTAAGCTATAGATTTAGAAAGGAATTTTGATGCTTCCTTCAGGTGCAAAACGTTCCATGGATTTGAGAGGTTTGATCTTTTCGGGTAAGGATCGTTCAATGAAGCAGATTATGCTGTTGATCAATGCAGGTAACTTGACAGCTTGCGCACAGTTGAAATTGTTGTTTAAAGCGTGAGAAAATCATAATTTTGTGTTTTTCGTTCGGCGTCAGTATATATTGAAAATGAGACGTCCAAAGGCTCCGTGGCCCAATGGATAAGGCGCTGGTCTACGAAACCAGAGATTCTGGGTTCGATCCCCAGCGGAGTCGGCTTGTCTCATTTTTATCTCAGTCAATTCCTAACATATTTTTCTCTGTCTATTTTTTGCATCAGTTACTTTTAGTATTTTTCCCCAAAACAACTAATGTTTTCTTTCTCTGTTTAATTTTGCATCTGTTCATTTCTGATTTTTTTACTGGAAATGGCTAATATTTTATTTCTCTCTCTAATTTTTGCACCATTTAGTTTCACACAAAAAAAAATCATGAAACGGATAACATTTTCAATAATTTTTCATGACTTACGTGGAAACAGTTTGTCATTTTTATCTCAGTCCATTCCTAACATATTTTTCTCTGTCTATTTTTTGCATCAGTTACTTTTAGTATTTTTCCCCAAAACAACTAATGTTTTCTTTCTCTGTTTAATTTTGCATCTGTTCATTTCTGATTTTTTTTTACTGGAAATGGCTAACATTTTATTTCTCTCTCTAATTTTTGCACCATTTAGTTTCACACAAAAAAAATCATGAAACGGATAACATTTTCTTTTACACTTTAGGATAGCATTTTCAAGTCCACTCCCTTAAAATCAAAATAAAGCCCATTCCTTTCAAAATGCAAATAATTTTTCATGACTTACGTGGAAACAGTTTGTCATTTTTTCTTCACTTAACAGATAGTGTTATCATTTGCCACACCCCCTCTGCGTAATTGTTCTTTAATATTGCATTTGTTGCGGAGTCAACTAAGTTGTAGAAGTTTACTTAGCGGATAGTGCGCGGCGGCACTCCACACCTCGTTGGTTCATTTGGGATTGTTAAAAGGATAGAGAGAGGATTTGCGAAATATGATGGATCTATTATTGAGCCTCGAAGGTGAATATATATTAAGTACAAAACTTGGAGGGCAAGATAGTCTTTCCTATGGATAAGGTAGGAGATAGATTACAAATTTTAGACTATCAAATACGTGTAACCCGAATATATCTCTAACAGGGATTTTGTTTAGCTGTTGAAGATATGTTCTCCGCTGGAGTCGGTCCCCCGCGGAGTCGGCTTGTCTTGTTTCCCCTTTTTCCAGACAATTATCTTTTCTTTAATTCGGTCCATTTCCTTCAAAATAACTTTTGCACAGTTAGTTTTAGTTTTCTTTACCATCGAAATAACTAAGTTTATTTTTCTGTCTAGTTTTTGCATTGTTTATTTCAGACATTTTCTTCTAAAACCCGCTAGCATTCTCTTTCTCTATCTAACTTTTGTACCAATTAGTTTCAGTCTTTCTCCTAAAACAACTAATGTTTTCTTTCTCTGTCTAATTTTTGCACCCATTTGTTTCAGATTTTTTATTGGAAATAGTTAACATTTTCTTTCTCTCTCTAATTTTTGCACCAGCTAGTTTGAAAAAAGGGACAATTTTTTATGTGCCCTTAGTTGTGTCACCGTCGGCAGGAATACCCCTAGTTTTGGAAAATATGCGGTCTTGCCCAACTCACTTTGGTTGTCTTGTGCTTTCGCCCTTCTGGCACGGCTCCGTCCAATCATCACCGTTTGACCGTAAGCGACGCTAGTTTTTGGACACTGCTTGCCCCCCATTCCACCTAACCAGCTCGTGCAAGCTCACTCTCTCATTCCCCACTATCTCTCTTTCTCTCCGACGAACTGATGTGACCCGACTAGATGGCGAGTCGTTTGATGGCCCAATATTTCACGGTACTCGGCGAGGTAGAAAATTCCACGGCGAACAGAAGTCGTAATAGTAGACGTAGGCGACGATGTAGCAGATCGGTTCTTCGGATCAAGCAGTACGCTAGAAGACCAAAGAATTAAACTTACGAACGGAAAGGATCGGATCGAACCGGCCGCGTAGCAGCAACTTAATCTCTCAAGATTTAGCAAAACAACTCGGATATTTGGCGCATCCTGACGTGATGCTTTTCTCGATATTTTAACTCCAAAAACTTCTGTCCACTTTAAACATTTCTTCCTACCTTCTGGCAGATTATGAACATGTGAAATATTGGTAGCCGTAGAACTAGTCTGAGTGGCCAATGGCACAAAAATGGCACTAGTGTTCACTTCATCCCCTCGTCCTTCAAAGGAAACCGTCCTTGGTTTCGGAGCAGTCTTTGCAACCTTCTTCAGTGCAACATGTTCATCCATCTTGATTGCATTGCCGAACATTGGTCGTAACACACCTCGCTTTCCATCATCCCAAAATGAATATGTATTTGTTCGGCCTTCATGTGTAGCATTGTGATCAAACTGCTATGTTCTCCCCAATAATAAGTGGCATGCATCCATTGGTATGACATCACAAATCACCATATATGTGTAGTCGCCAACGGAGAATTTGACACGCACCTTATGAGTAACCTTGAGCTTTCCAGTATGGTACATCCACTCGACACGGTGGGGCTGCGGGTGCTTCCATGCAAGCAACCCTAAAGCATCAACTAACCCTTTGCTGACTGCATTGGTGTAACTTTCACCATCTATAATTAGCTTGCAATTGGCATTGTTAATCTTACACTCGGACTAGAAAATATTCCATTGCTGCCCCTTATCCACGATACAGTCTTCTTGCACTTGTTGCACCATTAATGATTGGTATGCTTCTGCAGCTTCGAAACTCATCTCAGTCACCTTTTCATCACCTTCAGATTTCTCACTAGACGTGTCAATATTTTTTTCTCCATCACTCGCAGACATGTATCCTTCTTTTGTGAGGAGTACTCTCCTCTCATTAGGACACTCAAACTTTGTATGCCCCCTGCCACCACACTTAAAGCACACGATATCACTAGTACGAGAGTTAGAAGCACGAGACGATCCAACCTTGGATGGAGATACTTCCTTGGTAGCCCGCTTAGAATCAGATTTGAAACCGCTATTACCACCGCCTTCTCCCTGAAAATTATGTCGCATTGAGTTTGATAAATTATCATGACCACCACGACGCTTTACTTGCTGCTCAGCTCGAGTGGCATGGTGTAATAATCCCTGTAATCCCGTATATTCAACCATATCGACACGGTCTTGTATCTCTGATTTCAGACCATGCATGAACCGTGCCATTGCAGCCTCTTCTTGCTCCTCTACCCCTGTACGAATCAATAATATTTCCATCTCCTTATAATACTCCTCAACACTAGAGTTACCTTGTCGAAGCTGCTGCAAGCGGGTGTACAAGGTCCTAGTGAAGTGCTCCGGAACAAAACGTCTCTTCATGATACTCTTCATCCGATTCCAAGACTTCGGACATCCTCTCACGCGACATAGTTGGTTCCACCATATTAAAGCATAGCCCGTGAACTCAATAGATGCAGCACAAACCTTTTTCTCCTCGGTGTACCGCTGTCCATCAAAAATCTGATCCACGCGCATCTCCAACTCCAAATAATCATCCGGGTTGTCTTTCCCGCTAAACGACGGTATGGAAATTTTTATTCTTCCGATACCATTATCTTCGTAGGCGCGCCGCGGACGTTCATGTCCTCCCCCATGGTGCAGGCCACCTCCATGATGGTTATAAGCACACCACACAAGCTCATAATAGCTACCAACCCCCTCAGACTGATGGTCTTCAAGCTCACCATTGTTGCGAACTTGTTCGCCTACCCGCTGTCCAGATAATTGCCGATGACGACGTGGTGCAGCAGACCCATCACTATGCGGTGAACGTGGTCTCAATCGATGAACGGCCTCGGTCAAATCAGCAATCTTTTTTCCTAGACTTTCCTCAACCTTGTCAATGCGCCTCCCCACTAGATTCAGCACATAGTCACGAGTTGCCTCCAATCCTAGCATGATAGCCGGCGCAACACTCGGATCATAGGTGGGCAAGGGCAGCTCGTCTTCCACATCTCCTTCATGTGCACCATGCACACTTGAATTTGATTTCTGTGAATTCACCATTGTAGCAACTCAAGTAGATCAACTGAAGAACCAGAGAGAGAAAAATTGTACCGTGATCAACCTTGCTCTGAATACCACCTGATGTGACCCGACTAGATGGCGAGTCGTTTGATGGCCCAATCTTTCACGGTACTCGGCGAGGTAGAAAATTCCACGACGAATAGAAGTCGTAATAGTAGACGTAGGCGACGATGTAGCATATCGGTTCTTTGGATCAAGCAGTATGCTAGAAGACCAAAGAATTAAACTTACGAACGAAAAGGATCGGATCGAACCGGCCGCACAGCAGCAACTTAATCTCTCAAGATTTAGCAAAACAACTCGGATATTTGGCGCATCCTGACGTGATGCTTTTCTTGATATTTTAACTCCAAAAACTTCTGTCCACTTTAAACCTTTCTTCCTACCTTTTGGCAGATTATGAACATGTGAAATATTGGTAGTCGTAGAACTAGTCTAAGTGGCCAATGGCACAACAATGGCACTAGAGTTCACATCATGAACCCTAGCTCTCTTGGTGGCAAAACTCTAGCTGTGCACCGCGAGATCCATTGTCGGGCGATGGGGGAGAGCAGAGAAAATGTCGGCGGCCACGGCCGCCGCCGTAGGGACACCACATCTGCACTGAAGCGCGGAGAAAGCGGCGATGGTGGCGGAGCTAACGGTGACAAGGGCGGTGGAACTCGAGAGCACAAACGACGCCCACGGTGACAAGGGCAGCGGATCCGCAGGGGAGCGCGGACAAGGCAACGGTGGCGGTGCCCACGGCGACAAGGGCAGCGGATCTGCACAACAAATTCCCGCGATGTAAATATCAGACCTGGATCTACTCGTGCTTACTGTCGCTGGATTGATTCAGCGGTGATTTAGGCTCGGTTTTGTGTGTTTTCTCATGGGAGACCACTGTTCTCTATTTCATAGGATGAATCCAGCGACCGCGTTCTCTCTTTCTATTAGGATGGAGACCAATGTTCTACTTTTTGCTGGTACTAAAGGAAAAGATTATGGCTTCACATTTCCATTAGTTGTGGACAACACTAGTTCATACCAGCATTTTTGGGCCACCATTTGTGCCAACTATCCATGGGGATTGTTTGATGTTGTTGAGATGAGATATTGGGATAGTTGCAATCTTTGTTGGGTCCCTTTACAGTGTCACTCAGAGTTAGGTGTGATGTTTGTAACAAATGCAGAAAGTATGTCATACAATTTGGAAATCATAGTGATACAGAGAACTAGAACACAAAGGTTTGATAGCCTATCTACATCTAGGCCATATGCATCCATGCCATCTTGTTTTAAGCCATTGTTGGAGGGACAAGGGCTAGAACTAGTGCTAGCAGTAGAAGTAGGGCAGCAAGTACCACCTCTAGTGCTCATGGAACTCCAAGTGTTAATGAAAGTCAAGAACAACCAAAGAATAGTTGATCCAGTTGTGGAGGAGGCATTGACTGATGCATCAGGTGTGGAGGATGAGATACTTTATCCTGGATATGTCCATCATAATAATGAAGAAGAAAGAACATATAAGGACTATATTCCTACATAATTTTCATACACATATGCTGATGATATGCAAGAGGATCATGAAATGGGAGCTTTGAAGATGCGGATGAGGACAAACCTATAATGATGTATGACAGGGAAAATCCATCTATTGAGGATCTCCGTTGTATTCTTCCTTTCAAGTGGCTCAACCTCTCATGGTTCTTTGGTTTCACCTTCTTCCTTTTCCCTTCCATCTCGTTCTTAAGATTTCGGGACGAGATCTCTTGTTAGTAGGGGAGTGTTGTGACACCCCGAGACCGATGCGCCAGGTGTGAGCCAGTTATTCGTCGCCGTTGACATGTCATTTGCTTGCGTGTTGCATTTTGCCATGTCATCATGTGCATTGTCATCAGCATGTTTTCAAAACTTGCATCCGTCCGAGTCTGCCCGTCCTTTCCGTTATCCGTTCTGAGCCCAGACACACCCGCACGCACCCGCGGCACCTCCGAATTTTTATTTTATAAGTGGCCGGAAAATGTTCTCGGAATGGGATGAAAGTTGGCGTGTGGTCTTATTATAGCATAGGAAGACAGCCTGTCAAATTTCGTCGCATTCGGAGTCCATTTGATGCCCCAATGGTTAATCGCGTTAACCGCCGGAAGCCCTTTCTCTTTTGGCCCAGCACCCCTCCAACAGCCCGCTAGCCCATCCCAACCCCCTCCATGCTCTTGGTCGCTGGATCATGATCGTGTGGGCGAAAACCGCACCTCATTTGGACACTCCTAGCTCCCTTTACCTATAAATTAGCCCTCCCCGTCCAAATTCGCGCATGAAACCTAGTCCTCTTCCTTCTCGCGCCACCGGACATGTCCACTCCGCCTCCGGACGTGTCCACCCCGCCCAGCCACGTCGCTTCGGCCAATCACACGCCGCCACCTCAGCAACCACCGCCGCATCGACCAATCCGGAGCCGCCACCTCACCTCCCCTGCGCCCACTTCGCCGCCAGGTGCCCGGGGCCCAGATCCGGCCTGCCCCGAGCCGAACCGGGCCGCGCCGGGACCGCAGCCGCCGTCTCCGTCGCCCGTCTCCGCTCCGGCCACCGGAGCCTCGCCGGAGCCAGATCCCGCCGCCACCAGGGCTCCTGCACCGTTCCCTACCGCCGCCTAACCCCATCACCGCCGGACCAGCACCACACCGCCGCCGCTGCTCCCACGACCCTGCACGGCCCCGCCGTCGGCCGAGCTCGCCCCGCCGGAGCCCCTCGCCACCGGAGACCGCGCCCCGTCAACCCCCGCGCCCGGATCGGGTCTTCCCTGTCCCGTCCCCGCCGTCCTGCCTCGTAGGAGTGCGGCGCCACCCCGCCTCGCTCAATCCAGGCGGGATCGAGGAGGATGATGCCCAGCGTCGCCGGCCACTTGGGCCTCTCCCGCGGCCCAGCACGCCCCGAGGCCCAGCGCCTCAGCCCTACTCGCCTAGCCGGTCGGTCTCCTCTGCTGTTGGATGGGCCTAGCCCGCTAGGTGAGAAAACCCACGGCCCAGTTCGAGACTTGCCAGATTTTCACTAAGTCCTTTTCTCTGTCATATAATGTTGGCATCTTGTGATGGAGTTATCATTTTGCATGTGTGTCCGAATAAGCATGTAATATGTCAAAATGTTCGTCTCGTGATGATCTACATGTTAATTAGTTGCATTTGCATGCATGTTACTGTTCATCTTGTTTCTTAATCTTCGTTGCAAAACTGCTATGTGATGTTAGTGCCAAGTCCTTGTTGTCTGCCAACATTATGTTAGCATGTTTGTGAGGTTGTATCTTTGTGCATGTTTGTCCAAATGGAGTGTATGATATGTCAAAATGTTCATTGTGAAGTGCTCTACATGTTGGTGGCTGTTGCATTCATGTTAGGTGCCATATTGCCATGTTAATCTCTATTGCAAAAGTGCATGTGGTTGTTAAGTGCTGAAACTTGTTATGAGATGTTGATTTGTCTTTTTCATATCTTTATGTGTTATTTTTGTTTGAGCTACATGTCAATATGTTTTAGAAGCATAATCATGCCATCTTTACTGTGGTGCAATCCACTTTTCATGATATGCCTTGTGGTGTTTGCAACAAGCTTGTAAAGTAGCCTACTCGCTGTTGCTGATTTCTATGACTTGTTAAAAACTGCTAATTCTGGAACTGTTATAACCTGATGCCATGTTTGCTTGATGCCCCACTCAAACCCATGAATGTTTTGGGTTGTCCAATGATCATGTCTTGTTGTCCATGTTATGCTCTATCCATCCATGCCCTTGTTTGCATATATGGCCTGCTGTAACTTGTTATTTTCATGCTCTCAAGTTGCTATAAAATGTTTCTGTCAGCCTGTTATCAGTAAGTTCAGTTTTGGCATGTGAATTGCTAGCAATCTATGCATCCTATGACCATGTTCTTGCCTTGAGTAGCTTCATAAACATGTTTTCTTGCTGTTGGTTATATTCACATTCCATGATATGCTCTGAGATGACTTGCACAAGCTTGCAAACATGCCTACTTGTCGTTGTTGCTGCCATGTTTAGTTTATTTCACTAAGTCTGTGAATCTGTTATCTTTTGCTATCTTGCCATGATGTTTTGAGCATGTTCTAGTGGTGTTTTGTAGTATCTCAATGATCATGCTCGTAGTGCTTGACATGTACATGCTTGCCATGCCCTTTGTTGCCATGAAATGTTATTGCATCATGTTGTTTTGATGTCAACTATTTGCCTACTTGCTGTTTTGGGCTGATTGTTGTTATATCTTGTTTCATGTGTATGTGTTGAACCATTGCTCCGTTTTGAGCGCGTCCTATATGAAATTTGTGTGTTTTGCATGCAGATGCATAATAACATGTTGTATACCTGTCTGGAGTGTGTTCGCTTGATGTTTGGATGTGTTTTGCAGCATGTCATGCTTGTCTTGTTTTGCTCATATCTTCTAGGCCGTAGCTCCGAATTAAATGAACTTTATATGTAACTTGACTAAAATTTTGAGTAGATCATCATGGTGCATGTTAACTTGCTGTTTAACAACTTGAACTTAAGGTTTGTTCATATCTGGACCAATTTCGAAAATGGCATATGAGGACTTACCGAAATTGTTATATGTTGTTTTTCGGCCTCATTTAAACTTGTCTTGTTGTGTGTTCTTGCATGCTTCATCCCTTGCCATGTTTTGCATCATATAGACTTGTCTTGCATCATACTTGGTTGAGCATTATGTCATGTTCTTGTGTGGTGTGTTTACCGTGTTGCTTGCTTATTCTCGTTAGTGCTTCTTCTTCGTCTTCTTCAGGGACTCGTTCTTCTTCCTTGCGGGATTCCAGGCAAGATTACCGTCACCTTGGATACCTTTACTATCATTGCCATGCTAGTTGTCTTGATACTATCGTTATATGTCACGCTACCTATCAATTTGTTGACAAGCTCTCCTTGTTGACATGAAACCTCTAACCTTTGACACCAGCCCAGCGAACTGTTGTTTGGCTATGTTACCCGCTTGCGCAGCCCCTCTTATAGCGTTGTTAGTTGCAGGTGAAGATGAAGATTGCTCCATGTTGGAGCTGGACGTTGTTGGAATATCACAATATCTATAATTTAATTAATGCACATATATACTTGGCAATGGGTGGAAGGCTTGGCCTTTTGCTCGGTGTTTTGCTCCACTCATGCCGCCTTACGAACCGATAAACCGGCGTTATGTTCCTTGATTTTGCGTTCCTAACACGGTTGGGGTTTATATGGGCCCCCTTAATAATTCGCACTGCATAAAGCTTTTCCAGCAAGACCCAACTTTGGTACTACTTTTGCCTAATAACTAAAACTTGCATAGGGACCGGCTAGCACCCGAGGACTCTTAATCAACCCCCGGGCCAGTGCTCCTCATGAGTGTTGGTCCAAACCTGTCAACCGCCGGTGACCGCCAGGGGCAACTCTGGTATTTTGGTCTACCGGAAGTTTGGACAATCCAATCGTGGCCTGAGACGAGATACGCGCGGCTCCTATCAGGGTGTCGACACGTCGGGAGGTCTTGCTGGATTAGTTTTACCTTTGTCGAAATATCTTGAGCACGGGATTCCGAGAATACTCGGGTCTTCCCAACATGGAGTTGTGACTCCGCAGATTGTGAGCTTGTGATGGGCTAAGTTGGGACACCCCTGCAGGGTTTGATCTTTCGAAAGCAGTGCCCACAGTTATGTGGCAGATGGGAATTTGTTAATGTCCGGTTGTAGAAAACTTGACAGAGGATCCGAAATAAAATACACAATCATGTGAGTAACCATGATCGTCTCTTTTCACTTTGAGAAGAGAACACGGTGGGGTTATGTTTGACTCGCAGGTAGTCAGAATCTCTAGTGATCATTACTAGGTTGCAACCGTTTGCGTAGATTCTCATCTTATTCTTGTACTCGTAAGTTAGCCACCATACTTTTGCGTAGTCGCTGCTGCAACCTCACCACTATCCTTTCCATACCCAATAAATTTTTGCTAGTCTTGATACCCATGGTTATGGGATTGCTGAGTCCTCGTGGCTCATAGATACTACAACAATAGTTGCAGGTCCAGGTTTCCGATGACTTGACTTGAGAGCGATGTTCTCTGTGTTGGAGTTCTTCTTCCTCGTCAGTCTTGTGTTAGGTTCCTGGTCGGCAGCCTGGGATAGCAGATGGATGTCTTTGTGCTTTTCATGTTTGCATCCGTAGTCGGATGTTTTGTATATGATGATGTTGTTTTCATGTGAATTGTATGAATTGTTGTATCCTCCATGTATGTAAGTAATGGTAAGATGTAATGATATCCATCTTGCTAAGCGCTCGAAATGCGGTTGTGTCCCAATCACGAGTTCATCACGTGATCGGGATAGAATCACATCTTGGGCGTGACAAGTTGGTATCAGAGACGAACCTCGCGGTTACACGGATGTTTGTGGAAAGGTGCGCGGTCATGTTGTTCCTGACGTTTGTGACCCGTCGTGGCACACGGCATGACACATGTGCCGGACTGGAAGCACAGATGTATGTGCCAAGAGGGAACGTTCCTGTGGCCCGACGAGGACGTCGGTTCCTCTGAGTGAGAGTGTATGTGATAGTCTGGCTTATTAGGGATGATAGACTACTCATATCAATAAGGAATTCCTTCTTTTCCGGGAGCCCATTCAGACATAACTCCAAAGTTAAGCGTGCTTAGCTTGGAGTAATTTCAGGATGGGTGACCGACCGGGAAGTTGCTCCCGGGAGCGCACGAGTGAGGACAAAGTGCGCAGAAAAGACTAGTATTGATATGTGGGGCCAGTCTAGATCCTGCCAGGAGTAACGACCACCGGCGGGTGTGTCCGGGGTGTTACAGTGTGGTCTCCCCTTCCGCAGTTGATTGCAGAGATGCAGTTGCAACCTTTTCAATCAAATCTGAAACTGACTTCTCTATTCTGAAAAGTGACCCAACTAGGTTTACTGTCAAATGTGCTTATGGCAGGTGTAAATGGAGGCTACATGCCTCTTAAATGAGGAAGACCACATTGTTTCAGGTATTATGACAGGTGTAAATGCTTGTTATATTTTCTGCACTCACTGACTTATGTTATCTGTACTAACTGTTTGTTTTATTGTTTGTTGTACTTTCTTGTTTTAGATTAAAGTGAACCAACACCAACATACATGTCATAGTGTCAAAAGATCTTAGAGATTTAGAGCTGTAAAAAGAAGGTGGATTGCATATGCTTCTATGGCTTGGATCAGACAAAATCCTGCGAGTGGTCCTAAGGAAATTCAAAACAAGTTGTTAGAAAAGTATGGTGTGGAGGTGCCATACGACATGTGCTACTACGGTAAAGAGATGGCACTTGACAAAATCTATGGCAAGTAGAGTAACAGTTTTCAACTTCTTTATGCTTTCAAAGCTGAACTGGAGAGGGCATCACAAGGCAGTCTTGTAGACATTGACAGGCACACAGACGAGTCAAGATTAAAGGCAAGAAGTGCTATAAGGAGTGTTTTAGAAGGGTGTTTGTTTGCTTCCAAGCTTGTCATAAGGGTTTTCTGGAGGGATGCATGCCATACCTAGTTGTAGATGCTACAACATTGAATGGTAGGTTTAGAGGGTAGCTTGTGCACTAGATGGACACAACTTGTTGTTTTCGGTTGCTATGGTGTCCTAAAAGTGGAGTCTATTGAGAGCTGGACTTGGTTTTTCACAAACCTGGAGAAAATGGTAGGTGTAGGATTGAAAGTATGTTTACTTGACCAAATAAAACCTAACCTTTTCCACAATTTTAGTTGTAGGCATATTATAGCAATTAGGACAAATCAAGTAACACCCTACACATGCAATTCTAAGAGTATAGCCACGGAAAGTAGAACATTACACATGTAAGTAAAGGGGAGGGTTTGGAGAAGGCAAACACAATGGAGACACGAAGATTTTTGCCGTGGTTTGGATAGGTTGTGCTACCGTACGTCCATGTTGATGGAGACTTCAACCCACGAAGGGTCATAGCTGCGCGAGTCCATGGAGGGCTCCACCCATGAAGGGTCCACAAAGAAGCAACCTTGTCTATCCTACCATGGCCATCGTCCATGAAGGACTTGCCTCACTTAGTTAGATGTTCACGAAGTAGGCAATCTCCTTGCCCTTACAAACTTCTTGGTTTAACTCCACATCATGTCGGAGGCTCCCAAGCGACACATAACCAATCTAGGAGACACCACTCTCCAAAAGGTAATAGATAGCATGTTGATGATGAACTCCTTGCTCTTGTGCTTCAAATGATAGTCTCCCCAACACTCAACTCTCTCTTACATATTTGGCAACGGTGGAAGAAGGATTTTAGTGGAAAGCAACTTGGGGAAGGCTAGAAATCAAGGTTCAAATGGTAGGATTGGAATCTCTTGATCTCAACACATGAGTAGGTGGCTCTCTCTCAAAAAATGAATGGTGGAAGTGTAGGCACGTTCTGATGGCTCTCTTACCCGAGGAAGAAGGGGTGGAGGGGTATATATAGCCTCCACACAAAATCCAACCGTTACACACTTTTAACCCATCTCGATGGCCAATAATAAATATCGATGGCACCGATCTGTGTAAAAGATATGAACATTAGGAATCTCGGTGGGACCGACTGGAACAACTCGGATGGACCGATGTGCAATGCCTAGGGCAAATCTTGTCTTTGTGGCACCAATTAAATTGTCTCGGTGGGACCGAAGTGAAGCAATAAGGCAATAGAGAGTTGGCAAGCCATCTCGGTGGTACCAATTGCAATTTTCGGTGATACCAAAATAATTACAACAGGCAACAAAGAGTTGGCAAGGCCGTCTCGGTGGGACTGATATATATATCGGTGGATCCAATTTGATAGGGTTTGGCTGTGGCAGTTGTCCAGATGAACTCGATGGCTCTGGAAAGGAAATTTCGGTGCGACCGAGTTGGAATGTAGGGTTTGGACATATTTGGATAGAGAAAGTGGCTGAGGGTTTTGGAGCAATATCACTAAGCACTTGAGCAATCAGACCATTAAGCAACACTCATATATCGTGGATGTCGCCTAGAGGGGGTGAATAGGTGTGATACGTCTCCAACGTATCTATAATGTTTTATTATTCCATGCTATTATATTATAAACTTTGGATGTTTTATATGCATTAATATGATATTTTATATTATTTTGGGGACTAACTTATTAACCTAGAGCCAAGTGACAGTGACAATTTCTGTTTTTTCCTTGTTTTTTAGATTTTCAGAAAAAGAATATCAAACAGAGTCCAAACTGAATAAAAATTTCATGATGATTTTTCTTGGACCAGAAGACATCTAGAGGACTTCGAGTGATAGTCAGAAGATCCCTGAAGAGACGACAAGCCTCCAGGCGGTGCCCTAGGGGGCGCCACCTGGGCTTGTGGCCCCCTCGGGAGTCCACCGACCTCAATCTTTGGCCTAAAATTTCAGAAATATTCCAGAAACCCTAGATGCATCCACAAAAATACTTTTCCACTGTCACAGGTCTCTGTTCCCGTGAGATCCCATCTTGGGGTCTTTTTTGGTACTCTGCCAGAGGGGGGTTCGATCACGGAGGGAATCTACATCAACCTTGCCGCCCCTCCGATGATGTGTGATTAGTTTACCAGAGACCTACGAGTCAATAGCTAGTAGCTAGATGGATTCTTCTCTCTCTTTGATCTTCAATACAATGTTCTCCTTGATGTTCTTGGAGATCTATTCAATGTAATCTTCTTTTGCGGTGTGTTTGTCGAGATCCGATGAATTGTGGATTTATGATCAGATTATCTATGAATATTATTTGAGTCTTCTCTGAACTCTTTTATGCATGATTGAGATAGCTTTGTATTTCTCTTTGATCTATCGATTTGGTTTGGCCAACTAGATTGGTTTTTCTTGCAATGGGAGAGGTGCTTTGTGATGGGTTCAATCTTGCGGCGTCCTCACCCAGTGACATAATAGGGGTGGCGAGGCACGTATTGTAATTTTTGCCATTAAGGATAAAAAGATGGGGTTCATACCATATTGCATGAGTTTATCCCTCTACATCATGTCATCTTGCTTAAGGTGTTACTCTGTTTTTAACATAATACTATAGATACATATTGGATAGCGGTCCATGAGTGGAGTAATAGTAGTAGATGCAGGCATGAGTCGGTCTACTTTTCACGGACGTGATGCCTATATCCATGATCATTGCCTTAGATATCATCATAACTTTGTGCCTTTTTATCAATTGCTCGATAGTAATTTGTTTACCCACTGTATGCTTTCTTCGAGAGAGAAGCCTCTAGTGAAACCTATGGCACCCGGGTCTATTTTCCATCATATATTTTCAGATCTATAAAACCCAAAACTAAAAAATATATTGCTGCAATTATTTTGTGTTTACTTTATTTAGCTTTTTTACTTTTGTTTTAAATCTATCTCTATCAGCTCTCACTCTTGTTTGTGACCGTGAAGGGATTGACAACCCCTTTTCCGTGTTGTCTGCAAGTGTTTGTTAGTTTGTGCAGGTGCATAGATTGAAGACTTGCTTGTGCCTCCTACTTGATTGATACCTTGGTTCTCAGCTGAGGGAAATACTTATCTCTACTTTGCTGCATCACTCTTCAAGAGAAAAATCAACGCAAGCTCAAGAAGTAGCAGGAAGATTTCTGGTGCCATTGCCGGGGAGGTTCTACATTTAGCCTACCAAGTACTTGTCATAAAATCTCATCTCTTGCACTTACATTATTTTCATTTGCCTCTCATTTTCATCTCCCCCACTTCTAAAATGTTTTGAGAAAAATACAAAAATACTTGCCTTGTCTTTTCTTTTATCTTCTCGCTATGACTAGCGCTGCTTCCCCTCCTTTGTCTCCACACCTTGAAGTTCTTCACTTCAAATAGAAACAAGGAGAAAATTTAAAGGATGCTTGGTATAGGATGATAGAGTATTATCGCATCTGTGCTATAAAGGGGGGTATTAAGATTTTACTTCGTAATTTTTACATTGGTTTAACCATGTCCCATAGGGAACTTTTGGTTTTTACGGCTAAAGGAATTTTCATTGAGATCGATGCTAATGCTGCTTATGAGATAATAGAGGGAATGGTAGGAACACCACCCCAAATGGAATTTAATTATGCCCTTGGGGGAATATCCATTCTAGAAAAGTTGAGTAAAGTGCAGAAAAGTTTGATTGATTTACACAAATTCAATGAACCTCTCAAAAATATGAGTGGAAATCTCATCGGATGAACATGATAATTACTCATTGTAACAAACAACTAGATTCCTTAGATATACAGATCTCCTCATTCTCTAAGAAAAGTGGGAAGTGTAAAGAACATCCTGAAATTAAAAAAAAACCCCACTAAAATGACGAATACCAAAGATGACAATACCTAGATCGTTGTTTTTGCCTATCTAGGGGCGTTAAACAATAGCGTTTTTGGGAGGCAACCCAACTTTTTTGTTAATCTTTTTATTTCAGTTTTTTGAACAAATTTATCATCTAGCTTCTGGTTAGATGTGTTTTCATGTTTTAATTTAGTGTTTGTGCCAAGTAAGACCTTTGGGATGGTTTGGAAGATTGTTGATTTGATTTTGCTGAAAAACAGAAACTTTTGCGTCCAATGCAGAAAATTGTATAATTCACTGGAGCGTCATAATTTTCTGAATTTTTTACACAAGATTGATATACACCACGTTTTCGTAAAATTTTAGAATATTTAGAGTTGCATAAGTATGCTAAGTTTTCAGATTGCTACAAATTGTTCTGTTTTTGACAGATTCTATTTTCATCGTGTTGTTTTCTTATTTTGATGAATCTATGGGTAGTATCGGGGGGTATGAACCATGGAGAAGTTAGAACACATTAGATATAACACCAATATAAAATTAGAATGAGTTCACAACAGTACCTAAAGTGGTTATTTCATTTATTACGCTAACGGATCTCGTGAGTTTTCTGTTGAGTTTTGTGTTGTGAAGTTTTCAAGTTTTGGGTAAAGATTTGATGGACTACGGAATAAGGAGTGGCAAGAGCCTAAGCTTGGGGATGCCCAAGGCACCCCAAGGTAATATTCAAGGACAACCAAGCTCTAAGCTTGGGGATGCCCCTGATGGCATCCCCTCTTTTGTCTTCAATCCATCGGTAAATTTACTTGAGGCTATATTTGTATTCACCACATGATATGTGTTTTGCTTGGAGAATCTTGTATTATTTGAGTCTTTGCTTTTTAGTTTGCCACAATCATCCTTGCTATACACACCTTTTGAGAGGGACACACGTTAATCGTGAATTTATTAGAATACTCTTTGTGCTTCACTTATATCTTTTGAGCTAGGGTAGTTTGCTCTAGTGTTTCACTTATATATTTTTGAGCATGGTGGTGATGTTATTTTAAAGTAATTGATGAACTCTCATGCTTCACTTATATTATTTTGAGAGTCTAATAACAGCATGGTAATTTTCTTGGGTTGTGAATTTAGTCCTAATATGATAGGCATCCAAAGGGGATATAATAAAAACTTTCATAAAGAGCATTGTATATATGAGAAGTTTGATTCCTTGCAAATGTTTTGAGATATGAAGATGGTGATATTAGAGTTATGCTAGTAGTGAATTGTGTATTTAAATAAATACTTGTGTTAAGGTTTGTGATTCCCGTAGCATGCACGTATCGTCTTCTAGTTATGTGCTGAAGTTGGAGCGCAATTTACTCTTGATTGTATTCCTTTGTGTTAAAGTCGGGAGCGTGCGATGGTTAACAACTACCATCCTCTCCCCTAGGATCATGCGTAGTGCATATGTTACATGCCAATCCCTACTCACTCACATTGATATCAATGGATGGACATCTCCATAGTCCATTAATTTGCCTAGTTGATGTGAGACTTTCTCCCTTGTTTTGTCTACTACCATATTCTATTCCACCTAGAGTGCTATGTCCATGGCTCACGCTCATGTACTGCATGAAGAGTTGAAAATCTGAAGCGCGTTAAAAAGTATGAAACAATTGCTTGGCTGACACCGGGATGGTACATCATTTATACTTTGTGTTAAGAAGAAGGAGCATAACAAGACTATATGATTTTGCAGGGATAAGTTTCTTTAGCCATCTTATTTTTGAAGCTTCATAATTTTCTTTCTAGTATGCTTGAAGTATTATTGTTTTGATATCAATGAACTTTTGTTTTGAATCATATGGATCTGAAAACTCATGCCAAATAAAGAATAAATATATTGCTAAATATGCTAGGTAGCATTCCACATAAAAAAAATCTATTTTTATCATTTACCTACTCGAGGGCGAGCAAGAATTAAGCTTGGGGATGCTTGATACATCTCCAACGTATTGATGACCCACAATTGTAGGCGATCTATCGTAGTCCTTTCGATAAGTAAGAGTGTCGAACCCAACGAGGAGCAGAAGGAAATGATAGGCAATTTTCAGTAAGGTATTTTCTGCAAGCACTAAAATTATAGGTAACAGATAGTTTTGTGATAAGGTAATTGGTAGCAAGTGACAACAGGTAAAAGTAGATAAGGTGCAGAAAGGTGGCCCAATCCTTTTTGTAGCAAAGGACAAGCCTAGACAAACTCTTATATAAAGGAAAGCACTCCCGAGGACACATGGGAATTATCGTCAAGCTAGTTTTCATCACGATCGTCTGATTCACGTTCGGTACTTTGATAATTTGGTATGTGGGTGGACCGGTGCTTGGGTGCTGCCCTTACTTGGACAAGCCTCCCACTTATGATTAACCTCTAATGCAAGCATCCGCAACTACAAAATAAGTATTAAGGTAAACCTAACCATAGCCTGAAACATATGGATCCAAATCAGCCCCTTACGAAGAACCACATAAACTAGCGTTTAAGCTTCTGCCACTCTAGCAACCCATCATCTACTTATTACTTCCCAATGCCTTCCTCTAGGCCCAAATAATGGTGAAGTGTCATGTAGTCGACGTTCACATGACACCACTAGAGGAGAGACAACATACATCTCATCAAAATATCGAACGAAGACCAAACTCACATGACTACTAATAGCAAGACTTCTCCCATGTCCTCAGGAACAAAAGTAACTACTCACAAGACATAATATTGTTCATGATTAGAGGGGTATTAATATGCATAATGGATCTGAACATATGATCTTCCACCAAATAAACCAACTAGCATCAACTACAAGGAGTAATCAACACTACTAGCAACCCACAGGTACGAATCTGAGGTTTGGGTACAAAGATTGGATACAAGAGATGAACTAGGGTTTGAGAGGAGATGGTGCTGGTGAAGAAGTTGATGAAGATATCCCTCCCCAAGATGGGAGAGTTGTTGGTGATGACGGCGGTGACGATTTCCCCCTCCCGGAGGGAAGTATCCCCGGCAGAACAGCTCTGCCGGAGCCCTAGATTGGTTTCCGCCTCGGTTCCGCCTCGAGACGGCGGCGTCTGGTCCCGAAAGCCTCCTTATGATTTTTTCCAGGTCAAAACACCTCATATAGGAGAAGATGGGCATCGGGGGCCTACCGGCTGGCCCACGAGGCAGGGGGGCGCGCCCCCACCCTCGTGGATAGCCGGTGGCCCCCCTCGTGTGTTTCTTGAGCAATATATTTTTTATATTTTCCGAAACGATGTTCTGTTGAGTTTCAGGGCTTTTAGAGTTGTGCAGAATAGGTCTCCAGAGTTTGCTCCTTTTCCAGCCCAGAATTCCAGCTGGCGGCATTCTCCCTCTTCATGTAAACCTTGTAAAATAAGAGAGAAAAGGCATAAGGATTGTGACAAAACATACAAGAACAGCCCAAAATGCAATAAATATCAACGTATAAGCATGATGCAAAATGGACGTATCAACTCCCCCAAGCTTAGACCTCGCTTGTCCTCAAGCGAAAGCCGATATCAAAAAATATGTCCACATGTATAGAGATAGAGGTGCCGATAAAAACAAAGTACGGACATGAGGGCATCATGATCATTCTCATAACAGCAACTTATAGAAATATAGTCATATGATTCTTATGCTAAAGTAATAATTCGTCCACAATATCAAGTACGAATCATAAACTTCATTGGAAACTAACAAACTTTGATCTCGGTCATTGAAGCAATTGCAATTTATCGTAATATCGGAAAGAGTCAATATAAGAGCTTTTCAGCAAGCCTACATACTCAACTATCATATAGTCTTTCACAATTGCTCACACTCACGCAATACTTATGTTTATGGAGTTTTAATCGGACACAGAGAAAGATAGGGGCTTATGGTGTTGCCTCCCAACCTTTCACCTCAAGGGTAATTTCAACAGTAATAGATCATGAAAACTTACATCCAAGTGGGTATATATGTCAGGATCTTTCCAACACAATGTGCTTGCCAAAGGATAAAGTGTAAAAAGGAAAGGTGGATTTCACCTTGACACTTATAAGACATGAGTAATAGATAGGCCCTTTGCAGAGGGAAACAGAGGTTGTCATGTGTTTTTATGGTTGGATGCACAAAGTCTTAGCATAGAAGAACTTCGCTTTATATTGCCACTTGTGATAAGGACCTTTATTATGCAGTCCGTCGCTTTTATTACTTCCATATCACAAGATCGTATAAAGCTAATTTCTCCCACCCTAATAAATCATACATATTTTAGCGGATTTGCAACATGACAACTTACTTGGAAGGATCTTTCGTAATCCATAGGTAGGTATGGTGGACTCTCATGGCAAAACTGGGTTTAAGGATATATGGAAGCACAAGTAGTATCTCTACTTAGTGTGAGGAGTTTTGGCTAGCATGAGGGGGAAAGGCAAGCTCAACATGTTGGATGATCCATGACAATATACTTTATTTCGGATATAAGAAGACATAACCCATTATGTTGTCTTCCTTGTCCAACATCAACTCTTTAGCATGTCATACTTTAATGAGTGCTCACAATCATAAAAGATGTCCAAGATAGTATATTTGTATGTGAAGCCTCTCTTCTTTTATTACTTCCTATTAATTTCAATGATGACCAAAACTATGTTTGTCACCTCCCAACAACTTTTATTTATCATACTCTTGTATGTGAAGTCATTACTTCCCATAAGATCGATATGATCTCTTTGATACTCTTTATGTTTTCTTTCTTTTGTCATGACCCAAGTGAGGAAATCAAGTCCTTGACTCAACACTAATCTTTATTATATAGCTCACGGACTCGATTACAAAGGGTAAAAAGCTCACAAGGCAAAAGCTCACTACTAGATCATGCTAACTTTATTCTACTAGATCAAGATACTACCAAAAGGATCAAACTAAGTAAAACGGTAAAGATGGGAGTGGTGGTGATACGATACCGGGGTCACTCCCCCAAGCTTGGCAGTTTGCCAAGGGGAGTGCCCATGCCCATATGATTATGCCTCCTTCTTTGGGGGTGGTGATGATGGAGTTGTTGATGATGTAGGCTTGTTGTCCACCTTCCAAGGCATGGGTTCACCATCGTAGAAGGATGATCGAGTTTCCGGGATAGTCAAATCTGCAGCCAAACTCATCTTCTTGAATCTATATTCATAGTCACAGTTTTGGTTTTGCAGGTCATAGATCTGGGCTTGGAGGTGTTCGATCTTCTCTTGAAGATTGGAGATAGCTTCCCCAAAGATCCTTGAGTCCAACTTGAGGTTGTTGGTAATCTCTGAGATCTGTCAAAAACAGCAGCTCGAAATGAAAACAGAGGATTTCTGCGTGATACAGAGGTCAAAACCTCCGGGAGTATATATAATGAATTTTTACCGACCAAAAGGAGTAACCCACAAGAATACAGAGTCTGGGGGACACACGGGGTGTCCACGAGGCAGGAGGGCGCGCCCTCCACCCTCGTGGAGGCCTCGTGTCTCTTCGTGACTGTGGTTTATTTTTCTATTTTTCTAAATATTCCAAAACGGAGAAAAATTGCCTTTAGAACTGTTTTGGAGTCGGTTTACTTACTGTATCACGTACATCTTCCTTTTCGGAGGCTGAATCGTTCTGGAAAGTGCCCCTTATGTATTCCTCCGGGGTTACGGTTTCAATAACATTAGTTTCAACATTTATAGGATTACCTGAGATATAATGTTTGATTCTTTGACCATTCACCACCTTCGGATTTGTGCCTTCGAAGTTGTTGATTTTTATGGCACCAGAACGATAGACCTCCTTGATAACTTAAGGTCCTTCCCACTTGGAGAGAAGTTTTCCTGCAAAAAATCTTAAACGAGAGTTGTATAGCAAGACATAATCACCTACTTTAAACTCACGCTTTTGTATCCTTTTGTCATGCCATCTTTTAACTTTTTCTTTAAACAGTTTGGCATTCTCATAGGCCTGGGTTCTCCATTCATCGAGACAACTAATATCAAATAACTTCTTCTCACCGGCAAGTTTGAAATCATAGTTGAGCTCTTTAATAGCCCAATATGCTATATGTTCTAGCTCGAGAGGTAAGTGACAAGCTTTTCCACATACCATCTTATATGGAGACATACCCATAGGATTTTTGTATGCAGTTCTATAAGCCCATAATGCATCATCAAGTTTCTTGGACCAATTCTTCCTAGACCTATTAACTGTCTTTTGCAAGATTAATTTCAACTCCCTATTACTTAGTTCAGCTTGACCACTAGTCTGTGGGTGATAGGGTAATGCAATTCTATGGTTGACATCATATTTAGCAAGCATCTTATGGAAAGCACCATGAATAAAGTGTGAACCACGATCAGTGATTAGATACCTAGGGACTCCAAACCTCGGAAATATAACTTCTTTAAGCATCTTAATAGAGGTGTTATGATCACCACTACTAGTTGGAATAGCTTCTACCCACTTAGTAACGTAATCAACAGCAACTAAAATATGTGTGTACCCATTAGAGGCAGGAAAAGGTCCCATATAATCAAAGCCCCAAACATCAAATGGTTCAATAACAAGTGAATAATTCATAGGCATTTCTTGAAGTCTACTAATATTACCAATTCTTTGACATTCATCACAAGATAAGACAAACTTACGAGCATCCTTGAAGAGAGTAGGCCAATAAAAACCGGATTGCAATACCTTGTGTGCAGTTCTATCTCCCGCATGGTGTCCTCCATAATCTTCGGAGTGGCACTTGCATAGGATATGTTCCTGTTCATGCTCAGGCACACAACGTCTAATAATACCATCTACTCCTTCTTTATAAAGATGTGGCTCATCCCAAAAGTAATGCCTCAAATCATAGAAGAACTTTTTCTTTTGCTGGTATGTGAAGCTAGGAGGTATAAACTTAGCAACAATATAATTAGCATAATCAGCATACCACGGAGCAGTACGAGAAGTATTTATGACAGCTAGTTGTTCATCAGGAAAGCTATCATCAATAGGTTGTGGGTCATCAAGTATATTCTCTAACCTAGACAAGTTATCTGCTACAGGGTTCTCAGCTCCTTTTCTATCAATAATATACAAGTCAAATTCTTGCAGCAAGAGAACCCATCTAATAAGTCTAGGCTTAGCATCTTTCTTTTCCATAAGGTATTTGATAGCAGCATGATTAGTGTGAATAGTTACTTTAGAATCAACAATGTAGGGTCTAAACTTATCACAAGCAAACACAACTACTAAAAATTCTTTCTCAGTGGTAGCATAATTTCTTTGGGCACTATCTAGAGTTTTACTAGCATACTAGATAACACTCAATTTCTTATCAACTCTTTGCCCTAAAACGACTCCTACAGCATAATCACTAGCATCGCACATAATCTGAAAGGGTAAATTCCAGTCAAGAGGCTGGACAATAGGTGCAGAGATCAATGCTTTCTTAAGTACTTCAAATGCTTCTAGACAATCATCATCAAAGACAAAAAGGATATCTTTTTGTAAGAGATTAGTCAGAGGCCTGGAGACTTGGGAGAAGTCCTTTATGAACCTCCTATAAAATGTGGCATGACCAAGGAAACTTCGTATACCTTTGATGTCCTTAGGGCATGGCATCTTTTCAATAGCATCGACTTTAGCTTTGTCAACTTCAATACCTCTTTCAGAAATTTTATGTCCCAAGACAATGCCTTCATTAACCATAAAGTGGCACTTCTCCCAATTCAAGACCAAATTAGTGTCTTCACATCTCTGCAAAACTCGATCAACGTTGCTTAAGCAATCATCAAAAGAAGTTCCGTAAACGGAGAAATCATCCATGAAAACCTCAACAATATTTTCACAAAAATCGGAGAATATAGCCATCATGCATCTTTGAAAGGTAGTAGGTGCATTACATAAACCAAAAGGCATACTTCTATAAGCAAAGGTATCGAAAGGACAAGTAAAAGTGGTCTTCTCTTGATCCCCTTTTGACACAGGTATTTGAGAGAAACCAGAATAACCATCTAGAAAGCAGAAATGAGTATGTTTGGATAACCTTTCTAGCATTTGATCAATAAATGGCAAGGGGTAATGATCTTTCTCAGTAGCTTTATTTAACTTACGGAAATCAATTACCATCCTATAACCCATAACTATTCTTTGCGGGATCAATTCATCTTTATCATTAGGGACAACAGTCATACCTCCTTTCTTAGGAACACAATGGACAAGACTTACCCACTGGCTATCAGCAACTGGATAGATAATACCTGCTTCTAGGAGCTTTAGTATTTCGTTCCTTACCACTTCTTTCATCTTAGGATTTAACCGTCGCTGATGATCAATAACTGGTTTAGCATTTTCTTCCAATTTTATCTTGTGTTGGCATATAGTGGGACTAATGCCCTTAAGATCATCCAGAGTATATCCAATAGCAGCATGATGCTTCTTCGGAGTGTTCAATAATTTTTCTTCTTCCTGCTCTGAAAGGTTAGCACTAATAATAACATGATATATCTTCTTTTCATCAAGATAAACATACTTAAGATTATCAGGCAAAGGTTTAAGTTAAAACACGGGATCACCCTTGGGTGGAGGAGGATCCCCTAGGATTTCAACAGGCAAGTTGTTTTTCAATACGGGTCCCTGTGTAAGGAATATTTCATCTATTTCCCTTCTCTCATTCATATGCATATCATTTTCATGGTCTAGCAAGTATTGTTCTAAAGGATCATTAGGTGGCACGACAATAGAAGCAAGACCAATAGGTTCATCCTTACTGGGTGGTGCCTTTTCAAGGGGTTGTCTACGGAATTTAGCAAAGTTAAAATCATGAGACATATCCCCTAATCTGACAGTGACAATATCTTTCACACAATCTATCTTGGCATTAACAGTATTCAAGAAGGGTCTACCAAATATAATGGGACAGAATTCATCTTGTGGGGAACTAAGAACAAGAAAATCAGTAGGGTATTTAACCTTCCCACACAAGACTTCAATATCTCTAACAATCCCAACTGGTGAAATAGTGTCTCTATTAGCAAGCTTAATAGTAACATCAATCCCTTCTAACTCAACAGGTGCAATATCATGCATAATTTCGTTATACAAATCAAAAGGGATAATACTCGCACTAGCACCTACGCCACATAAACCATGATAGCAATGATCTCCTATCTTTAAAGAGATGACAGGCAAGCCTACAACAGGTTTATGTTTATTCCTAGCATTGGGTTTGGCTATGCTAGCAGATTCTTCTTGGAGGTAAATAACATGTCCATCTAAATCTTCTACCAAGAGATCTTTAACCATAGCAACACTAGGTTCAACTTTAATTTTCTCATAGGGTGTAGGTGTTCTAGTATTACTCTTACGAACTACAGTTGAAGTTTGAGCATGATCCTTTATCCTAGTGGGGAAAGGTGGTTTCTCAATATAAGCTGTAGGTATAACATGATCAACATTATAAGTGATAGTCTTTTCTTCAACCTTAATAGGTTCAAATACTTTTACTTTAATAGGGGGATGGTATTTAAACCACTTCTCCTTAGGGAGATCAACATGAGTAGCAAAAGATCCACAAAAAGAAGCTACTGTCTCAGAGTCAAGTCCATATTTAGTGCTAAACTCACAGAAAACATCAGTATCCATAAAAGCTTTAACACAATCAAACTTAGGGGTCATACCCGACTCCTTACCTTCGTCGAGATCCCAATCTTCAGAGTTGCGTTTAATTCTTTCCAATAAATCCCATTTGAAGTCAATAGTCTTCATCATATAAGAGCCAGAACAAGAAGTATCGAGCATGGAGCGATTATTATGAGAAAGCCGAGCATAAAATTTTTGAATGATCATTTCTCTTGAGAGATCATGATTGGGGCATGAATATAACATTGACTTAAGCCTCCCCCAAGCTTGAGCGATGCTTTCTCCTTCGCGAGGCCAGAAATTATAAATATAATTACGATCACGATGAACCTGGTGCATAGGGTAGAACTTCTGATGAAATTCCAACTTCAGACTATTAGAGTTCCATGATCCCATATCATAGCCTAAACCATGTCAATGCATCTCCCTCCAAAGATAAAGGGAAGACCTTCTTCTTGATAACATCCTCGGGCATACCTGCAAGCTTTAAATCCACAAAATTCATCCACATAGATTAGGTGTAAGTCGGGATGCAGTGTTCCATCTCCTACAAAAGGATTTTCAAGCAATTTTTCTAGCATACCCGAAGGAATCTCAAAGCAAACATTTCCAATAGGTGCAGTAGGTTGAGGAGCAACTCTTTGCTCTTCTGATCGGGGTCAAGATACCCCAAACAATCCCCTCAAAGGATTTTGAGCCATAGTAACAAGTGTCAATAAATTTCAGCACACTATATAAATTTTTCCTTACCAAAGGCGCTTCACTCCCGAGCAACGGTGCCAAAAAAGAGTCTTGGTGACCCACAAGTGCAGGGGATCTATCGTAGTCCTTTCGATAAGTAAGAGTGTCGAAACCAACGAGGAGCAGAAGGAAATGATAGGCAGTTTTCAGTAAGGTATTTTCTGCAAGCACTTGAATTATAGGTAACAGATAGTTTTGTGATAAGGTAATTGGTAGCAAGTGACAAAAGGTAAAAGTAGATAAGGTGCAGCAAGGTGGACCAATCCTTTTTGTAGCATAGGACAAGCATGGACAAACTCTTATATACAGGAAAGCGCTCCCAAGGACACATGGGAATTATCGTCAAGCTAGTTTTCATCAGGATCGTCTGATTCGCATTCGGTACTTTGATAATTTGGTATGTGGGTGGACCGGTGCTTGGGTGCTGCCCTTACTTGGACAAGCCTCCCACTTATGATTAACCTCTAATGCAAGCATCCGCAACTACAAAAGAAGTATTAAGGTAAACCTAACCATAGCCTAAAACATATGGATCCAAATCAGCCCCTTACGAGCAACGCATAAACTAGGGTTTAAGCTTCTGTCACTCTAGCAACCCATCATCTACTTATTACTTCCCAATGCCTTCCTCTAGGCCCAAATAATGGTGAAGTGTCATGTAGTCGATGTTCACATGACACCACTAGAGGAGAGACAACATACATCTCATCAAAATATCGAACGAAGACCAAACTCACATGACTACTAATAGCAAGACTTCTCCCATGTCCTCAGGAACAAAAGTAACTGCTCACAAGACATAATATTGTTCATGATCAGAGGGGTATTAATATTCATAATGTATCTAAACATATGATCTTCCACCAGATAAACCAACTAGCATCGACTACAAGGAGTAATCAACACTACTAGCAACCCACAGGTACCAATCTGAGGTTTGGGTAGAAAAATTGGATACAAGAGATGAACTAGGGTTTGAGAGGAGATGGTACTGGTGAAGATGTTGATGAAGATAGCCCTCCCAAAGATGGGAGAGTTGTTGGTGATGACGGCGGTGACGATTCCCCCCTCCCGGAGGGAAGTATCCCCGGCAGAACAGCTCTACCGAAGCCCTAGATTGGTTTCCGCCTTGGTTCCGCCTCGAGACGGCGGCGTCTGGTCCCGAAAGCCTCCTTATGATTTTTTTTCTAGGTCAAAACACCTCATATAGGATAAGATGGGCATCGAGGGCCTACCGGCTGGCCCACGAGGCAGGGGGCGTGATACGCTCCAACGTATCTATAATTTTTTATTGTTCCATGCTATTATTTATGAAGTCTTGGATGTTTAATGGGCTTTATCATTCACTTTTATATCATTTTTGGGACTAACCTACTAACCCAAAGGCCCAGTCCAGATTGTTGTGTTTTGCCTATTTCAGGGTTTTGCAGAAAAGGAATATCAAATGGAGTCCAAATGGAATGAAACCTTCGCGAGAGATATTTTTGGAGGAAATCACGCTCGAGAGTCTTCGGAGCCAAGTCAGGGGACGTGGGACCAGCTGTAATGCCCAGGATGGAGTTATACCTCCTACGTGTCGAGGCACGACTTAAAGGCATAAATCCATCCTAGAATGATCTCAAGTTTGGTAATCTTTGCACATCTCATGTAAAAGAGGGGATTGTAAACATAAATAGTTGGCTTACACTCGCCACGTCACAGAATTACAATTCAAGTCTCAATCATCATACATTAAGAACATCACAACCCTCTAAGGGCAAAATCCAAATGTCAAGATACCAAACTTAGATAAATAAACCACAGGCGGATCGAATCCTAGTAAGAGTCTCCACTACTGATCATCCGGATATCGCACATAGTACCGACTACGCTCCTCGTCGTACTCCCAATCCAGCTCGATGCCATCACCTGGATAGCTCACAGCTGGACCTGCATCTGGTGTGGTGAAGTAACTGTGAGCCACAGAGGACTCAGCAATCCCGTTTCCGGGTAACAAGACTATTTAAGCCTTTGGGAGAGGATAAGGCTGAAGAAAAGAATAAGTGTTTGCAGCAGCAACTAGCAACTAGCTTACGTGAGTGAGAGCGAGACGAGGAAGCCTCGAACGAGAAGTGATCACAAAGTGATCCTAGCTATAAGCTCAACAAACATAACCCCTCCGTGTTCAACTCCCGAATCCCTATTCGGAAATTGACGGTCACGGAACACACGCTGGTAGTGTATTAGTAACATTGTGTCAAGTTATCTACAACCGGATATTAACAAGCTCCCATCTGCCACATAACCGCGGGCACGGCTTTCGAAAGTTCAAACCTTGCAGGGGTGTTCCAACTTGACCCATTACAAGCCCACGATCCGCGGAGTCGCAACTCCAAAGTGGGAAGACCCGAGTATCATCGGAATCCCGTGCTCAAGATATACCGAACTAAGGTAAGGCTAATACAGCAAATCCTCCCGGCGTGTCAACACCCTGATAGTAGCCGCGCGTATCTAAGTCTCAGGACACGACCGGATGGGCGAAGCTAGGTGTTTATATCAATCCTCGAGTTCCCTCGTGGTGACCCCGCAGGCTCCCCGTTTCGGACCAACACTCATGTGGAGCACTGGCCCGGGGTTGTTGATTAAGAACTCGGGTTAATTACTCCCTATGCAAGTTATTTAGTTATTAGGCAAATAGTACCAATGTTGGGACTTGCTGGAAAAGACTTAGCACTTAGCGGTTTATCGAGGGGGTCCCAACGCATAATCAAGGAACATAACACCGGTTTATACGGTTCCTAACGGCATGAGTGGAACAAATCACCAAGCAAAAGGCTTAGCCTTCCACCCTTGCCAATATATAGATGATTTCGTTTTAAGCATTTATATAGTGTGATAAAACCCAACCAAACTTCAACATGAAGCAAGCATCTTCGATCTTCACCTGCAACTAGCAATACTATAAGAAGGGCTGAGCGAAGCGTACTTAGCCAAGCAACGGTTTGCGTAGGTAAGTTGGTTAAACATGTCAATTGGTTACAAGTAGGAGGCTGACAAGAAGATCATGGGCATCGAGGCAAAACTAAAGATCGGAACTACTAGCAATAGGCAAACATAGTAATGTTATCGGGGTTCGGTCATCTTGCATGAAGTGAAGTCGTTCGGATCGTAAGAAGGGTCCTCGTGCTCAACCTCGTTGGTAACCTCGTGCTCGTACTCAAACTCGGACTCTGCTTCCGGCTCTAAACAAAACAATCACACCAAGCACAAATCAACAATATGCAATGCGCACTCGAAAAAGATGGATGCATGATGGATGCACTAAGGATGCACATGGAGCACAGAAATTAGCACTCAAGTAAATCACCTCAAAACATGATAACAACACGATATTATGATTCTACACGGAAAATCAATCAAGTTTCATGTAAGACTCGCTGAAATCAGAGTTACGGGCTAAAAGTTATGCCCGAAACAAGAAATGAGCGAAAGCTGAAAATTACAGCAACATAGCAACTTCGGAGCACAAAATAATTGAGCTACAGCATTCAAACAACATGGCAAAGGACATGAACACAAACTAGACATATACTACAGCAACTAAGTCCAAAGGTGCACCCCCAAAGGAGTCACGGTTCATTCGCAATGAACTTGGACATATAGAACTTGACAATAAAATTCTGGCAGCAGAATTTTATTGAAACTTTGGAGCAAAAGATAAACATGCTACAGCCACTTAAATAGACATGTGAAAACATGGATGGAATGACAACAATATATACTACAAGGAACAATCAAGATCCACTCCAAAACTAACATGGTTTGTCCTAGAACATCACACGAACATGGCATCGGAACGTTACAGATTTCAGACTTAGTGAAAATCCACTAAGTCCTAAAACAGCAGTTCATCATGGCATATAAAAGAGCATGTTTAAGTCACCTCGAAACTAAACATGGCAAGAGGTAAGCACCTCATCAAAGTACACATGAAGGTGATCCCGAAACACACAAGCATGCTTCATGGAGATAAACACAACGATAACAACGAGCTCTACAAGATGGCATTTCATAACAAGTGAAACAACATCACAGCCACATGGCACTTTGCAACGATGATAAACATGGCAAGAATAAATCTAACATGCTACCTAGCACATACAACATGTAGAGCACGGCAAGACGAACACGTGGACATGTCATTTGCATCATTCGGACAAACGAGCTAAAAGATATCACATGGCAAAGATGGCATAAAAACATCACATAGCAGCAGTTTATATCACGATGCACTCTTGCAACAGCAAAACAAGCACCTAGATGATCTCTAACATGCATGACAACAAGAGATAAAACGTAGTGCACGATCCCACGAACGTCTGGACATGCTATATGCGCAAAACGGAGCAACACACAAAAAGATAGAGCAGTTTGAATACATCATCAGCACACAAATAACAACAAGGACTTGGAGGACTGGGGAGACAACCTCAGATCAGATCTGAAAAAAAAAAGACGGGCCGGCGGATCCGGTGCGGCCTGGCGTGGAGATAGATCCGGCCCAGCGGGGAGGCTTCGGCTGGGCTGGTTCGGAGCTGCGGGACGGGCCGGCGGGGAGGGCGGCCCGCGAAGGCGCCCGGCGGCTGGCGCGCGGATGCGGCCCGCAGAGGCGGAGGAAGTGGCCCGGCCCTCCTGGCGGCTCGGTGGCGAAGGGACGCTGGCGATGTCCTGGGCCCGCGGTGGCGAGGCGCTAGCAGAGGGCGGCCCAGCAGGGAGCGAGGCAGGCCCAAGGCTGCGGGAGGCGAAGGGGGCCCGACGCGCTGGCGCGGTGCGGTGAAGTGGGGACCCCGGCCCGACGGAGTGGAGGCGCGACGGCTGGGGCGATCGGCCCAAGAGGCGAAGGGCCTCGCGGCTGGATCCGGCGAAGTGGTCCCTGGCGGCGCGGCCTGCCCGATCGAAGCGCCGGCCTGGTGGATCGATCGATCCAGGGCGCTGCTCGGTCGATGAGGAGGCGCCAAGCGCGTTGACTTCGATGGGCGGAGAGGATCTGGTCGGTCGATGCTTCGAGCTGCGGCTGGCGGCTGGCTTTCCTTCGTGGATCTGGCCAAGTGGCAGAGAGGGGCTGGCCAGATCTGAAAATTGAGGGGGAGAGGGTGGAGAAGAAGCTAGATGCCCAAAAAATAGACTAGGGGTCTATATATATAGCAGGTAGCTAGGGTTAGGGGATTTAGGGGTGTTAGGAACCCTCCGATCGCGATCCGACGGATCCGATCGCGGGGGTAGTTTAGAAGGGCCTAGGAGAAGGTAGTAGACTGCAGTAGGGGTGTTTCCGGGCCACAAGTGGAGGCACTTTGGACCCACATGAATGACTGATGGGATAGCCAACGGAGTCCAAACGAGACGAGATTTGAGAGGCGGGTTGCACACAACAAAACAACAACACACACAACAACCTCGCGGCACACCGGTAACGTTACACGCCCAAACACCAAAGTAGGCCTACGGGACGTCACGGACACGTGAGGGAGCTCCGGAACGCGAAACGGACAACGGGAAGGAACACGTGGAACCGGATGCAACCGACAACACAAATGCAATGCGATGCACATGTTTACATGATATGAATGAATGCCACACACTCACACAACAAAACGATGAACACTCGAAAGGCAAAGAACCCGGAATGGAAATAGATGAAGCCGGAGATATATTATATACCCAAAAGGGAAAGTATTACATCCGGGGCATTACAAATTCTCCTCTACTACAAAAAGATCTCGTCCCGAGATCTAGGACTGGAAAAAGGAAGGGTACTCGGAACGAAGATGATCTTCTCGTTCCCAGGTAGCCTCTCGGTCGGTGTGATGTGACCACTTGACTTTCAGAAATTTGATGGACTTGTTGCGGGTCTTGCGTTCGGTTTCTTCGAGAATAGCAACTGGATGCTCTCGGTAGGACAGGTCTTGTTGAAGATCAATCTCTTCAAACGGAATCATGCGCTCAGGTGCCTTGAAGCATTTGCGAAGTTGAGACACATGGAAGACATCATGAACATTGGCGAAGTTTGAAGGGAGCTCAAGTTGATAGGCTAGATCGCCTCTTTTGCCAAGAATCTTGAAAGGCCCGACGTATCTAGGAGCAAGCTTTCCTTTGATACCGAATCTTTGGGTGCCTTTCATCGGAGAAACTCGGAGATAGACATGATCACCGATGTTGAAGGCCAAATCACGATGCTTGCCGTCATAGTAGCTCTTCTGACGCGACTGAGCGGCCTTGAGATTCTCACGTATGACTTTGCACATTTCTTCGGCTTCTGAGATCAAGTCATTGCCAAGAAGTTGACGTTCGCCTGTTTCAGACCAGTTGAGAGGTGTACGGCACTTTCTGCCATACAGGATTTCAAACGGTGCTTTGCCTGCACTTGCTTGAAAGCTGTTGTCGTAAGAGTACTCGGCAAATGGAAGGCAGTCTTCCCATTTCATGCCAAAGGAGATGACACAGGCTCTGAGCATGTCTTCTAGAATCTGATTCACACGCTCGACTTGACCACTGGTCTGAGGGTGAAAAGCAGTGCTGAACCTGATCTTAGTGCCCATGGCGGACTGAAAGGAGTCCCAGAACCTTGATGTGAACAAGCTTCCACGGTCTGAGGATATAACTTGAGGAATGCCATGTAGGGACACAATTCTGGAAGTGTACAGCTCTGCAAGTTGAGCTGCATTGATTGATTCTTTGACTGGCAGGAAGTGAGCGACTTTGGTAAGCTTGTCAATCACCACAAAGATAGCATCATTCCCTCGCTTGGATTTAGGAAAGCCAGTGACGAAGTCCATTTCAATGTGGTCGAACTTCCACTCGGGGATAGGAAGAGGTTGGAGAAGACCGGCTGGACGTTGATGTTCTGCTTTCACTCTTCTGCACACATCACATTCATTCACAAATTGGGCAATTTCCATTTTCATGCGTGTCCACCAGTAAGACTGCTTGAGATCTTGGTACATCTTGGAACTGCCAGGATGAATAGAAAGGAGAGAATCATGAGCTTCTTCCATTATGAGCTTCCTGAGATCACCTTTGGGAACAACGAGTCTGTCCTCGAAGAACAAGGTATCTCTCTCATCAACGCGGAAGCACTTGTATTTCGGAATGCCCTTAGCAATAGCATGTTTCACCTTCTTCACCATGGTATCACTGAGTTGGGCCTCACGGACTTGATCTTCCAAGGTAGGAGCAATTTGAAGATTTGCAAGAAAACCCTGCGGAACAACTTGGAGGTTGAGTTTCCTGAATGCTTCACAAAGCTCAGGCTGGTACGGCTTGATGAGAAGGCTGTTGCAATATGCCTTTCTGCTCAAAGCATCTGCAATCACATTCGCCTTGCCAGGAGTGTATTCAATGCTGGGATCATACTCTTGGATCATTTCAACCCAACGAGTCTGGCGGAGGTTCAGATGCGGCTGTGTGAAGATGTACTTCAAGCTCTTGTGATCAGTGAAGATGTCGACCTTTCTGCCCAACAACAGATGTCTCCACGTAATCAAAGCATGTACCACAGCTGCTAGCTCGAGATCATGTGTGGGATAGTTCTTCTCACTTGGCTTTAGCTGACGAGAAGTGTATGCCACAATTCTCTTATCTTGCATAAGCACACCACCAAGACCTTGAATAGAAGCATCACAGAATACTTCATAGGGCTTGGATTCATCTGGAGGAGTCAGAACTGGAGCAGAGACAAGCTTTTCTTTGAGAGTTTTGAATGCCACTTCACACTCTGGAGACCAAAAGTATTTGACATTCTTCTGAAGCAGGTTGGAAAGAGGCTTGGCAATCTTGGAGAAGTTCTCAACAAACCTTCTGCAATAGCTGGCAAGACCCAGAAAACTGCGGAGCTGCTTGACGTTCTGAGGAGCTTCCCAGTTGACAATTGCTTCAACTTTCTCGGGATTAACCGCAATACCGTCAGCTGAGATGATGTGGCCCAGGTACAAAACCTTATCGAGCCAAAACTCGCACTTGGAGAACTTGGCATAGAATTTATGCTCTCGGAGTTGATCAAGAACCAGACGTAAGTGCTTTTCGTGATCTTCTTCATTCTTGGAAAACACCAGAATATCATCCAGATACACAAGCACAAACTCGCCAGTATAGGGGTTGAAGATGTAATGCATCATCCTCGAAAAGGTAGGAGGAGCATTGGCGAGACCGAAGGACATGACGGTATACTCGTATGAACCGTAGCTCGTTCTGAAGGCCGTCTTGGGAATGTCTTCCTCGCGATTTCGAATTTGATGATAGCCCATTCGGAGGTCAAGCTTAGAGAACACTTTAGCTCCTTTGAGCTGCTCAAAGAGTTCGTTGATGTTGGGGAGCGGATACTTGTTCTTTATTGTCTTCTTGTTCAATGGCCGGTAGTCAACACAGAGACGCTCCGTGCCATCTTTCTTCTTGACAAATAAGACACCACAGCCCCAAGGAGACGTACTAGGTCTGATGAGACCCATACTCTCCTGCTTATCAAGCTGCTTCTTCAATTCCTTCAATTCATCCGGAGAGAGCTTGTACGGATGCCGGCATGCTGGCTCAGTACCCGGCTCGAGTTCAATGACAAACTCCACCTGACGGTGTGGAGGCATGCCTGGAAGTTCTTCAGGAAAGACATCTTGATATTCGTTCACCACCGGAATTTGAGATATGGCATTAATTTCGCCCTTATCATTGAGAGAGAAAAGCCTGATAGTATTATCCCTGGAGGCAAAGATAATCACATCTTCATCAGAATGAGTCATCTTGACTTCCTTCTGTGCACAATCAATATGAGCATCGTGCTGAGAAAGCCAATCCATTCCAAGGATGAGGTCGATGTCAGAATTACCAAGAACCACCGGTTTAGCCAGAAAGCGATAATCTCCCATGCGAATAGAAACATCCGGAGCATAGACAGTAGAAGACATACGTCTCCCCGGAGAAATGACTTGCAACCTCTGAGGCAAATTTGAAGTGGCAATATTGTGCTTGGATGCAAATGGTTGAGACATGAAAGAGCATGAAGCACCCGAATCAAATAACACTTTAGCTGGAAAAGAGTTAACTTGAAGGTTACCCAAAATGACATCAGAAGAATTCTCCACTTGCGCTGCATTCATCAGATTGACCCTTGCTGCCTTTGGATCATGCTTGACCATAGCTGTACCGACAGGAGGAGGAGGCGGAAGGCGCCTTGGGTTGTTGCACTTGTTGGAATAATGACCCTTCTGGCCACACTTGTAGCAAGTAACCTCAGAGAGCTGACGGACAGGAGGAACACTCAGTCTTGGAGCTTGGAACTGTTGCTTGGACTGCTTGTTGGAGTTGGGTGGGTGGGAGAAACCACGTCCACTAGAGTTCTTGTTGTTGGAGTTGTTGGAGTTGTTGTATGGAGCTCGAATCACTGGAGGAGGAGGAAGCCAGAATTTCTGATGCTTCGAGACCATCTGAGACGATGAGGAAGAGTGAACGGCATCTCGAATTCTCTTCTTAGAAGCCTCCATCTTAAGCTGAGCTGCTTCTTGTTTCAAAGCCATGTTATAGAACTTGTCGAATTCATCCGGCTCGAACAAGGTGAGAGCAAGCTGAAGTTCATCTTTGAGACCTCCACGGAATTGGTAGATTTTACTCTTGGCATCAGGAATGTCTTGCTTAGCATAGCGAGCGAGGTTTTGGAACTTGACATTATACTGATAGACTGTCATGGAGCCCTGCTTCAGGTTGCGGAATTGCTCACGCATACCCTCGATGACACTTTTAGGAATGTGGTGCGAGCGAAAATCCTTGCAGAAATTCTCCCAAGAGATCACTTGACCTGGCCTGGAGTCTTTGTACTACTGCCACCAATCAGCTGCTTGATCTTTCAGTTGGAAAGCTGCAAACTTCACATAATCATCTTCCTTCACGTTACTGCACTCAAAATGCTTCTTTATGTCGGTTAACCAATCTTCAGCATCAAGAGGGTCGACACAGTAACTGAAAGCTTTAGGATTGTTGGCCAAGAACTGGTTGAGAGTAGCATGGTGCTGCTGGTTGAAGAAGTTGCCTTGATTCCCTGGAACACCCTGATTAGCTTGATTAGCTTGCATCTGTTGCATCATCTGCATCAACAACTGAGTGTTCTGAGCAGTAGTCTGCATAATCACTCTCCAAGCCTCAGACGGAGGAGGAGGGGAAGGAGGATGTTCTGGAACCTTTCCGCCTCTGGGTTAGCGTTGGGAACCCTTTTCGGAGCCATCCTGTAAGAGATGACCACGAATCAGCAATTGATTGACAAAAGGTATAAGCTGAATCAAAGGAATGAATTACAACAAGTCTTCACAATAATCATTCGAACAATAAGAACGAATGAAATCATTCGAGCAAGAGGAACGAATGAAATTCTCAGTTAAATGATAACATCAATCTTCACGAGAAGCCACATAGGGGACAAAAAGGAAAATAAGAAAAACAACAAGGTACGGACGGGAACAAACACAAGAGAGGAGTTTCGTTCTAACATCTTTGTGCTGAAAGCATATGAACGCGTTACGAAAAGGTTTTGCAATCCCCGGATCAGCATAGCCAAGGACCCTTTAAGATGCAACTCCTGATAGTAACATCGGTCATAATACCCCTTCACTCAATGTAGAACCCCGAACTCACTAACCTGCATTCGTTGGAAGAATGCCTACGATCTACTGGATTAACCCACCTATAGATTTCCGAAAGATTCCAGTTATGCAATCAGGTGTTGGGGATACACGGGAAGCACCGCGCAATCAACTCTAAACCTACATCCAGGTGTATCCATCCTTCAACACATAACCAGTCTTTCTCAGAAACTGTGTACCTCGGACCTTCGAAAAGCATCCACTATAACAAGCTATGGCAATACTCCCGAACTACCTCCCCAGTACTGAGTGATGTCGGGGTTATCTTGCCACTGGCCGTATAGGAGAGATTTTCGATGTCGGCCGTCTTAAGTATTTAGTACTGCCGCGATATGCTTGTGACGACAATACCCCGAAGCTCAACTCCCCGGGAACAGGAGGCATCGAGAACAATATCCTTGTCACAAGAACAACGAAACAATCCCAGAATACTCGTGGGATTCCTAAAAAAAAATTGTGCAATTTTTGAAGATAGGAGAGACAAGAGTAGTCGTCAGGAGTCCTCACCAGAGAGAAAGGGGATGAGAAGCAAAGAAATCTTACTCTCCGATATAATATAGGACTCAAAATATTTTTCAGTGTGTGCCTAGACTCGACCGTCAACGATTCGATCAAACAGTGGGGGCTCCTAGGTCGGAGAAGGCTCTGAATACCAACTTGTAATGCCCAGGATGGAGTTATACCTCCTACGTGTCGAGGCATGACTTAAAGGCATAAATCCATCCTGGAATGATCTCAAGTTTGGTAATCTTTGCACATCTCATGTAAAAGAGGGGATTGTAAACATAAATAGTTGGCTTACACTCGCCACGTCACAGAATTACAATTCAAGTCTCAATCATCATACATTAAGAACATCACAACCCTCTAAGGGCAAAATCCAAATGTCAAGATACCAAACTTACATAAATAAACCACAGGCGGATCGAATCCTAGTAAGAGTCTCCACTACTGATCATCCGGATATCACACATAGTACCGACTACGCTCCTCGTCGTACTCCCAATCCAGCTCGGTGCCATCACCTGGATAGCTCACAGCTGGACCTGCATCTGGTGTGGTGAAGTAACTGTGAGCCACAGAGGACTCAGCAATCCCGTTTCCGGGTAACAAGACTATTTAAGCCTTTGGGAGAGGATAAGGCTGAAGAAAAGAATAAGTGTCTGCAGCAGCAACTAGCAACTAGCTTACGTGAGTGAGAGCGAGAAGAGGAAGCCTCGAAGGAGAAGTGATCACGAAGTGATCCTAGCTATAAGCTCAACAAACATAACCCCTCCGTGTTCAACTCCCGAATCCCTATTCGGAAATTGACGGTCACGGAACACACGCTGGTAGTGTATTAGTAACATTGTGTCAAGTTATCTACAACCGGATATTAACAAGCTTCCATCTGCCACATAACCGCGGGCACGGCTTTCGAAGTTCAAACCCTGCAGGGGTGTTCCAACTTGACCCATTACAAGCCCACGATCCGCGGAGTCGCAACTCCAAAGTGGGAAGACCCTAGTATCCTCGGAATCCCGTGCTCAAGATATACCGAACTAAGGTAAGGCAAATCCAGCAAATCCTCCCGGCGTGTCGACACCCTGATAGTAGCCGCGCGTATCTAAGTCTCAGGACACGACCGGATGGGCGAAGCTACGGGTTTATATCAATCCTCGAGTTCCCTCGTGGTGACCCCGCAGGCTCCCCGTTTCGGACCAACACTCATGTAGAGCACTGGCCCGGGGTTGTTGATTAAGAACTCGGGTTAATTACTCCCTATGCAAGTTATTTAGTTATTAGGCAAATAGTACCAATGTTGGGACTTGCTGGAAAAGACTTAGCACTTAGCGGTTTATCGAGGGGGTCCCATACACCCCAACCGTGTTAGGAACGCATAATCAAGGAACATAACACCGGTTTATACGGTTCCTAACGGCATGAGTGGAACAAATCACCAAGCAAAAGGCTTAGCCTTCCACCCTTGCCAATATATAGATGATTTCATTTTAAGCATTTATATAGTGTGATAAAACCCAACCAAACTTCAACATGAAGCAAGCATCTTCGATCTTCACCTGCAACTAGCAATGCTATAAGAAGGGCTGAGCGAAGCGTACTTAGCCAAGCAACGGTTTGCGTAGGTAAGTTGGTTAAACATGGCAATTGGTTACAAGTAGGAGGCTGACAAGAAGATCATGGGCATCGAGGCAAAACTAAAGATCGGAACTACTAGCAATAGGCAAAGATAGTAATGTTATCGGGGTTCGGTCATCTTGCCTGAAGTGAAGTCGTTCGGATCGTAAGAAGGGTCCTCGTGCTCAACCTCATTGGTAACCTCGTGCTCGTACTCGAACTCGGACTCTGCTTCCGGCTCTAAACAAAACAATCACACCAAGCACAAATCAACAAGATGCAATGCGCACTCGAAAAAGATGGATGCATGATGGATGCACTAAGGATGCACATGGAGCACAGAAATTAGCACTCAAGCAAATCACCTCAAAACATGATAACAACAGGAGATTATGATTCTACATGGAAAATAAATCAAGTTTCATGTAAGACTCGCTGAAATCGGAGTTACGGGCTAAAAGTTATGCCCGAAACAAGAAATGAGCGAAAGCTGAAAATTACAGCAACATAGCAACTTCGGAGCACAAAATAATTGAGCTACAGCATTCAAACAACATGGCAAAGGACATGAACACAAACTAGACATATACTACAGCAACTAAGTCCAAAGGTGCACCCCCAAAGGAGTCACGGTTCATTCGCAATGAACTTGGACATATAGAACTTGACAATAAAATTCTGGCAGCAGAATTTTATTGAAACTTTGGAGCAAAAGATAAACATGCTACAGCCACTTAAATAGACATGTGAAAACATGGATTGAATGACAACAATATATACTACAAGGAACAATCAAGATCCACTCCAAAACTAACATGGTTTGTCCTAGAACATCACACGAACATGGCATCGGAACGTTACAGATTTCAGACTTAGTGAAAATCCACTAAGTCCTAAAACAGCAGTTCATCATGGCATATAAAAGAGCATGTTTAAGTCACCTCGAAACTAAACATGGCAAGAGGTAAGCACCTCATCAAAGTACACATGAAGGTGATCCCGAAACACACAAGCATGCTTCATGGAGATAAACACAACGATAGCAACGAGCTCTACAAGATGGCATTTCATAACAAGTGAAACAACATCACAGCCACATGGCACTTTGCAACGATTATAAACATGGCAAGAATAAATCTAACATGCTACCTAGCACATACAACATGTAGAGCACGGCAAGACGAACACGTGGACATGTCATTTGCATCATTCGGACAAACGAGCTAAAAGATATCACATGGCAAAGATGGCATAAAAACATCACATAGCAGCAGTTTATATCACGATACACTCTTGCAACAGCAAAACAAGCACCTAGATGATCTCTAACATGCATGACAACAAGAGATAAAACGTAGTGCACGATCCCACGAACGTCTGGACATGCTATATGCTCAAAACGGAGCAACACACAAAAAGATAGAGCAGTTTGAATACAGCATCAGCACACAAATAACAACAAGGACTTAGAGGATTGGGGAGACAACCTCAGATCAGATCTAAAAAAAAACGACGGGCCGACGGATCCGGTGCGGCCCGGCGCGGAGATAGATCCGACCCAGCGGGTAGGCTTCGGCTGGGCTGGTTCGGAGCTGCGGGACGGGCCGGCGGGGAGGGCGGCCCGCGAAGGCGCCCGGCGGCTGGCGCGCGGATGCGGCCCGCAGAGGCGGAGGAAGTGGCCCGGCCCTCCTGGCGGCTCGGTGGCGAAGGGACGCTGGCGATGTCCTGGGCCCGCGGTGGCGAGGCGCTAGCAGAGGGCGGCTCAGCAGGGAGCGAGGCAGGCCGAAGGCTGCGGGAGGCGAAGGGGGCCCGGCGCGCTGGCGCGGTGCGGTGAAGTGGGGACCCCGGCCCGACGGAGTGGAGGCGCGACGGCTGGGGCGATCGGCCCAAGAGGCGAAGGGCCTCGCGGCTGGATCCGGCGAAGTGGTCCCTGGCGGCGCGGCCTGCCCGATCGAAGCGCCGGCCTGGTGGATCGATCGATCCAGGGCGCTGCTCGGTCGATGAGGAGGCGCCAAGCGCGCTGACTTCGACCGGCGGAGAGGATTTGGTCGGTCGATGCTTTGAGCTGCGGCTGGCGGCTGGCTTTCCTTCGTGGATCTGGCCAAGTGGCAGAGAGGGGCTGGCCAGATCCGAAAATTGAGGGGGAGAGGGTGGAGAAGAAGCTAGATGCCCAAAAAATAGACTAGGGGTCTATATATATAGCAGGTAGCTAGGGTTAGGGGATTTAGGGGTGTTAGGAACCCTCCGATCGCGATCCGACGGATCCGATCGCGGGGGTAGTTTAGAAGGGCCTAGGAGAAGGTAGTAGACTGCAGTAGGGGTGTTTCCGGGCCACAAGTGGAGGCACTTTGGACCCACACGAATGACTGATGGGATAGCCAACGGAGTCCAAACGAGACGAGATTTGAGAGGCGGGTTGCACACAACAAAAGAACAACACACACAACAACCTCGCGGCACACCGGTAACGTTACACGCCCAAACACCAAAGTAGGCCTACGGGACGTCACGAACACGTGAGGGAGCTCCGGAACGCGAAACGGACAACGGGAAGGAACGCGTGGAACCGGATGCAACCGACAACACAAATGCAATGCGATGCACATGTTTACATGATATGAATGAATGCCACACACTCACACAACAAAACGACGAACACCCGAAAGGCAATGAACCCGGAATGGAAATAGATGAAGCCGGAGATATATTATATACCCAAAAGGGAAAGTATTACATCCGGGGCATTACACCAGCCCTCGAGGGTGGGGGGGCGCCCCCCTTCCCAGGGCGCGCCCCCTGCCTCGAGGCTGGCCCACACGGCCCCCGGTGCCCCCCTTCTTCCTATATATGCCTACGTACCCCAGAAACTCCATACGCAGAGAGAAAACCCTAATTCCACCGCCGTAGCTTCTGTTCCCGTGGAGATCCCATCTTGGAGGCTGTTCCGGGAGGGGGATCCATCACGGAGGCCTTCATCATCATCATCGCCCTCACCATGAGTTGTGAGTAGTATACCACAGACCTTCGGGTCCATAGCTAGTATCTAGATGGCTTCTTCTCTCTCTCCGGATCTCAATACAAAGTTCTCCTCGGTCTTCGAGGAGATCTATACAATGTAATCTCTTTTTGCGATGTGTTTGTCGAGATCCGATGAATTGTGAGTTTATGATCAAGGTTATATATGAAAGATATTTGGTTCTTCTCTAAACTTTTTATGTGTGCTCATAATATCCTTGCAGGTCTCTTCGAATTATTGGTTTGGTTTGGCCTACTAGATCTATAGTTCTTGCAATGGGAGAAGTGCTTGGCTTTGGGTTCAATCTTGCGGTGTCCTTTCCCAATGACAGTAGGGGCAGCAAGGCACGTATTGTATTGTTGCCATCGAGGATAAAAAGATGGGGTTTTCATCATATTTCTTGAGTTTATCCCTCTACATCATGTCATCTTGCTTAAGGCGTTACTCTGTTCGTATGAACTCAATACACTAGATGCATGCTGGATAGCGGTCGATGTGTGGAGTAATAGTAGTAGATGCAGAATCATTTCGGTCTACTTGTCTCGGACGTGATGCCTATATACAATGATCATGCCTAGATAGTCTCATAATTATTCGCTTTTCTATCAATTGCTCGACAGTAATTTGTTTACCCGTCGTAGAATATCGCTATCATGAGAAAAGCCACTAGAGAAAACTATGGCCCCGTGGTCTATCTTTATCATATTACTTTCCCTAGCCAATTTCTGCCGCCGTTGTTTATTTGCTTTCTTTATTTTTTGTTTCTATACCAAAAATACCAAAAATATAATTATCATCTCTATCAGATCTCACTGTCGTAAGTGACCGTAAAGGGATTGACAACCCCTTATCGCGTTGGCTGCGAAGTTCTTATTTTTTTGTGCAGGTGCGAGGGACTGGCGCGTGGTCTCCTACTGGATTGATACCTTGGTTCTCAAAAACTGAGGGAAATACTTACGCTACTGTGCGGCATCTCCCTTTCCTCTTTGAGGGAATACAACGCAAGCTCAAGAGGTAGCAGGGCGCGCCCTGGGAAGGGGGGCGTGCCCCCACCCTCGTGGACAGCCGGTGGCCCCCCTCGTGGGTTTCTTGAGCCATATATTTTTTATATTTTCCAAAACGATGTTTTGTTGAGTTTCAGGGCTTTTAGAGTTGTGCAGAATAGGTCTCGAGAGTTTGCTCCTTTTCTAGCCCAGAATTCCAGCTGCCGGCATTCTCCCTCTTCATGTAAACATTGTAAAATAAGAGAGAAAAGGCATAAGTATTGTGACAAAACATATAAGAACAGCCCAAAATGCAATAAATATCAACGTATAAGCATGATGCAAAATGGACGTATCACGTGTCTATATTATTTTTTGTTGCATGCTATTATATTATCAACTTCGGATGTTTTATATGCATTAATATGCTATTTTATATTGTTTTTGGGACTAACTTATTAACCTATAGCCCAGTGCGAGCTTCCATTCTTTCCTTGTTTTTTTTTCAGAAAAGGAATATCAAACGGCATCCAAACAGAATAAAACTTTCGAGATGATTTTTCTTGGACCAGAAGACATCCAGAGGACTTGGAGTGCAAGTCAGAAGATCCCCGAGGAGACGGCAAGGGTGCGCCCCTGGGCTTGTGGCCCCCTTGGGAGTCTAGCGATCTCAATCTTTGGCCTATAAATTCAGAAATGTTCTAGAAACCCTAGATGCATCCATGAAAATACTTTTCCACCACCGCTGGTCTCTGCTCCCATGAGATCCCATCTTGGGGCCTTTTCCGGTACTCCGCCGGAGAGGGATATGATCACGGAGGGCATCTACATCAACCTTGTTGCCCCTCTGATGATGTGTGAGTAGTTTACCACAGACCTATGGGTCCATAGCTAGTAGCTAGATGGTTTCTTCTCTATTTGATCTTCAATACAATGTTCTCCTTGATGTTCTTGGAGATCTATTTGCTGTAATCTTATTTTGCAGTGTGTTTGTCGAGTTTCGATGAATTGTGGATTTATGATCAGAATATCTATGAATATTATTTGAGTCTTCTTTGAACTTTTTTATGCATGATTGAGATAGCTTTGTATTTCTCTTCAATCTATCGATTTGGTTTGGCCAACTAGATTAGTTTTTCTTGCAATGGGAGAGGTGCTTTGTGATGGGTTCACTCTTGCGGTGTCCTCACCCACTGACATAGTAGGGGTAGCGAGGCACGTATTGTATTGTTGCCATTAAGGATAAAAAGATGGGGTTTATATCATATTGCATGACTTATACCTCTACATCAGGTCATCTTGCTTAAGGTGTTACGCTGTTTTTAACTTAATACTCTAGATGCGTGCTGGATAGCGGTCGATGAGTGGAGTAATAGTAGTAGATGCAGGCAGGAGTCGGTCTACTTTTCACGGACGCGATGCCTATATTCATAATCATTTCCTTAGATATCGTCATAACTTTGCGCTTTTTTATCAATTACTTGACAGTAATTTGTCTACCTACCATATGCTTTCTTCGAGCGAGAGAAGCCTCTAGTGAAACCTATGGCCCCGGGATATATTTTCCATCATATATTTTCACATCTATAAAACCAAAAACCCAAAAATATCTTGCTGCAATTATTTTGTTTTTACTTTAGTTAGCTTCTTACTTTTGTTTTAATTCTATTTCTATCAGAACTCACTCTTGTTCGTGATCGTAAAGGGATTGACAACCCCTTTTCTGCGTTGCGTGCAAGTGTTCGTTAGTTTGTGCAGGTGCATAGATTGGAGACTTGCTTGTGCCTCCTACTGGATTGATACCATGGTTCTTAACTGAGGAAATACTTATCTCTACTTTCCTGCATCATGATGTCTACTACGAACCTTCTTCTTGTAGACCCGTGTTGGGCCTCGAAGTGCAGAGTTTTGTAGAACAATAGCAAATTTCCCTCAAGTGGATGACCTAAAGTTTATCAATCTGTGGGAGGCATAGGATGAAGATAGTCTCTCTCAACCAACCCTTCAACAAAATAATAAAAAGTATCTTGTGTCCCCAACACACCCGATGCAATGGTAAATTGTATAGGTGCACTAGTTCGGCGAAGAGATGCTGATACATGTGTAATATGGATGGTATATATAGGTTTCTATAATCTGAAAATATAAAAACATCAAGGTAACTAGTAATAAAACGGAGCACAAACGGTATTGCAATCTGTGAAAACAAGGCCTATGGTTCATACTTTCACTAGCGCAAAATCTCTCAACAATGATAACATAATTGGATCATATAACAATCCCTCAATGTGCCACAAAGAATCACTCCAAAGTTCCTATCGCAGAGAACATAAGATGAAATTGCTTGTAGGGTACGAAACCACCTCAAAGTTATTCTTTCTGATCAATCTATTGGGCTATTCCTATAAGTGTCACAAACAGCCCTAGAGTTCGTACTAGAATAACACCACGTGACACGCATCAATCAACCCTAATGTCACCTAGACACTCGAATGTCACCACAAGTATCCGTGGGCTAATTATATGAAGTGCATCACACAATTTCAGATTCATAATTTTCAATCCAACACAAAGAACTTCAAGAGTACCCCAAGATTTCTATCAGAGAAAGGAATATGAAAAACGCGTACCAACCCCTATGCATAGATTACCTGAATGTCACCATGGGAATCCACAAGTTGATAACAAAAACATACATCAAGTGGATCAATAGAACATCCCATTGTCACCACGGATATCCCATCACAAGACATACATCAAGTGCTCTCACATCCAACGATCCAATCCGACAAAACAAAACCTCAAAAGAAAATATTCAATTCATCACAAGGGAGAGAGGGAAGAACGCGGTGCATCAAGATCGTGCCAAATCAAGAACACGAGAGGGGGGATAAAACAAATAGCTACTGGTACAAACCCTCAGCCTCGAGGGTGGACTACTCCCTCCTCATCATGGTGGCTGCCGAGATGATGAAGATGGCCTCCGGTGATGATTTACCCCTCCGGCAGGGTGCCGGGATGGGGTCCCGAGAGGATTTTCATGGCGATAGAGGCTTGCGGTGGCAGAACTTTCGATCTAGGCTTCCTTTTGGGGGGTTTCCCTATTTATAAGAATTTTGGCATTGGAAACAAGCCAAGGGGGATCCACGATGCAACAATAAGACAGGGGCGCCCTAGGGGGCGTGCCCTCCACCCTTGTCGCTTCCTCGTGAAGCTTCTGGTCCATCTCTGATGGTCTTCTTGTGGTCCATAAAAAATCACCGTAAATATTTAGCTCGTTTGGAGTCCGTTTGATATTCCTTTTCTGCAAAATTGAAAAACAAGGAAAAGAACAAAAACTGACACTGGGCTCTAGGTTAATAAGTTAGTCCCAAAAATAATAGTCCCTCCGTATGAAAATACTTGTCATCAAAATGTACAAAAAGGGATGTATCTACAACTAAAATACATCTAGATACATCCCCTTTTATTCATTTTGATGACAAGTATTTCCGGACGGGGGACTATAAAATAGCATATTAATGCATATAAAACATCCAAACTTGATAATATAATAGCATGGGACAATAAAAAATTATAGATATGTTGGAGACGTATAAAGCATCCCCAAGCTTAATTCATGCTCGTCCTCGAGTAGGTAAATGATAAAAACAGAATTTTTGATGTGGAACGCTACCTAGCATATTTAGCAATGTATTTATTCTTTATTGGCATGAATGTTCAGATCCGTACGATTCAAAGCAAAAGTTAACTTGTATCAAAAGAATAGTACTTCAATGATACTAGAAAGAAAATTATGAAGCTTAAAAAATAACATGGCTAAAGAAAGTTATCCCTACAAAATCATATAGTCTTGTTATGCTCCCTCTTCTTAACACAAAGTATAAATTATGCCCACCCAGGTGTCAGCCAAGCAATTGTACTCATACTTTTACATTCTTAAACATTTTCAACTCTTCACGCAATACATGAGCGTGAGCCATGGACATAGCACTATGGGTGGAATAGAAGGTGGTAGTGGACAAAAGTAGGGAGAAATTCTCACATCAACTAGGCGAATTAACAGACTATGGAGACATCCATCAATTGATATCAATGTGAGTGAGTAGGGATTGCCATGTAATGGATGCAGTAGAGCTATAGGTATATGAAAGCTCAAAAGAAAACTAAGTGGCTGTGCATCCAACTTGCTTGCTCATGAAGACCTAGGGCATTTGATGAAGCCCATCATTGGAACATACAAGCCAAGTTCTATATTGAAAATTTCCCACTAGTAATATATGAAAGTGACAAAACAAGAGACTCTCTATAATGAAGAGCATGGTGCTACTTTAAAGCACAAGTGTGTAAAAGGATAGTAACATTGTCCCTTCTCTATTTTTTTCTTTTTTCCTTTTTTAGGCTACTCTCCCTTTTTTTGGAGACCCTTTTCTCCTTTTTGGAGACTCTTTTGCCTCTTTATTTTTTAGACTCTTTGGCCTCTTTATTCATAACCTCACATGGGACAATGTTCCAATAATGATGATCATCACACTTTTATTTACATACAACTCAATACTAGAACAAAAATATGACTCTGTATGAATGCCTTCGGTGGTGTACCGGGATGTGCAATGATCTATCATATCAATGACATCAAAAAATGAACATGCCGTGAAAACATCATGCTAGCTATCTTACGATAATGCAAAGCAATATGACAATGATGGTGCGTGTCATGATAGAACGAACGGTGGAGTTACATGGCAATATATCTCAGAATGGCTATGGAAATGCCATAATAGGTAGGTATGGTGGCTATTTTGCGGAAGGGTATAAGGTGGTTTGACGCACCGGCGAAAGTTGCGCGGTACTAGAGTGGCTAGCAATGATGGAAGGTTGAGAGTTTGTATAATCCATGGACCCAACATTATTCATAAAGAACTAACATACTTATTGCAAAAAGTTTATTAGCCCTTGAAGCAAAGTACTACTATGCATGCTCCTAGGGGAGAGGTTGGTAGGAGTTAACCATCGCGCGCCCCCGACTTTCACGCAAAGATAAACAATCAAGACACAATGCGCTACAATTTGGTTACATAGTTAGGAGACCATACGTGCATGCTACGGGAATCACAAACCTTAACACAATTAGTTCTTTAACCTCACAAATTACCACTATCATGACTCTAATATTACCATCTTAATATCTCAAAACAATTGGAAGGAATCAAACTTCTCCTAGATTCAATGCTCTGTATGAAAGTTTTTATTATACCCTCTTTGGATGCCTATATTAGGACTAAATTCATAACCCAAGAAAATTACCATGATGTTTAGAGACTCTCAAAATAATATAAGTGAAGCATGAGAGTTCAACAATTTCTTCAAAATAAACATCACCGTCGTGCTCAAAAAGATGTAAGTGAAGCACTAGTGCTATTACCCTAGCTCAAAAGATATAAGCGAAGCACAAAGAGTATTCTAATAAATTCACGATTAATGTGTGTCCCTCTCAAAATGTGTGTACAACAAGGATGATTGTGGCAGACTAAATAGCAAAGACTCAAATCATACAAGACACTCCAAGCAAAACACATATCATGTGGTGAATCAAAATATAGCCTCACGTAAATTTACTGATGGATTGAAGACGGAAGAGGGGATGCCATCCGGGGTATCCCCAAGCTTAGATGCTTGGATATTCCATGAATATTACCTTGGTGTGCCTTGGGCATCCCCAATCTTAGGGTCTTGGCCCTCCTTATTCTCCTCATATCGATGTCTCACCCAAAACTTGAAAAATTCAATCACACAAAACTTAACGGAACTTCGTGAGATACATTAGTATAATAAAGCAAATCATTCACTTGGGTACTGTCAAATAAAGGATTCATAATTGTTCTCACACAATGACTACTGTACCTTATCATTTCCTCAATTTATATCACTTAATATAAGCTATGGAAACAATAAAACAAGCAAACTATGCACTGAAAACAGAATAGTCTGTAAAGATCTGAATTTTGATCCTAGGTTTGCACCTCTGAAATTTCTGAAACATTAGGACCGCATAGGAAATCTGTATATAAACGATCAGTAAAAATTTCAGAATTTTATCACGTTCCAGTGAAGCACAGAAATTGCAGCACTAGACGCAAAAGTTTATGTTTTTCCACAGAATCAAGTCAACTATCACCCACACTTTCCCAAAGGCCTTACTTGGCACTTTATTTAAAAAATGATATAAAACATGATTAATACAGTAGCTTAATCATGTGAACACACAAAAACAGTAGGTATAAGTATTGGGTTGTCTCCCAACAAGCGCTTTTCTTTAGTGCCTTTTTAGCTAGGCATGATTATTTCATTGATGCTAACGTAAAGATAAGAACTGCAACACAAAGAGAGCATCATAAATCAATTGGCAAGAACATTTAAGTCTAACCCACTTCCTATGCATAGGGATTTGGTGAGCAAACAATTTATGGGAGCAAGAATCAACTAGCATAGTAAGGCAAAACAAACATGACTTCAAAACTTTCAACGCATAGAGAGGAAACTTGATATTATTGCAATACCTACAAGCATATGTTCCTCTCTCATAATAATTTTCAGTAGCATCATGAATGAATTCAACAATATAGCTGTCACATAAAGTATTCTTTTCATGATTCATAAGGATAGAAATTTTACTACTCTCCACATAAGCAAAATTCTTCTCATTCATAATAGTGGGAGCAAATTTAACAAAATAACTATCATGTGACACTTGATTGGCATAATCAATTTGAGCATTAAAATCATGATGAAAAGTTTTATGGTTATTAGTATTCTCTGTAACATAGGTGTCATCACAATAATCATCATAAATAGGAGGCATACTTTCATCATAACAAATTTGCTCATCAAAACTTGGGGGACTAAAAATATCATCTTCATCAAGCATAGCATCCCCAAGCTTATGGCTTTGCATATCATTAGCATCATGGATATTCAAGAAATTCACACCAACAACATTGCAATCATGCTCATCATCCAAATATTTAGTGCCAAACATTTTATTGACTTCTTCTTCTAACAACTGAGCACAATTTTCCTTTCCATCATTTTCACGAAAGACATTATAGAGATGAATAATACGAGGCAACCTTCCATTTTTTTTGTACTTTTCTTTTTATTAACCAAACTAGTGATAAAACAAGAAACTAAAAGATTCAATTGCAAGATCTAATGATATACCTTCAAGCACTCACCTCCCCGGCAACGGCACCATAAAAGATCTTGATGTCTACTACGCAACCTTCTTCTTGTAGACTCGTGTTGGGCCTCCAAGCGCAGAGTTTTGTAGGACAATAGCAAATTCCCCTCAAGTGGGTGACCTGAGGTTTATGAATCTGTGGGAGGCGTAGTATGAAGATGGTCTCTCTCAAACAACCCTGCAACCAAATAACAAAGAGTCTCTTGTGTCCCCAACACACCCAATACAATGGTAAATTGTATAGGTGCACTAGTTCGGCAACGAGATGGTGATACAGGTGTAATACGGATGGTATATATAGGTTTCTGTAATATGAAAATATAAAAACAGCAGGGTAACTAGTAGTAAAACGGAGCACAAACGGTATTGCAATGCGTGAAAGCAAGGCCTATGGTTCATACTTTCACTAGCGCAAAATCTCTCAACAATGATAACATAATTGGATCATATAACAATCCCTCAACATGCAACAAAGAATCACTCCAAATTCCTATCGCGGAGAACATAAGATGAGATTGCTTGTAGGGTATGAAACTACCTCAAAGTTATTCTGTATGATCAATCTATTAGGCTATTCCTATAAGTTTCACAAACAACCCTAGAGTTCGCACTAGAATAACACCACGTGACACGCATCAATCAACTCTAATGTCACCTAGACACTCCAATGTCACCACAAGTATCCATGGGCTAATTATACGATGTGCATCACACAATTTCAGATTCATAATATTCGATCCAACACAAAGAACTTCAAGAGTACCCCAATATTTCTATCGAAGAAAGGAATATGAAAAACACGTACCAACCCCTATGTCACCATGGAAATCCACAAGTTGACAACCAAAACATACATCAAGTGGATCAATAGAACATCCCATTGTCACCACAGATATCCCATCGCATGGCATACATCAAGTGCACTCACATCCAAAGATCCAATCCGACACAACAAAACCTCAAAAGAAAAGATTCAGTTCATCACAAGGCAGAGAGGGAAGAACACCATAAGATCCAGCCATAATAAAAAAGCTCGCGGTACATCAAGATCGTGTCAAATCAAGAACACGAGAGAGAGAGAGATAGATAAAACACATAGGTGCTGGTACAAACCCTCAGCCCCGAGGGTGGACTACTCCCTCCTCATCATGGTGTGCGACGGGATGATGAAGATGGTCTCCGGTGATGATTTCCCCCTACGGCAGGGTGCCAGGACAGGGTCCCATGAGGTTTTTCGTGGCTACAAAGGCTTGTGGCGGCGGAACTTCCAATCTAAGTTTCTTTTCTCTGGTCCATCTCTGATGCTGCGTGGACTTCTTCTGGTCCATACAAAATCAGCGTAAATTTTTAGCTCGTTTTGACTCCATTTGATATTATTTTTCTGCAAAACTCAAAAACAAGGAAAAATAAAAAATGGCAGTGGGCTCTAGGTTAATAAGTTAGTCCCAAAAATAATATAAAATAACATATTAATGCATATAAAACATCCAAAACGGATAATATGATAGCATGGAACAATCAAAAGTTATAGATACGTTGGAGACGTATCACATCACCCTTTCCTCTTCAAGGGAAAATCAACAAGAGCTCAAGAAGTAGCAAGGCGTTTTAAATAATTACGGTTTAGGCTTGAACAAATGCGAAATAAAACTAGCATTTAATTTTTCAAACACAAAACCTAAAATAACTAGGCTCGCCTATGTGCACCAACAACTCATGCTAAGCAAGATAGATAACTAAGTGATAGCAAGATATATGATAAGAAACAATATGGCTATCACAAAGTAAAGTGCATAAGTAAAGGGCTTGGGTAAGAGATAATCGAGGCACACAGAGACGATGATGTATCCCGAAGTTCACACCCTTGCAAATGCTAATCTCCGTTTGGAGTGGTGTGGAGGCACAATGCTCCCCAAAAGGCCACTAGGGCCACCATAATCTTCTCACACGCTCGCACAATGCAAGATGTCATGATTTCACTAAGGGACCCTTGAGGGCGGTCACCGAACTCGTACAAATGGCAACCCTTGGGGGCGGTTCCGGAACCCGTCAAATTGCTCGGGGCGATCTCCACAACCTAATTGGAGACCCCTACCATTGCACGGAGCTTCACACCACAATGATTGAGCTCCGAACACCACCAATCACCTAGGACACCCAAGCACCCAAAAGGAACAAGCTCTAGGGTACCAAGCACCCAAGAGTAAAAAGCTTCTCAAACTTCGCTTCCACGTATCATCGTGGAGAACTCAAACCTATGCACCAAATGCAATGGCAAGGGCACATGGAGTGCCCAAGTCCTTCTCTCTCAAATCCCACCACAACAACTAATGCTTGGAGGAAAAAGAGAGGAAGAATGAAGAAGAGAACACAAAGAACTCCAAGATATAGATCCAAGGGGTTCCCCTCACACAGAGGAGAAAGTGATTGGTGGAAACGTAGATCTAGATCTCCTCTCTCTTTTCCCTCAAGAACTAGCAAGAATCATTGGAGGGATTGAGAGAAAGCAAACTCAAAGAAGGTCAACAATGGGGGAAGAACACAAGCTAAAAGGATAAGGTCCAACGGGTAAGAAGACCCCCTTATATAGGTCCCCACGAATCTGCCCGTTATGTGCAGAAAACTGTAGGACTGGTACAACCGTGTAAGTACCTGTACAACCAGTCAAACTAGAAAACAAACTCCTAGTAGAAAAAGAATGTGACGCCCGGATAATCAAGCTACAGTAATCCCGGGCTAATGAGGCCATGTCACCACTCTTACTGTTGCTAATTGAAAGCACATTTGCTCCCTGGGTGGTTTTGGTAATTAATGACAACATACTTTGTGGTTGGACTAATGCTTTTATCAAGTATGTTTCAGGAAATTCAATCACATTGGTATGGCAAGAGGACTGAAGAAGTGGACCCCTCAAAATGCTAAGGCAAGCATTGGCAAAAGCTCAAGACTCCATTTTTGGTTTAGTGATCCAAGATCACATTGAGTCCATAGGAAAAGCCAATACTATTAAAAGGGGATGAGGTTGTGTTGATGATCTGGTTGCTCAAGTGCTTAGTGATATATCTCCTTCAACTATCAGCAACTTTCACTACTATACACACTCATAAGTAATCTCGGACAAACCGATTTTCCAAACTCAGTCCCACCGAGATGAACCACCTCAGCCATAAGCCAAACCCTAAAAAAATCGGTCATTCCGAGTTTGAGATCGGTCTCACCGAAACATGGGCTGCCAAGCTTCTGTAACCGTTTGTCCTCAAATCGGAATAACCGAGTTGATGATTCCGGTCCCACAGAAACTGGCAAGTTCCTGTCTTGACTCAAATCGGACAAACCGAGATGGTATTTTCGGTCCCACCGAAAACCCCAACGTTCACTATATTTGAACTTACGGTCTGACCGAGTTTCCACTTCGGTCTCACCGAGATTGCTCAATTATGTGTGTAACGGTTGGATTTTGTGTGGAGGCTATATATACCCCTCCACCCCCTCTTCATTCGTAGAGAGAGCCATCAGAAAGAACTACCACTCCTACCTTACACTTTCTGAGAAGAGAACTACCTACCCTTGTGTTGAGATCAAGTTGCTCCTTTCCTACCATATGAAACTTGATTTCTAACCTTCCCAAGTTGCTTTCCACTCAATCCTTTCTTCCACCACAGCCATATCAGTGAGAAGAGTTGAGTGTTGGGGAGATTATCATTTGAAGCACAAGAGCAAGGAGTTCATCATCATCTACAACATCTATTACCTTTTGGAGGGTGGTGCCTCCTAGATTGGTTAGGTGTCGCTTGGGAGCCTCCGTCATCGAGATGTGGAGTTGAACCAAGAAGTTTGTAAGGGCAAGGAGATCGCCTACTTCGTGAAGATCTACCCCGAGTAAGGCTAGCCCTCCGTGGGCGTAGGCCATGATGGAATAGACAAGGTTGCTTCTTCGTGGACCCTTCGTGGGTGGAGCCCTCCGTGGACTCGCGTAGCCGTTACCCTCCGTGGGTTGAAGTCTCCATCAACGTGGATGTACGATAGCACTACCTATCGGAACCACGGGAAAAATCATTGCGTCTCCAAATTGCGTTTGATCTTCTCCACTTCTCTTTACTACTTGTGCAATTTACTTTCCGCTGCCCATACTCTAGAATTGCATGTGTAGTGTGCTACTTGACTTGTGTGTTATGCAAAATCTGCCAAAATCTGTCCTTGATAAAAGACAGAATTTTTATCTTGTCGAGTAGTCTAATCACCCCCCCCCCTCTAGACACTCTCACCTTCTTCGATCCCTCACTAATCTAGTTTAGATTCAAAACGGTTCAAATTCAAATTTAAAATTAAAGTCAAAAATAAAAGTTTTCAAATGTAAAAACTAAAGTGTGCAAGCTGTGACAATTAATTCATAAGTATTGCTGGTGAAGAAACCAAGTTTTATAAAATATTTAAGTGCTCAAAATTAATTAAAATAATGGCTTAAACAATTATGTAAATGCCTTTTATAATTTCTAGAATATCAAAATAATTTATTTGAGTCGCAAACTTTTTGTGGCAGAGGGTTAAACTAAAACATTGATTTAGGTGTTGGTCTCATAATTTTTATTAATCTAAATAATGTGAAAGTAAATTAGAAAACTATTGAACAGAAACTAAATAAAAGAAAAACAAAACACAATCAAAAAATAAAGTAAAAAATAAACCCCCTCCCCCGGGGCCAAATGGCCCAGCTGGCCTCACTGGCCGAGCCAGGCCAACCCACCAACGCCACCCGTCCCTCATGTGTTCACAAAGGAGGCATGGACAGCGCCGATGGCCGCCACGGCCTCGGCCATCACTATGGCGGCCATCTGGCGAGCCGCCTCGGCTACTTAACTCGGCGACCCCCTCCCCCGAACCATAAATCCCCCCGGAGCTACTCCTCCTCGCCTCCCCTGGATCGGGAAGTCGCCCAACACCGCCCGAGGTCGTCGCGTCGTCCTCGTCTTCGTCTCCCCGCCGCCTCGTCGGCGGCGCTCATCACCGACCTCCTCCCCAAGCAGCTTCACCGAGACTCGCCGCCACTCCGTCGGCCGTGAGGACCCCTCCCTGTTGTTCGGGAACATAGTATTTCAAAAAAAAATCCTACGATCACGCAAGATCTATCTAGGAGAAACATAGCAATGAGCGGGAGCGTGTGTCCACGTACCCTCGTAGACAGAAAGCGGAAGCGTCTAGTGGCACGGTTGATGTAGTCGAACGTCTTCGCGATCCAACCGATCCAAGCACCGAACGTACGACACTTCCGCGTTCAGCACACGTTCAGTTTGATGACGTCCCACGAACTCTTGATCCAGTTGAGCGTCGTGGGAGAGTTTCGTCAGCACGACGGCGCGGTGATGGTGATGATGAAGTTACCGGCGCAGGGCTTCGCCTAAACACTGCAATGATATGACCGAGGTGTGTAACTGTGGAGGGGGGCACCACACACGGTTTGCAAATCAACTTGTGTGTCTATGGGGTGCCCCCTCCCCACGTATATAAAGGAGGGAGGGAGGAGGAGGCGGCCATGGAGGGGGCGCGCCAAGAGGGGGAGTCCTACTCCCACTAGGAGTAGGACTCCTCCTTTTCCTAGTAGGAGTAGGAGAGGGGGAAGGAAGGGAGAAGAGGAGAAGGAAAGGAGGGGGCGCCGTCCCTCCCCCCTAGTCTAGTTCGGACTAGGCTAGGGGGCGTGCGGCCCAACCCTAGCCAGCTCTCTCTCTCCCCTAAGGACCATCAAGGCCCATATACCCCCCCGGGGGGTTCCGGTAACCTCTCGGTACTCCGGTTTTTATCCGGTGACCCCCGGAACCCTTCCGGTGTCCGAATATAACCTTCCAATATATCAATCTTTATGTCTCGGCCATTTTGAGACTCCTCATCATGTCCGTGATCACATCCGGGGCTCCGAACTAGCTTCGGTGCATCAAAACACATAAACTCATAGTATCGATCGTCATCGAACGTTAAGCGTGCGGACCCTACGGGTTCGAGAACTATGTAGACATGACCGAGACTCATCTCCGATCAATAAACAATAGCGGAACCTGGATGCTCATATTGGTTCCTACATATTCTATGAAGATCTTTATCGGTCAAACCGCACAACAACATACGATGTTCCCTTTATCATCGGTATGTTACCTGCCCGAGATTCGATCGCCGATATCATCATACCTAGTTCAATCTTGTTACCGGCAAGTCTCTTTACTCGTTCCGTAATACATCATCTCGTGACTAACTCATTATTCGTTTGCTTGCAAGGCTTATTATGATGTGTACTACCGAGAGGGCCGAGAGATACCTCTCTGACACTCGGAGTGACAAATCCTATTCTTGATCTATGCCAACACCACAAACACCTTCAGAGACACCTGGAGAGCATATTTATAAGCACCCAGTTATGTTGTGACGTTTGATAGCACACAAGGTGTTCCTCCGTTATTCGGGAGTTGCATAATCTCATAGTCATAGGAACATGTATAAGTCATGAAGAAAGCAATAGTAGTAAAACTAAACGATCATAGTGCTAAGCTAATGGATGGGTCTTCTCCATCACATCATTCTCCTAATGATGTGATCTCGTTTATCAAATGACAACACATGTCTATTGTTAGGAAACATAACCATCTTTGATTAATGAGCTAGTCAAGTAGAGGCATACTAGGGACACTCTATTTTGTCTATGTATTCACACACGTATCAAGTTTCCGGTTAATACAATTCTAGCATGAATAAAAGACATTTATCATGATATATAAGGAAATATAAATAAGAACTTTATTATTGCCTCTAGGGAATATTTCCTTCAGTCTCCCACTTGCACTAGAGTCAATAATCTAGATTACATAGTAATGATTCTAACACCCATGGAGTCTTGGTGCTGATCATGTTTTGCTCGTGGAAGAGGCTTAGTCAATGGGTCTACGACATTCAGATCCATATGTATCTTGCAAATTTCTATGTCTCCCTCCATGACTTGATCGCGGATGGAATTGAAGCGTCTCTTGATGTGCTTGGTTCTCTTGTGAAACCTGGATTCCTTCGCCAAGGCTATTGCTCCAGTGTTGTCACAAAAGATTTTCATTGGACCCAATGCACTAGGTATTACACCTAGATCAGATATGAACTCCTTCATCCAGACTTCTTCATTTGCTGCTTTCGAAGTAGCTATGTACTCTGCTTCACACGTAGATCCCGCCACGACGCTCTGCTTGGAACTGCACCAACTGACAGCTCCACCGTTCAATAAAAATACATATCTGGTTTATGATGATCAGTGTCAAAGTTGGAATCGACGTAACCATTTATGACGAGCTCTTTGTCACCTCCATAAACGAGAAACATATCCTTTGTCCTTTTCAGGTACTTCGGGATGTTCTTGACCGCTGTCGAGTGATCCACTCCTGGATTACTTCAGTACCTCCCTCCTAAACTTATAGCAAGGCACACATCAGGTCTGGTACACAGCATTGCATATATGATAGATCCTATTGCTGAGGCATAGGGAATGACTTTCATTTTCTCTCTATCTTCTGCAGTGGTCGGGCATTTAGTCTTACTCAACTTCACACCTTGTAACACAGGCAAGAACCCTTTCTTTGACAGATCCATTTTGAACTTCTTCAAAACTTTATCAAGGTATGTGCTTTGTGAAAGTCCAATTAAGCGTCTTGATCTATCTCTATAGATCTTGATGCCCAGTACATAAGCAGCTTCACCGAGGTATTTCATTGAAAAATTCTTATTCAAGTATCCTTTTATGCCATCCAGAAATTATATATCATTTCCAATCAACAATATGTCATCCACATATAATATCAGAAATGCTACAAAGCTCCCACTCACTTTCTTGTAAATACATGCTTCTCCAAAAGTCTATATAAAACCATATGCTTTGATCACCTCGTCAAAGCGTATATTCCAACTCTGAGATGCTTGCACCAGTCCATAGATGGATCACTGGAGCTTGCACACTTTGTTAGCACCTTTAGGATCGACAAAACCTTCTGGTTGCATCATATACAACTCCTCTTTGAGGTATCCATTAAGGAATGCAGTTTTGACATCCATTTGCCAGATTACATAATCTTAAAATGTGGCAATTGCTAACATGATTCGGACAGACTTAAGCATCGCTACGGTGAGAAAGTCTCATCGTAGTCAACTCCTTGAACTTGTCGAAAACCTTCCGCAACAAGTCGAGCTTTGTAGACGGTAACATTACCGTCGGCGTCAGTCTTCCTTTTAAAAATCCATTTATTTTCAATGGCTTGCAGATCATCGGGCAAGTCAACCAAAGTCCACACTTTGTTCTCATACATGGATCCCATCTAAGATTTCATGGCCTCAAGCCATTTTGCGGAATCTGGGTTCATCATCTCTTCCTCATAGTTCGTAGGTTCATCATGGTCTAGTAACAGGACTTCCAGAACCGGGTTACCGTACCACTCTGGCGCGGAACGCACTCTGTTTGACCTACGAGGTTCAGTAGTAACTTGATCTGAAGTACATGATCATCATCATTAGCTTCCTCGCTGATTGGTGTAGGAATCACTGGAAGTAGTTTCTATGATGTACTACTTTCCAATTCGGGAGAAGGTACAATTACCTCATCAAGTTCCACATTCCTCCCACTCACTTCTTTCGAGAGAAACCCCTTCTCCATAAAGGATAAATTCTTAGCAACGAATATCTTGCCTTCGGATCTGTGATAGAAGGTGTACCCAACAGTTTCCTTTGGGTATCCTATGAAGACACGTTTCTCCGACTTGGGTTCGAGCTTATCAGGTTGAAGCTTTTTCACATAAGCATCGCAGCCCCAAACTTTAAGAAACGACAACTTGGGTTTCTTGCCAAACCATAGTTCATAAGGCGGCGTCTCAACGGATTTAGATGGTGCCCTATTTCACCTGAATGCAGCTGTCTCTAAAGCATAACCCCAAAACAATAATTGTAAATCGATAAGAGACATCATAGATCGCAACATATCTAATAAAGTACGGTTACGACGTTCGGACACACCATTACACTGTGGTGTTCCAGGTGGCGTGAGCTGTGAAACTATTCCACATTATTTCAAATGAAGACCAAACTCATAACTCAAATATTCGCCTCCACGATCAGATCGTAGAAACTTTATTTTCTTGTTACGATGATTCTCTACTTCACTCTGAAATTCTTTGAGATTTTCAAATGTTTCAGACTTGTGTGTCATTAAGTTGATATACCCATATCTGCTCAAATCATCAGTGAAGGTAAGAAAATAACGATACCCGCCGCGAGCCTCAACACTCATCGGTCCACATACACCAGTATGTATGATTTCCAACAAATTTGTTGCTCGCTCCATTGTTCCGGAGAACGTAGTTTTAGTCATCTTGCCCATGAGGCATGGTTCGCAAGCACCAAGTGATTCATAATCAAGTGATTCCAAAAGTCCATCTACATGGAATTTCTTCATGCGCTTTACACCAATATGACCTAAACGGCAGTGCCACAAATAAGTTGCACTATCATTATCAACCTTGCATCTTTTGGCTTCAATATTATGAATATGTGTATAACTACGATCGAGATCCAATAAGAATAGGCCACTCTTCAAGGGTGCATGACCATAAAAGATATTACTCATATAAATATAACAACCATTATTCTCTGATTTAAATGAATAACCGTCTCGCAACAAACAAGATCCAGATATAATGTTCATGCTTAACGTTGGCACAAAATAACAATCATTTAGGTCCAAAACTAATCCCGAAGGTAGATGTAGAGGTAGCGTGCCGACGACGATCACATCGACTTTGGAACCATTTCCCACGCGCGTCGTCGCCTCATCCTTAGCTAATCTTCGTTTAATCCGTAGCACCTGTTTCGAGTTACAAATATTAGCAATCGAACCAGTATCAAATACTCAGGTGCTACTACGAGCATTAGTAAGGTACACATCAATAACATGTATATCAAATATACCTTTGTTCAATTTGCCATCCTTCTTATCCGCCAAATACTTGGGGCAGTTCCGCTTCAAGTGTCCAATCCCTTTGCAGTAGAAGCACTTAGTTTCAGGCTTGGCTCCAGACTTCGGTTTCTTCGCGGGATTAGCAACTGGCTTGCTATTCTTCTTGAAGTCCCCCTTCTTTCCCTTGCCATTTTCCTTGAAACTAGTGGTCTTGTTAACCATCAACACTTGATGCTCCTATTTGATTTCTACCTCTGCAGCTTTGAGCATAGCGAAGAGCTAGGGAATTGTCTTCTGCATCCCTTGCATATTATACTTCATCGCGAAGCCTTTATAGCTTGGTGGCAGTGATTGAAGAACTCTATCAATAACACTATCTTCGTCAACATTGCAACCAAGTTGAGTCATGTGATTATAGTACCCCAGACATTCTGAGCAAGTGTTCACTGATAGAACTGTTCTCCTCCATCTTGCAGCTATAGAACTTATTGCAGACTTCATATCCCTCAATTTGGGCATTTTCTTGAAATATTAACTTCAACTCTTGGAACATCTCATATGCTCCATGATGTTCAAAACGTCTTTGAAGTCCCGATTCTAAGTCGTAAAGCATGGCACACTTAACTATCGAGTAGTCATCACACCGTGTCTGCCAGACGTTCAAAGCGTCTACATTAGCGGGAGATGGCTTGTCACCTAGCGGTGCTTCAAGGACATAATTCTTTTGCGCAGCAATGAGGATAATCCTCAAGTTACGGACCCAGTCCGTGTAGTTGCTACCATCATATTTCAACTTAGCTTTCTCTAGGAACGCATTAAAATTTCAAGGGAACGGTAGCACAGGCCATTGATCTACAACAACATAGATATGCAAAAACTATCAGGACTAAGTTCATGATAAATTAAAGCTCAATTAATCATATTACTAAAGAACTCCCACTTAGATAGACAACCCTCTAGTCATCTAAATGATCGCGTGATCCAACTCAACTAAACCATGTCCGATCATCACGTGAGATGGAGTAGTTTTCAATGGTGAACATCTTATATTGATCTACTATATGATTCACGCTCAACCTTTCGATCTCCAATGTTCCGAGGCCATGTCTGTACATGCTAGGCTCGTCAAGTTTAACCCTGAGTATTCTGCATGTGCAAAATTGTCTTACACCCGTTGTATTTGAACGTAGAGCTTATCACACCTGATCATCACATGGTGTCTTGGCACGATGAACTTTCGCAACGGTGCATACTTAGGGAGAACACTTGTACCTTGAAATTTTGTAAGGGATCATCTTATAATGCTACCGCCGTACTAAGCAAAATAAGAACCATAATAAGATAAACATCACATGCAATCAAAATGTGTGACATGATATGGCCATCATCATCTTGTGCTTTTGATCTCAATCTCCAAAGCATCGTCATGATCTCCATCGTTACCGGCTTGACACCATGATCTTCATCGTAGCGTCGTGGTCGTCTTGCCAACTATCTCTACTACTACTATCGCTAACTCATAGTGATAAAGTAAAGCAATTGCATGGCCTTCGCAATTCATACAATAAAGAGACAACCATAAGGCTCATGTCGGTTGCCGATAATTTACAAAACATGATCATCTCATACTATAACGTATAACTCATCACGTCTTGACCATATCACATCACAACATGCCCTGCAAAAACAAGTTAGACGTACTCTACTTTGTTGTTGCAAGTTTTACATGGCTGCTACGGGCTTAGCTAGAACAGTTCTTACCTACGCATACAAAAACCACAACGATTTTTCATCAAGTGTGATGTTTTAACCTTCACAAGGACCGGGCATAGCCACACTCGATTCAACTAAAATGAGAGAGACAGACACCCGCCGGTCACCTTTAAGCAACGAGTGCTCGTAACGGTGAAACCAGTCTCCCGTAAGCGTACGCGTAATGTCGGTCTGGGCCGCTTCATCTCACAATGCCGCCGAATCAAAGTATGACATGTTGGTAAGCAGTATGACTATTATCGCCCACAACTCATTGTGTTCTACTCATGCATATCATCTACGCATAGACTTGGCTCATGATGCCACTGTTGGGGAACGTAGTATTTCAAAAAAATCCTATGATCACGCAAGATCTATCTAGGAGAAGCATAGCAACGAGCGGGAGAGTCTGTCCACGTACCCTCGTAGACCAAAAGCGCAAGCGTCTAGTGACGTGGTTGATGTAGTCGAACGTCTTCGTGATCCAACCTATCCAAGCACCGAACGTACGGCACCTCCACGTTCAGCACACGGTTAGTTCGATGACGTCCCACGAACTCTTGATCTACTTGAGCGTCGCGAGAGAGTTTTGTCAGCACGACGGCGTGGTGACGGTGATGATGAAGTTACCGGCACAGGGCTTCGCCTAAGCACTGCAACGATATGACCGAGGTGTGTAACTGTGGGGGGGGCGCCGCACACGGCTTGCAAATCAACTTGTGTGTCTATGGGGTGCCCCCTCCCCACATATATAAAGGAGGGAGGGAGGAGGAGGCAGCCAAGGAGGGGGCACGCCACTAGGAGTAGGACTCCTCCTTTTCCTAGTAGGAGTAGGAGAGGGGGAGGAAGGGAGAAGCGGAGAAGGAAATGAGGGGGCGCTGCCCCTCCCCCCTAGTCCAATTGGTACTAGGCTTGGGGGGTGCACGACCCAGCCCTAGCCAGCCTTCTATCTCTCCCCTAAGGCCCATCAAGGCCCATATACCCCCCGGGGGGTTCTGGTAACGAGAGGTGACCCCCGGAACCCTTTCGGTGTCCGAATATAACCTTCCAATATATCAATATTTATGTCTCGACCATTTCGAGACTCCTCGTCATGTCCGTGATCATATTCGTGACTACGAACTACCTTCGGTGCATCAAAACACATAAACTCATAATACCGATCGTCATCGAACGTTAAGCGTGCGGACCCTACGGGTTTGAGAACTATGTAGACATGACCGAGACTCATCTCTGGTCAATAACCAATAGCGGAACCTGGATGCTCATATTGGTTCCTACATATTCTATGAAGATCTTTATCGCTCAAACCTGCACAACAACATACGTTGTTCCCTTTGTTATCGGTGTGTTACTTGCCTGAGATTCGATCGTCGGTATCATCATACCTAGTTCAATATCATTGCCAGCAAGTCTCTTTACTCGTTTCGTAATACATCATCTCATGACTAACTCATTAGTCGTTTGCTTGCAAGGCTTATTATGATGTGTATTACCAAGAGGGCCTAGAGATACCTTTCCAACACTCGGAGTGACAAATCCTATTCTTGATCTATGCCAACACCACGAACACCTTCGGATACACCTGTAGAGCATCTTTATAATCACCCAGTTATGTTGTTGTCTTTGGTAGCACACAAGGTGTTCCTCCGGTATTCGGGAGTTGCATAATCTCATAGTCATAGGAACATGTATAAGTCATGAAGAAAGCAATAGCAGTAAAACTAAACGATCATAGTGCTAAGCTAACGGATGGGTCTTGTCCATCACATCATTCTCCTAATGATGTGATCCCGTTCATCAAATGACAACACATGTCTACAGTTACGAAACATAACCATCTTTGATTAACGAGCTAGTCAAGTAGAGGCATACTAGGGACACTATGTTTTGTCTATGTATTCACACATGTATCAAGTTTCTGGTTAATACAATTCTAGCATGAATAAAAGATATTTATCATGATATATAGGGAAATATAAATAACAACTTTATTATTGCCTCTAGGGCCTATTTCCTTCACCTGTCTTCCCCCTTTTCCCCCTTGGCCCCCGTCGTAGATCGCGTCCCTGCATCACAGTCGTTGCTCTGCCTCGTTGCCACACCTCGACCGCCCCAAACTTGCCTAGCCGTGCTCGTAGAGCAAGTGCACGCGCTCGCCCGCGGCCTCCGCACGACCGGCATGTTAGAAATATGCCCTAGAGGCAATAATAAAATGGTTATTATTATATTTCCTTGTTCATGATAATTGTCTATTGTTCATGCTATGATTGTATTATCCGAAAATCGTAATACATATGTGAATACATAGACCACAACATGTCCCTAGTGATCTCTAGTTGACTAGCTCGTTGATCAATAGATGGTTATGTTTTCATGACCATGGACATTGGATGTCATTGATAATGGGATCACATCATTAGGAGAATGATGTGATGGACAAGACCCAATCCTAAGCATAGCACAAGATCGTGTAGTTCGTATACTAAAGCTTTTCCAATGTCAAGTATCCTTTCCTTAGACCATGAGATTGTGCAACTCCCGGATACCATATGAGTACTTTGGGTGTGCCAAACATCACAACGTAACTGGGTGGCTATAAAGGTACACTACGGGTATCCCCGAAAGCATTTGTTGGGTTGGCACGAATCGAGAGTGGATTTGTCACTCCGTATGACGAAGAGGTATCTCTGGGCCCACTCGGTAAGACATCATCGTAATGAGCTCTATGTGGCTAAGGAGTTGGTCACGGGATGATGTGTTACAGAACGAGTAAAGAGACTTGCCAGTAACGAGATTGAACAAGGTATCGGTATACCGATGATCGAATCTCGGGCAAGTACTATACCGGTAAACAAAGGGAATCGTATATGGGATTGATTGAATCCCCGACATCGTGGTTCATCCGATGAGATCACCATGGAACATGTGGGATCCAACATGGGTATCCATATCCCGCTGTTGGTTATTGGCCGGAGAGATGTCTCGGTCATGTCTGCATGGTTCCCGGACCCGTAGGGTCTACACACTTAAGGTTCGATGACGCTAGGGTTATAGGGAATGTATGTACATGGTTACCGAATGTTGTTCGGAGTCCCGGATGAGATCCCAAAGGTCACGAGGAGTTCCGGAATAGTCCATAGGTAAATATTTATATATGGGAAGTCATGTTTTGGTCACCGGAGTGATATCGGGGGTCACTGGTATAGTACCGGGACCACCAAAAGGTGTCCGGGGGTCCACCGGGTGGGGCCACCTGCCCCGGTGGGCCAAGTGCACTAAGTAAGAGGGGAACCAGCCCCTGGTGGGCTGGTGCGCCCCCCCCCCCCCAAGGGCCCAAGGTGCCTAGGGTTGGGAAACCCTAGGGGTGGGGCGCCTCCACCTTGCTTGGGGGGCAAGTCCCCCCCTTGGCCGCCGCCCCTCCCTCAAATTGGATCTGGGGGGGCGGCCCCCTCTCCCTTGCCCCTATATAAGGAGAGGGGGTGGGAGGGCAGCTGCACCCATAGTATAGTGCAGCCCTCCCCCTCCCAACTCCTCCTCTTCCCCGGTGAAGCTTGGCGAAGCCGTGCCGGAGTGCCACGCTCCTCCATCACCACCACGTCGTCGTGCTACTGCTGGACGGAGTCTTCCCCAACCTCTCCCTCTCTCCTTGCTGGATCAAGTCGCGGGAGACGTCACCGGGCTGCACGTGTGTTGAACGCGGAGGCACCATTGTTCGGTACTTAGATCGGATTCAGCTCTGGTGTGAATCGCTTCGTGTACGACTCCACCGGCCACGTTCTTGCAACGTTTTTGCATCGCGATCTTCAAAGGTATGAAGATGCACTCCCCTCTCGTTGCTAGTAACTCCATAGATAGATCTTGGTGATGCTTAGATTTTTTTTTGAATTTCTGCAACGATCCCCAACAGTGCCATCATGAGCTAGGTCTATAAGTAGTTACTATGCACGAGTAGAACACAAGTTGTTGTGGGCGTAGATTTTGTCAATTTACTTGCTACTACTAGTCTTATCTTGATTCAGCAGCATCGTGGGTTGAAGCGGCCTGGACCGACCATACACTTACGCTTACGTGAGACAGGTTCCACCGACTAACATGCACTAGTTGCATAAGGTGGCTAGTGGGTGTATGTCTCTCCCACTTTAGTCGGATCGGATTCGATGAAAAGGGTCCTTATGAAGGGTAAATAGTAATTGGCATATCACGTTGTGGTTTTGGCGTAGGTAAGAAACGTTCTTGCTAGAAACCTATAGCAGCCACGTAAAAACTTGCAACAACAATTAGAGGACGTCTAACTTGTTCTTGCAGCATGTGTCGTGTGATGTGATATGGACAAAAGGATGTGATGAATGATATATGTGATGTATGATATTGATCATGTTCTTGTAATAGGAATCAAGACTTGCATGTCGATGAGTATGACAACAGGCAGGAGCCATAGGAGTTGTCTTATTTTATTGTATGACTTGCGTGTCATTGAAAATGCCATGTAATTACTTTACTTTATTGCTAACCGTTAGCCATAGTAGTAGAAGTAACGTTTGGCGAGAAAACTTCATGAAGACACGATGATGAAGATCATGATGATGGAGATCATGGTGTCATGCCAGTGACGATGATGATCATGGAGCCCCGAAGATGGAGATCAAAAGGAGCAAAATGATATTGGCCATATCATGTCACTATTTGATTGCATGTGATGTTTATCATGTTTTACATCTTATTTGCTTAGGACGACGGTAGCATAAATAAGATGATCTCTCACTAAAATTTCAAGAATTATGTTCCCCCTAACTGTGCACCGTTGCTAAGGTTCGCTGTTCGGAAGCACCACGCGATGATCGGGTGTGGTAGGTTCTAACGTTCGCATACAACGGGTGTAAGCCAGATTTACACACGCAATACACTTAGGTCGACTTGACGAGCCTAGCATGTACAGACATGGCCTCGGAACACGGAAGACCGAAAGGTCGAACATGAGTCGTATAGAAGATACGATCAACATGGAGATGCTCACCGTTGATGACTAGTCCATCTCACGTGATGATCGGACACGGTCTAGTCGATTCGGATCATGTATCACTTAGATGACTTGAGAGATGTCTATCTAAGTGGGAGTTCATTAAATTTGTTTAGATGAACTTAATTGTCATGAACATAGTCTAAAATCTTTACAATATGTCATGTAGATCAAATGGCCCATGCTAATGTTGCCCTCAACTTCAACGTGTTCCTAGAGAAAACCAAGTTGAAAGACGATGGTAGCAACTATACGGATTGGGTCCGTAACTTGAGGATCATCCTCATAGCTGCCAAGAAAGCATATGTCCTTGAAGCACCGCTAGGTGATGCACCCGTCTTCCCAGCGACTCAATATATTATGAATGCCTAGCAGTCGCATAGTGATGATTACTCCCTGGTTCAGTGTGGCATGCTTTACAGCTTAGAATCGGGCTCCAAAAGCGTTTTGAGCAGCACAGAGCATATGAGATGTTCCAAGAGCTGAAAATGGTTTTCCAAGCTCATGCCCGGGTCGAGAGATATGAAGTCTCCGACAAGTTCTACAGTTGTAAGATGGAGGAGAATAGTTCTGTCAGCGAGCATATACTCAAAATGTCTAGGTTGCACAACCGCTTGTCTTAGATGGGAGTTAATCTCCTAGATGACGCGGTCATTGACAGAATCCTTCAGTCGCTCCCACCTAGCTATAAGAGCTTTGTGATGAATTTCAATATGCAAGGGATGGAGAAGTCCATTCCCGAGGTATATTCAATGCTGAAATCAGCGGAGGTGGAGATCAAAAAGGAACATCATGTTTTGATGGTGAATAAAACCACTAAGTCCAAGAAAGGCAAGGGTAAGAAGAAATTCAAGAAGGATGGCAAAGGAGTTGCCGCGCCCGGTAAGCCAGTTGCCGGGAAGAAGCCAAAGAATGGGCCCAAGCCCGAGACTGAGTGCTTTTATTGCAAGGGAACGGGTCACTGGAAGCGGAATTGCCCCAAATACTTAGCGGATAAGAAGTCCGGCAACGTCAAAGGTATATGTGATATACATGTTATTGATGCGTACCTTACCAGCGCTCGTAGTAGCTCCTGGGTATTTGATACCGGTGCAGTTGCTCACATTTGTAACTCAAAGCAGGAGCTGCGGAATAAGCGGAGACTGGTGAAGGACGAGGTGACGATGCGCGTCGGGAATGGTTCCAAGGTCGATGTGATCGCCGTCGGCACGCTGCCTCTACATCTACCTTCGGGATTAGCTTTAAACCTCAATGATTGTTATTTAGTACCAACTTTGAGCATGAACATTGTATCTGGATCTCGTTTAATGCGAGATGGCTACTCATTTAAATCTGAGAATAATGGTTGTTCTATTTATATGAGAGAAATGATTTATGGTCATGCCCCGCTGGTCAATGGTCTATTTTTATTGAATCTCGAACGTGATGTTACACATATTCATAGTGTGAATGCCAAAAGATGTAAGGTTGATAATGATAGTCCCGCATACTTGTGGCACTGCCGCCTTGGTCATATAGGGGTCAAACGTATGAAGAAGCTCCATGCAGATGGACTTCTGGAGTCTCTTGATTATGAATCATTTGACACGTGTGAACCATGCCTCTTGGGCAAGATGACCAAGACTTCGTTCTCCGGAACAATGGAGCGAGCAACCAACTTGTTGGAAATCATACATACTGATGTGTGCGGTCCAATGAGTGTTGAAGCTCGCGGTGGCTATTGTTATGTTCTCACCCTCACCGATTACTTAAGTAGATATGGGTATGTCTACTTGATGAAACACAAGTTTGAGACCTTTGAAAAGTTCAAGGAATTTTAGAATGGGGTTGAGAATCAATGTGATAGAAAAATAAAGTTCTTACGATCAGATCGTGGAGGTGATGAAGAGCTCGTCGTTAAGGGTTACGTCGATGCTAGCTTCGACACAGATCCGGATGACTCCAAGTCACAAACCAGATACGTGTATATTTTGGATAGTGGGGCAGTCAGCCGGTGCAGTTGCAAGCAAAGCGTCATGGCGGCATCTACATGTGAAGCGGAGTACATAGCTGCTTTCGAAGCAGCGCATGAAGGAGTCTGGATGAAGGAGTTCATCACCGACCTAGGAGTTATTCCAAGCTCGTCGGGGTCGATGACTCTTCTGTGACAACAGTGGAGCTACTGCCATTGCCAAGGAGCCCAGGTTTCACAAGAAGACCAAGCACATCAAGCACCGCTTCAACTCCATTCGTAGTTATATACAAGATGGAGACATAGATATTTGTAAAGTGCATACGGATCTGAATGTCGCAGAGCCGTTGACTAAACCTCTTCCACGAGCAAAACATGATCAACACCAGAACTCTATGGGCGTTTGATTCATCACAATGTAACTAGATTATTGACTCTAGTACAAGTGGGAGCCTGTTGGAAATATGCCCTAGAGGCAATAATAATATGGTTATTATTATATTTCCTTGTTCATGATTATTGTCTATTGTTCATGTTGTGACTGTATTATCAGGAAATCGTAATACATGTGTGAATACATAGACCACAACATGTCCCTAGTGAGCCTCTAGTTGACTAGCTCGTTGATCAATAGATGGTTACGGTTTACTGACCATGGACATTGGATGTCATTGATAACGGGATCACATCATTAGGAGAATGATGGGACGGACAAGACCCAATCCTAAGCATAGCACAAGATCGTGTAGTTTGTAAGCTAAAGCTTTTCCAATGTCAAGTATCCTTTCCTTAGACCACGAGATTGTGCAACTCCCGGATGCCGTAGGAGTACTTTGGGTGTGCCAAACATCACAACATAACTTGGTGGCTATAAAGGTACACTAAGGGTATCCCCGAAAGCATCTGTTGGGTTGCCACGAATCGAGACTGGGATTTGTCACTCCATATGACGGAGAGGTATCTCTGGGCCCACTCGGTAAGACATCATCATAATGAGCTCTATGTGACTAAGTGGTCATGGGATGATATCTTACGGAACGAGTAAAGAGACTTGCCAGTAACGAGATTGAACAAGGTATCAGTATACCGACGATCGAATCTCGGGCAAGTACTATAGCGGTAGACAAAGGGAATCATATACGGGATTGATTGAATCCCCTACATCATGGTTTATCCGATAATCATCATGGAACATGTGGGAGCCAACATGGGTATCTAGATCCCATTGTGGGTTATTGGCCGGAGAGATGTCTCGGTCATGTCTGCATGGTTCCCGAACCCGTAGGGTCTACACACTTAAGGTTCGATGACGCTAGGGTTATAGGGAATGTATGTGTGTGGTCACCGAATGTTGTTCAAAGTCCCGGATGAGATCCCGGATGTCACGAGGAGTTCCGAGATAGTCTGAAGGTAAATATTTTTATATGGTAAGTCATGTTTTGGTCACCTGAGTAATTTCGGGGTCACCGGTATAGTATCGGGACCACCGAAAGGTGTCCGGGGGTCCACCGGGTGGGGCCACATGCCCCGGTGGGCCATGTGGACTAAGTAAGGGGGGAACCAGCCCCTGGTTGGCTGGTGCACCCGCCCCCCCCCCCTAGGGCCCAAGGCACCCAGGGTTGGGAAACCCTAGGGGGTGGGGGAGCCTCCATCTTGCTTGGGGAACAAGTCCCCCCTTGCCCCCCCCCC